>WOAB01000171.1:0-1200000 GCA_027886185.1 Rheum nobile
ATATGAATTACTCAAATCTCAGGAAAAAGTTAGCTGAGAAGATTAAATGCAACGACGAGATAGATGAATGGAGATAAATATTGTTCATCGTGGAAACACTGGCACAACCAATCGATGTCAAAGATGACGAGGACCTTGGTGCGTTAAAGTTTTTGAACGCACACTCGCACGATAACATTTGGCCTATCGAGTTATATGCGAGTATGAAAAAGAAGGGAAAAAGAGCCAGAGGTTGTGGTAGGTTGCCATCCAAGTAGAAGTGATGACGATGACATCACAGTGTGTCCTGACTCCGCCACCGTTAACACAAACTCAAGAGGCAGAGCCCGAGGCTGTGGTAGATCGCCATCCTGTCACTGATCGTCCCAAATCCGACAAGACCAATAAGGTAAGCAACAATTATCCCACTGACAAAATACGGAATATCGTTGATTGTGACATGTATGAACTAAACCAAACAATTTGGCGTGTAAACAATGGGGAAGTTCCAATAGTTGACTTGGTGAGCCAATCTGAGGCAGACTCGGAACTAATGGGAGAGAAAAAAAGGTCTTCCACAGGAACGAAAAGAATACAGGACTGTATTGACATTGAGAGTGATTATGGGGAAGACGTTGGGCGAGATTTTGATTGGGATGACCTTGAGGAGGATGTTGAAGAAGGGACATTGTTGGATGGCACTAATGAAGTCGAAAACTTATTCATAGACATTGATGAGGAAGTTCTACAACAGATTGAAGCGAGTACTATCGTAGCAAACGGTTGTGTAAAGGCAATTGGATGAGCCAATGGAGGATAATGGGGTGAGCGGCAATAATTTGGAAATAAAAGTTGGAGAGCACTTCAATTACAAGAAGGATCTTAAGGATCGTTTATCCTTGATGGCATTACAGAGCGCTTCCAGATGCACGTCCAAAAGTCTGATAAGAAGTTATATATGGTAAGGTGCATTGATCCTAGTTGCACATTTTTTTGTCGTGGGATCGCTCTTGGCAGCACAGGATTGTTTCAAGTAAGGAAGTATTGTGGACAGCATACATGTGGCATGAAGCTAAAGCATAATTACCACAGACATGCAAGTTCAAGCGTAATTGCTTACCATATTATGTCAAGGTAAGTAAACTATCCTGTGAGTACGATCATATATGAGCATGTCTATGAACTAACCTTAGCATGTTACATATATAATCCTGTTACAGATTTAACACAGCCGGTACATGTCCCGGACCTCGTGCTGCCGAAATTCAAGACATCATGAAGAAAATTGGAGTGGCAGTTGGTTACGACAAGGCAAACAGAGCATGTTTTAACCGCCATTGACAGGATAAGAGGCACAGCTGAAGAAAGCTACAATAGGATTCATGGATACATGTACATGCTCGAAATGATGAATATAGGGACAGTCACACATGTTGAAGTAGACTTTAATCGTCGATTCAAGTATTGTTTCATTAGCTTGGGTGCTTGGCGCAATGGAATGAAGTTTTTAAGAAAGGTATATTTCCATCTTGTCACGTTCCGTGATACTATTGTCAAATCGATACATGACATTGTAGAGCTGATTGAAACTACTACAGGTCCTAACTGTGGCTGGTACCATCTAGGATCAAAGTACAGAGGCACACTTCTAGTTGCAGTGGCACAAGACGGAACAGACAAATATATCCAGTGGCTTTTGCTGTTGTTGACAGCGAGAATGATAGTTCATGGTCGTATTTCTTCCGACACCTACGCTCTGTTGTTGCCGACGATCATGACCTCGTATTTGTGTCTGACCGTCATGGAAGTATATACAAAGGTTTAAGAGAGCGCTATATCTTCGCAAAGCATGGTTGTTGCACACTTCACCTATGGGGTAACGTGAAGACGAGGTTTTAAAAGAAATGACTTGTGGATTTTGTACCAAAGACAAATCAAGCGTACACCAAACAGGACTTTAATCGTGAATTTGCAAGACTTTGCAACCAGTCTCCTAAAGTCGGTACGTACCTCAGGGGTGTTGGATTTGAAGCGTGGACAAGAAGTCATATGCCCGCAAATAGATTCAACATTATGACGTCCAACAACGCAGAATATGTGAATAGTCGCTTACTGGGCCCGCGTCGACTACCATTGATTGGGTTGCTTGATGGTATATTGAATGTCATGAGTAATTGGTTTTGTGACAGGCGATTTAAGGGAGAACGATATTTGGATATTCTGACCCCGACTGTTTCTACTGAGCTAGAAGGTAATTATTTGAAATCATTGACAATGGTTGTGAGTAGGCTAATCAATATGAGTTTCAAGTGCATGCCAATGGAACTACACTCTTGGTAAATCTGCATGCTCGAACCTGCTACTGCAACGTCTTCCAAGCTGACCAAATTCCATGTGCGCATGCAATAGCGGCCGCGAAGGATTGTGGTATGGATCCTGTCACTCTTGTTCATCCCTTCTTTACTGCTGAAATGTGGAAGGAAGTGTACAAGGAAACTATATATCCGGTTCCTGCATTTGAGCGTTGGGAAGTTCCTGACACGGTCTTGAATAGAGCATGTTTGCCCCCGGTTGTTAGGAGGAAATCCGGAAGACCAAGGAAGAAAGGATCCCGTCACGTGGAGAATACAGGGGCCCAAGGAGAAGGTGTGGAAGTTGTGGTGCTGTCGGCCATAACTCACGAAACTGTCCTAATCCCTCAACCGGCCCATGATGCCGTTAATTGTGTTGTGTACCTCTTCAATTATGTATTTTGTTAATATGTGTAGTCAGAGTTCCAAACTCTTGAAGGATCTCTTACCACTCATATTAATTTTCGTATAAATGGTATGTATTTTGTTAATATGCATCCGTATGTTAATGTAATATTATCTTGTCGTCGTTATATATATATCCCGACATAGAGTATTCACCATAGAGTATTATTTCATGCGCCATTACCATCACCATAGAGTATTATTTCATGCGCCATTACCATAACATTCTATATTAAATAAAAGAGAATTACATAATATCACATTATGGATGAGGAACTTGACATATAATATTAATTCATGCGACATTACAACATACCATAACATACTATACCATAATCTACTGACTATATAGTCCGCTATATGACATTATCATCTTCCTACTTGACATACCTATCATAACCTACCATAAAATACTACATTACATTGTCCCTAAACTAGATCACTTAATCAGATTCTATATATTTGCGGAGGAGGACAGATGATTCTGGGCCGTCACGCTGCGGAAGTTCATCAACAATATCTCCAGTGATGACATATATGTTGATGAAGGCAACGGATCTACCTTGGGCGGCAAGGGCGACGGCGTCTCCGCGGCGCTGTAAGGCCCTCAAGGTACGAGGCCCGTCATGGGTGGGCACAACTTCGAAGAAGTAAGAGGCGTCCCGTTCGGAGGTCGTTAAAATAAAATAGTTGGTTCAGCAACCAATGGATATCTTGTACCATTTCAGCCGAGGGCCTCCAGTTTTGCTTCCTCCCGCCTTGGTAGACATGGGTTGAAATCCTGGCATCTTGTCCCCTTGAAGGGATGAGTCTCCCCCCGGTATGGACAGTTGTGTAATCCATGTGATCGTTTGGCCGTTAGGCTCATAAGCCATGGTTAGTATGAGGAAACAAACGAAACAAGAGAAGGGAAGTTTTTGGAGCGGATTGTGGAAGAAGTTTCGGAGCGGATTATGGATGAGGAAATATGGTTTGTATGAGGGGGTATATAAAGAGGTTTTTGGGTTGGTGGCGGTTAGGGTTTCATTTATTAGGGTTAATTGGGTTAATATCCTGATTGACAGGATTTGGTGGGCATTTAATGAAAGTTCATGACGGTTGACTATTTTTTTGTTGTCAGTGAAGTTGTCATAAAACTTGTATGCAATCTAAAAAAGTTCAATTTCAAGTTGTCATATTATCCTGTCATTGGTTGACAGGAGTTGGTGGGCACTTGGGCAGTTAGTGAAAGTTCATGACGATTGACTACTTTTTTCTTGTCAGTTAAGTTGTCATAAAACACATTGTGATCTAAACGATGTGAGCAATCTAAACAAGTTCAAGTTGTCATAAAACACGATGTGATCCAAATATCCAAAAATCTTATATCCAAATAAACTTCCTTGTAATCTAACCGATGCACACTCTCATATACTCGATCTCCAGACCCCGTCAAACACGCTGTGAGCCATGTCGCTCCTGAAGCCGTCAATAAATTTGTCTGCCACAACGTCCAGATTTTTCCGACCAACACTGAGCAACTCCATGTGTTTCAGAGTGTATATCCCACAATCATGACTACGAACACAACATGCACTTTGTTACTCAGATGAAGTATGTAATAAAATTCGTAAGGGGATTCATATTTCGACTTACCCACGCTTGTTCTGCTTCAGTCCTTGAATTCTCTCAAATTTAATCTCTTTAGTACCCCGATGTTCAAATCTCTTGCCAAGCGGGGGGTACTGTGTCATGAAGTGAGGAAGAAACCGACAAATCGCATGCACGCAGTTCTCTATGGCCAAGTCAGGGTTCAAAGCCACATTACAATCATATACATTTGCCTGCCATTGCTGCAAATCGATCTCAACAGCCACCCAATGGTTGTTATCGATGTTGAGGGGGAAGTAAATGAAGTCCAGATCATCCCAACTGGACCCATAAGTCTTAGGCCGATCTCCCCTAAAGTATGTGAGTGCACGTTCAGATGCAGGTGGAACAGTGCCGTCATTTTTCATATAGTATTTCAATGCATCCGTATAATCAGCAGTCCAGAAAACGTCCAATATTGTGGCCTTGCTTTTAACTTCGGACTCCAAAAGCGCCTTACGGATATAACCACAAACTTCATCGATATGCTTCAAAAAATATAATTCATCATGTCAGGCATTGCAATAAATCCCAACAGTAAACTATGTTGACATCATACTTAAATAGCTTACACCATCTTCCAGCCAAGCTTTTGGTTCCAGTATTAGGCCAATCCACTTCTTGCCCATCTCTTCACCACGCAGTCCAACTATTGGCTTAGAGCTGAAAAACAAAGAAGGCGTAATTCAATCCATGAAAGATAGTTGAATATTATTATTAAATCCGTGGGATACTAACCTTTCATCATTCATCCATTCCAGCAAAGCAGTCATCTCCTTCACCTGTGGATTCTTGGTTATCTTCTTCACAATTTTCCCCTTTTTCTCATCTGTGTAAGGTGTTTTTTTTTGGCGGATGGCTTCACCATACGACTAGGAAGAAACCTCGTCGGTTGGAGATGCTGCTCTCGTTTATTTCTGGGTTTCGCCTTCTTGGATGAAGCAACCACAGCGGCTAGCACTGAAAGAGGTTCCTCTCTTTCCTCTACCTCAGCTTGGGTAGCCTCCGGTGCTCCTTCAATGTCGTTAGTAAAATCCTGCTCCTGGTCCTTTTCCCCAATGCCAACATTTTCATTTATGTCTTTGACAAGGGCCATAACACCATACGCACCCTCAACATCATTGTTAGCCTCAATGGAATTATCAAAATCCTGCAATCATAATAACCATGTCATGCATGCGTACAAATCCTGTCACCATGCCTTTTCTTGTAAAACATAAAAACTCACAGACTATAAACTATAAATCTTGTCACTTCGTACAAACAATAATGTCATAGTAGGGATGAGAAATTGATAATTTTCATACCTCTTTTCCTTCAGCATGTACCTTCTCCACCGCAGCCTCCTGAACCTCAGCCTCTACCTTCTCCACCTTCTCTAACGCAGCCTTCTCCTCCGCAGCCTCCTTAACTTCCTCACCATCAGTCTCATTATCGTCATCAGAAACTTCCTCCTCCGCATCCTCCTTAACTTCCTCACCATCAGTCTCATTATCCTCATCAGAAACTTCCTCCTCATCAGAAACATCTACCTTGTCATCCTCCTTCGGTTTGTCACCACCCTGCCGAAGTTCTTCATTGTCATTAGCCTCATCACCATCACCAGATTCATCATCATCATCATCATCATCATCATCATCATCATCATCATCATCATCATCATCATCATCACTCTCAACCTCATCACTCTCAGATAAAAACACCCTCAACTTTCTTATCATCCACCTCATCATCCTTATAAACTTCCTCCTCTTCCTCATCAGACTCACCATAGGATTCATCCTCATCCGAATAATTCTTTGATTTCCCAGTACTCTTGAGCTTACGCACCTCCTCCTCCTTTGATACCCTCTTTTCCAGCATTCTCATCCTGTCAAGCACTCATTTTTCCAACCTCTTCATCATTCTGAACATCTGACTTATCACCTCTGATGACTGCACAAATGCATTACTCGAGCTCGCTCCATCTTTTCCTTGCTTCCCCTTCTTTTTCAAACCCTTCATTGCTTCCTTCACAATTTTGTCAAAATGCGGGTCATCCAATTCAACAACATAGTAGCAGTCGGACAGCTCATCCTCATCGGGAATAAGAATGGGCTTAACCACATGTGTAGGATCAGCCAAAGACAACTCCAACACTCCATGTTCAGGGGCGTCATTTGAAAACCAACGAAGACCTCGAGGCATTGCAGATTCACTCAACTTTGATGCAAATTGGAGACCAAATGTTGGCACAACTTCCCATACCCATATCTACAATAACAAGCGGTTTGAGAATTAGCAAATTAAGATACATTATTTCATTTTATCCTGTCACCCTATAATTTAGATCAGGTCACCCTAAAACAATCTGGAATGCAATTAAAAGTATGTTGGAAAACTACTATGTAGTGTCAATCAAACAAGAAAAACTTCGGGCATATTCACCATGATCCTGTCACCCAGTACTAAAATATCATGTCATAGTATAGCATAAAGTATACTACTATGCTGCAAATAAAACACATTCAGTAATTAATATTTCAACCATTACACATTTAGATCAGGTCACCCTAAAACAATCTGGAATGCAATTAAAAGTATGCTGGAAAACTACTATATAGTGTCAATCAAACAAGAAAAACTTCGGGCATATTCACCACGATCCTGTCACCCAGTACTAAAATATCCTGTCATAGTATAGCATAAAGTATACTACTATGCTGCAAATAAAACACATTCAGTAATTAATATTTCAACCATTACAAATTTAGATCAGGTCACCCTAAAACAATCTGGAATGCAATTAATAGTATGTTCGAAAACTACTATGTAGTGTCAATCAAACAAGAAAAACTTCCTGCATATTCACCATGATCCTGTCACCCAGTACTGAAATATCCTGTCATAGTATATCATAAAGTATACTACTATGCTGCAAATAAGATTACTTGAAACACAACTGACATGCCTTGAATGGAATATGGAATTCTTGGTGTGTCGGAGAGTAGCTTTGCCTTCTCTACTGTTTGCATCCTTTTGGCCAATGCTGTAATGACTTGTGAAGCTCTTCATAAGCAACCCTTCCCCATGGATAATCCCAAAAGTTATCCATATTCTCCAACAGCCTAACATGCAGCGGCTTCACTAGCCTCTTCTTATTCCCTCCCAGCAACAGACCCTCAACTATCAACAACAGTGCCAATTTCATTTTGTAGTTGTCCAATTCACGATGTTCTTTAAATCTGTTGTAAACATCTTATATGGTCGTCTTAGGACCACCAGGACTACCAAAAAAACGCTCCATTACTAGCCCGTCTGCTTTAGTATCCACAAATGGAAGTTCCCCACAATTCAGTCCAGTTATGAGAGAGAACTCCTTAATCGAAAACCTCAACTCTTTCCCTGCCACCTCATACCAAGACTCCCACTTCTTTTTTGTTTCAAGTTGCTTAAATAGAACTGCATGCACTGTCTGTGAAGAAAATGATACTTGCTGTAACATTTTCAAAACTTTTCCAAACGGGCCATCCAAAACCCGTTTCCAATCCACATGTGTCAACTTGTTTTCAATCTCACGAACAAAGTGCACCCTACAGTTTATGTTAATTCTGCCGTAGAAAGGTGCACCTCTGAAATAAATGTACCTAATCTGCAAACCAAATGAAAATAACCATAAACACACGCAATCGAACCATTTCAGAAGCCTTAGACGACAGATGAAAAAACTTTAAACCCTAAAAAAACACTCCTGATACAAAGTAAACCATTTCAGATGGGTGACAGGACAATTGAAAAATTACGCTAAGCCCTAAACAAAAAAATTTAGACAACTTACATCCTCTTTAAAGATTAAGGGTTTATTCCCCTCTTCATCATTCGCTTTTAGCCTCGACCTGCCCTTCGCGGCTTTTTTCCCTATGGAACTGTTAGAAGTTTTTCCGCCTTTCGCCTGCACTACGCCTCTCTGCTTCTTCTTCTTTCGAACCTGGCTGTCGTCTTCTTTTCTCTTCCTTTTCTCTCCACTCTTCTTTGGGGTCGATTCTTTACGGTCTCTAAGCACTACCATTTTCTAGGGTTCTTTTGTAACGCGTTAATGGAGAAAGATGGAGGAGGGAGTAAGTAAGAAAATGTGGAGATGGACTTCAAGAGTAAGTAAGCATAAATCGAGAAAGATGGAAGAGTTGAAGAGTCGCCTTCTGGGGAAGAAGAAAATGTCTGATAACAATGATGGATGTTTGCAGAGTCGCCTTCTTGGGAAGGAAAAAGAAGAAATGTGGAGGGAATTTTGGAAGGTAAACACGGAGGGGCTTTTGGGAGAATTCGAACTTCGAAGAAAGGTAAATCGGTGTATGTCTTACGCTTTTTATTCTAAATTAAATATTATTAAAACGGTCAAATCGGTGAACAAATAATATTACAAAATAATTTTGTACCCTAAAACAACAGAAAAAAAGGATATTTCCGACAATAGGAGTATACAATGTGACAAATAACATATGTGCAACACTGGCAATTACCCTAGATTTCAAAACAACACTGACAGGAATTTTGAACAACACTGGCAGGAATTTTGAACAAGAAATGCAACAACCAATATTGCTACATTTCCAAAACAATCTCAACACAACTTATTGTCAACAATACAAGTCAATTCTAGCGAAAACCCCCCAACAAGGAATCATACAACACTAGCACTATCCCAACTACAGTGAAGCTTACATGAAAGTGAATAACATATCCTCCACTAGTCAAACCAGTTCATATCGAATATACTATCGGCTATCCTTTTTCTGTACTCATCCACAAATTTGTCACCCACGTTCACGATGTTTTGACGTCCGAAACTTAGCATTTCTATGTACTTGATCGTGAAGACGCCACAATCGCCCATGCACACAAGTAAAAAATGTAGTTGGTTTGCTGATATTATAACCAATTTCACACAAACAAATGAACAATTTATGTAAACAACTTACCCTCTCTTGTTTCTCTCCAATGTAGGAACACGAGTTATATTTAGGGGATTTCCCCGCCTATGTTCATAAATTGTTGCCAAAGGCTCATATTGTGCTATCAAGACAGGAAGAATATATGTCAACTCTACAAGGAGCCTATGGACTTCAGACAATTTGAACAAATTGACGTCGGGATCGTATACAGTGACACACCATTTACTTAGTTGTATCTCCAGAGCTACCCAATGTTTGTCCTTGAAATTGAAGGGGAGGTATATACGATCCACATCCTTCCAATCCTTCCCATAAATTGCAGGCAGTTCCCCACGTAGGTATCTCATCTTACCTCCATTAGCAACATAACTTTGCTTATCTGATAACCATCTATTCATTTTCTTGTCCAAATTACGCTGAAACCAGGTGTCCAATATTGTCACTGGTTTGTCACGCACGCGACACCCAAGATAATACATACATTCGTCCAAGTGCTACAAACCAAAAATATATGTCATATCACAAATTTGTTGCATGCCACGATAATTTATATAAAAAATGAAAGGAGCTTACATTAGATTTCAGCCACCCCTTTGGTTGCAACAATGGCTCAAAAAACTCCATCTTTAGATATTCTCCAGTTGGAGAAACAATTTCCTCACTGCATCATAACATGGTTTAATTAACACCTCAAACACGCATTCATATCTTCAAGACAGGTTCATATAATCAAGACAGGAGGGACAACTTCTTAACCTTTCCTTCGAGTCTAATCAACACTGCAATTTATTCATGTTTGAAAATCCTTTGGGCGTTGAAACCTTGTATCATTTGGGATTATCGGCTACTCTGGACAGTCCTCTCTTCCTGACAGGATGGTCCTTCAGTTCACCAGTTGTATCAATTGTTTTTGTTGAGCTGCTTTTTCTTGTTGAGAGTCCAATTGATTCTTTGGTAGACTCTCCTTCCACCTCAGCTTGTTTTTGCGTCTGCAAATAAGTTTTTTCATAAATAACATGTTGGTGATCTGAGGGACCATCCTGTCAGGATGGTTTATTGATGCATACCTCAACTCCTCTTGTCCTCCCTATTTTATTTTTCGCCTCATTCTGAACTGCGCCATCTTCATCACCCATCTTCTTTTCTGAGCGAGTCTTCCTCGTCACTACTTTTCCTTCCTTGCGATTACTTTTCCCCTCATCCTGTATTGCACCCTCAACATCATCTCTTTGAACTGCACCATCTTTATCATCCTTCTTCTTTTTTGAACGAGTCTTCCTTGCAACTTGTTTTCCTTCTTTCTTATCGTCTTCTTCTTTTGTCATCGTTTCTCCATTTTCCCCCTCATCTTCTATTGCACCCTCAACATCATCTCTCTGAACTGCACCATCTTCATCATCCTTTTGCTCTCGATAAACAACCATGCTTCCTAAATTGCCATTGTCAACTTTAGTGGCACCTTCATCATCGTCATCCTGTAGGGGATTTGAATCAGACCCCCCCCATTCTATCCATTCCGACATCCTCATCACGACCATGTACACCATTCTGCTTCAATAAATTACAAGTTAGATTTAACTCAAAAGAATAATCAGTAAGTGCACCATTCTATAATGTTTGTCAAAAACAGAGCTTTATGCATAACTAAATTACAATTCAAAATGACATTACTATTCTACACAAGTACAATGCTTGAGCTTCCACGACATATATATCTAAGTTCCCAAACATAACTTAATAACGATTGTTGACAGTTATCTTACCTCCCCTTCCTCTTGTTCCTTATTTGTTGAACCTGACTTGTTGAATACCCTCTCCTTGATCATTTGTTGCATTATGCCCAAGGTTTTATTCATAGCACAAAACCCTGCGTCCACTTGGTTTTCCAAATTAATCATACGCTCATGAAGCTCTTTCATAGCGCACATCACCTGTCTTGCATCCAGGCCCGAGGACTTTTTAGCAGGGGCAGAGTCTGAATCATTCTTTCCTTTTCTTCTACCATTGATAGACCTCTTATTACTTAGCTCGAATTTCTCAACTGCCTTGTCAAAGTAAGTGTCCTTCACTTCCCCATAAAATTTGCATTCTTTTAAGACCTCCACCTCTGCTTCTTCCTCTATCAATACCACATTTGGAATAAAACGGGATGTGGCCTTCCCTAAGAAAGACTCCACAGCCGTCGCATCAGGTCGTGAATCTGATGACCATCGTAGACCGCGTGGGTAGGCCTCCTTATCCACCAAATGTGCAAACGCTGAAGCAATTGGTTTAATAGCTTCAAACAGCCAAACCTGAACAGCCAAACCATCAATATATTGTAACTACAATACCAACTTCAATACAATATACATTACATCCTGTCATGTTACCTGAAAGGCCATTGGCAACCCCTTGAGTTTGTAACCCAACCTTGCACTTGAGTCTCTGCTTGTTTCAACCGTTTCCAATCTATTCTTCACCGTTGAACTCAATCCCTGGTGAGTTTCAATGTAGCTAACCCTGCCCCATGGGAATTTCGTGAATCGATCGATATCAGCCAATAATTTCACATGACCTGTGCTTATGCGAACTTTTTTCTTAACCCCAAGAATGACGCCCTCTAATATAATCAATAATGCCATCTTATATTTCAAAGGGCTATCAAGCTGTGTACGCATAAATAAAGACTCGAGCTCAGCCAACGTCAAATTCTGTACATCAAATAACTCTTTCATGGCATTTTTATCCGAGTTCAGCTCATTATCTTTCATTCTGTGGTAGCATAACCCCGTCACAAGTGCAAATTCCTTCATTGAAAAACACAGCAGTTGTCCTTGCAGGTCATACCACGTGTCCCACAACTTCCTCGTTTCTACTTGATGGAATAAAACGTAATGTACAAGCTGGCATGAAAAGTTTTGGCGACGAACCATCTTCACAGTAGGTCCAAATGGACCATCTATTATCCTCTGTCAGTCCACAGGGGAGAGGCATTTCTCAATAAGATTCAGCAATTCACGCCGACAGTTTTGGTTGACTCTGCCGATGAACTTTTTCCCTTCAAATCTCATTAAATGACCCTAAAAAATACAAATTATACAAGGTCAATAAATACAAAACGAACTTAGACTTAAACACAAACTGACAGGATGTCAACTATGGAAAACTACACACAATGAGCTAAACAAAATTTACCTTTTTACCCATTTTAATCTCCTCCGTTTCAATATGGAGAACTACACCACTTCAGCTGCATTGGGGGAGATAGACAAACAACATAAAATATCAACATTTAAGCTTTTTCTAAGCATCTAACTCAACATACTCAGTTGTAGAGATCACACGAGAAGACAAGGAAGTTGCAAGAGTAAGAGAGCTATAATGTCAGGAAAATATAAACATTATAATTTCAAGTAAGGAAGATAATCTGACATTCATGACAATCAAATTGATCATTTCAACAATAACACTATACGATGTGACAAATATTTCATCAACGCTGACAAGAAATGTTGAAACAATGGTAATTCCTGCAATTGTGACAAAAACAAACATAATCTGACATTCTCATTTTACAAACACGGATTTCACAGGTTTATACAATTCGCTGCATTCAACCTCACTTCCTCACTTCATTTCAGCTCAAACAACAGCGAATCAACCCTAAAAACCAAATGAAGAGCAACGAAGCAACCCTAAAATGGCGTTACTTGACTTGAACTCTGAAAAACTTGACATACCTACCTCCAACAACAAGGGCCTTAATCGGAGCAACCCAAATGAACAACAAGGCTCAAAGGAGATAGACAGAAGAGGAAGATGAATCAGATTCGCGACCGAATCGCAAGGGCCTTAATTGGAGCTCAAGCGGCGATGGGATTAAGCTACCTCGAACGGTGAAGAAGGGTTTAAGCTACCTCGAACAGTGAAGAAGGGTTTAAGCTACCTCAAATGGGTGAAGAAGGGTTTAAGCAAACAAACCTGGAAGAGAAACCTTCACGCCGGAATCGGTTAAATTCGTCGGTAAAAAAACAGATCTACACTCCGCCGGAGAAGATGGACATTCCGCCGGAAAATATCAGATCTGGGAGAGAGGCTTGGTTTTTTTTCCTGTTGCGAAATTTTCAGATTTCATTTGGGATTTCAAAATTATTTGGGATTTGCTATTTTTCGCATTTAAAATAGTGTCATATCATATTTTATTTTCCAAAAGAAAAGATAAAGTCAGATTTTAATTTACATTTTTATTTGTGGGGTATTTTTGCAAAAAACAAGCCAAAAATAAGTCAATAGGGTATATTTGCAAAAAACAAAAGTACTAGAGTAGAATTGCAAAGCCATATATGATTTGGGGTATTGGTTGTTATTTCTCATTATTCTAACCACACCTTCTGGTAATTTTGCAAAGGACTCCTTCGAAAAACTTCTTGAAAATACTTTATATTCGTTGGCTTATGTTAAATGTTTATTGTATTTGTCATGTATGAAGTTAATTGCACCCTTAGTCTATTTTATATATTTATAGATTTGTGCTCATGAATTGATGATGCAGCTTAATAGTTTTGGGCATCCAACATGAGAAGAGCTCAATTTGCATTACAAATACACTTAGATATTGTTTCTTATTTATGTAATTGTGAAAAATTGAGAATTTGACTCTAGCTTATGTCCATATATAAGAGGGATTGTTGGTGATTGTCCATAATCTTGTATAACTTAATTACACACTCTGCCTAATAATTACAATCATTGCCAACATGTGTAATTTTCATTGAAGAAAGAATACGCACTTTAGTTACCAACTCATAGATAAGCATGTAATTGGGCATCTTACAAGTATTACCTTTTCCCTGCCAGCTACTAAATTCGTATGCAAGTACTTGCTACTCGTTTATGCTTGCCACATGTCTCCTAATATAACCTCCTTAGATATGCATAAAAATGACAATTGTGTAGGAACTTATGTCTCTTCTTCCTTCTCTCTATATGAACTATCCGTGAACTTGTTCCAATTCCAAGACTTGTTCATGTCATGTAGGTTTCTTGTATGTTATTATCTTATCTATAAATATATAAAATAGACTAAGGGTGTAATTAATGTCTAAAAAATATGCAAAATCATCTTTTTTTTTTTGATCTTTCATTACAAACTAAATCTTCTAATATAGCTCAATGGTTAAAGACACTCTCATAATACAAGAGGTCTAGGGTTCAATTCCCCTTCTTAACAACTTTATTTTATTATTTTATCTTTTATTATTTATTTGTTTATATTAATTAGTTACTCAAATTTTTATATCTATTTATCTATCTACATATAAAATAGAGCTTTTGTCCAATTAATGGCCAAATTCATGATCAATATATTTTATATGCAAACGTATATATTTCTATGAAAAGTATGTAAAATTAAAAGGTACTCTGTATTAAATTACGATGGTTTGAACAAAACTAAAAAGACCAAAAAAATGCAAGCAATTGATTACTAGAACCGTAGAAAATTGTTGTTACCTGTTTTCTTTCAAATTTACGTGGTGATTAACATTGAATTTAGCCCTCCAATATCCTAATTTTGTCATTGTAAATGTAAAGGAATGTAAAGGAATCTCTAGCGTTATAATTTATATGGGACGACAAAAGCAGATAAGAGTACACGTACAACATCATAATTGTCAGTATAATTAAGTGCTTAATTCCAACCTTTTCATATTCATACCGTCATTCTAATACTATATAGCAACTGCCAACCGGGAGTGGAGGATAATCAAACAACACATCTCAAAAATAAAGGTGAAGAAAATGATATATAGTTAATTTAGAATAGAAATGATAATTTAATTATTCTTTTATGTTTAATGTATTTTTTCTAGAACAAGTTCGAGATGATCATAGTTATTGATTTTTTTATCTCTATTCACTGAAGATCTTTAGTCTCCTTAAAACAAATAATTAAGTTGTTGCATCCAAGATTGAAGAGGTATGTAAATCGTGTGAACTAGATTACTCTTTTTAGATTAAATTAGCATATATTTTCATGTTATCTATATTCTTTTAATTTTTGTAGCTCCTTCTTATTAATTAATCTAAATATATTATTTCAATAGGATAACCAAAATATTTTTTGTTACAAATAACTGATTTGTATAATAAATTTTACAGATTTGTAGGGTTTTGATTGTTAGCTATTTTATCTATTATTTATTTGTTATAACTTATAAGCTATTAAAAATAAACAGTGAATTACGGAAATGAAAAGTTATGTAATATAGGTAAACGGGTGGTTTCTCGAACACCCTAATATAGTTATTTTTAAACTGTCCTTTTTATTGGTTTGGATAAAATTTCATAATTATATTTATTGTAAGAATTACAAATTAAACTAAAATAACATTGATAAATGATAATGTGTTAAATAACAACAACAAATTGGTTATTTATAAAAACTGAATCGATATGCAAAACAATGTAAAATAGTAAAATGACTTTACAATTTAGTTCATTACTATTTTCTTATTTTGTATTAATTAATAATTATAAAATTATAAAATGAACAGTGTGCATAACACGTGTATTTTCATTTCTTATACAAATTTTATATTTTAAATTAAATAATCATTCAAATCATAAATATTTTATTATAATTGTAAGGGCTATTTTATGATTTTATATATAATTGACCTTTATACACAATTCACTTAGATGAAACCAAGAATTCATAATGATTTTCATTCAACGGAATATAATTATGAAGAGAACTAGACCTGTCAAAAACCGACCCAACCCGACCCGAAAGGACCCGAACCCGACCCGAAAGGACCCGAACCCGACCCGAACGTCACTGGGTCAAGAAGGACCCAAACCCGAAGGACCCGAACCCGACTCGACCCGAACGCAAATTCGAGCTCACGGGTCCCCTTTATTTTGTATATTTTATTTCATTTATATTAAATATTTTAATATACTTTATTAAATAATAATATAATATTAATTATATTATTATAATCATAATAATAATCATAAAAAAAGGACATGTTCGACCCGCCGGGTCAACCCGAACCCGCCCGACCCAAAAATTTTACCAACCCGAACCCGACATGACCCGAACCCGACCAACCCGACCCATTTGACAAGTAAGAACAAATCATTTTGGTTTCCTTTTGATTCAAAATGTTGATTTTTAAATAAACTATGTATATATTAAGAATATATCCATATAATCTTCTATGTTGTTTGAGTTTTTCACCTATAACAAGTAATATGTCAATATGTTTTCCCGATTATATTAACTTTTCACCTATATCTACATACATATTAAGGATTTAGATTTACTAAAAATTGTACACTAATCTATGTGTAGATTTTTACATATGAATCGCTAAAAGGTTTTTATAGATCATAAAATACTTTGTTTCAAACAATAAAATATATAAATGTATTGTACGTTTACAAAGATCATTTATGTATAAAAAATAAAATAATAATATAAAAAGTCTTGAAATTATTTATTAAAAAGACCCGTGGGTAGCACTTGCTATAATATAAAATAGAGTCTGAATCAATAAAAATATACACATATTAATTAAGGAATAATAAAATAAAATATACTACAGACTCTATTGAATTAATGGAGCCAAAATAATCAAATAAAATGTGATGTATTTGCATTTTGTAGAATTTACTTATCATAATATAAAAATATAAGAGAACAATCACAAATTTCAAAAAAAAAAACAGAATGAAAAATGATAGTTCATAAATTTTTATAAAACGTGAAGAATTGTCATGTGGAGTTGTTACTTATGATAAAATAAAAAAATGAAAGATAATAGTATGAAATTCAAAAAAAAAATAGAAATTAAAAAATGATTGTTCATAAAGTTTTATAAACTATAAAAACATATTGATGCATAGTAGGGGCCCACTGAAAATGTATAGCATCTATAGAGATATATATATCAAGCATTCTAATTATATAAAAGTAAAACTATTTTTTTTGTAGAAATTGTTTTTCATATATATTTTTCAAAGACCGGTTTTGTTTTATAATTAATTAATTTTAACAATATTATTATTCTCAAAAATAAATTTTAATGAATCAATAGTCAAATAATACAGGGAGATATTCGGGAAATTAGTACGGGAAACTTAAAATGGTAGAAATTAAAAATTAAAATCCGAGAGTTACTATTTTTTAACATGCTAAGCCTTTCACATACCTATTATATATAGACCTTTTTCCTAATTAATTACAAAGTCATTAATGTTTTAATTATATTGAACTCCATTATATGATAAAGACAAATAGATTTATATTATTCAAGAAAAGCATAATATATAGACCATTATCTTTAATATAGGAGTTAAAATTATTGAAACTAGAAAAATATTGGTTTAAAACATTGCAGGGAGAGAATATTTTTACATGTATCTTCATAGTTTTCATATTATGTTTTAGAAAAATGACTCAATTTGATCATAAAAATACTAGGAAGTAAATAAATAATATTTTATAAGATACTAAATTAAAGTATCATAATAATATGATTGTGGATAAGAATTCATTAAGTAGTGACAAGGAAAGAAGTGATCATTTTTTTTGGTCGCCCAAAAAAAAGTGTTTCAAATTTGTTATAATATGCAACCTAATTAAACTTACTGCAATCAACGTAATTATATATCAACTATGTTATCAAGAGGACTTGAGCGATTTGTTGGTCACATGTCACAACTCAAGTACGCAACAGATAAGAAGGTCGAAAAGGGAGGAATGACTAATAAAAGAGCCTAAAGGTGAAAACGTGTATTTTTTCGTTAGATGATTAGAGGGTTGAGATAATGTGTTAATGTGAGAGTATCAAGGGAAACAAATATCAAGGCAAATTGTTGAAAAATATTATTTTTATTGATGTCAAAGTTTCATGTATATAATTAGAATTTTTATATATAGGTCATATCGTTTATCAAATCAAAGGTAAAATTAGATCTATTCTAAATTAAGGATAAGAAATTTTATCATTTTATAAATTATCTTAAATAACTTACCATGATCTAACATGCAATGTGAGATCTAACATGTCATACTCTTTTATTTAAAATTTAGTTGCATATTTACCAGTACATGTATTTATTTGTTTTCATATATTTTGTCCAATTGTAAAACCTTATCGATTTTTTCAAGTATAGCTAAACACTATATTCTCTTATGTAAAATTTAGTCGTATATTTGTCAATATTTTAGAAAAAAAAATTGTTATTAATGCTACTATATTTACCTATACTAATTCAAATTAGATGCAAGACTAACATTGATAATTTACAAATTTAGCAATAAACATGCATTATCTTGATCAAATTTAGCAATAAACATGCAGTTTCTCGAGGGCTGTTATGGGAAGAGTTATGGAATGGCAGAAGATTTCTAGCTGGAAGCAGTCCATGAATGAATGGATGGATTGGCTTTCTAGAGGGAGGAACCACAAATCTCTTAGATTACAAGGTGTGATCCTGGCGACAAATGCAGTGGTTTATACCACTTGAAAACATAGAAATGAAGTGATTTTTCAGCATAAGAGTGTTGATGTAAGTGGGTGTGTGGGGGAAATTCTTACAAATTGTAAGCTTAGGCTTAAGATTAAATGTAAAGGGACTAATAGAAGGGGCGGGGATCTAAGCAGGCTTCTCATGTTATAGTTTGTGGTGATTGTGTTTGTAATGGGTGGTGAGGTTCCTGTGGGTTTTGAGAAGTTCTTTTGGACTTGCTCTTAGGTGTAATTCTCTTTTTTTGTTAATATACTTATCATTAACAAAAAATAAAAAAAATTGATATAATAGTAAAATTGGATAAACTCAGTTTGTAAGAAAATAATTTTTTCGTATTAGAATATATTATAAAAAAAAATATAAGCCCGTGCGTAGCACGGGCATGACCTCTAGTATATCATAGGATGTAATTAGAAATTAAGTTATACTCTCCCTGTCCCAGTATATAAGCTACATTTGAGCAAAAGCTCAAGAATTAAGGAGGAATGAACAAGTACAATCCAAGGCAATTTGCTGCAGAAAAGTACAAGGGATTACAGCAAATTAATGCTGTTTTACAAGGGACATTCCTTGCAAACCAAGGCAATTTTTTTTAAGCCAATAGAATTGCAGAAACAACATCACACGGATCATCACAAATATCAACCAATAAAAATCAGCATTTACATATATGCAACTCTATTAATAGAGCCATTAAAGAGTTGTTCAAGAGTAAATGCAAGCATTTACTCTTGAGCTTGTTGTTCCAAAAAAAAAAAAAAAAAAAAAAATAGCATCACTGCTTGCTCCCATGTCTTCAGACTTTGATCTCAACCAATTAGCTCTATTTCTGGATGAGGAACTTCAGTTCAGTAGTGATGGAGGGATGAAAGAAGATGGGTCTTTAGACTTTGATCTCAACCAACCAGCTCTAGATGATGAACATCATTTCAGTGGTGATGAAGGAGGGATGGAAGAAGATGGGTTCCATCTTGATCTCAACCAGCCATTAGGGGACATGGAACAAGATGACATTCACTTTGATCTCAACCAAGAACCAGAAACAGAGGCATCATTTCATGCAGAAACAGAGCATCACACAGAAGCAGCAAGTCATCACCAGACAAACAGGAACAGGCTCAGCAGTGTTCAGAGAATGCACATTTTACTGTGGCTTCTAGACAGAACAGTGAATGGAAAGCTACAACACGGTGCAATTAATGCTGCAGCAACAGAATTTAATGTATCAAGATGGTGCATAGGCAATATATGGGGCATAACCAAGAGACAAAGAAGTGCAAATGAGAGATTCAATGTCAGC
Organism: Rheum nobile; assembly: GCA_027886185.1. Taxonomy (NCBI): domain Eukaryota; kingdom Viridiplantae; phylum Streptophyta; class Magnoliopsida; order Caryophyllales; family Polygonaceae; genus Rheum; species Rheum nobile. Next base: position 20,118 of record WOAB01000171.1, read on the forward strand.
ACAAAGTATCACAACTCAGGTAGAAAGAGAATTCAAGTGTCACAAGATGCTATCAAAAATTTGAATATGGGGGACAGATCTTGTATCAGAGATTTAGCAATAAATCTTGGCATATCAAAGCGTACAGCACATAGGATGATCAAGAGGGGAGTCATGAAGCCACATACAAATCCTCTGCATCCTGGATTGAAGGATGCCAATAAAATTGCAAGACTATCTTGGATACTAGGCCTACTACAAGGTGATACAGCAGAAACAAAGAGGCAATATTATCCAATGTATGACTATGTTCATTTGGATGAAAAATGGTTTTTTTTGAGCAAGAAATCACAGAGGGTTTATCTGGCACAAAATGAAAAGGGAAAATACAGGGCTGCAAGTTCAAGAAAATTTATTCCAAAAGTAATGTTCACTGCTGCAGTTGCAAGGCCAAGGTTCAATTCAGAGGGACAGTGCACATTTGATGGTAAAATTGGTATTTTTCCATTCATATACAAAGAGCCAGCCAAAAGAGCATCCAAAAACAGACCAAAGGGGACACTAGTGACCAAGCTAGTAGAATCAGTAAACCAGAAGGTGACAAGGAGTATGTTGATCAATCAAATAGTTCCAGCAATGAAGGCAAAGTGGCCACAAGATGGACAACACAAGGTAATATTTATTCAACAATATTTATTCACATAAGTCAATATGATCCAGAATGGCAGCAAGTATATCAGCAGGAAGGATTTACTTTCATTCTAACTCAACAACCACCAAACAGTCCTGATTTGAATATATTAGACTTAGGATTCTTTAGAAGCATTCAATCATTAATGCATAAAAAGATGCCTAAGGATGTAGATGACATGTTAGATGCAGTTCATCAATCATTTTATGAGCTAGACCCTAAAACTCTAAGTAATGTGTGGATGACATTGCAATATGTCATGAATGAGATAATGAAAGATCAAGGAGGAAATGGTTATGATATGCCACATGTGAACAAGAAAAGATTAGAAGTAGAGGGCAATCTACCAACACAAGTTCAAGCACCAATGTGGGCTATCATAGAAGCTTGGGGCCTTGCTCATGGGGACAAGGAGTACAAGCAGCAGGACCATCAAATGCACAACAACACAGTGAAGATGAAGCAACAGAATACACACAACAACAAACTCAAGAAGAAGAGCAAGACACTCAGGAACTCTTTGTCTAGACAGGGGACAAATTTAAAGATTAGCTTATATTATAGGACAGAGGGGGCATTAAGGTTTAGGCACTTTTGTTTGGATGCAGACAGTTGAAATGTTTTGTAAAGAATTAGGATTATATCATGCATGAATTTATAAACTTTTGTGAATATGCAGTCTTTTATAATGTCTTTACATGTTATATTGTCTTTATATTGTACTCAAGCAGATAACATGCATTTACAGAGCATCCAACTACAGACAAACATAACAAGCAAACAAGCATAATTCAACTATGGTATAACAACATAAAAAATCTCAGATGTCCGCAATCATCATTGATACAAGCCCATAGACTAACCACTAACATACCCATAAGCAACAATAATAAATATATACTGGTTTCCTATAGCACATTAATGTAGTGTGAGAACATGAAGTTGCATTTCAGTATTACAAAACCTCATCATTGATTAAATATTTTTAATCTCAAATGTCCCCAAGCATCCCTAACACAACCCCAACCATACTACACTAACATACCTATAAGCCACATTCAGTAAATATTTATTGGTTACTCATAGCACATTAATGCAGTCTAATTACAGGAACTTGGATCTCATATAAAAGAGACTTCATCATTGATTAACAAAACGGAAACTCAGATGTCCCCAAGCATCACTGACACAAGGCCATTGATATAACACTAACATAACCATAAGCCTCATTCAGTCAATATCAACTGGTTTCTTATGGAATATTAATGCAATCAATTTACATGAACTTGCATCTCAGATTAAAAAGACTTCATCATTGTTTTATCACTACTCCATCTATCCCAGTATATAAGCCACATTCAGAGAAAAGCTCAAGAAGTAAGGAGATGAACATCATGTACAGGTACATAAGCAACATTCGGATCATCACCAGAACCATCACCAACAGATAATGTAGCTTATATATAGGACCTTAACAGAAAACCAAACAACAACTCATCAAAAAATATAAGTTGATCCACATAACCATCACCAACAGATCATCACCAGTGAACAATCAAGAATCATGCCTCTAACAATCCATCTCAAATACGCATGCAACAACAGATCACACATTCAATAAAGGGGCAATCCAACAATTATCATCCGACAATCCAACAATCCATCTCAAATACATAATCAATAAAGGGGCAATCCAACAATCCATCTCAAATACGCATGCAACAACAGAAAACACAATCAAAAGGGACAAAGGAACTCCCCTAATAATCCGACGAATCAGGGATGATAATTATCTTAGGCGAACCCACCTCGTCAGCCTCATCGGGGACATCAACGACATCTGGGACATCAGGGATGACAACAGGGTCAGGCGAAGCCACCTCATCCGAGTCAGGAATCACAATCACCTCCGGAGATCGACCTCCTCCGTTTGCCCCGTCCACCGAACCCTCAGATCTTTCAGGGGTGTATGTGTGATGCCCCAAAAAGTGACAACCTCCATCGCACCTGGGATACTCAGAGCAATTTTCGCTGGGAGTGGGAGAGCTAGAACAAGAGGACCAGGGTTGGGAGGAGGAGCTACTCATGATGAATCGGGGACAGTATAATTTTTAGGGTTTTGGAGAGATATCAGAGGGAGAGTCAACCAAAGGGGACAAATTTAGGGTTCCAGAGAGAGATATGAGATCTGAGAGCGAGAGAGATCAGAGCAAAAGGCTTCGCCTGAGAGCGAGAGCGAGAGATCTGAGAGCGAGAGAGATGAGATCTGATAGCGAGAAATCTGAGAGCGAAAGAGATGAGAGCAAGAGGCTTCGCCTGAGAGCGAGAGCGAGAGATCTGAGAGCGAGAGAGTGAGAGATCTGAGAGTGAGAGAGCTAGGGTTTTTAGGGTTAGAGAGCAAAGCAATTTTAGATCTGAGAGTGAGAAAGTGAGAGAGCGAGAGAGCCGAGAGTGATGGAAGGGAATGGTGAGCTGCTAGGGTTTTTAGGGTTAGAGAGATATGAGAGGGAGAGAGATATGAGAGGAGAGAGATGAGATTACTATTCATTTATACAAATCTGATCCGATACGGCTTATCGGATCGGATATCCTCAAATAAAAATATTTAAATATCGGCTTATAATTTTTTTTAATGTTTACACATTTATACAAATATTTAATTATCGGATTGGATATCCTCAAATAAAAATATTAATGTCAATAATTGTCTGTTCATTATCGGATAAATATTTAATTATCTAAACTTCATTACTTTCATCCCTAATAAAAAAATTAATGTTTACACATTAATAAAAATAGGAAAAATATTAACACCCCTGATTAAAATAATTTTCGAATTACATCGTCAGATCAATAAATCGGATCGACCGGATCGGATAATTATGAACATATCTAATTTTAATGGCGGGGTATCAAAAAATATAAATGGTGGTATTTCAATGGTGGAGAGATATATGAGATGAGTATTTTAATGGTGGGGTATTTGGAATGAATTGTGGGAAGAAGATGAAGAGAGTAGTTGATGGGAGAAAAAAACAAAATTAAAGAGAGATAATTTAGGAATTGTATTGATTTTATAAGGGTAGAAGTGGAATTTTTTTTTCCAAAAATGGAAAGAAATTGAAATGGGGCAAATATTTTGGGACGCCCAAAATGAAAAATGTTACTTATATATTGGGACGGAGAGAGTAATAAATAGTCCAACGATTGGACTAATTAACACATCCCATTATGTACTGTATGTCCTTATACTTTGAGTATCCCTATAAGTGGCCTTAGAATTTGATAACTCACTGACTCTTTTACTGCATGCTTATCACATTTGTAAATTAGGTGTGAAGTACTGAATCATTTATATGTTACTAAGGTTTCAAGTGGCACCTCCTCCCTACATTGAGAGACAATCTTTGTCTTATATAATATTCAGGTAAGGAGTCTCTAAATGGTGTGTCAATTTTCATTACATTGGTGTTTAGGTTTATTAAGTACTCATGTATTGAACTATTCAATGTCTTATAGTTTTAATTTATTCTTTTTATATGTAGGTGTTTCTTTTTGTATTTTTATATGTGAGTTTTGTTAGATTCCATGAACAAAATGTTTTTATTTTTGCACTTGGTAAATGAAGTCTGCCTTAGAATTGCTATTGTGTATATTGAATTATAAGGTATACAGCCAAGTATATGTGGATGTTAGAAGGTATCTGGAGACTTGACTTCTTAGAACATTTTTATATAAACTGTATGGTTCTTAAACTAATTTTCATTTGGATTGTTCATATTCAAAAGAGCTTTTTAATAGGTCTAAGTGCCTAATATAGCATATAGTATCTATCTGCAACCAATGGCTCATAAGGTGTAATTTGTTTTATTTCACAACTGAAATCTTTCATGGGACAAACAAAAATATTGAAGCATACACCAATTGCAAATGCTACTCTACATGTGAGTTAAAACAATATGGCATTGATATTAGTGTTTCTTTCTTCTGTAGGTTGGAGTGGTTAGATTGGAGGCAAGCAATCGCGTTTCGATCGGCTTGACTGTTAACTAATACTTGGATTTGAGTTTGGTGTGCTTGATAGTTTGTTATGTTTCTATTCTCAACAGTACAGTTTAACATGTTTATTCTTTTGTTATATACTTTTCTTTTGCATATTCATTAAAGACATTATGTTGTAATGATACGATGTCTTAATTAATTGTCATTATATTAATCTTATTATTTTTTTGTGTTTGTTACAGTATATGTACACGTAAAAATGTATATAATTAAATAGTAACTATATATGTCCCTATTGCACTTACCAACCGCTGCCTTAGCTTTGTAAAATGTCACCCACACAACCGCTGCATAAGCTCAACAACCATTGCAACAACTTGTCAACCGCTGCAATATACTAACACAACCGTTGCAGTAGCCTTGACAACCGTTTCCATAGAGGGTGGAAAACCGTTTCATTAGATATTAAATACAACGGTTGTTCTAACTAATGAAGCGGTTGCACACTTCTTGTCATAACCGCTGCCTTAGCCTATATCAACCGCTGCATTAGATCTAATGCAACGCGAGCAGATGAAACGGTTCACAACCGCTTCATTAGAATTTAGGCAACGGTTCTTGTGCTTTTTGTTGCGGTTCTTGACCACTTCTATATCCCTTTATTGTAGTAGTGGCTTTAGGTCATTTTAGCTCTATTTTTACTTTGTTGTTGTAATACCCCTCATTTTTAGTAAAGGTATTTGGGTAATTTTCCCAACCTTCGTTCAATAATTATTTCGCCAGTGGAGTTCGAATTTTTCATAACATCCATGATCTCCGAAATAATTCTCTGAGTGGAATAAAATACATTCGACGTATTTTGGAGGCTTAGAAATACGTGTTCGAGTACGAATATATTTAATCCGGGGTTAAAACCCATAATTAAGATTCCTCTCGGTAGAAAATGGGTTTCCCAGTCAAAAAGGGAAAAGGGCTCAAATTTAGCCTTGACCGCACCCACGGCAGTGTCACCGCACCCCGCGGTCAGAACCTGGGCAACACCGCACCCCGCGGCAATACCCACCGTACCCCGCGGTGTGATGATGGCTCTGTGCTTCGCCATTCGTCGCCTGAGCAGTTTTGCCTCTTGTCGGCCGGTGTTGGAGGCGGTGGAGTGCTAGCCAACTAGCCCCAACTGACTTCTTAGTGGCCTATATAAGGGGAGGAGGCATAGGAGAGAGAGAGAGACTTCAGATCTCTCCCTCAAAACTCTCTCTCTTTTTCTGCCATTGTCGTCGGAGTTCAAGCTTCGTCGGAGTTCTTCGTTCGTCGCCGGAGCTACCAAAGGAAGAAGAGGTGCCTCAAGGTGGTGGTTAGTGGTCCAAGGTGTTTGGAAGTCGGAGCCACCACGAGTCGATCCCATCGTCTTCCCCGGTGAGATTTGCTGTCGACGCCTCTCGCCCCTGTAGCCCCACCGCACCCGCGGTGGGCCTGGGCGAGTGTGGTTTGGCTTGGGCTTTTATGATTTCGTTTGGGACTTTTGTTCCTTCGATTTCGTTCGTTTTTCTTTAGATTCGTACTATTAATTGTCGAATCTAACTTAGGGTTTCGTTATGGGTCATTCTGTAGGAAATCATAATTTGAGTCCTTCCTCGTTTTGGACCCGGAAATCCGTCATCTAAAGCTTCGTTAAGCTTCGCGAAATCTAAGGCAAGTGGCGGTTCGCTCTTGCTTATCATTTCATATTTCCATTAATTATCAATTGTTTAATTGTTAATTAAATTGGGATGAACTATTTTTTTCGTTTGGGAACAGATTTGATAAATGATACGATTAAAACTGTGATATTATAATAGGTTGTATATCTGATAGAACAACGCTATTATATATATTTATATGATTAATTACAGATATTATGATAGGTTGTATATCGTTAGAACAACGCTATTTTATCTGTTATTGGCCGCGATGGCTTTGTTGTGAATTATTACTATGTTGAACTGTTTAGTTAGCACGAGTATTCGTAGGAACGCTATTGTGTATCTCATTGCGAGTGCTAGTCGTTTCTTTATAACCTGTTGGTTAGGATTTAGTTCCTACCATCCTTCTCTGGTCTTGACCATACCCTTACTCAGGGTTTGTGCACACAGCTGGTGCCGCTTTTAGGGATTTAGTTCCCGACTCCGTTTTTAGGGATTTAGTTCCCGAGGGATTTAGTTCCCGATTCGACTTTAGGGATTTAGTTCCCGAGTCAACTCCGCCTTAGGGATTTAGTTCCCGACTATTTATCTTTTTATCCTGAGGGATGAGATGATCTAAAAGCTTATAACGTGATGCGCATTTTGGAATTAAATGAGATAAGTGCCGTTGGTGCACATAATTAATATACCCTTGGCGAGTAGTGCAGCTAGGAAAGTAGTGCAGCTAGGAAAGCTCGTCTAGACTTTGGTCAGAGTAAAGTTCTCTTTCCAATCTGAATTCGCATTGTGCGGTGAGGTTGGTCGTGAACCGAAACACCAAGTCAGTTTTAAAAATGTTTGTGTGAAACTCTAGTGTTCCCAAACTTGTCATACTTTCCAATAAGACTCAATTCGTTGGAGTCTTCTCTTGGACGTTTCCCATAAGGCTCACTTTTGTTGGAGTCTTCTCTTGATCATGTATTTTCATATATTTCAGTAGAAGTATGGCAGTTGACTATCGTCATCGATTTTGATTCGAGAAGTGATGAGTCTAACCTAATACGACTACTCGAACCACTCTGCTTTTAACCCGTGCATAGTCTTTCGCGAGACTAACCAACCGGAATTGTTCTCTGCATGGTTGGCTGGTGTCATCCGTTCGTTTCGGCACATCAGATAAGTTGCAGTTCCACGAAGGCTAGAACGACTATGAAGGCAAACGGTGGTTTTGACAAGTTTATCCAAGTTGAGATCGATCATTGGCGGTGATCGATGTGATCAAGATTTTATGCTATTTATTTTAACAAGACTTCCGCTGTATTATAAGATTACTCTGTATTTTGTCGTACTTGGAATTGTGTTGTAATTCCGCGACTATGGTTTAAATGAAGTTATGATATTTTGTATCATAAGTTTGGTTTTATACGATTGTATACTTTGGTAAGCCTGGCATGGGGTGGCTTCGGGTGTGAAACCCGAGGTCACTGGGCGTAATACCCTTCGAGGTTATATTTTGGGGGTGTTACAGATGTAATTTTCATGCTTGATTTATTGTCCGGTTTTGACCGGCATCGATTTATCGGCCTCTCGATCTACCCGACGTTGTTATGTCGGGTACTTCGAATTCTTTCCTCATAAAAAAGAAGAAGAAGTAAGAGTCGACTCTCTTTAAAAGAAAAAAAAAACTAAGAGTCGACTCTCGAAACAAAAAAAAAAGTTAATAGACTTCATAGCAAACCTTTATCACATATCAATCTCTCCAAATAGTACAGCCATTTCAGATCTTCATGATCTCATCCACAAGGATGTTATAGGACAGACTATCTCCAGATAGAGGAGTTTCCCTAATTTCTTTTTCTAATGCAAAAAAGAAGAAGTTAATAGACGAAACGTGGGACCTAGCTAAAATGGAGGACCGTCCACATGGGATCGGATCCCAAACAAGCAAAAGGTGACTGACTCCTGTTAAGAATAAGAAGAAAGAAGAAGAAGATTCATCCAGAAGCCAACCCAGCTACGGAAGCCCCACTCTTTATATGTGTACATCATCCTGTTTCATTCATCACCATCTCCTCTTCAGTTCCTCCCTCCACGGCAACCATGTGGCTACGATCACCTCCTCCGCCGCCCACCTTATTCCTCATCCTCCTCGCAATCTCAGCCGTCCGATCCCACCAGCTAGATCGTCACGTCTCCCAATCAAGAAAGCTCGTCGACGACTCAATTGATCAGAGCAAGTGCGGTGGCTGCCCCTGCGGCAACCCCTGCCCCACCACCCCCATCTACCCGCCGCCGCCGCCGCCCCCACCTCCAAGAAAGACGCCGTCCACCAGCGGCGGCTACTGCCCTCCTCCTCCGTCGCCGCCTTCCAACTTCATCTACATAACGGGTCCCCCGGGTAGCTTGTATCCGGTCGATCAGACGTACGGCGCAGCCTCTTCCCGGCGATTTGCGGCGGCGATGTGGGCTGCTGTCGGTGGCGGAGTGGTGGCCATTTTGTTCCTGTTTCATCAGTTTTAAATATATAGATGGGACATGTTGTGAATCAATACATCTCCCCTGTTTAATTCATATATATGCATGCATGTAGGAGTTTCTTATACTCTATATATAAAAACAAATGAAAGGTTTGAGGATTATTAATTTCTTTTGTTCGTAATTACTATTTTGCGTGTTATAGTTAATTATTCACTTCATCTATACGGAGTATATAGTTGTCCATCACTGGATCCATATGGTGATGAGTTGGAGGAATTATATTCGTCACTTATGCTTAATTATTCAATCTTGTATGGTTCAAAAATAATTGAAGAATATATATATATATGGCCGGTTCCATTTACCGATTTACATGAACCATAAGGTAGTACATTTTGCAATTATTTAAGTATTGTGATGACGTCAAAGTGTTGAACTCGGAGTGTTTATTTGACTAAAGATGAAAAGAACATTAAATTCAACACGTAACATTTGTAAATAAGATTGAGGTTAGAAAATTGGAGAAAAGAAAATGCATATCACTTTGTATTTGAGATAGAGACGTGCTTGAATACTTTTTCTCTTCATTGGTTGAATTTAATTCTTGAAGCATGTCTATTTTTGGAGCAAAGTGTAGAATTTTGGGTTTATTTAGAGAATGAAGTGGTCCAATACTAGAATAGTGTGGGTCGAAATAGGACGGAAACAACGTTCAATTACTATTATTAAAAAATGTATAATTTAATAATTAGATTTCTAACCAATAAACAAAAAAATTTGTATAAATAGTGTCAATAGGTGTAATTTTTAATAAGATAATTCATAACCCATTAATAAATCATTACCTAAAACTCTAAAATGATAAATATTTCTTAACTAAATAAATAGATACGACGATACTTATTTTTTATCCGATAAAGTATATTTTTTTAGACACATCTGACGTATTTATGATGTGTGATTATCGTTGATCTTAAACGTATATAGTGAAATTGAATATGGAATCTACAGCTAAATAGTTCATCCACAAATTGTATGAATACTATGAGGATTAACTTCTGCGCAATCCCGCTAAATATGTTTCTTTTAGGGTTACTTAAAGTAAGAGTTGTCCATATTAACTTCATATTTATAAATTTGCAACAAAACATCAATTTTATGAACCAAACAAAACTCATTTATGTGAATTTGAAAATTCAAATAAACGGGAGACCCAAAATAAATTATTAGAAAAGACAAATATATATGAAGAAAAGTTGCTTATCTATATGACATTTCTAAAATATGGAGGGAAATGCAGGATATTAGAGATCGAAATTCATTGAAAAATGTGACTAGTTTAATGTAGTTTTGTGTATTATATAATAGAGATAGGTTTATATGAAGATGGATGTTTATATGCGAAAAGAGAATGATGTCATGTATTGGTTAAGAGACATTTGGGTTGTCACGATTATAATATGAGATACATTGACAATGGGCCAGGTGGGCCGTTAGAGATGTATACCAACTTCATCTTATTGGGTATTATAAGCCAATTGTAGGGTTGAGCATCGGTCCAAATTCAGATCGGACCGGACTGACCCGGACCGGAACCCGAAACACCAAAAATGGTGGATCGGAACCCGGACCGGATATTTCTGGTTCGGACCGGGTCCGGACCGGTCCGGTCCTATTTGGACCGGATTTGGCCCGATTTAGGGTTTTGTTAAATTTAAATCTATTTTATTTACATTTAAACATGAAAAAAATCTCAAATTTAAATATAATTTACCATAAATTCTAAACCCTAAACCTCAAATGTAAAAAAATCTTAAACCCTAAAATATTAAGATTTTAAAAAATACGGGTTGGACCGGACCAAAAATATAAAAATCCTTGGACCGGAGACCGGATCGATTAGGACCGGTCCGGTCCGGACCGGTCCAAAATTCCGGGTCGGGCCAAATTTTGCTCAACCCTAGCCAATTGGGAGCAAGAAAGAATAATAGAAAATGACTTCCCTTTTCACAAATATCTTCTTCGTCACCTCTTCTCTCAATCCCTCCATTCTTATATCTTATTCTTCCTTATTTCTCTAAGGATTACCTTGGGAACGACAGTGGTATCAGAGCCAGGTTTCCATCCTGGGACCTGTGGGTTATGGGCCATGTGGTATCAGAGCCACTGATCTCCGACCATGGCAGACGGAACACAACTTAAGACGATGTAGGAGAATCTCCGGCGAAGTGAGGCGCAAATTCACGAGATTCAACAATTTGTGGCACTCAATCGCAAGTTCATGAATTTCACACAATCATTCATGGATGAAACGCAAAAGCAGCAGGATGATCATCAAAAGCAGCAGGACGATCAGAAGTGCATGATAGAGCAGTTGACAGAGATGGTTCGATCTCTCTTGTCGGCGGGCGCTAATTCGGCAAGGGTTAATTTGGCGGCACAAAGTGTTCTTGGCATTCCGAACGAGGCAGATCGAATTTTTGGAGCAGCACCAGCAGAAGGAGTTCAAGAAACTTGAAATTCGGGCAATCGGCGACCAAAAGGCTTGTAAGAAAACATCGATCGGAGCTTTTCCCGTGGAAGTGAGTTGAGATCTGTTGGTATTCGTCTTCCGAAAGTCGATTTTCCATTATTCGATGGAACTAATCCAAGAACTTGGATTCGTAAGTGTGAGTGTTACTTCTCCATCTTTACGATTCAAGATTCACAAAAAGTTGAATTGGCAACCATGTATGTCAATGGAAAAGCCGACGTCTTGTTGCAAGGGTTTATGATGCAGAATCGAGGAGTCTCTTGGGAGGTTGAAGGAGGCAACACTCGTCAGATTTCGGGACACTCAGGGATCTGATGTCATTGAGGAATTCAACAAGCTTCAGCAGAGAGATGATCTTGAGGCTTATATTAAACAATTTAAGGAGCTGCGAGCAAGTATGTTGATCCAGAACGCCAACTTGCAAGAATCCTACTTCATATCTAGTTACATCAGTGTCTTGCAAAGTGAAATTAAACCTCTGGTTAACCTAGGTAAACCTTCCTCATTAGTTGTGGTATTTGAACAAGCTCGACTGCATAATAAGGCAATACAAGCAATTGTTCAACTTAGTCGACCTCAGTGGCGTTCTAACCAATCTTCTTCTACCACTCGCTTTACCATTCTTGATAACAAACCTCACACTCGACCATCCTTACCATATTCAACAAGTGCATCAGCCAATTCTTTTTCCAAATCGATCATGTCTAATTCCAACACTCAGTTCGGAGAATCAAGGGAACAAACAAGGGCAGCGGGATTATGTTATCATTGTGGGGAGAAATACTTTGTTAGGTAGAAATGTAAAGCACAAACTTTGCATAGTTTGTTGGCTACACAACACAATGAGGTTGAGGATGTTGATTTGGTTAACAGGGTAATGAAGGATGCGTTTTGACAGCAGGGTGAGGAAGATAAGACAGAGATATATGTTCATGTGATCACGGGGAGTAGTCCACTAACTACGATCAAAATCAAGGGGACAGTAGCAGGTTGCCACATTATGATTCTAATCGACAACGGCGCAACGCATAGTCTTATTGATCCACGGGTAGTCAAGGAAGCAGAATTTGATATTCAACAAGCTTCGGTTATGGAAGTAGCTGTCGCGAATGGTAAAAAAATGTAAAGCCATCATGTGTGCAAGAAGTTTCAGTGGGAGATGTACGGAACTCGATTTTTCTTCGATCCACGAATTCTCAAGCTTAGGGGATGCGATCTTGTACTTAGCGGATGGATGCGGGAGTTTAGTCTGGTACTTGTCGACTTCAAATCACTTAAGATATCCTTTGTGAAGGATGGAAGGAAAGTTGAGGTGTGTGGTGTCAAAGAAGAGGGTAGCCTCAGAAGCATGACGAGACTGAAGTTGCACAAGCATCTCCGCAAGAGAGTTCCATTATTCGTTACCCAAGTGGCCCAGCTTTTCTCAGTAAGTGGTGGTACAAACATCACACCGGGGCCAGTACATGAACTTTTGCTTCAGTATAGCGACATTTTTGCTGAGCCACAAGGGCTGCCCCCAAATCGAGGCCACGAGCATTCGATTCCCTTGAAATGGGGCACCTCTCCGATCTACACACGACCTTATAAGTATCATCGTTTGCAGAAAAATGAGATTGAACGCCATGTACACGACATGATTGAATATGCTATTATACGCTCGAGCCATAGTCCTTTTGCATCACCGACTTTGTTGGTAAAAAAAGGATGGATCGTGGCGATTTTGGGTCGATTATTGCCAGTTGAACGAGGCTACGATCAAAGACAACTTTCCAATTTCAAACATAGAAGAGTTGTTAGATGAGCTTCAAGGTGCTTCTTGGTTCTCCATGTTAGACCTTCGTGCAGGTTATCACCAAGTGCGCGTCGATCGTTGGGAATGATATTCCGAAGACAACCTTTCGTACTCACCATAGGCATTACGAATTTAAAGTCATGTCGTTCGGATTGACGAATGCCCCTGCCACTTTTCAAGCCCTAATGAATTCAGTGTTCGGGCCACATCTTCGCAAGTTCTTACTCATCTTTTTCGATGACATTTTGGATTACAACATTTCCATGGAACAACACATTCAGCATTTGCACAAAGTCCTGAGCTTACTTCGCGCACATCAGCTTTTTGCGAAGAGATCCAAATGCAGTTTCGCCTAACCACAAGTCGAGTATCTCGGTCATATTTTTTCTTGTAATGGTGTGGCTTCTAACCCATCCAAGATCATGGAAATGACAGATTGGCCAACCCAGACATCAATCAAGAGCTTGCAAGGATTTTTTGGTCTTATCGGATATTATCGTCGTTTTGTTCCAAATTATGGTGCAATAGCAAGGCCGCTGGCTAATTTGTTGAAGTCAAATAAGCTACAGTGGTCTCCTGAGGCTGAGATTGCATTCCGCACGATATACAGCTGATGACTAAAGCCTCTATTCTCAAGTTTCTTGATTTTTCGATTCCATTTATTTTGGAAACTGACACGTTTGAAGTCGGGATTGGCACTGAGGGTCATCCCATTGCATACATTAGCCAAGCTCTTCATGGGAGCCATGTGCATTTGTCGACATATGAAAATGAATTATTGGCGATCTTGCTGGCTTTGGATAATTGGCGCCACTACTTAGAAGTGACTCACTTCTTCATCAAAACTGACCACCAACCATTGCGCCACTTGTTATTTCAACGACTGAACACACACCTTCAACAAAAATCCATACGTAAGTTGTTGGGTCTCTCGTATTCTATTTCTTACATGCAAGGTGTCAATAATAAAGTGGCAGACACTCTTCCTTCTCATGATGAGACCACCATTGCCTCTGTCTATGCACTTCAATAGTCGAACCTAGATGGATGAAGGAGGTGTTGGCCAGTTATCATGGGGATTCCATGGCGCAACAACTATTAGCATCCACAGTAGTAGCACCGAGTGTTAATTACATAGTCACTCAATGCATTTTGCGCTACAAAGGTTGCATTTATGTGGGCATCAACTCTGAATTGCAGCGCCAACTAATTGGTGCAATGCATGACTCTCCAATTGGTGGGCATTCAGGAATTTAGGGAACATATCAGCAGTTGAAGCCCTTATTATTTTGGCCAAGAATGAGGCATTTGGTGGAATTGTTTGTGCAGTCTTCTAACAATTGTCAACGAATCAAAACCGAGCATGTCAAAACTTTTAGGCTCCTCCAGCCTCTTCCTCTACCTTTTAGGGCTTGGAGTTCCATTAGTATGTACTTCATCGAAGGCCTTCCAAAATCATCGAATCATGATACGATTATGGTGGTTGTGGATCGTCGTACCAAGTATGCGCATTTATTCTGCTTCATCATCCATTCACGCCTGCTAAAGTTGCTCTATTCATATATTGCATTTTCCGGCTCCATGGACTCCCCAACAATATCGTCTCGGATCGAGATAAGATTTTTATTAGTCATTTTTAGCGACAGCTGTTCACGACACTTGGTACTCGACTTCACCTCACATCAGCCTACCATCCTCAATCTGACGGCCAAATCGAGCGTGTAAACCAATGTCTCGAGAATTATATGTGCGCCATGATCAGTTCTAAACCTCAATAGTGGGCTCGTTGGCTGGCCTTAGTGGAATAGTGGTATAATTCCAATTTTCACATCGCCTTGAAAATGACACCATTTCAAGCATAATATGGGCACCCACCTCCTCAGATTGGCGTGGAGGCATCGTCAATTACAACTACGCTGTGGAAGATAGGTTACATGATAGAGAATTCATGTTGTCTTAGTTACGAGACAATCTTCACAAAGCACAAGCGAAAATGAAGCAATTTGCGACTTTAAGCATACTGAGCGAGAGCTTCAGGTTGGTGACAATGTTTATCTCAAACTTCGACCATATAATCAAGCTTCAGTTACAATTCGCAGGAATTTGAAATTGAGTTCCAAGTACTACGGTCCATACACTGTTCTGACTCGTGTGGGTTCTGTGGCGTACCGTTTAGACCTACCAGCTATGGCAAAGATTCACCCAGTTTTCATGTTTCTCAGATAAAACGCCACATTGGGCCAAGAACTTCATCCTCCACTGATCCACCGTTGTTCATTAATGTTGGTGATTGCCTCGTATCGCCCGCACATGTTCTTGACATCTACGTTGCTTACTCTTCTATCGGTGACCCGATCATGGAATGGCTCATCCATTGGACTAACTTGGATCCCTCCGAGGCGACTTGGCAGCCGACCGGTCATATCATCTGCCAATTTTATTTCATTTGCACATACTTCTTGACAACAAGACTTATTTAGGGGGAGGAAATACATTGACTTTATAAGCCAACCGGGAGCAAGAAGGAATAACAAAACATGACTTTTCTTTTCACAAATATCTTCTTCCTCCCCTCTTCTTTATATCCATCCATTCTTCTATCTTCTTCTTCCTTATTTCTCTGAGGATTACCTTGGGCACGACAAATGCTTTTTAGCCTTTGAAGTTATAAGATTTAAGGGTTATGATTGAACTATTATTTTAATAATTTGACTAAATTATATGATTGGTCAAATAAGTTATCAAAACTGGTTAAATCGGTCATGGTCGGGCAATGTCGGTGTTGATCGGTCAATTTTTTTTCTTTTCTGTAGCAATTTTTTTATTCAGATCCATTTTTTCTCGTGATCAAAATTTCTATAATGTGTGTGTTCAAATATTTTGTACCGTATGTTCATACATATTGTATTGTATGTTCACATATTTTGTACCGTATGTTCATATATATTGTATTGTATGTTCATATATTTTGTACTATGTGTGCATATATTGTTTGAACACACAAGACAAGTTTTATGAACACAATGTACAAGTTTTATGAACATGTAAAATAGACGTATATGAGTTTATATACTTTATTCTCATCGACCATATTTACATTGTACAAGTTTTATGAACACACAACTAGAACACATTTTATGGCACACAGTACAAGTTTTATGAACACGTAAAATACGTGTTTTTAATAAGTTGAAGAAATGGTAAAAGTTTTATGAACACGCAACACAAGTTTTATTAACCTACAATACAAGTTATATGTACACGTAAAGTACACGTTTTCAATAAGTTGAAGAGCAAGTGGGTATTCACATATTTTTACATGGTAACACGCTTATTCAAAAGTTCTTGACCTAATTCTTTTCTCCAAAATTTCTCTCCTCTTCGATGCTTCTCTTATCCTCTCCTCTCTCAACCATGGTATTTGACAGTGGTCTCACCCACCCACCGGAACTGACACCGATGCTGCCCCATACTTCGGCCTTACACCCCCCATCACAACTTTCCATGTCTGTACATCTAGGGGTGTCACTCGGGTGGGTTGGGTCGGGTTTGGGTCGGGTAATTTCGGATTCCGGTCAGTTCGGATTTGGGCCGATGTATGATATTACAACAAGTCGGATCATATCGGGTCGGATCGGATCAGATATTCTTTTATCATCTGAGATCGAGTATTCGGGTCAATTTCGGTCGGGTTAATTTGGATTTCGGTCAAACTTAGGGTTGTCAATCAGACGAATCAGGTCGGTTTTGGGTCGGGTCATTTTGGTTTCGGGTTAATCCGGATCCAAGCTAATGACATATTCACATGTACTTTGACAACCCGATCCAATTCGGGTCGGTCGGGTCAATTGTTCATTTTGTAGGGAAAAGTCGGATATTTGGGTCAATTTCGATGGGTTCTTTTTTATTATGACAAAACTAGATTTGGTGTAAATCATATTTCGATTGAGTCGGATTTTAGATAAACATGAGTTTGAATGAATAAGATTTCTTTTAAGTACGATCTCAAAAGAATCGCATTTCGTATAAACTGAATTGTGGTTTGAAATGTATTTCGATGAAAGAAAAAAGAAGCGTGTGAATTTTTATTTTCAGTAAAATCATACATAATGATCTTATTTGTGCATATCTTTTATCTTGAGAGAAAATAACTTTAGTTCATTGGAATAAAAATAACTCTTATCAATTGCTCATAATACATCCATTAAATTAATGTAGGTGTGCTTTTTTGTTGAGAATAGATGAATACTGATTGTAGAGATGATAGATCGATGAGCTGTGGGTGATTTTGAGTTTTTTAAATGATTTCAGGGTGAATGTCTTTATTTTTTTCGGATGATTTAGGATCAGGTGACATTGGTTTTTTCTATGATTTCGGGCTATCGAGCTTAGGTTTCTATGTGATTTCAAATCAGTCAACTTTGGGTTTTTGGGTTATCTCGGATCGGGCAACTTCGGGTTTTCGGGTGATTTCGGATCGGACAACTTCGGGTTTTCGGGTGATATCGGATCAGGCAACTTTGGGTTTTCGGGTGATTTCGGGTCGGGTAACTTCGGGTATCAGGTTGATAATGGGCTAGTCCGTTCGGGTTATTTTTTGGGTTCGGGCTAGTCGGTTTGGGTCGGGTCAGGCTCGGGTATACATTTTTTTAATTCTTTTCGGATATCGAACGGGTTTGGTTTCGGGCAGGTCATTCGGATCGGGTCAAGTTTTGACAGCCCTATCTACACCTACCGAACTGGCTGTCCAACAAGCTCTACATGTAGCCAGTATCAAGACTCATATCCCTTTTGAATTGAACCTCAAACTCTCCAACTATTACAAATGGAGAGAACTCTCATCACCGTCAGCAAGTTTGGCCTCAAATCTCATGTCGACGGATCTCAATTTCTTGCCTCAATTGATGTACTATGGAAGATCCTTGACTATACCGTCAAGTCTTGGATCTAGGCTCCTTCATCAATGAGATCATTAAAATTGTGATAAAACAAAACTCCTCTACTCAAGAACTCTGGAATTCCATTGAGAATCTCTTCAGAAACAACAAGAAAAGTCGGGCTATACAACTCGAAATATGAGTTTCGTAGTCTCAACCAAGGCACACATACGATTACCGAATATTGTCAGAGATTGAAGTCATTTTCAAATAGTCTCATCAACATCGAAAATCCTATATAGATGAGACCCTAGTGTTGCAGACAATTCGAGGTTTGAGCAACAACTTTTCTACGATGGCGGCGATCATCCCTATGCAACGTCCCTTTCTCACATTCCAAAAATGTTGAATCATTTTGCTGCTTGAGGAGTATCATCGTCGACCACTTCTCACAAAATCTAGAGTGAATGAATAGATATTTAGGCAAATTTGGTAAACTTTGTCCATAATATCTATAAGACTAATAAGAGTAGGGTTCAAGTACATAGTGATTTTAGGGTGTAAAGTGAGGAGTAATTAGGGTCATAAGATCTAAGAGATGAATGGATAAAATTGAAGTGACAAAATTGTAAATATTATTATTTTCATAATACTTTTTATTAAAAAAGATTTTTTTCGAAATTAATATTTTTTCAATTTTTTTTTTCGGAAATATTGTTTTCCTGATTTTTTTTTTTGAAAATTATTATTTTTTTCGAAAAAAAATCAATTTTTTTCCAAATTTTTTTAAAAAAATTTTTTTTTAAAATTTTTTTAATTTTTTTTAATTGTATTGTATATCAAGTGCATAAATCCATACTATACGGAAAGCAGAAACTCTGCGAATGAACAGTAGGATGTTCAACCCTGTGTTTGCTAATTTATTACCACTTCTACCCTATTCCTACAAAATCCAAATGCTACTCTCTGGCATTCCCACGTCTATTATCCTCCTCTCTAATTTCTTGACACGTGTCCAACTGCACACCGCCTCAAAAACCCCTCTTTTATTCTTCTTTGTGGCTTTTACAATAGGGAGATTGTTCTTCTCCTTCTTCTTCTATTGATGGATATAGATTTTGATTTCTTCTCATAAATTCGATGATGCTGATTTCTGATTTGCTTTATTAAAGGACATTGACGTCGGCGTGAACTTCTTAGGCGGTCAACCCTTCCTCTCCGACCATGTCCCATCTCTCTCATTATCACTATGTGTTGATTTTTCAAAGGTAATTTGAATATACGTTTGATTCTCCTTTATTAGTTTTCTTCGCCGACATTTTCTTGCTTTGTTGTTGATCCATATTTCATTGTAATCGGAGTTTTCATTCAGGCCTCCTCTCCACCACTGATTGGTACATTCGCGGGGGAAAGGAGTTTTGGCTTTGTTTGGGCGAAAGGTCAGGGTTTTGTTTAATTTTTAACTGATTTTACCTCAAATTAGAATGAAGTTAGATGAAATAGCTTATCTCAGATGAAATCGGGGTGCAATTGTCTTGATTGTTCAGTTCGCCATACACTTTCGTCTTCCGAGTTGCGTTTCTTATGTTGGGTTTATGGAGCCTGACGTAAAGGTTTGCACGGCAAACAGAGAAGGCAACTGAGGGCTGTCGCCGGGTAGCGGTGAAGTGGACGCCCCACGTCAGACGCCGATTCTCCTGAGAGGATTAACTGAGAGTTACCGCCGGGTCGCGGTAGGATTGGCGCCCCGCGGTGGAAGCCCCGCGGTGGGGGTCACCGCCCCGCGGTGGGAGTCACCGCCCCGCGGTAGGGGCTGCTGCCCCGCGGTGGGCGCTGGGCCAGTTATCACGTGTTGTGTTTTAAGGCCCATTAGGTTAATCCGTGTCTTGCTATTTAAACCCTAGTTGATCAATTGTAATCTTAAGTCGTTGTTATCACATTCAAAGAGAGAAAAAGTATCCTGGCTTGGTAGTGCCCCCAGACGTAGTCATTCTTGACGAACTGGGTTAACAATTATTGTGTTCTTTGTCTTTGTTTTCTTGTCGTTACTACGTTCAAATCCTAACAACTGGTATCAGATCGAGGTTCAGGAGGTGACGATGGGAAGCGGAAAATCACCGGTGAAGAAGTTCGATGGAACGGACTTCGGATTCTGGAAGATGCAGATCGAGGATTACCTGTATGGTAAAGATTTGTATTTGCCGCTGGGTGAGAAGCCGAAAGACATGAAGGAAGACGAGTGGAAGTTGCTGGACATGAAAGCGATGAGCGTGGTCCGCCTATCGCTGTCCAGGAACGTGGCACATCACACGGTCAAGGCAGAGACGACGAAGGGGATGCTGGAAATTCTTTTCGCGATGTATGAGAAACCTTCTGCGGTGAACAAGGTTCACCTGATGCGAAGGTTGTTCAATCTGCGGATGACGGAGAGTACAGCGGTCTCCAATCACTTGAACGAGTTCAACATGACGATCGCCCAACTGAGTTCAGTGGAGATTGATTTCGACGATGAGGTACAAGCCCTAATCTTGTTGTCTTCTTTACCAGAGAGTTGGAGCGGGACAGTTACTGCTGTTAGTGCTTCGGCGGGGAAGGCAAAGATCAAGTTTGATAAAGTGAGGGATCTGATTATCAGCGAAGAAATTCGCAGGAAGGCGTCAGGTTCTACCTCTGGTTCAGCCTTGAATACGGATAGCAGGGGCAGGTCAGACTCTAGGAAGTCGAATCGTGGCAGATCAAAGTCTAAAGGGAAGGATAAGCCCAAGGACAAGAGCAAGATCAAGTGTTGGAATTGTGATGAAAACGGTCATTGCAAGAGTGAATGTAAAGCACCGTTGAAGAACAAGTCAGCAAATTCAGCCAATGAAGATATTGCTGACGCATTGACTCTGAGCGATTCAACGACAGGAACCACTGCAGATGCATCTATTCTGAGCGCGAGCAGTCCATTGGAGTCTTGGGTATTAGACTCTGGAGCTTCGTTTCATTCTTGCAGCAGTGCTGATATCTTGGATCGTTACACCTCTGGAGATTTTGGAAAGGTCTATCTTGCTGATGATGAGGCTTTGAAAATCGTAGGGAAGGGTGATGTCAGAATCAGAGCGCCGAACGGATCTGTGCTGCAGTTGCATGGAGTGAGGCACATTCCTGGCTTGAAGAGAAACCTGCTTTCTATTGGCCAGTTGGATGACGCGGGTTATGAAGTAACCTTAGGCTGTAACAGCTGGAAGATAACCAAGGGAGCTATGGTGGTAGCTCGTGGAAAGAAGGAGGGAACGTTGTACATGACGAGCAACGTCCATGATAGCATTGCTGTTGCAGGAGTGAACTGTGATGCAGATTTGTGGCACTGTCGTCTGGGCCACATGAGTCAGAAAGGGATGCAGGTGCTATGTTCAAAGGGTTTGCTGTCAGGTCTTAAGTCCGTTGAGATCGGGCTGTGTGAAGATTGTGTGCTCGGAAAGCAGAAAAGGGTTAGCTTTGCGAAGGGTGGCAGAACTCGGAAGAAGCAGAAGTTGGAGTTGATCCACATCGACTTATGGGGACCTGCACCTGTGACATCTCTGGGTGGAGCATCATACTACATGACCTTCATTGACGATGCCACAAGAAAGGTATGGGTCTATTTTCTGAAGCAAAAATCTGATGCGTTTGATTCCTTCAGAAAGTGGAAGGCTCTAGTAGAGACTGAGACAGGTCTTAAGGTGAAGTGCTTGAGATCTGATAATGGTGGGGAGTATGAGCTTCGTGAGTTCAAGGAGTTTTGTACGGAGAATGGGATTCACATGGAGAAAACCTTGAAAGGAACCCCTCAGGAGAACGGCGTCGCTGAATGTATGAACAGGACCCTAAATGAGCGTGCTAGGAGCATGAGGCTGAAGTGTGGGCTTCCAAAGATGTTCTGGGCGGATGCAGTCAACACTGCTGCATTCTTGATCAATCGAGGGCCATCAACTCCCTTGGAGAATGGGATACCAGAGGAAGCCTGGAGTGGCAAAGAGGTAAATTTGTCTTTCCTTCAGATATTTGGGTGTGTCACATATGTTCATATTGCTCCAGTTGAGAGAAGCAAGCTGGATGCAAAGTCTGTCAAGTGCACGTTTATTGGATATGGTGGGGATGATTTCAGATACCGGTTCTGGGACGAGCAGAGAAGGAAGGTTATTCGCAGTCGAGACGTCGTGTTCAATGAGTAGGTGATGTACAAGGATAGTCTGGGTGCGTCAGAAATAGCTAGTCCTGAGCCTGAGACTATTGAGTTAGATATCTCAAACTCGGGTGGGAGCAAGGAGTCTCGTGGAGACCAGGAGGCCGTGACTGAGGAGGAGCCGAGTACCCCAGTGATTCCGCTGCGGAGGTCCACCAGAGAGCGTGGATCGCTTGATAGGTATTCGCCTTCAAACTACTATTTGTTGCTGACAGATGGTGGAGAGCCAGAGTGTTATGCAGAGGCATCTCGTGGAGAAGATGTGAGCGAGTGGAAGCTCGCCATGGATGATGAGATGGATTCGTTGATGACCAACGAAACCTGGGAGTTAGTTGAGCTTCCAGCAGGCAAGAAGGCATTGCTTAACAAGTGGGCTTACAAATTCAAGGAGGAGGCGAATAGAAGGAAGCGTTACAAAACAAGGCTGGTTGTGACGCGAAAGACTCGCAAGGTCTTACAGTTGATGAAGATTCGTGGAACTGAGAATCCTGCAGACAAGCTGACTAAGGTTGTGACCTTAGAGAAGTTGAAGCTTTGCATGGCTTCAACTGGCCTTGGTAACTGAGTTGAAGGCCTGGCACTACTACCAGCTATGGGTTGAAGAGGAGGAAGATTATGATTGGAGTCAGTCTCCAGGTGGGAGATTGTTGGGTTTATGGAGCCTGACGAGTAAAGGTTTGCACGGCAAGCAGAGAAGGCAACTGAGGGTTGTCGCCGGGTCGCGGTGAAGTGGACGCCCCGCGTCAGACGCCGATTCTCCTGAGAGGATTAACTGAGAGTTACCGCCGGGTCGCTGTAGGATTGGCGCCCCGCGGTGGAAGCCCCGCGGTGGGGGTCACCGCCCCGCGGTGGGAGTCACCGCCCCGCGGTGGAGGTTGATGCCCCGCGGTGGGCGTTGGGCCAGTTATCACGTGTTGTGTTTTAAGGCCCATTAGGTTAATCCGTGTCTTGCTATTTAAACCCTAGTTGATCAATTGTAATCTTAAGTCGTTGTTATCACATTCAAAGAGAGAAAAAGTATCATGGCTTGGTAGTGCCCCTAAACGTAGTCATTCTTGACGAACTGGGTTAACAATTCTTGTGTTCTTTGTCTTTGTTTTCTTGTCGTTACTACGTTCAAATCCTAACATCTTAGTTATGCCTTTTTTTACTTCTGAGTAAGCGTTGTATGAAAGGATCATAGATGAGTTGGATCCTCTAAGGTGTGTGTACATGACCATATGAAAACTGGATGTTTTCATTAAGTATTCGATATGTTGATGTCATGCTATTCCATTTCTTTCTTTGATGTATGTACGAGAATTTACTCAATTTTTTTTTATAAAAAAAACATTTTTTTAGTATTTGTTTCTGTGCATTAGATTTATATTTGAAAAATTAGCAGCAAATATACCACTTTGTACCCAAAATTGCAAAAGTGGTATTCTTTTTTTAGATATGGCAGCAATATCATTTTTTATACCCAAATAAGGGTGTAATGGTAAAATTACCCAATTTCGAAATTTTAAAGAAAAGGTAAATTAATTTCTGAATTTATCTTTTCTTTAGACTCTCTTATACTTTAAAATATATAAATTAATCTCTGAATTTATCTTTTCTTTAAGGGTAAAATTGTTAGGGTTTGGGAGGCGGAAATCTGAAAATTTCAGATTGTTGAAGGTGGAGGGTGAGGAGGTGGGGGAGGCGGTTGACGGCGGGGGGAATGTGGTCGGAGAGGTTGTTGAAGGAGAGATCGAGGTGGAAAAGAGCGAGGCGGGGGGAGAGGGATCTGGCCGACGAGATCTGACCAGATCGAGGTCGAGATTTTCAGATTTTATAAAATCTGGGAGAGCGAACTTGTGGGAGAGGGAGTCGAGAGGAGGAAGATGAGTCGGCCCACAGAGGACCGGAAGATGAGGTGGATCGTCTTCTCCAAGAGGACCGGAGGAAGATGAAGACAAGAGGAAGATGAGCCGGATCAGTGGAGACAGCCCACAGAGGAGGAAGATGAGGTGGATCCGGGCCGGGTCAGTGGAGACGGCCCACAGAGGACCGGATTTCAGAGGAGCTTTGGGGTTGGTTTGGGAGATTTAGGTCGGAATTCGGGGGAGGCGGAGATTTAGGGCCGCCTGTAGGTGGGGGAGGCGGAAATCGAACCGCCTTAGGCGGAGAGATCGAGAGCGAGCCGAAGTTGCAGAAATCGAAGTCGAAGCCGAGTTGCAGAAATCGAGTTGCAGAGGAGGAAGATCGACGAGAGGATTGGTTTCGCTGGTTTAGGGTTCGTCGGGTTCTGGGGGGTTCGTCGTCTTCAATGGCGTTTTCAACAGCAAGGCCTAGCTCTTTCGCTGGGTTAGGGTTCGTCGTCTTCAATGGCGTTTTCAACAGAGGTCGTCTTCAATGGAGGTCGGAATTTGGGAGACAGAGACGACCGAGTTCTGGGAGGTCGCCGGAGAGTGAGTTCGGGCCGGAGAAGACGACTGGGTTCTGGGAGAGGTCGCCGGCACCATGTTTTAATTTTCTTTTCCCTTTAAATTAAGACAAATAAAATCTGAAAATGAAATTTTGTCCCAAAATATAAAGACAAAAGAAAATCCAAAAAAGTGAAAAGAGGATATTGTTGCAATATCTAATAAAAGAATACCCACTTTGCAAATTTCATAATAAAAGTGGTATACTTTTGCAAATGAGCCTTTATATTTAGTTTGTAACAGCCTTGTTAAAATAGTCATTGTAATTTTTTGCAAGAGAAAATATGAACTGGCAAGAGAATCAAGAAAACAAAACTTGTCCCCTCTGCCAAAAAGCAACTCCAAGGAACCTAATGTCTGCTGATTTTTGCTGTTTTTTACTAGCTTTTCTCCACTGTTTTTTCAGGTTTTTAGATATGAAGTTTGCTGCTCAATGACGATATTCTCAACTGTCTTTTGGTGTTGTGCTTTACCTTGGCTTTTCTGTTGTTTGAAGGCTCCCCCACATTAACTTCCAATGAGCGTTTACACTTTGTCTGGGTTGTTTTTGTTGCTGACTCGAGAACTCTATCCCATTCTTTCGTTGGGGGGTTTGCTGATTTTTTTGCGGACGTGGACGACTCCACTAGCTGATTGCTACTCGCTGCGTTGTTCATTTGTGCCCTGATGTTGTTGTTTTTTGGATGGTGTGCTGCTGATTTTTTGATGCCTGTGTGCTTTACGACATCAGTAAAAAGAAGTAGCTTTCAAATGTTCACCTTTGATATGATGGTAATGGCGTTGGGACGATATGTTGGCTGCAAAATCGACACCAAAGATGCTCTTGTCTGTTCCAGAATCTTGAATTCGTGATTTTGCCCTGATGATGCTGAAAAAGAAGTTTATGGTTTAACATTCATATTCAACTCCTGACTTGTATGCAAAAATCAGTGATTGGAAAAATAAGATTCTAGCAGATTACCACCTTTGTTAAGTCCTAGCGTCCAATCATGGAACATTTAACACTGTTGGTACATTATCCAATTAAAGACATAATATTTCAACTTCAAAATTGTTCAATAGTAAATTTTTTGGATGGATCACACTTTTGGGTTATATAAATGATCTTAGCTCTTATGTTAGTGTGGTAATTCATTTAGTAACTTGCAAATTTTGTTGTGAATAAGAGCCAAAGCCCCCTGAATGTTTATACTTTGGTTGCCTTGTTTTTTTTTTAAACTTAATTTTCCAAAAATTGCATGAACAAGAGCCAAAGCCCCACTGTATGACAAACCATGTTTATTTATCTGTACTTTTATGTTTTAAACTCTTCTCTAATTGGATTTTAAAAAGCATATGTTAGTATGTTAAAGTGCATATTTATTATGTTAAAATACATACTTAATATGTTAAAAAGTACATATGTAATTATGTTAAAGTGGATGCTCAATATTCCAAGTTAAGTGCATGCATGTGTAAGTATATTAAAGTGCATGTTTAATAATCTAAAATTAAGTATATATGTAAATATATTAAAGTGCATGAGTAGTATGTTAAAGTGTATGATTAAAATGCTAAAGTGTATGATACTAATTTTTTTAGGAAAATGTTCATGAAAAAAAAAAAACATTTAGGGAAAAAATATTTTAGAAAAAAAAAAGTATTTTTTGGAAAAACAAATATTTTTTGGGAATAAAAATATTTTTTAGAAAAATAAATATTTTTTGGGAATAAAAATATTTTTTAGAAAAATAAATATTTTTTGGGAATAAAAATATTTTTCTTCAAAAAAAATTTCGGGAAATTTTTTTTTTAAAAAAATTTTAGAAAAAATAATTTCGGAAATTACGTTTAAAAAGTAATACTTAAAAATATAAAATTTACAAAGTTGGTTATATTTACAAGTTTCTATGTGTTTTAATCCTAACTCTTCATTCCTACAATCTAATGGCTAAAATTAATGGGGATTAATTTTCGCACCCGTTTTTTTTTTGCGGCGCAGGTTGCGCCCAAAAACGAAATTTTTTATTTAAAAAAAAAAGATTTAATCTTGAGCGCAACCAGATTGCGGCCAAGAGCCATTTTTTTTTTAAGATTTAATCTTCGGTCACTGTTGAACCGATTCATCATTGAACCGGTTGTACAACGGTAACTTTTAAAAAAATGATTTTTTTAAAATGATTTAATTATTTTTAAAAAAAATAAAAAATGGAATTTTATAAAAAACTTTTTGGGCGCTACTACATTGCGCCCAAAAAAGTTTTTCCAAAAAAAAATTCCAAATTGATGGGCGCAACGTTACCGCTGTACAACGGTAACTTTTGTTGCTATATAGATGCAACTATTTCGTCTATTTTGGCATTGATCCATTTTAGATAATGTCTTCGTCAAGGGTGGATGATGCACCCGGTCCATTTGAGCACTTAGATGATGCACCCGGTCTTGATTTGATTCATGACGATAATTTACGGGTACATATATATTTATTCCGAAATTTATTTCAAATTTAGTAAATTAAAGTAGTTTGTTGTAGTTTAGAACTTTGATTAAAATGTTCATACGATGAATACATGTTTTAGGTTAGCGGCATTATTATATAATTGCGAAATAATTTATTATTTAGGTGTGTTAATTTATGATTTAGTAAGTAAATTATATGTTCGTGGTAAGAACGTGGATATGTTAGTTTTAAGAAACGCCCTTAGAAAAACCTCCAATTTATAAAATATTTTTGAAAATAAATAGGACGACTCTAGTGATAGCGAATATTCGCCAGTGGACTATTTTTCTCATTTTATTATGGATGAAGAATGGAGTAATAGAGATAGTATGATCAGCTGGGCTAAGAACGTAGGTTTGGAGTTGCATATGGTGATTGTAATAAGTAAATCATGGCCTAACCGAAAGGTCATATTGTCATGTGAGATGTTCGGGCCATATAGAGCGGCGAAGAAGAAGGCGAGTGAGGTTCCCGAGTCAACCCTTAAACGGACATACAATACGAGGACAAAGAAGAACGAGTGTCCGTTTCAGTTGCATGGGGTGGTTGTGAAAGGAGATTGGCTCAAATCTGATCGTTGGAGATTATCCGTCGTTTGTGGATGGCACGACCATGAGCTTTCTAGTAGTTTGCTCGGTCATGCATTTGCCGGCCGGCTTTCGCAGGAACAACGAGAGCGCGTGAATGTTTTGTCAGCCTCCGGAATAAAGCCGAAGGCTATTATGAGTCGATTTCTACACGAGGATCCCAAATGCTTGACATCAAGGAACCAACTCTACAATTACAAGGCTCGGGAGAGACTGAAATGCAGGGGGAATTTGACGGTGCCGCAATACATGCTATATTTTCTAGACGCGAGACATTATTATACAAGATATGAGACGCATCGCAATGAAGAAGGGAATGAGGTTTTGAGTGACATTTTTATTTGTCACCCCAGAGCTAGACATTTGTTAAGTTTGTTCCCCAGCATTGTTATCATGGATACGACCTACAAGACGAACAAGTATGAAAGTTTAATTATCGCTATTACTACATCTAAAATATTTATTTGCATATAAATGTAATAATTTTTACATTTATAGATACGGTATGCCTTTGTTGGAGTTTGTTGGATTCACGTGCACCAACCGTACATTTTGTATTGCGATCGTATTCATGTATGATGAGACGACGGAGCACTACACATGGGCCTTGGACCGCCTTAAGATCATTCTCGGGTGACATGAACCCAAGGCGATCATGTCAGATCGAGAACTCGGTCTTGTGAAAGTCGTCGATGTAGTCTTTCCCAACTCGAAGCATCTGTTGTGTAGGGTCCATGTGAACCGCAACGTGAAAGCTTATGCAATGAAATAGGTCCCTAAAGTTGACCATTTTAGTGATAATATTCGTTGGTTGTTGAGGTCGCCCACTGAGGATGTGTACAAGGAGCGACTTGAATACTTGACGGAAAAGTGGATTAAGTTACCCTGGCTGATGGATTACGTGAAGAGGGTATGACTTGCTGACTACAAGAAGATGCTAGTTTGTGCATGGTACGACACGGTTCTCCATTTCGGCACAAGATCATCAAACAGGTAAATTCTTAAGTGATCATGTAAAAGTTAAATTCATAAATGCAACTAAGCGTAACTTGAGTTTTATTTTCAGGGTCGAGAGTCAGCACTCTATGCTGAAGGGAGGGATCGAATCGTCTGTTGGAGGTTTGGACACCCTCGTGTAGCAAATCGACAATATGTTTGCTGATCAGATTCGGGAAATCAAGGGTGATATGGAACATAGTGCTTTTAAGGCGCCCACAAAGATCATAAATGGGCCGACTTGGGTGAAGACTTTTTTCAAGCGCATTCTTTATAAGGTCTCGGAAAAGTGGTTAAGAATGTTATACACTTCAGTTGTTAGGGCCCTGCAAGGAAAAATTCCCGAGGAAGAATGCCGTGATGTGTTTTGGAGAGCCACCCTAGTCATGCCTTGCCCACACACGATCAAGGAATATGTAAAGGCCGGTTTCCCGTTGAGGCCAAGTGAAATCCACATTTTGTGGAAGAAAATCAAGTGGGAAGGGGTTGGGCATGCTGAGCTCGCACCGAATGAGGACGTCTTTATCTCAGAAGAAGATGTCCTCTTAGGTGCCATGTTTGGAGATTGGAGCAACGAAGAATTGACCCCAGAGCTGAAGACCGACTTTGCACGCCGGTACAAAGCTTTCCATGAGCCGAGATTGTGTACCACAGAAGAGCCCCCGGCCGCTTCGACCAAGAAGGGGAGACCTAAAAAGAAGAAGAACGATACCAAGAGGGACCCTAGTCGGTTTGAGCACGCGGCGGAAGAAAAAAGGAAGAAGGACGAGGAAAAGAAGAAGAAGGCTGAGGACCGGAAAAATTCCTCCGAGGGATCTAAAGGACGTCCTCTGAGCGGTAAACGGCGCAACGGAGTTTCACCTGGCAAGGAAAGCACCAGTAGAGCACCTCAGGGCGACATGGACATTATTTACCTCGGCTTCAACTGGGGTCGAGATAATATTGATTCATTTATGCTCGATTACATTGGAGGAGTACAGAATGTAATGGGCGATGGTCATTGTGGGTACCGTTCACTGGATGTACTATTAGGGCATGACGAAGACGCTTATCGGTACGTCCGATGGGAGCTTTCCAAGGAACTACAACAACGCCGAGTGTTGTACACCCCGACTTGTCATTTTACCCCCATATAGGACCTGATCAGGTTTGTGAATTTTACCGGGGCGTGCACGAGGGATCACTGGATGGAAGTTCCTATGGCCGGCTTGGTATTTGCCACACGATACCAGATGGCTCTTGTTGTGCTATCATATGTTGGACCTCACACATGCCTCCCAATGTGGGCTCCCCCAGACGCACAACCTCCCACTAGGTTGCATGCGATAGCCCTTGTAGGCAACCATGACCATTTTTTACCGGTATGCATTTCCAAATTATTTCATCATTAACCTATATTTTTTATACTGTGTTATAAGTAACCCCTGTTTCATTTGTATAGGTTTGGCTGGTTGATGATCAATGTCCGATTCCACCCCCGCCCCTTGTTTGGACCCAATGGAAAGATGCAAGCGTTGAAGGATGAGAGGAACCGTTTCAGGCTAGGATGCAAGATTACCTTATCCAAAGGAGCATGTGTGGTAACTGTCCCATATTTGTTTAGTCATAGGGCTTAGGGTATCCAACTACTACAAATGTTGGATTGGGATGGAGTTGGATATGTTTAGTCCATGTAAATTCACTCATTTTCCATTTTGTAGTTTCAGACGTCAATGTCAAATCAACTTATAAATTGATTTTTCTTCTTAATGTTTTTACACTCAAACCCAATCTTAGAGAATCTGAAAGCCAATCTAAAATGGAGATGAAATGCTTTAAAAAGTAACCATGCGAACCTGAAAACACGTAGAATTTGAGCCTCTGTAAAGTTGCACGATTTGTGACAAACCGCGCCGCAAACCGTGCCACTTTGCAGAGGCGGCTCAAGTGGAACCAAATTTAGGCGCAACAACGTTGCGCCTAAAATCTTGGTTGGTACCAATCTTGGACGCAACGACGTTGCGCCTAGAGGGTTGTGATAGGGATTTGTTTAGGGTTTTTTAGGGCTTAGGTTTTAGGGTTTGGGGTTTAGGATTTAGGGTTTAGGTCATTACAATACATAGTTTTTGGTTTTCAGGTTTAATTTTGGAAAAAAACTTCCAAACATCCAAACTGGACAGAACATTTTGCTAAATTGTTTCAAACCATGATAGTGGTTAGGCGCAACCTAAACTGTTATAACGAGATTTTACCAAATTTGATATAAGTATAAGATATAATCATATACAACCCTCTAGGCGCAACCTAAACCCTAAACCCAAAATCCCTCAATTCCCTCACAACCCTCTAGGCACAACCTAAACCCTAAACCCAAAATCCCTATAAACCCTAAACCCAAACCCCGTACAACCCTTGTTGAGGGGAAACATCTAATAGGTGAAACAAATACTTTCAGCTAACAGGATAATTACTAGACTCATTTTCCTAAACATATAGAAGAAGCAAGGGGGATTCGCCAAATGCTACATACGTACTCTTAAGAAAATGAGATGGGCGACGCGCGTGAACCCAAGGCAACAAGCTACCATTGTTGGGTCCACCCCCTTAAAAAATAAATTTAATATCGAAGTCGGCCGATGGGCCACATATCAGATATTAAACTGATAAGAACAGATACTACACTTGATCTTAGCCAAAAGGCCGAGAAATGTATGATTTATCCCGTTTTCAATTCATCAGTTTATATCTGTTCTCAACCTTGCATCTCCGCCTACTAAGTGATGTGGGACAAAAATGCAGGCTATCTCACTGAAGTCAAAACCCCAACCTAAACCCAAAACCCTAAACCCTCCAAAACCCAAAAAATAACCCCCTCCTGTTTAGGCACAACTGCGTCGCGCCTAGAATGCTAGGTGCAACGCCGTTGCGCCCAACTGGTTGTGAGGGGGTTTAGGGTATGGTTTTTTAGGGTTTGGGGTTTTAGTGGCTATGGTCCATTCATAAGGGTTCAAGGTTTGGGATGTACAAATTTTTTTCGAATACAATATCTTGAATAGGTATATATTGGCCCGATATTTTGTAATTTTTTTCGTAACCCTAAATGTACTTCTGAAGTTCTTCTACTAAAGGACCATCAGAGAAACTCAAATAATCCCAAACAAATTTGGACATGTCAAACCTCAACCCTAAACCCTAAAGCCTAATCGGAGACTATAATACCGTTTAAATCCTAAACCCTAGACCTCAATCTCAAGTCAATTTATAAATCGATTGTTCTTCTTAATGTTTTTACACTCAAACCCAATCTTTGAGAATCCGAAAGCCAGTCTAAAATGCAGATGAAATGCAAAGCATCCTACTCTCTTGACATTAGCTACAAGCGTTGGCTGCGATTGCTCGTTGCATATACTCACAATAAGTTTTTGTGAAACGTTTGGGCCATATATACGTCCTCAATATCCTTTATGCGGAAAAGTGTCAGAAATAGTTTACCCTACCCTATGTCCTATGAGACCCTAAACCCAAAACCCCAAACCCTCCAAAACCCCAAAATTAACCCCCCTCACAACCGTTTGGGCGCAACCGCGTCGCGTCCAGAATATTGGGTGCAACGCCGTTGCGCCCAACTGGTTGTGAGGGGGTTTAGGGTATGGTTTTTTAGGGTTTTAGTGGCTATGGTCCATTCATCAGGGTTCAAGGTTTGGGATGTCCAAATTTGTTTCGAAAAACAAACCTTCAACAACTATATATGGCCCCGATATTTTGTAGTTATTCAATAGTCGGGGATTTACTTCTGAAGCTCTTCTACTGAAGGCTTCGCAGAATGCCCCTTGAAGTTCCAAATAGAAAGACCCTTTCTAACCCTAAACAATATCAAACCTTATAATATCAAACCTTACAACCAAATCAAAATGAAGGCTTAATTTTGGAGGGTTTAGGGTTTAAAGTTTAGGATTGTAGTATATAGTTTAGGGTTATGAAGTTTAATCCAAAAATATAACATCCAATAACTAGATATCGAATTAGGTATTCTGGGGGCTCTCAACCCAGATTTGAACAAGATGGAACGGAGCACAAAGATCCCACATTTATGGCCAAAATATCCTGTCCATAAAAACGCACTATTCATCCTTTATGCAGAAAAGTGTCAGAAATATTTTACCCTACCTTATGTTCTATGAGACCCTAAACCCAAAAACCAAAACCCTAAACC
Source organism: Rheum nobile (assembly GCA_027886185.1). Lineage (NCBI taxonomy): Eukaryota > Viridiplantae > Streptophyta > Magnoliopsida > Caryophyllales > Polygonaceae > Rheum > Rheum nobile. Next base: position 53,036 of record WOAB01000171.1, read on the forward strand.
CTCCAAAACCCATAAACTAACCCCCCTCACAACTGTTTGGGCGCAACCGCGTCGCGTCCAGAATGTTGGACGCAATGCCGTTGCGCCCAACTAGTTGTGAGGGGGTTTAGGGTATGGGTTTTTAGGGTTTAGGGTTTTAGTGGCTATGGTCCATTCATCAGGGTTCAAGGTTTGGAATGTCCAAATTTGTTTCGAAAAACAAACCTTCAACAACTATATATGGCCTCGATATTTTGTAGTTATTCAATAGTCGGGGATTTACTTCTGAAGCTCTTCTACTGAAGGCTTCGCAGAATGCCCCTTGAAGTTCCAAATAGAAAGACCCCTTCTAACCCTAAACAATATCAAACCTTACAACCAAATTAAAATGAAGGCTTCATTTTGGAGGGTTTAGGATTTAAAGTTTAAGGTTTAGGATTTAGGGTTTAGGGTTGTAGTATATAGTTTAGGGTTATGAAGTTTAATCCGAAAATATAACATTTAATAACTAGATATCGAATTAGGTATTCTCGGGGCTCTCAGCCCAGATTTGAACAAGATGGAACAGAGCACAAACATCCCACATTTATGGCCAAAATATTATGTCCATAAAAACGCGCTATTTCTCCTTTATGCGAAAAAGTATTAGAAATATTTTACCCTACCCTATGTTATATGAAACCCTAAACCCAAAAACCAAAACCCAAAACCCTAAACCCTCCAAAACCCACAAATTAACCCCCCTCACAACTGTTTGGGCGCAATTGCGTCGCGCCCAGAATGCTTGGCGCAACGCCGTTGCGCCCAACTGGTTGTGAGGGGGTTTAGGGTAGGGTTTTTTAGGGTTTATGGTTTGGGGTTTAGGGTTGTAGTATATAGTTTAGGGTTATGAAGTTTAATCCGAAAATATAACATCCAATAACTAGATATCGAATTAGGTATTCTGGGGGCTCTCAGCCCAGATTTGAGCAAGATAGAACGGAGCACAAAGATCCCACATTTATGGCCAAAACATTATGTCCATAAAAACGCGCTATTCATCCTTTATGCGGAAAAGTGTTAGAAATATTTTATCCCACCCTATGTTCTATGAGACCCTAAACACAAAAACCAAAACCCAAAACCCTCCAAAACCCACAAATTAACCCCCCTCACAACTGTTTGGGCGCAACCGTGTCGCGCCCAGACTGTTGGGCGCAACGGCGTTGCACCCAACTTGTTGTGAGGGGGTTTAGGGTAGGGTTTAGGGTGCTGCTCTTAGGTCACTACAGTACAAAGTTTAAGATGTTCACGTTTAATTTTGAAAAATAGCTTACAATTTCTACATATCGACATAATATTGTGCTAAATTCCAAGCTCGACCGTTACGCACTTACGCCACTTCAGTTCCATTTTTTCCCTGTCTTGTCAATCTATTATTTTAATTATTTTTATGTCATATCATATTCTTCTAGTAAGTACCCTAAACCCTAATAAACCTAATATAAACCCTCAGGACCCTCTGGGCGCATCCACGTTGCGCCCAAAAAAGTTACCGTTGTATAACGGTAACTTTGTGGGCGCGATGTGGTTGTGCCAAAAAATTTACCCTTGTAAAAAGGCTATAAAAGGGCATGTTACCAACTACTCACATCAAGGGATATCAAGTGAATATGAGAGTATGGCTTCGTCGTCCAGCAGTGCTCAGGCTCCGGTTACAATGTGCCAGTGCAATTTTCCGGTCGTCATGTACACTTGCAAGAGACCCATTCACTACAAAAGAAGGTATCTCGCATGCAAGGATTACATCCCAATGGAGCGAGATGGTACAATGAGAGGGTGTCATACCTTTAAGTGGCTTGATCCACCGTATGACGACAATGTTGCCAAGATTATCAGAGACTTGGTGCTGGAAAGAGATGAGCTTAAAAAGTTGCACGACACCCTTTCAGATTCAAACTGGAAGTTAAGGAGGAAGATATATTATCGGGGTTATGATTACAAGATATAAGTTTAATTCATTAATTATTTCGAGTTCTATGTTTGTTTCGAACGTCAATGTTATTTCTAAGTTTGTGTATGGCATCTTTGAATGACATATTTGAATTCGGTACCTGATATGTGCCAAGAGATAGATATAGTTGTCCGGTTCTTAGGGTTTTTGGTCAATCGAATCCGATATGTATGACGTCTTTGTATGCGTTTGGGCGTAATGAAATCTTGCATTTTTTAATTAATGCCGGTTTTCAAATCCCTAACAACATTACTCTCTCAACCAACAACTCCAAGCTGCATCTCTCTCTATAAATTTGTTAAAGCTGATAACCCATCCCTTGCACCTTTCATCAAACCGATATAAAATGCATTTATATCTTTTAACAATATTTTTTTGACTAAGATCGGTTTGGAAATCCATAAAATCTGCAATTCTAATAGACATAAAGCACATATATACACAAAATGTCAGTACACAATCCATAATGTCAGTACAAAATCCAAAATATAACTACAAATACATAATGTCAGTAGCTATATCTCGTCATCGCTCGACTCATCCTCGGCCATGGCCCGCTCAGCCGCGGCCCTGGAAGACTCTCCCCTCTTATATATAGACGATACACGCCCCGCTTGGGCTCGGTGCTCTGCTGCTGCGGACGACTCGGCACCACGACCCGACGACTGGGATAGTAGTTGCGACGCCCGGATAAGCGGTGCAGATACAGGAAGCTCGTCGCCGCACAGAATGGCCAGCATATGGTCCCAATCCGGACCGCCACCCCGAGTCTGAATGATCTCCCGAGCGAATTCTGTCGCCATGGCCAAACACTGCAAAATAACAATATTATTGTCGATAATAATAAAAACAAACATTTACAACAGAGATTGGTGGAGAAACGTACTCTATAAGCATCCACAGCAGGAGGAGGACCTCGAATACGAGGCTGGACTCGTGAGAAGGGGCTCACATACGGATATGAGATCTGTAAATACCAATACAGGTACTCGTCGTCCACATCCCACGCTGGGATGGCCATCGGGCTCTCCAAAATGAATGGACAACGATGATCATCGAGGTGCTTCCAGCCGTCACATGCGCGAGGAAAAGTCAACTTGTACGTGTCCTTCCCCTTAAACTTGGTGGGCCGTGATGCGAACGACGGCTCTATAACGTCCAAGGGCCTGCTCTGACGACGTCCAAACTGGCGCACGACCCGATCAGGCATGTAAGGCTCCTCAACATCCATAAACGCGATCGTCCCTCGGTATGTGGACGCCCTATAAGCACCAGCAAAATCTAGACTGCCATACGGCATCCAACGTACCTTCAATGATAAAAAAGTACAAACTTGTAAATAGTTAGTCATAGATGACACATAAGTAATAAAAACAATAGGGTGCTTACATCCTCGGGCCGATACTTGTCCCAAATACGCCTGTAATGCCGGCTGGTGTCGATATCACGCAGCGCGGGGTGCTGGATATAATACCGAGCAGCGCGTCGCTCGTCGTCGCCCATTCTAGGGAGGGGTTTAGGGTTCCCCGGAAAATATATGAAGTACATCCATATCCACATCTACATACGAAATAAATAATATGTTTGGTTAACAATAATTTAAAAAATGTAATAATTATTGCAACGACATCAATTTTACGTTCAATTACCTGAAGCAGATAGGTGCACCCCGCTATGCCTGCTACCTCTCCCCGGGAAGCGTCGCCAAGGTTCCTATACAATAAAGCAAGGACCCCCGTCCCCCAAGCTGTGCCGACCACTCGGTCCCAATCCTCGAATAACGACAACATCTTCACCATCAGCTGGTTCGTGGACTTGTCCACGAAAATGCTGCAAGAGAGAACGTGCCATAGGTATCCCGCCGCTATCGACTGGGGCTCGTCGTCCTCCCGTATCATGTGTAGCAGGTACTCAAAAAAATCCAAGGCAGAAACCCGTCCCTTAAGGACCTCCCCCCGCATCTTCCTATCCCAGACACCGAACATGTACCTGAAAATCTCCCGCCCCAACGCCTTAAGCGCTTTGTCAATATCCTTTGGGTCGGCATCCATAGAAACTGAAGGATCGCAACACGGAAACCCCTCTATCCTCAGTCCCAAGATCCTCTCCACGTCGTGAAGCATGATCGTAATCTCACCCCATGGAAAATGAAAGTTGTTCGTCTCAGGGTGCCACCTCTCGACGAACGCTGATATAAGAACGTGGTCGACTCTACCAAACTGAAAATCTCGGAGATCGGCCAATCCGGACTATTGCACGAGCCAACACCAACTCCCCTCAACCACCTCGTCCGGAATGTATCTCCTTCAGTCACTGAACTCGGTCGGACGAGTATAAGCCCTCAAACGCCGTACAAGGGACGGTGCAGGCGGAGGAGGAGCGGGCCAAATCCGGTGTGCAACGTGACTCGTGAAGCTCCGTAGCACCTCAGGCAACTCAAGCCCGTACGGGGGGCCTCCACGGTAGGTGGACCCTCGCCAGCGGGAGGGGGAGGGGAGGGGGAGCGTGATCCTCGGGGGCGGGAGGGACGCCCTCCACAACGACGTCGTCCAAATGAGGACTCTCACCCATAATATCCTCTGTCTCGACAAACACATCCTCCATATGTGAATCGCCCATGTCACGGACGGGACTCTGCGAAGCCGGAGGTGAACACACGTCAGGATGAGGATCCGCTAACGGATTGGATACCGTTCCAATAACGGGTTCCGCTATTGGAACGGGATCCTTCGGGATTCTACTCTTGCGCTTGGGGGGGTTTAGGAGGTTTTGGTGCTTACGACCGAAAGCTGTCACGAGTCGAGATCCCACCCTACGACCCCCCTGCATCTTTTGTTTGATTCTCTCGACTACATCCTGTTTTATTCAAATAATTGTCCCAAATTAACTTAACTATACCCACTTCAAATTTTGCTAAATTTTTAGTTCTAATATTCCATTATATTTGTCTAATTTAAACAAATTTCTAATTGCTATAAAATTACGATACATTTCTAATTTAATATTCTAATTATATACTAACTTCTCCAATACATTATATACTAACTTCTCTAATTTGCATCAAAAAAAAAACTTCTCTAATTCATCTAATTTTATTCAATTTCTATTTCATTAATATAATTACATAAATTTATTATAATAATATACTAATTTATTATATGCAATTCTAATATATTAAATAGGAAAATCAATAAAATAACTAATTGTATTACAAAAATTTATTTTAATAATATACTAATTTCTCATTTGTATTCAATAATATACTAAATTTATTCTAATAATATAATTACATAAATTTATTCAATTTTTTTTATACAATTCTAATATTTTCTAACAAATCTAAATAATTCTACAAATAATAAAATAACAAATTAATTATATATATTATTAAATATGAAATTTAATAAGGAAAACTACGTACCTCAACTCGTTCCCGACGAGTGTATTTTCGTCGCATTCTGGGTCGGCTCGCCTCTCCAACCTGTGCCACCGCCTTGACACCAACGGTCGCGGCAACGTCCAAGGCATTTTCTGACCCCACCTCCGCTAGCACCCCGACCGAAAGCGCCGCGTCCTCTGCCGGAATATCGTCGACCGCCGCCGGCTGTTCCGCAAGCGCCGCGTCCTTCGCGTCAGCCGCCGCCACCCACACCTCCCAATCGGCCGCAAAATTGGGATCTGGACTTTTTTCCAGATCCGCCGCTGCCGTGCACTCAGCCGCCGAGTCCTCAAGCCGCCGCCGCTTCCGCTCTCGCCGCCACCCACGCCGAACGTCGGAATCTCCATCGAAGACCCTTCCGCTGTGCCCGCCGGAATCTCCATCGAAGCCACTAGATCTGGCCCGCTCTCAGCGGCCTTTTCCTCACGCCGGAAGTCCTCTTCGCCACCGCCGCCGCCGCTAAATCTCGCCGCCATGGGAAAGTTTGAGGTTGAAGATGGAAGATGGGGAAGATGGAGAGGACGCTACTTCGTAGCGTCCAAGTAAATATAACATTTACTTAGGCGCTACTACGTAGCACCCAGCTAATTTTGCATTTTTTTTTCGGTTAAATTTTTAATTAAAAATTTATTAAATACATTATATAATATTTTTAAATTATTTGATTTATTTCTTAAAAATATTTTTAAAATTCTAATTTAAATTAAAAATATTTTTAAAATTCTAATTTAAATTAAAAATATTTTTAAAATATTTAAATTCATTTTTTTTAATCCGGTTCATATTTTAAATTTTTTAAAAATGATGAACCGGTTCAACGTAAAACGGTTCAACAAAATCTGATTTCGGCTTTTGACAGGTTGCGCCCAAGATTAATTTTTTTTTTTAAAAAAACAATTTCGTTTTTGGGCGCAACCTGCGCCGCAAAAAAAAAGGGTGCGAACATTCTCCCCGAAATTAATCCCCATTTTACACCCTAAACACTCTCCTCGTACGATCCTTACTCAGACTAATAAATATTTATAAACAGAAAGTTAAGCCTAAAATGACCTATAAAATTGAATGGAGGGAGTATATATGTGTAGTATTTAGCCAATAAACATTCCATTTCTTAGAGTAGGGTTCAAGTGTATAACGATCTTAGGGTATAAAGTGAGAAGTAATTAGGGTCATAAGATCTAAGAGATGGATGGATAAGATTGGAGTGACAAAATTATAAATATTATTATTTTCATAATAATTTTTTTATTAAAATATATTTTTTTTGAAATTAATATTTTTCAAATTTTATTTATTTTTTTGATTTTTTTTTAAAATTTATTATTTTTCTTAGTTTTTTCAAAAAAACATTTTATTATTGTATATCAAGTGCATAAATAAACACCAATAATGCATCTATAATGGATTCAAAGTGCAAATACAAGCACATTTTTAATTCTCACATAGAGTGCATCTTTAATATGATAAAGTGTATACTGTAATATGTAAATGTACATGTTTAACATGTATATTAAAAGTGCATATTTTAGCTAGTATATGTTTATTATATCAAAAGTACATATGTTAGTATGTTAAAGTGCATATTTATCATGTTAAAGTGCATACATAATATGCTAAAAAGTGGATATGTGATTATGTTAAAGTGGATGCTCAATATTCCAAGTTAAGTGTATGTTTAGTAATCTAAAATTAAGTACATATGTAAATATATTAAAGTGCATGATTAAAATGCTAAAGTGCATGATACTAATTTTTTAGGAAAGTATTCATGAAAAAAAAATTATAGGGGAAATTTTTGGGAAAAAACTTATTTTTTGGGAAAAAATATTTTTTTACAAATAATTTTCGGGGAAAAAAAATTGGGAAGAAAAAGTTTTTTAAAAAAAATGCAAAAAAAGTTTGATAAAAAAAATACTTTTTGGGGAAAATATTTTTTTGAAAAAACAAATTATTTTAGAAAAAAATAATTAAAATTAAAAAAATTGATTATATTTACAAGTTTATCACTACATGTGTTTTAATCATAATTCTCCATTCCTATAATCTAATAACTAAAATTAATCCTCATTTTACACCCTAAACATCATCCTCGTACGATCCTCACTTCCATTTCTTATATAAACTAATAGTTTCATAATAAATATGCGTAGGAAAACATTTGATGAAACCTATTAGCTATTATTCTTCGGGTCCGGTTCCGGTGAGGACGGTGCTTCATGATAGGATTGAGGATGTATGAGAGAAGAGGGAAAAATTAGAGGGAAAAACAAAAAAAACGGAGTGAACAGTGGCGGAGGCGCGCGCCCTTATAGGGAAAAGCTTCAATTCGGCCTTGCAGTACAATTGCCGAATTTTTCGCGTATAATTCGCGAATAATTCGGCAAAAAAAATTTCCAAGTCAAAAAATTTCCCAGAAAAATCAATTTTGTGTGCATATCAGATGCACTGTTGTGTGCATATGTAACTATGTGTGTGTGCATATGGTTTCTGAAATTGTGAATGCCTTTAACATAGTGTTTATGCTTAGAGGACTTGTGTGCACATCAAATAACCTATGTGTGCACATCAATTATACTGCTGTGTGCATACTCCGTGTGTTCATATGGTCTCGGGTCGTGTGCATACCCGAAAACAAGTGTTGGTATGCACACATGTGTGTGCATACCAAATAACTTGTCGTGTGCACATCCATTATACTATCGTGTGTAGACCCTGTGTGTGCATATGGTCTCAAGTCATGTGCATACATGGAAACAAGTGTTGATGCACACAAACCATGTGTGCATACCAAATAACATGTCGTGTGCACATCCATTATACTATCGTGTGCATACCTCGTGTGTGCATATGGTCTCAAGTGTTGATGCACACAAACCATGTGTGCATACCTCGTGTGTGCATATCTCATGTGTGCATATGGTCTCAAGTGTTGATGCACACAAACCATGTGTGCATATCAAATACTCGTTATGTGCATGTCAAATAGACTATTGTGTGCATATCATCCACCTTGTTGTGTGCATATCCACTACGTGCGTGTGCGTATCAAATATAAGCCCAGGAATCATGTGTTCATACCGTAGAAATCATGTGTTCATACCCAGAAAATCATCCACCTTGTTGGTTATATGTGCACACACACTTTTTTGCGTATGCACACAGATGTGTATTTGATATGCACACATGTCTCTAGCATTAACAACTGTTCCCAGACATGCACACATTATGAAAACCACATGCACACACCGAGCCTAACATATGCACACATACGTTCTGACATATGCACACAACAGTGTATTTCATATGCACACAAAATCGATTTTTTTTGCAAAAATTTGAATTTTTGAAAAATATTTTCCGAAAAATTCGCGAATAATTCGGCCGGGCCGAATTTTTGGACGCGCTTGGTGCATCCTGAGTCCTGACACGGGGAGCTGTCCTCATTTGAACTTTTCCCTTATTCTTCAAGGAGTTTAAACTGCCCATTCAAGAAGCGTGAAAAAAACTGAAGGTTATTATTAATTAAGTTGGAAAGGTATATAAGCAATGCCATTTAAAATTCAGATAATCGTTATTGATCGATTTCAGAGCTAGAAATCTGAGGATGTTAGAATCTTTTGTAAATTAAGACAGAGTTAGGTTCCGGTGCGAAATGTCCTTATCGTGTGAAGTGCGAAACTTCGTGTTCATAAAGTGACATCAAATGTTTATTATCTGGGCGGTCATGTTCACAGATAACATGTTCATGTCAACGAAAAGTCATGTTCATAATCTGGACGGTCATGTTAAAAAAAAAAAATCACCAAAATTATAGATTTTACCATCGCGTTTTTTCACTTAAAATTTCTATCTTCTAATCTCAGCCCTTCATCCCCTCATCCAATGGTCCATATTATTTCTCACTTCTCACCCTAAGATTAGTTATCATGAGAACCTTAATCAATTAAAACAATGTAGTAGATCTTTTGACTTCATGAAAATTAACCCGCACAAACATAACCGTTAACAATAAGATTTTCAGATGATATCGTACGTATATGGATGACTTTAGTTGATCTCAATTCTTTGGACGCACATTAATAATATACTTTGGCGAGAAGTACAATGTGGAAAACCGCTCGGGCTCAAGTAAGTCCTCTTTTCAAACTGAATTCGCATTATGCGGTGAAGTTGGTTGAGGGCTCAAATAATCAAAGGGGTCAATTTAAAATCCTTGATGTGTAATAATTATAAATGTTCCCAAAAAAAATACATATAATTCCCATAAGAATTAGTTTCATTAGAGTTTTCTCTTGAATCATACATTTTCTATGTTTCAGTGAAAGTATAGTAGTTGTATACCGTTTATCGAGTATTATTCGAGAAACAAGGGTGGTAATTATATACGATTACACAGAACCTCACATAAATACCCTTGCATAGTCTTTCATTATACTAACCAACATTTGTTTTTCCTTGCATGGTTGGTTGGTGTCATCTGTCCCATACAACACATCATTCGTTGGTCTCATTCTATCTTGAAGTAACAAATCGAAGACAAAGGCTTATAATTGAAGTTGTGATTCAAAGTAATATTTTGAAGTTGTTTAGTATTGATTTAATTTTCTTAATAAATGTCATAAGTTAAAATATATAGATCACCTAGTCATGTATATAGGGTTAATTTGAAGTCTTCCGCAATAATTTCATATTGTTTTGTAAAACTATTCTTCTCAATTTACGAGAGGAATTTTAATAAAGATGAGGTATTTATTTCACAAGTCTTCTCTTGTTTATTCTTTGTTATCAATGTATTTAAGCATAAATTAACTAGTACAAAAAGTGACATATACCTCGCAATTTTTACCTCGCTTTTATTAAACCGGGGTAACAATAATATCCGGTCTACGGTTATTAATAAAAGTGGGGTATACGATCAGTTTTTTAATAATTATATATTATCGGACCGCAGTTTATAACAAATAACCGCGGTTCGGGTGTAATTCATCTTTATTTTTACTTTTTTATAATATCTCGGACCTTGGTTAAAAATATAACCGTGGTGCGGTTTTAAAAAAATAATAATCACTGACTGCGGTTATACCCAAGGCCGCGGTCCCGTTTATTTTCATTTTGCAAAAAAAAACTTCTCGTCTCGCCTCACTCCTCGATCTTCTTCTGTTCGCCGCTCACAGTTCTGCGTACAACACTTAATGCCTTCGCCGCGCCATTCTCATTCTCGCTCTTGGCCAATGTCGTCGTCTCGCCGCGCGTCGTTCACACTCCCCGTCTGACGGTCGAACCACCATAAGCTTCGACCACAGGTCAGTTCCCCCTTATCTCTCTCTTCCAACTCCCTAAATTAGGATTCTCCAATTCTTGTGTAATCGCAACACTTAGAGGAACCTAGGATAAGTAAATAGGTTATGTTGTTCACTGGTGCTAAAAAGTGTTCATATGATTTCATGTCCAATTTTGGATCCAAGTTTGTGATTTGCCTTTGGGGTTGGGCAATAAAACAACGGTGATGTCAATTGGTAATCACATGGGCAACTTCATCGGTGTGGACGACTCTGATTCTCTCGGCCTTGATCCAGTTATGAGAAACCGAGTTTCCATTGATGGGTTGGAATTATAAATTAGATGGGTTGGAAAGAGAAGTAGAAACCCCATAGGTACTGTAAACAGGTTATGCTGACGGTAAATGGGTTGGAGTAGCTAGATGGGGTTTTCCATTGATGGAATCATATATTGTTGAGCATGAGGAAATGTTGATAATGATGGCTAATGGCGTGCTCAGGATCGGCAAATCTTCTATCACATTGTTAATGTAGGAACTATATTCCTGAATGTAACATAATTAAGAAACTGCAGTAATAAATCACATTATAATTAAAATTTACAACGAAGAACTACCGAACAGTAATTGGACTGAATCTGATTGCAGAGTCGAGACGAATCTCTTTCCTTAATTCTGAAATCGCTCCGTATTGCGACGGTTCTGTAGTGCCACACGCCAGTGACCTCAGACTGTAAAGTCCAAAGCCACCCAAGGCTTTAATCGGAACAATTATGCTTAAATAAATAAATGAACATTAAATAATAATAGAGTAAATAGCGGAAGACTCTTATAACAAATACTTAAACCTTTATTAAAATCTTTCCTCGTAAATTGAGGAGATAAGTTTACAATCAAAATTATAATACAACAGAAGACTTGTAAAATAAACCCTAACACATGACTAATCTAACTAGGTCTTACATTTATTTAAGAAGATTAACTCAACACACTTTTAAAAAACAATATTACTTAAAATCTTCAATCTTCAACTGTAAACATTCGTCTTCTCTTTGTTACTTCAAGGCGTCTAAGACCAATCACTGATGTGTCGTATAGGACGGACGACATCAGCCAACCATGCAAGGAAAGAAAAAGATTGGTCAGTCTAATGAAAGACTACACTAGGGTGCAAACAGAGTCATTTAAGTTAAGATCTTAATCAGAAAGCAATTGCTAAACATATATTTACGAATTTGAGTGATTTATAGCTTCTAAAACAGGAAAAAAAAAACTAGAAACATGCATGGAGAACAATGGTAGAAGAAATCGACCCTCCTATATAAGTGTAGTTGAACAAAGATACATATGTATAGAACGCCATAAGATTGTTTTTAAAAAAAATCTCAGTTTTTATATTGATATTCATTTAAGTTAAGATCTTAATCAGAGAGAAATTGCTAAACATATATTTACAAATTTGAGTGATTTATACCTTCTAAAACAAGAAGAAGAAAAACTGGAAACATGAATGGAGAACAATGGTAGAAGAAATTGACCCTCCTATATAAGTGTAGTTGAACATAGCAATGCAAAGATACATATGTATTGGATGCCATAAGAATTTTTTTAAAAAAATCTCAGTTTTCATATTGATATTCATTTAAGTTAAGATCTTGATCAGCGAGCAATTGCTAAACATATATTTATAAATCTTAGTGATTTATAGCTTCTAAAACAGGAAAAAAAAATTGGAAACATGCATGGAGAACAATGGTAGAAGAAATCGACCCTCATATATAAGTGTAGTTGAACATAGTAACGCAAAGATACATATGTATAGGATGCCATAAGAAAATTTAAAAAAAATATCTCAGTTTTCATATTGATATTCATTTAAGTTAAGATCTTAATCAGAGAGCAATTGCTAATCATATATTTATGAATCTGAGTGATTTATAGCTTCTAAACAATAGAAACAAAGATCTAAAAAAATGAAGAAAACAAATCATAAATCAAATAATATGAAATCTAGTTCAAAACAAATTCAAGAATCAATTTTCAAAGATTAAACACATAATTATATAAGATTTTGGTTTATAAATTAATTAAGTATTATTAAATGTATAAATAAGTTGTTCTAATGCAACTTCAACAAAAAAGATTTTGTTACTCAATTTAAAGTAAAATATCAAATATGTATTAAGCTCTAAAATATTAAGATAAGTGGTTATGATGCATTTGCAGTTATATATGACTTATATACCATATAGTGTTAATTTCTATCTTTGTTTTATCCTTGTTTTAAGAATATTCTATCTTTGACATGAAATTTCATCTTTATACGTATCATACTTATTTCATATTTTAAAATGATCTATCTAATATATGTCTTAGATTAAATTCTTCAAATTTATAATATCTAACACAATATTTTTTTTAAATAAGATTTTTTAACTTATGTTCTAATTCGTTTTAGAAATATTTACATAAAATGAAGAGCTATATATATACAAAGGAAATAAAAATCACATGCTTATAAGTTATAAGATATTACAATAAGATTATATTTTATTATATTTATCTTATTTTTAAAATATTTGTTTTGAGTAAAAAATAGCTTAGCTGGTTATATTGATGTGTAAAAGGAGCACAAATCACTTTCCAATTACCACAATTATGTATGAATATGCAAAAAGAATCAACCGTAAAATAGAAAAAGTGGTTAAAATTATCTCGTCGATACATGGTCATATATATTAAAAATCTCATCGAGTTGAACAACTTTTACAATTTATTGAATTATTTATTTTTAAGTTATATGAATTTTACAAACTCATTTTAAAAAAGTAATTTACTTACATATGGTAATTAGTGCCTAAAAATATTAATGTGTTAAGTAGTTAATATAAAGAGAAATGAAATAAATCGTATCATATATTTTGCTCAAATTGAAAAAAACAATTTGTATTCATGTCCTGAAGAATTTAGAATTGTTAAGATTTGTATTTTTTGGTGCAAATCTTGTTAAGATCTTTTTGTTAATTTAAAATTTGTTGATTATTTAATATAATAATAAATTAAAAAATGAAAAACAAAAAAAAACACCTTAACAACATGGGTCTAAAAACGCTCTAATGGCTTAAAAAGTGACAAGTTTAGTATAAATAAATAGATAGATTTTACTGAATTATATACTTAATACATACAATTTAAATAAAATAAACGATATAATATGTTATCATTATTATTTTTATTCTAAAATATTTGTAAAATCATTATTTCTCCAAATCTATATTGTATTGTTTGGAATATTATAAATTGAAACAAATTAAATTAACCCAAATTTTGTTTTTGACAAAAAGAAGAAGAACAATTATTACTTATAACTTATTACCTATTAGCAATTCTGTAAGATATTGTGTGACAATATACCCAATAAAAAGTGTTATGGATATGTACAAATCAATTCATATAATATATAAAGTTACATATAACGTATATTAACTAATTAACAAATTTAAATTACTTTGTATATTGATTTCTTCTTTTATTCTACCAAAAAGTAGTTTTAAAGTGACTCATTTATATTGTTATAAATATATTCCAAGTAATAAAATTTTATTACTTCCTTACAACAAATGCCCCAAAAAGTAAAGTAGCCTTTTGGGTTAAGTAAATTTATTTTCATAAATTAATATTGGATATGTTAAGTGAAAAGTTATGGGTTAGTTTCATAACCTTGTAATTTTTCACTTTTATGTCCAGAAAATTATTTTTGATAAAAATATTTTGTATTCATGTAAAAAGTAACAATTATAAAGATTTGTATTTATTGGTGCAAATCTTGTTAAGGACTTTTTATTAATTTATATTTTAGTGATTACTTAATATAAAAATAAAAAAAAAGGGAAAATAAAAATATAAACCTCAACAACTTGGGCCTAAAAACACTATTGTGGCTCAAAAAGAGTAAACTTTAATATATATAATAATAGATTAGAGAGAGATGGTAGTCAAAAGTTCAATATGACAAGGTTATCCCATTATCGTCCTTCGTAACTAAAAAACAGTTTAACATGCACCAAAAAAAAAAAAAAAAAGTTTCACATCTCCTGGAATAATGAAAAACTTTGATATACTTAAATTCACATCTAGACTATATTTTTTCCTTAGCTCTATTTCAAATCTTTGATCCCATGACATTTCATCTATTAAAACTCATGCAATAAATCCCTTATTTTACAAAATATATTTTTGTCTCCTCTAAGAATTAATTCATTTTATTTGTCAATCAAACAAATAATTCTTGCTTTTGAAAAGTAAAAAGGATGGAGAAAATAGTCACTTTTCAATCTTCACCTCCACTCCACCTTTTTGTTAAGCTCTCACCCTCCAAATTAACAAAAGCCTCTCTGAAGTCACCTCCACTCCACTTTTCAATCTTCACCTCCACTCCACCTTTTTCAATTTCTTTCGACGAAAACCAGTTTTACACGACGAAAACCTGGGTGAATTTGAAGAAGGTGTTTCTTGATAAATACTTTCCGGCAATCAAGTCCAATCAGCTCAAGAAGAAGATCTGCAACGTGGAGCAACTGTCTAATGAGTCTCTCTATGATTATTATGAGCGCTTCAAGAAACTGGTGAAGAGTTGTCCCTACCATGGTTACGAAAAACATGATCTAATTCTCTATTTACATGGAGGACTCCGTGAAGATGATCGTCGGATGGTGAATTCTTCATGTGGTGGGAATATTCTGAAGAGGACTTACGAAGAAGCTCTAGAGATATTTGCTACTCTGGCTGATGACTCTAGACAGTACAGTAGGAGAGGTTCCCAAAGCTTGGTAGTTGCTAGTTCTCAGTCAAAGATTGACTAGGCTGATTTTGATGTGCTGAGAGAGGAGGTGAGGCGCCTGAAGCTGAAAGGTACGCCTCAGCAGGCTAAGGCCTGTGAGATCTGTCATGACGACTTGCATCCTACTGATTCATGTCCTACTCTACAAGAGGAAGTGAACCATGTAGGAGAATATCAGCAGAGGCCCAGGCATGATCCCTACTCCAATACATGCAATCCTGGTTGGAGGGATCATCCCAACTTCAGATGGAGAGACCTAGAGCAAAATCAACCACAGGGTAATCCTCAACAGCCTAGGCAGCCATTTGTGCCACAACCTCAAGGGCAGAGCTTGAATCCTTCGTCGTCTATGGAGGACATGATAAAGATGTTGATGCAGAGCCATGTAAACCTCAATGAAAATGTTGCTAAGTTGTCTAAGAGCCAATTGCAGTTCCAAGAGACAACTCAAGCTAGCATTCAGAACCTGGAAAAACAATTTGGCCAGATCTCTCAAGTGGTGAGCAAGTTCGACGCAAAGGTTTCTGGTAAACTTCCATCTCAAACGGAAGTAAACCCGAACATTAGGAATGTCAGTGCTATAACTCTGAGGAGTGGGAAGAGGCTCGAAGAGGATGATTCTGAGGTCAACAAGGAAGAAACCTCGGATCTGGAGCAGAACAGCGATGACGACCGCCGTGAAGACTGCGGCGCCCGCCGTGAAGGTGATTCTGCTCTCGACTTTTCTGATGAAAATTGCGGCGACCACCGCAATTCTTGCGGCGCCCGCCGTGACGGTGAGCAAAATCTCAAACTTTCTGATGATGTTCATGGCGCCCACCACACTTCTTACGGCGATCGCCGCACACCTGTAGTCGATCCTGAGGCTGAGAAGAAGTATGAACCTCCGATTTTTCTTGATTGGAAGCCTGTTGCACAATTTCCGTCTGCTTTGAAGCGTACCAAGCCACTTGCGCAGGACAAGGACATGTTTGAGATGTTCAGAAACGTTGAGGTCAACATCCCTCTCCTAAATTTGATCAAGTCTGTCCCTCGTTATGCCAAGTTCTTGAAGCAGATGTGCACCACAAAGAGGAACCATGACAGGAACAGCAAGAAAAAGGTGAAGGTAAGCGAACATGTTTCTGCTGTGTTTCAGAAGCGCTTACCCAAGAAGTGTGGCGACCCAGGTATGTTCACCATCCCTATCACTATTGGAGGTACCAAGTTCAATAAAGCTATGTTAGATTTGGGTGCTTCCATTAATGTTCTACCTTTATCTCTTTGTGAATCCTTATGATTAGGACCCATGTATGCCACTAATATTGCCATTCAGTTAGCTGATAGATCTAGTGTGCGTCCTATAGGGATTGTGGAGGATATTTTGGTTAGGGTTGGTGATCTTACTTTTCCTACTGACTTCTATGTGCTCAATATGGAACACGATATGCATGCAACCCCAATTCTGTTAGGGAGACCTTTCTTGAAAACTGCAAACACTAAGATTAATGTGAGTACTGGTTCTTTAACCATGGAATTTGATGGCCAAACTATGAACTACAATATCTATGACGCCATGAAATCTCCTTCGGATGATCATTCTTTGTGTGCAATTGATGTACTTGAGCCTGTGGTGCATGATGCTTCTGATGATGAGCACCTAGATGACATACAATCTATCATTGTTGATTCTAGCTTGAATTTTACTCTATCTACTGAGTTGCAGGAAGGTGTCAATGAGTCGGACGCTTACTATAAGCTTCCTCTAGAGCTACCAGGCAAATCGCCTTTACTGCTGACCCCGAGCAAGAAGCTCGTTCCTTCTGTGGTGCAGGTCCTTGAAGTTGAAGCTAAACACCCCCCTGATCGATCTAAGTATGGGGGAGACGCGACTAAGAAGGTCACGATGGAGGATCCGCTGAACAAGAAGAATGGTCTAAGGTTCAAACCTTTCCATAATTGGTTCAGGAAGGAGGTATGGATTAAGAAGGTTCCTAAAGAGCCTGACGATATGGATTGAGGATGTTCGAGTAGTATGTCGAGCCAACGACATTAACTAAGGCGCTGATCGGGAGGCAACCCGATGTTAGGTAGTTTATTTTCCTTCCCTTAGTCATTTTCTTTTGTTTTTCCTTTTAGTTTTTCCTTTCTGTGTCGAACTAACCTGCAGGAAGCGTTTCAAAGTGAAGAAGGAGTTCACGGCGCCTGCCGCCGACCTTACGGCGCCCGTCGTTTTCACCTTCTCCGACACATCGCTTGCGGCAAATGACGGCGACTGCCGTTTAATTACGGCGATCGCCGCCATTTTCAGGTTCGTTTTCTTTCGTAAAAATAATAATAATAATAACTTTGAACAAATGGGCCCCGAAAAAAACCTTAAACGGAGAGAAAAAGACGAAAATAAAATACCCCGAAAAGACCTTAAACGGGGAGAAAAAGTCAAAAAATAAAAATAAAAATAAATTAGCAGAGGCCAGCTGTCCAGCGTTTTCCCATGGAGAGATGGTGCGCATCATGTTGTCAAGGAGGAGACATTAGCCCCACTTTGTATTTGACAACGATGATGGACTAGCAGTCGACAGTTGGAGAGGAGGTACACCAGGGCCCAACCACGATGACATCTGGGCCCATCTTTGAAGGCCATGCAACCCCGTTCCCTTGATTGACCACTACTCACCACAGTGGTTCCTTTTGGTTGCATGGTACATGTTGATAGAGTTGAAGGCCGTGCAGCCCTGATTTCCTACATAACCACCACACCCTACAGTGGTTTCTTTTGGTTGCACGGTAGATGATGATTATGGAGTTGATGAAGACACCCACCCAACACTAGAGACCTGTGCATACATTGTGTATACCGCCAGCAACAACGGAAGTGTCCAAGCAGCTTGGCGACGTTTGTGAGTTATTTTTTGTTTTTCCATGTGCTTCTATTTTTTTGTCTTTCATTACATTGAGGACAATGCAATGTTTAAGCATGGGAGAGAGTTCTATTCTTGCTACGTCGTTGAGGAGAAAAATGAATAAAGAGAAAAAGCCAAAAATTTGAAAAAAAGGCTATCATTGAAATCCTGGGATAGGTCGAAAACCCGAAAGGGCGGCCTAGGCAATAAGCAGGTGGCTTGGACCAGCATCAGGCTGGGGTAATATGTGGTCAAGAGTGACGTGAGATTATGTGAGTACATCTATTGGAAAATGAAATGAGTGGCTTGGTGAAAACCCGAAAGGGCGCCTTGGCAAAACGAGTGAAAAAGAAGAAGAGTGATTTTAGGATTTCTCATTATTCTTGGCGAGGCGTCATAAGAAGAGGAGTCAAAAAAGGATTGTCGGGTAGGTCACTCTGGGAGACATAAGGAGCAATAGATGGAGGCTAGGATTAGAGGTTACTCACGCTATTGGATGTCCGGGTTTAGCTTGGGGGAAGTACTCTGCTTGCCCCTTAAGCTTGTTGAGTTGTTGTAAATGAGAGTGGTGCCAGGAGCTTGGCATTGGTTAGGTGACTCTTAGTTGGAGGATATGCCTTCTGAGACCTTGGATGCTACATTGGACGAGTAGGCTCTTTATTAGTTTACTCGTGGACGAGCAAAGGTTTAAGCATGGGGGATTTGATCGGCACTATTTTTGTAGTGCATTTCTAGGGGGTTGTTACCAGGTTTGAGGAGCCATTTGGATGGATTTAGTGCACAACTGTGGATTATGGAGTTAGAGAGGAGAAGTGTGGATTTGGTGGTCTGGAGAAGCAAATTGAAGATATCCAGAGGAAGAGGAGTTGACCATTGAGGAGACGAAGAAGAACCATGGAGAGAGTCCACACGAGAGTAGAAGAACAATGTTCTGAATTCAATTGGTTCGTTCTCTCTACTCAGATGTCCAAATGGAGTGATTCCAATTCGAGGAGTTAGATCTTGAAGTCTACTACAAGTCCTAAAAATATGAGCGCAATCCGAATTGGGAATCAAATGTTATGGCGTTTTTACGGAAGTGTCGCAGGAGCTGAACCGAAGAAATCTGGCGGCGACCGCCGCCCACCTTACGGCGCCCGCCGCCAAAGGAGTTCCAGCAATCTTGGCTACGACTTGGCCACGGCGCCCGCCGTGGAAATGCGGCGCCCGCCGCCATTATGGCGCCCGTCGTGGAGGTTGCAGCGCCCGCCGCCGCTGTTGGATGCACCGCCGAGCCGTTTCCTTATTTGCTTTATTTTATTATGCTTTATTATTTTGTTTTAGGTTAATTCAGACTTTGTTTCCTTTAGTATTTAAGGGTAGAGAAAGGCTTGTTTGCCTATCATCAACTCTCTTGAACCCTAATTTCTTTCTATGTACTTTGCTATGAAGAACTAAGCCACTCTTGCTTAGTCAGACGCTGAAGCTTTCGTTTTGATTAAGTTGTGAGATTCTCGTTCCTTATCTATTGCATGGATTTTATCTATTCTCTTGCTTGATTGCTTATGATTAATATTGATAATCTCTAGCCTGCGCAACTAGGGTTTGTTTCTATTGATTGATTGCTAGATCTAGATTGTTACTGGTTGAGCATATCTATTTCAGAGTAGCAACTGCATCGTACTAGTATCTGGTTGTGCTAGTCTTATACAGAAGAGAACTGATTTACATTCTAGGATAAAAGCTGGTTGTTTTATGTTATAATTGTATCCAACTATATTCCTATCCTTAACGCTGCTGTTAAACTGAATCTTGATAGTTTCAGGGTTGTTTAATTAGTTAGTGCTAATAGTATCTGGTTGTGTTATTAGTTATATCTGAAAAGGAATTAGAATTTCCATTGCATGAGATATTGAATGATTATCTAGGATCAACTTGTCATACGAATAGTGGATGTTGTTTGACTAAGTGCTTTTTCCATCACTGATTTCACAACTTTTTAGCTTGTTTACCTTTTACATGTTTAGAACTTACAAAACTCACAAAACCCCCATTTGGTTACGTTTGATTGACATACGAATTGCATATTTAGATAGAATTCGCCTCCCTGTGGATTCGACATTTACTTACCTAGGACTACGGTTTAAGGTTTGTTTGAATATTTTACATAGCAGCTTTACACGACGAAAACCTATTATCAAGTCTCATTTCCCCCACCTCCTTTACTTCTCCAATTCACACACACCCTAATCCAATTATCCCATGGCTAACAAACTCAACAACCAAATCTCCACTACCTTCCTCTTCTTCATCTCCTCCGCCCTCCTCCTCCATCCACCGCCGCCTGTATGGGCCGACAGCGTCTGCCCTTACCCATGCTACCCGACGCCCACCGTTGGAGTGCCGACCACCACCACAAATCCGCCGATGACGCCCTCCATCCAAACGGGGTCTAACTATTACCCGCCACCAGCATTTGTGAACTCCCCTCCCTCAACGGGGAATTTACCATACTACCCTCCGACGAGTGGGTTTGGTGGTGGTGGTGGTTATGGTCCGCCGCCGCCAGATCCTATACTTCCGTACTTCCCTTATTATTTCAAGAACGGGCTTCACAAGGATCAACCTTCTTCTTCATCCTCTTCTTCCTTGATCGTCGATCATCTTTGTCTGAGATCAAGTAGTCTCCATATTCTTCTCTTGGCATGTGTTCTAATTTTTGTTATGAATTTACCCCTTTCTTGAAATTTACTTTTATCGATATAAATCTGCTGGTTTGTAATCTTGCTAGGGACCGCAATTTGCTAGTATTATATTGTGTAATTGCTCATGTCACCCTTTCGGTTGGGGCATGGAAGCTCTAGCTCAACCTTAATTAAGATCCATAAATTGCCAAATATTTATACAACTGTGTGATATTTTATGTGTATTCACTTCTACAGTATGTTATTATTAGTTGCTCCACACGGACCACACCTTCACTATTATTATACTTTTTAACATATAAAATGAAAGAGAAATTGCTAATTTCGATACTAGTAGGCAAAGTTACGCTAATCGGTTTACTAAAATTTACTGTAGTGTTAATCATTGATGATTTACTTTATGCCAGATAGATCCAATAACGCTTTCTCTCGTCTTTTGAAAATATTTCATCGATATATAAGGGTTGATTTAATTTAAGTCATATGATTCGCATTTAATTCACAATTGCTTTTACTAGTAAATGAATGTTATGTGTTAGTGTTACTAGTTCTATTTTTAAATCTTGTAACGAGGATAACTGGAGTAACTTTGGTTCAATACACCAGAGCTGAAAATGTGCTCAAAATTAGAAAATTCGGACCAAGTGCATTATTGAATAGCTTTTATCCTTTTTGAATGAGTCAATTAAGGGCCATCTTGTTGGAATCGGATATAAAAATTCTATTTCAATCTGGGTCCTTGATTGTACATTTGTACCGCAGACATAATATTTTGCCAATATATGCTAAATAATAAGTAGATTTACGATTTTGAGCCTCTTCAATATCATTAATGCGCTAAATGGAAGAAAAAAAATTCAACATTCAACAAATTGCGCTAAAAGAATATTGGAGACCTTAGAGATGAGAATTGAAGTTGCTTCACGTACATGACCCATATTGATTCAATAATCCAACTTCCTAGTCAGTTTGGTGATCACCTCTATTTTGTTCCCTCTTCTTACAATCCTAAAGATTTCTCCCAAGGGATTGATAAAGGATATGCATGTATTAGACGACAAGTTGAAACAAATGTCAAAATGTCCAGTCTCTGAATAGTAGCCAACTAATTCATAAATTAACAGGGATTTTACATTCTCAACTCGCCATCAATTTTTCATCATGGGCATCTTGAAAATAGCTCAAGGACACCTACCAGCAGTAACTACACCACCATCCTCATGTTAATATATGTTCAACTTTTCTATATTTTTGGTACGCCTACTGCAAGTTTAAACTCCCGGTAAAATGAAACTATTACTAGCTAGCGTGCATGGAATTAAAGATATATATATATATATATATATATATATATATATATATATTTGAGGTTTGATAATGAGAGTGCACCTTGATATTCTTCTCCAATCATCAACTTCTTTTACAGGTACTAAGTAAGCCAATGCAACGCTATCTAGGATGCAACGCCAACAGCTGAACTTCGGCTGATGTTGATACATTTACTAGTTTTCCTCAGCATTTCACCGCTGCTTCTCGTGATCTCCGCTCTTTGGGTTCTTGTAGTCTTGCCAGCAACTGTACTCTGATTCTTTTGCACTTTGGTTTCTTTCTTGAGTGTCTCCTGTCTCCTTCCACCCTGTGCAACATGGTTTCTTCTGCCAGATGGAGTTGGAGAAGTAGACTTTGCTCTGGAGCTTTCAGCCGTACTGCAGTATTGTTCTTTACAAGCTTGACGTGAATCTGATGTCTTTGAGGACTGGGAGGGAGAGATAGTTCTGTGGCCTTCACCCATTTTCATACCTGCCGAGGATGATGCACTTGTTCCACTTTGTGTGTGTGCTGTATTGCTTTTTGGCTTAGGACTGATCGATTTTCTTCCATTCGGCACAGCCTGCGACATGTACATGTACTTAGAGTTCAATTTCACACATTTGGGAGTTGCCCAAAGAGTCCTGATATATAATGATCAATCCTCACCCTTTTATGTTGGGTGATTGATTTTGTGATACTAGCAGTGCATTATACTACATATCATGAAACATAATAAAACAAGAGTTAAAAAGTTAGCATATAGAAAGCCTGCATACCTTGTGTACATTTGGTCCTCGTGCAGCATTATGGTAGAAAGATGGCATGGGTTTTGCTTTAAAGTTGAGACTTCTACGGAATTTTCTCATCTCAGCTTCATGCTTTTCCTGCAAGAATATCATTCTTTCCACCTAAGAACCTTATAAATGTTAAAGATGCATAAGGCCAGATCGATGCACAAGATGCATTATGAAGGTTTCATTGTTTATTTGTTGATGCTTCAAAGTCTAAAAAGAAATACACTAGATGGCATACCAAAGTGGCAGAAAGGATCTCTACTGATGCATACATTGACAGGGCAACTGAAACTACTCCATAGAAATTGTGGCAGATGTTTCTGATCCACCAACCATGGATTTTTCCAACTTAATATTGCTCAAAAAGAGATAATTGACCAATAAAAAAACTTTAATTTGACAGAAATATATAAAAAAAAAACAAAGGGAGCTAGCTACGCAATTACAGACCTGTGTCTTTGCTTGAATCTGACTCTTCTCAACCTCCTTAGCATGCATTTTATTTTCCAGTTTTGAATAGAACTGAGAAGAAGAGGAATAAATGAATAACCATATTATAACAGAAAGCAAAATACTTAATTTGGAAAGTTCCGTAATGGAGACTAACTATGTATGCAGGCTCACCTCTTTTCTCTTCTCAGCTCGTTCGTCACTTCTGAAACTGAAAGTATTGGAGCTTGCCCTTATTTCTTTCTTTGTCGAAGTTACACTGAGACTAGTCCTGAAAATATATATCTCCAAGTCAAGATCCACGTTGTTCATTATTAACATAATTGTCTTATTAGATGTTTCTTAGACCTGTCTGATGTGTGATGCATTCTGGAATTTCTTATCTGTGGTGTAGATGGCCGCATAGCAACTGTCTTCTTAGACTTCTGTTCTTTGTCACCACTGGAGAAACAATGACAAACATCTTCAACATTATTATGCCAATGAAGGTGGTCACTGGTGAGAGACATAAACCATGCCAATGAAGGTGGTTACTGGTTAGAGACATAAATCATGCCAATGAAACATATAACCAGTGGGGACTCACCTCTTGCTTTCACTAAGATATCTTGGCTTTGAACCTTCAGGCTTCTGTAATACAAAGGAAAGCATAGCATCAATATCACTTCATGGAACAATATTTCTAACACAGAAAGATACGAAGTAAAAACTAATCATCACTGCATAAGATCCTTAGACCCCAAATATCGTGGTTCAGATGCTTTATATAGTACTATAGATATCCTATTAGGCGTTAAATTTACTACTACTACTACCAAAAAAAATGAAATAATTTTTTTTTACTACTACTCACATGTCCAAAATTCCAAATCCAAATCCCATTAAAGTGAATCTCTATAGATGGATTTGATTGAACATTTTGAAAAAAAGCATATATATAATGCCTATATATGCCTCCCTATTGTATTTATATATGTACCAAAAAAGAATCAATACCTCCTTTTGGAAAGGTTTAGTTGATGACCGTGATCCTAGGACAACTGACTCTGACATTTCCTTTCCATTCTGTCGTTCCTTCAAACTTATCTTTTCAGAGGCAACTTTTACAACATCAGCTTCCTCAGATTGTGGAACATCCATGTGAGTGTTCAACCCGAGCTCTGAAATTTCGCTTTCAGCAACCTTCGAATATAACCACGAGATGACATATTGTATATCACTCACAGTTTTTATAAGCATTGCCTCAAATAAATGAAAAGGACATAACATCAACCATTAAATTGCAGTATAACAATTAAGATTCTATCGCCACATATTTATCTATTAGTTTTCAATTTTTCATGGTATAATGTGCCAAAATTATGTCAAACAGTAAGAGATTTACAAAAGCAGTTCACCATGTTACTGGAAGCAACAGCAGGACAAGAATGAACAGTATAGTTACAACTTTCAAGTATGGGAGATGTGAGTACCTCTTCTTTTTGAGCTTGAGGATTCTCGAAACTAGTACTCGTGGGATTTTCCAACGAGGATGACCCAACTCCTTTTGATAAGTCTAAAGTTTCAACACCATCATTCTCTTCAGACTGTTCCACTTCAATCTCATGTTCTACATCAACTACAGGACAATCATCAGATCCTGATTGAATCAGGGGATCATCCTCTGTCTTACTGCATAGTGCCACATTTTCTTCTGAATCAGCATAGCAGTCAGATGACTCCATCTGACATTCAGAATCTTCAAAACTTACAGCTATTTCTTCATCTGCCACACCCTCAAGATCACCATGGCGCACTGAAGAATCAGGAATTTCATCGAAGTGGCATACATCATCACATTCATTGACATTATGATATGTCCAGCCAGAAGTTCCATCAATGTTGTTATCTTCTTCAGAACATATTTTCTCAACATCACTTCCACTTGTTTGCCCGATGGATTCATTCTTGCTATCAGATGAAGCCTGGCGCATAAAACCCTTTTTCCTAAAATGTTTTTCAAAGTAGGCCTTCTTCTCTATAACTGAACCTGGTTTTGAATACTTCTCAGCTTCTTCAAGATACCTATTGTGTGAGAAAGAAGACCTCCTTTCCCATGATAGACTTTCAGTTTCAAACCTTCCAAATGAAATAGATCCAGAGTGCAAAGAATCCATCTGCCAGTTTCAATGTGCACACAAATGTTGGATAAAAGTAGATAACTATGTACTTAACAATAAAAATGTGGTTCATGGCCTTGTGACTAAGATCAAGGGATTGAAGTAAAAAGAAAACAACGTTCAAAAAACCTCTCTAGATGAAGCGAAAATTGACATTACTGTCATCAGATTATCAAAATCAACTTATTAACGAGCAATTTCATTCAATGTTAATGTGCCGTGCAACTTAGGATCTTGTGTAACTTTTATCACAATATGCCATCATTATTGACTCGCTAGTATAACAGAGGTCGTGTCAGTTCCCTTTGCTTATCAAGACAACTTTGCAGTATTTATAAGTGCAATCTACGACATCACATAGCTCATTCAAATATCATAAACTGAGAGAGCACTAGGGACCTACTAATCTTCAGTTGAAATTTGTGCTTCTAACAATTTAATAAATTAAGTACTAATTGGTAAAGTGGGCACTGAGACAAGAAAATGGCATTACCAGGAGACCCGTTCTCATTATATGTTTGCTAATCACCAACTTTTTCCTACAAAATTATGCAAACTGATGACATAGAAAAGATCAAAAGAAACCACTTGCGCACTTACAAAATACCATATAAGACAATGACTTAAGCATATGCAGAACAAATCCGAATATTAAATAGCTCCGCAAACAATATAAGCTTTGGTTCCCTCTATAATCTTAGATTGTTAATTTTTTTAGAACTCGTTACAAAGCAAAACGAACTAACTGGTGTTTCCTTATTGGTCGCGCGGAATCTGTATTCACTTGAACAGTCAAATAATTTGAATTCATAATACAATTACCAGCGGGAAGGTGCTCAGCGGTTTAGCCTGGCATGTTTAACACGGAGAAACCTATATGCTAAAATTCCCGAACTAATTGACTACCATTTAGTCGCACATATGAACAGTGAAACCGCCAGTTCAATTGCTAAGCCGCATCATCTGATAACTTCACTGACTCATCCAAACAGAGATATACCGATTCAATATACAATCTCACCGACGAAAAACAAGCACAAAATCCAAACAAAAATCAATGATGGATAGAAAAAACTCAACCTGAGAGCTGAGATGGAATGGCTCTTCGATGTCTCCCGCCATCGGCAGCTCTTTCGATCATCAAACTACTCCAAATTCTTCATCTACCGTTCCAAGCCAAAAAACAAGCGGAACGACCACCGAAACTCCCCAATTTGTGCAAGATTGAAGAACGAGAAAGAGATGAGACAAACAGCAAAAACCTATTTAGGCAAAAAATGTGTCCAAAGAAAACCAACTGATCAAGCAAAAGAAAAGAATAGCGAAAGGTAATCGTCCAATGCAAGTGAAGAATCTCAAATCAAGCTTTCATCTCGCTCTCTTCTTCGCCTTTCGAAATCTCTCTCTCTCTCTCTCTCCTGCCTGTGAAATAGAAGAATGGACGGGTGGGTGGTGTAACTGCAAAGTTCTTAGTAATGCACAGGAAGGAGAAGGAGGCGTGAAAGCTGATCAGGTGCAATTACACTCCTTGGCTTATCATGTGCCCTCTCCCTTTGTCTCCTCCTGATCGGACGGCTGAGAAGGAAGAATCAAGATCGTAGGCTGGTAGCCGGTCGGCGAGTGAGGATTTAACGGCCATGATAGGATCGAATGTCAGGGGAGGAGGGAATCGCAGCGTCACGTGTTTGCATTATCTTTTACTGTTGACTTCCCCCACCAAGGGAAAAGGACGATTCAGCCGTTAGATCTGCGATCGGATGCTTTGGAGCCGTTGGATTGGATGAAGAGTGGGATCCAGCTTCATCATATGGGCCAATTGATGAAAATCAGGCAATAATTTGGATGATTAGGGACCACTAACACATGCTTATTAATTAGGTTTACAGATTTAAATTGTGATGAAGTTCTTGTTTTCAGGACCCATGATTCAGAATTAGAGACAAAAAGAGTAGACATCTGTTCAGGTTTACTTGTTCGCTTTCAAATTTTGTTTATAAATATTTATTCTTATAAGATTTTAAGACACTTTATCACATATAGTTAATAAATTTTGTATTGGAATTTAGTTATGTTGATTTTTTTTTATCTGTAGATGATGGTGAGTAATTAAATTGAATTTTTTTTTACAATTTTAAAACATATTTAATAATTTTCTTAATATGTATAATTTTTTTTTAAAAAGTTAAAAAAAAATGAACAGAGAGACTAATTCATAAGACTTGGAAAGCTAAATATGGCCATCATCATATCCTTACATAAAACCAACTCTAAGCTCTGTTGATTGTTATGAAAACATTAATCAATTTTGTTTAAGCTTTAGAGGGCTTATAAAATGCACAATTTACGTTGAGAAAATAAATGCACATACTTAATTAGAGTGTGGTTCCGGTGCGGAGCACTCTTCCCGTGCGGACATGCACTATAGGGCCTTATTTGTGCACTTTTGGGCCTTATTTGTGCAATTTTGCAAAAATTTTGAAAAACGTTTGGAAAAAAATTTGAAAAAGAATTTTTATTTTATTTTTTGAAAAAGTGCACAAATAAGACGTTAAAGTGCACAAATAAGACCCAAAAATGCGTGTTCCGCACGTCCGCACGAAAAGAGTGCTCCGCATATGATCCAAACTCTACTTAATTAATACTCCTATATTTTCATAGAGGGGCATAACATTAATAGGAATACGATTTCTATTCTATGCGATCCGGACGATAATGAAAAAAATTCGTTAAAGTTGTATCATATAGAATTTTAATTAATATTTTTAATTAGAGTAGGAGAAAAAAAAACGGCGACAAACGGCGCACTCCAAATTTTTCAACCTCGCACTCCATCTTGGGCAGCATCTAGTGCAGCCCAAAAAATGTCCCAAAAATCCGGTCTGAGTCTTGGACGACACTACGTGCAGCACAGACAAACCGGATTTTCGCAAACCCGGTTCAGAAGTTGGGCTGCACGTATTGCCGCCCAAAATATTTTTTTTTCTATCGAAACCGGGTTAGGGGTTTCATATTATTTTTTTAAAAAAATTAATTTTTTTTCAACTCGGTTTAATTGTGGGCGGCAATAATTGCCGCCCAAATAATGTTCAAATTTTGAACATGGGCAGGATTAATTGCCGCCCACAATTAATTTCAAATTTTGAACTAGGTGCCGCCCACATGTAACAGTAAAAAAAATTTGATCTCGGCAGTATTTATTGCCGCCGAGATCGTCTTCCCGAAAAATTTTGTTTCAACAAAAAAGAGTTGAAAGGGAGGTGAGAGACATGGCGGATTCCGGCGAGATGGCAGCGATTGACGAGCTACTGCAGGATGAGATATGGGTGAAGGTTGAAAGGGAGGAGAGAGAGATGGCGGCGGCGGCGGAATCAGCGGCGAAATCGACGGAGGTTTTCCGGCCTGTCTGGCCTTGTTTTGTAGGCGGGGCGGAGGAGAGTCGTCGGGGCGGAGGAGACTCGCCGGGGCGGAGGAGGAGGGTTCTGGGCTGCACGAGGTGCCGCCCAGATCCGGGGACGATGAGGGATCTGGGCTGCACGAGGTGCCGCCCAAATCCGGGGACAAGGAGAGATCTGAGCTACACGAGGTGCCGCCCAGATTTCAGGCGAACGAGGAGGAGGTTGGTGGGGCCGGCGGCGGCGGTGTCGTTTCGGGCGAGGAGGTTGCCGGCGACGAGGAGGATAGATTGCCGGCTAAGACCGAGGAGGTGGATATCGAGGCATACAATGCTTTCGACGTGGCTTTAGCGGTTGCTATGGAGGCGATAGATGAGTTGGCCGGAAATCATGTTCGTCAAAAGCGGAAATATGAACGGAGGCCGACCGAAAAGGTATGTTTCTCATTAGTTTTAATTTGTTAAATGTAATTTATTTAATAAATTTTTTACTGTAATTGTAGGCTTTTAGACTTAGTTTCTGTTGTATTTAATCATAATTAAAAATGACATTATAGGTAATAGGCTCAATTTTATTGCTAATAAGATTAAATGTTATGTATAATAAAATGATTAGTAATTTATTTATAATAGTTGTTTAGATTTATAGGGTTGCACTATTGAAAATGAAAATATTTAATATATTGATTTTATAAAGAAAATAATTTTCTTTAACAATTGCTAAGGTATATGTAACTAAAAGTTATTATAAATATATTTAATAATAGTAAAATAAAAATAGTTATATTTCTTGTGGCAAAATAGGATGTATTGGGTAAAATCAAACGGTCGGATCGAGACAGTCGCCCTACTACTGTATCTGCTCGCAAGAGGAGGGTTGTGGGTGTATCACAGGAGACGTTGGTGCTTAGTGAGGACGATGTTAGTCCCGTTCGTTCAGATGAGGACGTGGTTATGGAGGATGCCCCTACCACTACAGCTACTGAGGATCCAGACTTTACTACCGGCCCTTCTACTATCCCGAAGGATCCGAACTTTACTACCGGCCCACCAGAGCAGCAACCACCTCAGGAGGATCCACCAGAGCAGCAGCCACCTCAGGAGGACCCACCTCAGGAGGTCCCACCTCCGCCTGAGCCAGCTCAGCAGTATCCTCCTGTGTTGAGAAACTTTGATACGCACATTGCGGAGCTGATATGGAGGAGGGCGTTACTGGACCCTCCAGAGGACGTTGTTAGGACTTTGAGGGTTCAGACACGCCCTACACAGTTTGCGTTTTGGAGGAATCGTATTCCCAGAGGGGTCCCTGAGGAGGGTTCCTGGTTTTGGATTGCTCAGCAGACGGGGTTGACCGGTTTAATTGATTTTCAATTCGGAAATGCTGATCACATCCTCATTTCAGCGTTCGTCGAGCGATGGCATCCAGAGACGAACACCTTCCACTTTCCCTTCAGCGAGATAGGTCCTACACTACATGATGTTATGATGATTCTAGGGCTGCCGATTGAGGGATTTGAGGTGACGTCACCATGGACCGGTCAGGATAGCGAGCTGGCGGAGTGTAAGGCGTTGTTCGAGTATCTGTTTGGCATTGATTCAGAGTACAATTTAAATGAGGATGATGCTGATATGGTCTGTGACCTTAGGAAGGGCTGTATCAAGCAATTTTAGTTAGGGAGGCATGTGTTGAGGATGATTGAGGAGGGTGCATACCCAGAGGATATAGCAGCTAGTTTCTTGTGGCACACCATGTCAGCTAGTATTTTCGTTGACAAGTCGAACGAGCTGAGGACTATGTTGTTACCTCTTTTTGTGGATTGGGAGCGTGTCGTTCATACAGCTTGGGGCACCGGGGTTCTAGCTCTCCTTTTTAGAAACCTTGGAGAGGCTTCTCGACGCGGAGCTACACAGTTGGCCGGTTGCACACGTCTCTTAGATGTAGACCTTTATTATAGTTCAATTGTAATTGAAATAATTAATATAAGGTGTTTAATTGTTTATAACTAATGTCTTTCTTCCTCCATACATAGGTTTGAATTTGGACATACTTTGTATACTTCTCGGGCAACCCTAACCTCAAGGAAGGTGCGGACGACGACCTTCGACGCGCTGCACGATATTGCGTTGGCCGGACCCCTGTCCGTTTAAGTCGCAACCAGTTACACTATAGACGAATACTGGACGAGTATAGGCTAGAGGATGTACGTATTCTTATTCCATTTTAATATACTATAAGATAGGCTTAATGAATTAATATATGTTTTGTATTTTTATATTAATTGCAGATACGGTGGATGCCGTATGAGGGTCTTGATTTCCGAGGTGCTCATAGGGCCTCCACGTATCGAGGGACTATTCATTTTCTCGGTGTCGAGGAACCCTACATGCCGGATAGGCTTACCCGATAGTTCGGTTATCGACAGAGCAGGCCCCTCAATATCATAGAGCCTTGGGTTGCAGTGCGTCCTCATGATATTCAGGGGGACGAGGCGATACGAATTGTACTTTGACCCGTATTGGCACAAGTGGGACCAGCTTGAGCATCATCTTTGCCCCTACATCTTGATGAGTCCTCCTGCCACGATGGATGAGGATGTCGACGATGCGTACCTGGACTGGTATCTACAGGTGTCGCATCCTTACGTGAGTCCGCATGCCCCATTCCAGCCTCGTATTTGTAGAGGCCTACCTCCGGCTATCAACTTGCAAAGGGTATGTTTCTTGTCCCATTTTTTTCTTAATAATAGTTTAGGAAAATCCATGTATTTAAAATGTTTGTTTTCATTTGCAGAGTCTGGCGATGGGCAAGGCGTTTCTTCAGGACATTATAGAGGCAGGTGGTGGCGATTTGCGACACTGGCAATATATATGACATACTTGCCAGCGACGTCATCCCTGTAGCTCCTCCGCTTGTACAGGCATCACAGATGTCTTCCCAGCCCTCTAGTGCAGCCGAGTCTTCTAGTGAAGCCGAGACACGAGCGCGTTGGTAGCATGTGCATTCTATATTTGATAGAGAGAAGGCCGAATCATCTAGGATGGCAGAAGAGCGTGCATCAGCTCAGCAGGCAGCGTCTCAACCTATGTCGGCGGATCCTCCAGATTGGGCACCGGGCGTGGATTCGGGCTTAGGTGTGTCATTGGGTAGTGATTCTGAGAGTTTAGATGTGGAGTAGTGACTTTTGTAAAACATTTATTTCTAGTTTGACTTCTTTGTTCATCCATATTGGTTTTTTTAGATTTTCGTTCGATTATTTCTACAACAAATCGATAATAAATTACTTCATTAAAACCATAGAATACAATCCAACATTCGGAATAAAAAAACACATAAACATTCTAAAAATTAATAAATAGTACAACATTAGAAACAACATTCATACAAGGAGTCGTGAAGGTCCTACTCCATGCGAAAGACAATGTCGTCGACCACGTACAAAGAAACCTCCTCATGATTGATAAGGTAATTTATCGCTGCTATGTCTTCGGCCCCTACAACTTGCTTCAACACACGAGGTAATGTGGCGGAGTACGGGTGATAAAAGACCCTTCTCACAGCGGGCCACTCCTCTCCAGCAATCAACTTCACGAACTCCAAGGACTCTAACCCAGCGGTAACGATGTCTTCTTTCACCTCTACGCCCCCCCTTCATAACGGTGTAAATAGCCCACCTCTTGGGCCCCGTCAACCCGGACCAATTGTCCGCCCCGATAGATTTTCAAAGGCATAGCGTGGAGGTAAGTAATATAACGGCTTGGACTTGGTGATGACATAGAGGGTAATACGAGGTTTCTTTTTATAGCCATATGAAGGATGTCTTCCCAAAATGAGGTTTCTATTTATAGCCATTTCATATGACCGTTTGTGACAAATTTGATTATTATGGGTGACACATGGTGCAACCGAAACTTTTTAATATATGAGCTCTGGGCGGCAACAAGTGCAGTCGAAAATTTTAATTGGGAGGCTTTATGTGCCGTCCAACTCTTTGTTTATACAATATTGCTTTTTATAGATTTTTGTTCTGTTATTTCCGTCCAAAATCGATAACAGATTACTTCATTAAAACCATGAAATACAATACAACATTACAAATCCACACGATTACATCCAAATAACTACAGGATTGAGTTGGTGTCATTGCGTTGTGCAGATTATCCCGTTGACCGACTGAAGAATCCTAAAGGAGGGTGAGCCTACAATGACCAAGTCAAACCCGTCGAATATAGAGCTTTTTATGATTCATGTTCAAATAGTGTACGCTTTAACGTTTAGGTGTGCGTGTATTTGTTAATGATTCCTAAGTAATATTATTGTCTCGTATTGCATTTTCCCGAATCAACAACAAATCGAATAAAAAAAACGATTATAAACACAATATACGGTCAATCTCAGTCAAACTAAGCAAATCGAAATACAATGACATAGATAGTGTCAATTACAATCCAAAAAGCCTAGGTAAGTATGTCGGGTCGACCTTGTTCCGCCCGCTCCTCTACATAATTCTTGAACCTATCCTTAAAGCGCTCATGACTATTCCATCCATCAACACTTGGGTACTTGTAACTGAACCACTGCCTCGGAGGGGGTGGAATTGGACAACAATCATCAACAAGCCAAATCTGTAAACATAAACAATAAAATTATAACAATTTTTGAAAGAATAAGTAAATACCAGAGGCGTAGCGCTCCACGTACCGGTACGTAATGGTCTCTCTTGCCTATGTGTGCTATCACATAAACCTTTGTCGGAGGCTCAGCACCCAGGGGGGCCCACAATGGAAGACATGTGTGCGGTCCAAACCATGATAAGACAACAACCGCCACTTGGTGTTTCGTGGCAAACATCAAACTAGTAATAGGCATCATACACCAGAAGTTCCTTGTGCAAGGTGAAGCAATATAATTCAATTTCCTAAAAAATGCTTCGACCGTCAACTCTTCCTCCCCAATCAGCGCTATGTAGTTGGCTCGATGTGTCTGGAGGTGCTTCGAAAGCTCTAACCGGACATCAACGTAGTCCTCTTCTCGGCGACCTAGTAAAACGGCAAGGGAACGAAAGCCGCAATGACCATGGCCTTTGACACTTTGTATACTAGAAATGTATGCGAGCATGAAAAGGTCAATATTCTCATATCCCCAGTTGAAGCCGAGATACTTGAGCGACTTGTTTGAAGCGGATTTGGACTTGTTTGAAGCAGATCTGCACTTTGCAGGTTTAGTGGCACTCGCCTTTGCTGTTGAGACTCCACTGCGAGGTCTTCCGCTAGAAGGTCAACCTTTCGATCCTATAGACGATTTTGATCCCACAGACGATTTCAGATTGGTCGTCTCTTTCTCTGCAGCCGCATCCTCCTCTTCCACTCCCAGCTCCTCATCCATATCCTTCATATTCTGCTTCTCCTTCATCTTCTTACTTTTCGCATCCACATGCTCGTCCCAACCCATATTCCTCTTGGTGCCGATCTTTCTCGCATTCATCCTAGGCCTCCCCTTTTTGGTCTCACCACATGGCGGGTCTTCAATCTGGCACGATGTAGGGTCATCAATCTCACGCCACTTTTTCGCCATCTTCTTCAACCTAAATCCATCAACTTTCCCACAAAAGAACTCTTCAAAGAAGTCATGCACCGTGACATTATCCGCTGTGATTGCAACACCATCATCGACATCAAGATCCTTAGCATCCACCCGTTCCCATCTGATCTGCTTCCAGAAAATATCAACTTTTTCAGGCACCAACGGGTAACCCGTCTCCACATAGACCTTAATTGTGTGTGGGCAAGGCAGTCCTAGTGTGGACTTCCACCAAAAATCATCACATTTGTCCCCAATTTTCCCCTCCTTTGCTAACACAGCTTGGGCATACAACATTTTCAAGCATTTCTCAGAGTACTTTTCAAGGATGCGCTTGAAGAAGACCTTAATCCACTCAGGGCCATTTACTATCTTCATGGGAAAGGCAATGCAGTTCTTGGTCATCTCAAAACGGATCTTTCGATGCTAATCAACAAACATGTTGTCGATGTGTTGCACAATTGTGTCGAACCCTCCAACGGATGTCTCAATCATGTCCTTAAGCATAGAGTGCTGACCCTCAACCCTGAAAATAATACAATCGTTTACGTTTTACTAAATGAATTTTAAAACCAAGTTTGATTGCAAATGTTTGTATGAAAGTTACCTATTTGATGTTCTTGTGGCAAAATGGAGAACATCATCGCACCATGCCGCAACTAGCTTTTCCTTATGGAGATTAAACCAAGTTTCCTCGACATATTTCACAAGGCCTTTTATTCCATGTCTCCTTAAAGTGAGCAAGACGCTCTCCATACTCCTCCTTTGTGTACGACCTCATCACCCGACGAACACTTCCCGAGAATTTCTTCTCGTCAATGTTCACCGACTTAACACATGCCTTCACATTACGGTCTACATGGACCTGACACAAATGATGCCGAACCTTCGAAAACACCTTATCGGCGGCCTTGATCAGTCCTAGCTCTCGATCAGACATGATGCATACGGGACTTTTCCCCCCGAACAACCACTTCAATCGTGTCAATGCCCATGCATAGTGGCTTGCCGTCTCCCTTTCCATGAACGCCAGAGCGATGCAATATGTGAAGTTGGTGCAAGTAAACCCAACAATCTGGAATAGTGGCATACCGTACCTATAAATGCAACACAAAAATACTTTAAACCCGCCCAAAATACCATTATCTACTCATAATACTAAAACGAGTAAGGTTTACTTGTTGGTTTTGTACGTCGAATCCATGATGACGACATTAGGGAACATACACAACAAATGTCGAGCGTCTGGGTGAGAAACAAATAGGCACGACAATACCTCCTTCCCATTTTCCCTCGTTTTAGTAGCGGTGTCCAACAAATAGCCTTTGTCCTTCAAAAACCCCAACGACCATTGCGTCACATTCAGATTGCCCATGGATTTCAACCTCTCCTTAGCTCTAACAATGTACACTTGCCTCCTCGATACCGTTGAACCCGTATATTCATTCCTAATCTGTGTAGAAATAACCTTAGGTCTTGCACCCGTCGCAGTATCAATCATCACTTTTCTATGTTGCTCCTTCGTAAGTCGGGAAGCAAATGCATGGCCAATCAAGGTGGTTGAAAGCATATGGTTATGACATCCTCTAACAATCGATATGGTCTGCCCAGGAGCTCTAATAGCATTTCCTTCCCTAAAAGTACCATGCAACAAAAAGGGACAACCCTTCTTCTTTGACCTAGCTTTATTCACTCGTATCGGGCTGACCTTTTTACCATCGACTAACTTCTTTTTCTTGTCGGACCTAGGTAACCCGGATCTCTCACAATAAAATATAATCCTTCTAGGCTTTGATGATTTAGTAGTGATCACCATAAAAATACTAAAACCAACCTTTTGCACCCACTCCCTTAAACCCTCCATACTCAGAAATATCTCATTAGTAGTAAAATGGGATGAGAAGTCAATTGCTATAAATTCATCATCACTAGAATCACCCTATTTATATACAAAAATAAGTACATTAGAGACTAATTCATAATTAAATTTATACAAATTAATCTAATTTAAGCATTATTTCTAAAATGCATACATACATAAATCTATGTTATTTCTAAACATTATACATACATAATTCTATGTTATTTCTAGACATTATACATACATGCATATAGTTTATTATGAAAATAATCATTTCAAAGACTAATTAGTATTTACATTTATTATGAAAAAACAATCATTTTATTTCTACATTTATCTAAATATTATATGTATAGTTAATATCTAATCACTTTATACTGTAAAAAAATAAAAAATATTACGTACCCTGAAATACCGAGGAGAAATCGACGACTGAAAATCAACTTCATCATCTAGAGACGTGGGCGCGCTTGAAGACGACTCTAACAGCCCCCTCCAACAAGGATCGCTTGACGACGACATTACAATGGGCTTGAAGTTTTTTTCGTTGTATTTCAATGGTGGTATAACTACTATTACATATCCCATATATATAGCCGGCCACATGACCGTTTAGATTAAAACGGGATAATTCTGGGCGGCACTATGTGCAGCCCAAATTGATCGTTAAATTTCAATCGTACACTCCCTGGACTGCACCTAGTGCCGTCTAGAAACCGATTTCAGTGAACCAGTTTTCTGGACGACAATTCGTGCCGCCCAGAAACCCTTTTCCCACAAAAAACCGGTTCAGTGAACCGGTTTTCTGGCCGGCACGTATTGCCGTCCACAAAAAACCGGGTCACAGAACCGGATTTTTTACAAATCAAATTTAATCATAATTTTTATAAAAACAAAATGAACCCATCTTGGGCGGCACTATGTGCCGCCCAAGAAAACCGGGTTTCCTGGGCTGCACTAGGTGCCACCCAAGATGGAGTGCCAGGTTCAAAAATGTGGAGTGCGCAGTTTTTTCGCCAAAAAAACGAGACTAGCAGAAAAAACGGTTGAAATATATGCTAAAGATTTTTTCTTATACAAGGTAAACAATAGGGCCTATTCAAAACATAATGACAACCCTAAACCATCGTAATAGATGATCTTTTTAAAATTATTACAGAATTTATCATATAATGAGTTCAAACAGTAGAACTCATAACGAAATGTATGAAGTGCTCGCTCCGAGAGAGTAGTAGAAGAGAGGTCTCATTGCAACCAGACAATATCCGTTAAAGTAATCTCATGAGTAGCTAGAAAATCAGTTGCATGGTTCGCTTCCTTAAAACAATGGTGTACCTGTATACAATAAAAAAAAGTAGAGAAAAAATGTCAAAAATAATTGAATGGATTTCCCAAGGTATCTTCCAAGTTCCACAAATTGAGTTTATAAGAGTTAGATTATCACCTTCTATAACTAAATTTTTAATATTCAAAGTAAGACCTTTGCGAATTCCAAACAAAGTTGCATAAGCCTCTGTTTGTAAGACGGTAGTATCCGGAATGTGGTCACGGAAAATGGACAAAATCTTTCCATTAGAGGTGCATATTATGTAGCCAATGTGCGAGGAGTGGTTATGCTTTTTGGACCCATCAAGGTTTAACTTTGCCCAGCAAGGAGGAGGTTTTGTCCAAATCCGATTAGTTCTACGAGTTCTATTACGGTTAATGGAAGGTATATAGGTAGATGTGGAACTTAGGGTCGAAGTGTACCAGGAATGGAATTGAAAATAAGCTTGGTCAGAAGGTAAAATATTGTGGTTATTATTGTTTCTACAAAAAATGATTGAGCTACGATGGTTCCAAATAGCCCACCAAAGGAAAAGCATAGGTTCTGGAGACGCATTCGATTGTATGAAGTAGTTAATATCCGTCAGGAAGTCGGAAGTTGATTGGATGGAAAATGTTTCGTGTAGGCGATTTTGGAGATTAGAGATCATGTGTTGGGTATAGGAGCATTCGAAGAAAAAATGGTTGATATCTTCATTATTCAAATTACATAAACTGCATTGTGAAGGAACTCTAGAAAAGTGTCGATTTAATATTTCTATAGTAGGAAGACAATTAGAGACTGCTTTCCAGAGAAAATGTTGAATCTTTGGAGGAATTTTTAATATCCAAATCCAAGAATAGGAATCACTGGTGGTTGTAGGGTGTGGTTATGTTATAGTTCTCGCTGGTTTAACAGTGAAGTTGCCATCAGACGAGAATTTCAAAATTAGTCGGTCTTCAACTGGAGTTATTGGGATGTAAATTCTCATAATTTTGGCGATAACATAGTGTGGGAGAATAGCTTTCATTTTTTGGATTTCCCATTGATGAATAGGATTAATTAAGTGGGAGACCTTTAAAGAAATATCAGAATTGTTATTAAAGTAGGGTTGTAGGTCACAATCTGGGATCCAAGAGTCAGTCCAAAACTTAATGGTTTTACCATTACCTAATTCCCACGCCATTCCCTTTCTGAAAATATCACGAATATGAAAAAGTCTGAAAAATTGCCAAGATTGTTTGGTTTTCTTTTTGTAAGAGAAAATGTCTTTAGATCCAAGGTATTTTTCAGTAATGATATAGACCCAAAGACTATCTGTTTCAACAAGGAGTTTCCATAGCAATTTCATTTGTAAGAACTTCTTCATATTTTCAGCTTTGTACGAACCCAACCCACCAAAAGACCTCGGTCGACAAATATGATCCCAACTAATCAAAGAGTGAAATTGTAATAACCCCTAAAAGTCCCAACTTTCGTTTTGTGAGCAAGACGTGTTTGGCATGTTCTGTAACCCTGTA
The DNA here is from genome assembly GCA_027886185.1 of Rheum nobile. NCBI lineage: Eukaryota > Viridiplantae > Streptophyta > Magnoliopsida > Caryophyllales > Polygonaceae > Rheum > Rheum nobile. The sequence goes on from WOAB01000171.1 coordinate 92,501, forward strand.
AGAACCATTTGAACGTGATGATATATGTTTAATGAGATATATGGGTTTTAATTATTTGAGGAGTGCTAAAAACGAGATTAAGCATGACCGCGATCAAGGTCGAGAACCACGGGCGCGGTTTGGCCTATGGGCAAACCGCGATCGCGGGCACTATTGCATCGTCTTCTTCCTCGTCAATACTGAGACGCCGACGCTCTGGTTTTCCGGCGTTTCTTCCGCGAGCAACCGGCTGGGGAGGTCGAGCGTTCGAGCTGCCTCTCACTTAATGGGGAGAGCCCCATCCCAACCTATAAATAGGGGGTTTGGCTACCCTTTTCTTCACAGTCATCCATCTCTTCCTCTGGTTAAAGCTTGGGTTGTTGAGTTATCGTCGGAGTGTTGTCGTTGTCGACCATTGTCGGAGTCGGAGATCCATCAACACGAAGCAGGAGGGGCGTGGCGTTGCGCAATTGTTCAGAATCGAGATCCAAAGCCTTTTCGTCGTTGGTATGGCTCCAAATTTGGATTTAGGCTCGCATCGGGATGGAGTCCCGCGACCGTGGCTCTACCCACCACGACCGCAGCTGGGCAGAGGCCCGTGATCTCGGCCAAGGCATGGCCCACGATCGCGGCCCCTTCTGCCGCGGCCGCGGCTTTGCCCAGTAAACCGCAATTGCGGCTATGATAACCGCGACTGCGGCATTACCCTTTTTCCTTCGTTTTGTTTCGTCTTTTTGTACCGTAACTAATTAGGGTTTTGTTTCGTCGGTGTTGGATTGTGCTCGTCTCCATGGCTGATCGTACGGATTGGGATCCGACCCTAGTGGATGATGATAAATTCCAACGAGAATTTTAGTAGGCAACCGTGCACAAGTCCAAGTTCCCAGATATCAAACCCGATCTCTCGTTCGTTTAAGCTAAGGCAAGTGGCGGTTCGCTCTTGCTCATTATTCCATATTTCCCTTGGTTATCAATTATTTAATTGTTTAATTAAGTTGGAATAAAGTTGTTATTTGTGTTTTGGGAACAGATTTGATAAAACGATGTGTTAAAATATGGATTTATAATAGGTTGTATATATTGTTAGAAACAACGCTATTATATAGTTCTATATGATATTGCTGTAATGGATTATGGTGTGGATTTATGTGTGAACTTATGTGTAGTTAGCACGAGTATTCGTAGGAACGCTATGTATCTTGCAAGGTCTAGTCGCTTCTTTATAACTGGTATTAGGAGGATTTTGCCCTAGTACTTTTGGTCATGACCATACCCTTATTCAAGTGGTAGGTGCACTTAGCTAGTGCCAACATTCGGGATTCATCCCAAAGATATCTCTCGTATCGAGATGATGTGAATTAAAAGCTTTAAACGTGAATGTATGTTTTGGAAGTAAATAAGATAAGTGCCTTTACGCACATAATAATATATCCTCGGGCGAGGAGTACAACGTGGAAACCGCCCGAACTCTTGTTAGAGTAAGTCCTCTTTCCAATCTGGATTCGCGTTGCGCGGTGAGGTTGGTCGTGGACCAAATTATCAAGATCGTGTTTTATAAACTTGTGTGAAAACTTAACGTTCCCAAACAATTGCATTCGTTTCCTATAAAGACTCAATTCCTTTAGAGTCTTCTCTTCAATCATTCTTTTTCTTGTGTTTCCGTAGAAGTATTGGAGTTTACATCGCATATCGGCTATTATTCGAGAAGCGATGGTTGTAACTTAATATGACTACTTAGAACCTTTTATATGTACCCTTGCGTAGTCTTTCATTAGAATGACCAACCGTTATTTTTCCTTTGCATGGTTGGCTGGTGTCATCCGTCTAATACAGCACATGAGGTAAATTTCCTCAGTTGTGAAGGCCAGAAATCCGACGTTGAAGGCAGTTGATATTTTAAGTGTTAATTTCCTAAAGGTTGAGGATCCTGGCATAAGATCGCACGGTTCAAAACCCCTTTGTGGCGTTTTATCTATTTCAAAGACTTTCGCTGTAATATACATTTTCTGTATTTGGTTTTTATTATCATTTGTAATTTGCAATGTCGGGATGAGACATTACTTGGTCAATTTTCACGCTACTGAATAAAGTTTACAGTATTATATCATTTGTTATAAAAATGGTAAGCCTTGGGTGACCCCAGGTGTGTATTCTGAGGTCACTGGCGGTAATATTTCCAAAGGTATTTTGGGGGTGTTACAGATTTGGTATCAGAGCCGAAAGTTTTTAAAATGATTTAAGTTTTCAAATCGTTTTATTTAAAACAAAAGTTTGTAAACCTTTCTTCGTTCGTATTAAAGAAATTAATTGGGTTATTTCAAAAGTCGAGTCAAAGATTTAACAAAATTATACTTTTGAGTAAATTTTATACTTTGAAACCTATGCCGTTCTAGTCGTGCCTTCTTCTCCTTTCTAATATAGAAAGTTAGCTTCTATATTTAGAAAGTTCTAATTCTCCCTCGTCACCTCGCAGGCAATGGGTGCTATCGTATTGCAGCTGAAGCGAAGGAAGGAAACCGAGGTAGCTTCACCACCTAAGGCCGAGCTCGAGTCTCCTATTCTTTCGAGTTGCGCTCAGGTCGGTGTTGCGGTTAGTCCTCAAGAGGAGGAGAAGACCGTTCTCGGGGAGTCGGTGGTTCTCATATCCTACAGGATGGAAGACCCTGAAGAGGATCACGAGGAGGCTCCTGAGGAAGACCCAGAGGAGGACCCCGAAGAGGATCCTGAGGAGGACCCTGAGGAGGACCTCGAGGAATATGATACTGATATGGGTCTGGAGCACATGCTTGTGGATAGAGAGGACCTGGGGATGCAGTTTCTTTTCCACAGCCCCAAGTTGCCGCCATTCCAGGGGTACACGCCTTTGTCCCCTACTTCTTGGGAGGCACTTGGGGTGTCTGGTGCTGACAGGGTGGAGTACGAGCCGTTAGATGCACCAGTGGGTCCGCATCCTACCCACGCACCTAGAGAGTCGGTGATGAGCCCTGCTTTACGCCATGTACTACATCAGAATGAGACGACTTCCACCGAGGCTCGCCGTCATGTGGATGAGATGACGGAGCAAGCTCGTAGGCAAGCAAGACCGTGGGGATCGTTTGAGGCTTCTGTGGATGTTCCTGCCCAACAGGCAAGGGTTAGGCCCCGTGTGCTAGTTGAGCACATGGAGGAGTGGATGGACTCGCTATACGCTATGGAGGAGCGGGCTTACCATGTTGAGTCCAATCTCTCTCTCATGCTGGATGATGTCCACGAGCTCCAGGAGGAAATTAGGCAAGCAAGGCAACTGGTCAACCCGCACTACGAGCTGAATGTGGCATATTTTCGCCCAGGGTTTTTGGATCGGTTTTGCTATCCACATGTGCCTAGGGAGGGGCCAAGTGTTCCGGGTCCTAGTACCTCGAGAAGGCCGGCTCCAAAACCAGAAGACATGTCACCTTCGAAGAGACATCAAAGGGCTAATGAGTACAGAAACCTCTTCAAAGACACTTCGAAGGGGCAGTAGCAAGTCGTAGTGATCATTTCTCGATGTTTTGCTTTTCGTTGTTTTTAGAGCATTAGCCTCCTAACAGTTTTGTCTTGTCGTTTAGGAAGGTTATTGTAAGACTTATGAAACATGATTTCAGTTCTTTTATCAATAAAGTTTTCAAGATTAATCTACTCGGAATTGATTACATTTATTGTGCTTCTTTAGATGGTATATTAATTTCATGGAGTACTTTAATAATTTGATCGGCAAACAGATGGTGAACACGAGGAACACTACCCGTGTGTAGGGGTGAGCAAACGGATTGATCCGATCCGATCCGATCCGTTATACCGGATATCCGATTCAAAAAATTTACAAAACCCCGATCCATATCCGGTCCGTTTTGAAACGGATATCCGGTAAAAAGGACCCGGATCGGATCGGATATCTGAGCCGGATATCCGAATTATCCGGTTACTACAAATCTATTAAAAATAAATCAATATATTCATTTTTTAAATTCAAAAGTAATAAATTTGTAAATTAAGAAATAAAATTTGTAGGTTGTTTCTTAATTTGTTCGTACGATTTAAATTATATACACACTTATTATTCATATTACTCAATATATTAGTTATAATAAACAAATTTATGATTATAAATATTATATGAATAGTACCGGATATTTTCGGATATCCGGTAAGCTAAATATCTCGATCCGTATCCGGTTCAAGTATCCGGCAAAATCACCCGGATCGGATCGGATACGGATAAAAACTTAAAGGATATTTTTGGATACGGATTTTTAGGATACGGATCGGCTGATTTTCGGATCGGATCAGCCGGATCGGATATATTTGCTCACCCCTACCATGTGGGTGCTAGGCCGAGTAACGACTCTAGGATAAACCTGAGAAGTGCTGCTAATCATGGGGATGAGAGCGAATCGGCCTCTCACAATAACCCAACAGGCCATAACCATGTTCAAGCTAACCCTCGAGTGGAGAGGGAAGGAACTTTCGTCCCACCAACTGCTCCAGTGGTCTTTGATGCTGCGGCCATCGAGGCCATCCGAAGGATCGTTGTGCAGGCTGCCACCAAGATAGTTCGGCCAGCTGTACAACAAGCACAAGGTGTCCCAGTTCCTCAGGTTATTCTTGAATTTGGGGAGCCAGTGGACCCTGTACCTCCGGTCGATACCATGGGAAATGGAGGAAATTACGGTCAGGCTTTGAAGGCCATTAGCTCGATGAGGCTTGATAGCTATGATGGTACTGGAGAACCAGTTAGGGTGGCGTATTGGTTCTTGCACATGGAACGGTTGTTCAAGAATATCTCTTGCACTGAAGCTGAGAAAGTGCACATCGCCTCCCTTCAACTAAAGGATGTGGCTAGTGAATGGTGGGAGAGCACCGGATTATCTGATCATCCCGCGTTGAATTGGAGTATGTTTAAGACGAAGATGACCGATCGTTTCTTTTCTCGTGCCATGAGGGAGGAGAAACACATAGAGTTCCTTTATCCCAAGACTGATGGGCTGGAGGTGACTGAGCTAGCTGTAAAGTTTAACCACTTGTTGCAATATACTGGACCGGAAGTGTCGAGTGAGGAGCAGAAAATCTGGTATTTCCATGAGTGGATGCACCCGGATATCAAGCCGTTGTTAGTGCGCCACGGCTGCTCTACTCTGGAGCAGTATGTGGATGCCGCTTACAAGCTAGAGGTGACTCTGGAGGAGTCGGCAAAGAAGCGTAACCGGCAGAAACTGGTGCAGAGCCAGCCTCAGGCTAGTGGGTTTAAAAGACCCGCACCACTGTCGCACTTTTCCAAGTCTGGTCGAGCAAGAACTGAGTTGACACAGTCAGGTCCTACTCAACGCTCGGGCCAGAGCAAGAACCCAATTCAGTGCTATAACTGCGGAACGCTGGGGCACAAGAGCAACGAGTGCACGAAGGGTGAGAGAATGTGCTTTGCATGCGGGAAGGAAGGGCATTTGCAGACTTTTTGTCCTCAAAGGAGACAGAAGGAGGCTGAGTTGCAACAAGGGTCAGTTAGCCATAACAACCGACCTCGATTCAAGCCTGTAGAAACTGCTAGTACCTCGGTACAAACAACTGCTCAGAATAAGGGAAAGGCCCCAGCTGCTCCAATGAGTCAGGGTCAGCGGCTGTACGAGATGCGTGAGGCTGACGGATCGAACGCTCCGATTGCCCAAGGTACTATATACCTTCACTCTACATCAGTTTGCATATTGTTTGATTCGGGTGCCACTCATTCCTTTATTTCGGAGAAGTGTGTGAGTCAGTTAGGGTTGAAGTGCAATGAATCTTGCAAACCATTTGTGGTGAACCTTCCCAATGGTGAGCAATTAGTAGGAACCAAGCGACTGTCGGAATTTCTGATTACCATTCAAGGTCGAAAGTTCAAAGCCGACTTGATTTGTATAGCCATGGCTCCATACGACATCATTCTCGGGATGGACTGGTTGATACGTCACATGGCGATAATCGATTTCAGCACAAGGACAGTGACAGTTTCATCTGGGGGCCAGTTCCAATGTAAATTCAAGGGTCGTAATGACGCTGATAACGGGAAGTTGATAAATGCGATATCCGCATTTAAGCTACTTTGACAAGGTTGTGTCGGGTACTTGTGTTATCTGGATAAACCCAAGAAGGATGAGACTTCAGTTCACGACATTCCTCTCATATGTAGTTTCTGGATGTTTTTCCTGACGAGATTCTCGGTTTACCCCCGAATCGCGACGTAGAGTTCACTATTGATCTGGAGCCTGGAACCTCGCCGATTTCTAAAGCACCTTATCGAATGGCTCCAGCGGAGATGAAAGAGTTGAAGAAACAACTTGAGGAGCTACTCGAGAAAGGATATATAAGGCCGAGTGCATCACCTTGGGGTGCTCCTGTCTTGTTTGTCAAGAAGAAGGATGTTTCGTTTAGGCTTTGTATCGACTATCGAGAGTTGAACAAGGTCACCATCAAGAATAAGTATCCTTTGCCAAGGATAGATGATCTTTTGGATCAACTGCAGGGAGCGAAAGTCTTTTCCAAGATCGATATGAGGTCTGGTTATCATCAGCTCAGGATTCGTGAGGAAGATATTCCGAGGACTGCGTTCCGGACAAAATATGGACACTATGAGTTCATAGTCGTGCCATTTGGGCTTACGAATGCTCTAGCAGTTTTCATGGATCTGATGCACATATGTTTCCATCAGTATCTGGACAAGTTCGTGGTGGTATTTATCGACGATATCCTGATCTACTCTCCGAACGAGAAAGTTCACGAGGAGCATCTTCGTATCACATTGTTGGTCCTTAGACAAAATCAGCTGTATGCTAAGTTGTCTAAGTGTGACTTCTGGATTAAGGAAGTGGCTTTCTTAGGCCATGTGATTAATGAGAATGGGGTGATGGTCGACCCTCAGAAGAACGAAGCGGTAGCCGACTGGAAGCGACCTCAGATCGTGAAGGAGGTGCGCAGTTTCTTAGGATATGCCGGGTGTTATCGACGGTTCGTGGAGGGATTTTCAAAGATCGCTCTACCCATGACCGGATTGCTCCGCAAGGTTCATAAGAAGTTCATATGAGACGACAAGTGTGAGGCAAGTTTTCAGAAGCTAAAAGAGTGCCTGACGTCAGCACTAGTTTTGGCACTACCAGATGGATCTGATAGTTATGTGGTCTATAATGACGCTTCAAAACATGGGTTAGGATGGGTATTAATGCAGAAAGGAAAAGTTATTGCATAAGTATCTCATCAACTGAAGCCCTATGAAGCGAACTATCCAACGCATGATTTGGAGTTAGCGGCTGTGGTTTTCGCACTGAAGATTTGGAGGCACTATCTCTATGGTGTCAGATGCCAGATCTTTACCGACCACAAGAGTCTCAAGTATGTGTTCACTGAGAAGGAGTTGAATATGAGGTTGCGTCGCTGGTTAGAGCTACTCAAGGATTACGATATCGAGTTACTGTATCATCCGGGCAAAGCTAATGTGGTAGCCGATGCCTTGAGCCGGAAGACGCCGCATGAGACCGTGGTAGCCTTACTCACTGCCCAAACAAAACTGCAACAAGGATTGTGTGAGATTGATGTTTTGTACGATCAACGTCGAGGATGCCTGAGTATGCTGGAAATTTAGGCTACGCTACTTGATCAGATCATGGAGAGGCAGGTTGATGATCTGGTCTTAGTCAAGTTAAGAAGTAAAGTGGTGGATGGGAAAGCTCCGGGATTCGTGATTCAAGATGATAGATCACTTTGGTTTCAGGACCAGATCTGTATGATACCCCGTATTTTTGTAAGCTATTTCTGGAGTTCCGGGATTTTTCCCGAGTACCCGTTATGTACGTCGGATTTAATTCAGAAAGTTGGAGACATTCTGTAATGTGCTCTGTATCTGTAATATTTTTCTCAGTGAAATTAAATACATACGACATGCTTTGGATTTTAATACTCGTTCGCGTACGATAATTTTATCCCGGGTTAATATCGTTTTCGTCTAAGAGCTGAGGAGGCGGCAAAGCCATAGGGGCGGCGACCGTCGCATTTATGGCGGCGCCCGCCGTCGCCAGGCTCGAGGAGCAGGCTGGGTCTTCTCCTAGCTGGGGACGCTAGGCCTATGGCGGCGCCCTCCGTCGTCGTTGTCCGGAGGTCCTTGCCCGAAGGTCACCGGCGTGGCTCTGGCAGCTCCGGAGTAGCTCGTCGTAGAGCCATCATTGTGTTCCTGGCATTTGGCTATAAAAGGAGGTGTTTGGGAGGGGTTTTTGAGCTCAATCCACAGCCCAACTCTCCCAAATTCTTGCCTCACCGGAGTTGTGCCTCGCCGGATTTCTGAAGCTTTCGCCGGAGGTCGTTTGGTGGTGTTTCCAGAGTGCCTTTGTGAAGCTTTTGCTAGCCTTGGAGGTTAGAAACCAAAGCAAGTCGAAGGAGGCCGAGTCGCTCGTGTTTTGGGTGAGTTTTCTCGCCGCTTCTGTCGTCTGAGTTCTTCATGGCGACCGCCGCATTCTTCACGGCGCCCGCCGTGATGAACTGCGGCGACCGCCGCCAAGAACGGCGACCGCCGCCAGTGTCCAGAATGCCTTTTTGGGCTTTTGGCTTTGGTGGTCGTCGTTGTGGCGTCGTTCCTTTCGTTTTCTTTCGTCGTTTTTAGATTCGTACTGTGGTTATGTCGGATCTAACTTAGGGTTCCTTTTATGGGTCGACTCAAAGGTCGTTGTGCTGTCAGAGCTATACCCGTGTCGAGCCAGGAATCCCGTCATTGTCGTTAGGCTTGTTTCTATTCTGCGGATTAAGGCAAGTGGCGGTTCGCTCTTGCTCATCGTTTCCATATTTACATTGATTATCAGTTATTTCAATTGATTAATTAATTTGGAACGATTATTACTGTGTTCTTCTGGAAGTGATTTATAAACTGTTTTGAAAATCATATAATAGGTTGTATATCTGTTAAAACAGCGCTATTATCTGTGATCGCCTTTCGGGCCTTTATGTGGATTTATTCTGTAACTGTGATTGTGCTGTATCTGTGTAGTTAGCACTGTTAGTTAGGAATGTACTCGGACTTTGTCCGGTCATTTCTTTATAATCTGGTATCGGGGTGGCTCATCTCCATCTGGTACTATTCTAAGATCATGATCGGTCTCTTTCACAAGTGTGTAGAGGCATGACACTTAGTTGGTGTCACAAACCTTCCGGTGTGCGTCACTCTCGACGAAACGTATACTAAGATGTGTCGTCCCAATGGTGGGGTACACATGTAAAAGTCTAATAACGTGATGTGTGTTTGAAATATAAATCAGATAAGTGCTACTCGACGCACATAATAAATAAACCTTCGGCGAGTAGTGTAGCTAAGTTATAGTGCAGCTAGGAAAACTCGTCTCGACTTTGATCATAGTACGTTCTCTTTCCAATCTGGATTCGCTGTATGCGGTGAGGTTGGTCGTGAACCGAAGCATCTCAGTCAGCTTTTAAATCATTGTTGTATGATTCTTTAAACTTTCCAGATTTGTCATAATTCCTTAAAGACTCACTTCCGTTGGAGTCTTCCTTTGAGTTGATTTCTGTAATGATTCAGTCTTCTAGAGTCTTCTCTTGTACATACCTCTTGTTATTATTCCGTAGAAGTATGAAGGTTGATTATCGTTATCGGTTATCATTCGAGAAACGATAAGTCTAACCTAATACAACTACATCAAACCTTATGCTTTGTGCCCTTGCTAGTCTATTCAAGTAGACTAACCCACGAACTTTGTTCTCTGCATGTGGGCTGGTGTCATCCGTTCGATTCGGCACATCAGATAGAAAGTAGCTCAGAAGAATAGAAGGACTATGGAGTCGACGGTGGTTTTCGAATGTTTGAGTTATTTCGTTAATCAGGTTATGATATTTTGGGCAATGACTTTGGTTGTAATGTGTTTTGTAAGACTTCCGCTGTACCCTACTTTATAAGACTTCCGCTGTATTTTGGTTTAAACTCTGTGTTAGCCTATTCGGGATTGGGTTGTAATCCCGTAACTCATGTTTCTTTGACAATGTTATGATTTGGAATTGAATGCTTTGATCATTATGTATCATTTGTATTTCATAAATTGTATTTAAATGGTAAAGCCTTGGGTGATCTCGCTAAGGAACACTGGTGTCACTAGCGGTAATACCTTTCCAAAAGGGTTAAGTTTTGGGGGTGTTACAATCTGCATGCCTGACGAAGGTCGCCTTTGTCATTTGATAATGAAGGAGGCCCATTCATCAACTTATTCTGTACATCCAGGATCCAGCAAGATGTACAAAGACCTCAGAAAGAAATTCTGGTGGCCCAACATGAAGTGGGATGGAGCAGAATTTGTGGCGAGATGCTTGACTTGTCAGAAGGTCAAGATTGAACACCGCAGACCAGGTGGTGAATTGCAACCTCTCCCAGTGCCAGAATGGAAGTGGGAGGACATTGCGATGGACTTCATCACGGGATTACCGAAGACTCAGAGTCAGAAGGATGCCATATGGGTGATCATTGACCGGCTCACGAAGAGTGCTCATTTCGTGGCCATTAAGTCAACTTGGGGAACCCAGAGGCTATCATAAGTTTTCCTACACGAGATTGTCCGATTGCATGGTATGCCAAAAACCATTGTATCGGATCGTGATGGCCGATTTATGTCGAGGTTCTGGAAGGAACTCCACAAGGCCATGGGAACTGAGTTGAGGTTCAGTATTGCGTTTCATCCTCAGACGGATGGGCAGTCTGAAAGGACCATTCAGACACTAGAGGATATGCTAAGAGCTTGTGTGTTGGATCGTCCGACCAGCTGGGAGAACAGCTTAAGTCTGATTGAATTCACGTACAATAACAGTTGGCATTCTACCATCAAGATGGCTCCATTCGAGGCTTTGTACGGTCGAAAGTGCAGCCTCCGATTTGTTGGGATGAGAATGCCGACAAGATTTTGCTCGGACCGGAGTTAGTCGAGAGGACTATCTCGGATATTGCCTTGATCAGACAGAGAATGCTTATAGCTCAGAGTCGACAGAAGTCTTATGCTGATTTAAAGCGCAAGAATGTCGAGTTTGAGGTAGGTGACAAGGTGTTTGTCAGGGTGTCGCCATCCAAGGGCGTGTTTAGGTTTGACAAGCATGGGAAGCTCAACCCTCGCTACGTGGGACCATTCAAAATCCTTGACAGAGTCGGATCTCTAGCATACTGTTTAGCACTGCCGCTGTCGGCGCATCCTGTGCATAATGTGTTTCATGTGTCCCTGTTGAGGAAGTATGTGCCAGATGTATCTCATGTGTTGAGTTATGACGACATCGAGATCCAGGCAAATGGTACATACTAATGTGACCCTGCCTCCCATGACGGCCCAAGATGAGGAAGAAGCCATGAGCCTACGCTCAGAGGGCCCAGTGACAAGGTCTAGGTCCAAGGCCATTGTCGCCGCCGTCGCATCACTTGTCGCACGCGCCGTCGCTAGCCAAGGAAGCCCAAACGCCAACCCAAGACTCGTCGTCCTCGCCACCATCAGCAGTGAAACAATGCGTTCTTCAGAGACAACATCGCGTGCTCCCACTCGCGAGGCCATCGCCCCTTAACGCGTTCTTTAAGACAATTTCTATATTTGGTATTTCCAGCTTTGTTTTAGATAGTTTCCTTTTATTGTCTTTCTATCTTTTAGGGTTTGTGCCTTTTTGCATACTTGCATGGGCTAGCCCTTAGGCTCGATTCGGCCCAAGTCCATTAGGTCTTGGCCAAGATACATTGGCTATTTAAAGCCTTTTTTGTTCTTGTTATTTCTCACGTTCAATTTAATTCAAGGTTTAAAGTCGAGTGTTTATCCTCCTTCCCTTGATCGGATGTCAAATCCCTCTATCTTCGCATCCCCTTCCTCCGCCGCCGACGCTACGGCAATAGCTTGATCTTTCAAGCCTAGTCTTCCTTCGCATCTCCCTTCCTCCGTAGTCGAAGCTACGATACCCAAGACTTGTCTTTTCAAGTCACATATCCCTCCCTTCAATTGCTTCCGCCAACGCTATCACTACGCTCCATCAACCGCTTCCACCGCATTCACCACCGCACCACCACCGTGTTCATCATCGTGTTCTTCAATGCGTCCCCCATCATCTTCACCATTGTGACGTTCAGACGTGACTTCTCACCCAAGACTAGATCCAAGGCGCCACCTTTTGACAATTGGCTTGTCATCGGAGGCAAGAACACATCAACTGGCATCAGAGCCCAGCAGTCTTGTAAGTCACGAACTCAAGTTTGCATTTTGTTCACAAAATTTTTCTTGACCCCCATCGTTGCTTTCATAAAATATCACGAAAAACCATAACTTTCCATATTTCCATCACCTATTCGGTTTCTACAAGGTCATACCTTGGCCAAATTTTTTTCCTTGTTCCCAAAGTTTTGGTGTGTTAGGTAATTTGTTATCTTGCATGCTAGAATATTTTGTTTCCTTATTTCTTGCGTGGATAGAGTTTCCTTGTTTGCTAGATATTACTTTTTAGGTTATTAACCGAATTTCCTTATATAAGATATCATCAAAATCTTATCTTCTCTCTCTTATCTCTAACATCACACTTGTGATATTCTTGTTACTTAGACCTTTTTATTTTGTTTCCTTTTGCAAATCCGAAAGATCAAAACATAAGATCTCGGATATTATAAAAAAAAATAAAAAAGATATCGAAAAGATATTTCCAAAAAAAAATAAAAAAATTCCAAAGTTAGGGAAAGCCAAAATAAGGCAACCCTAACCCACTCTCGGTCTAAGCTCATCTTCTCAACCTCCCCACCGTCTAGGTCAAAGCTCCCTAGAAGGTACGTTCTTGCTTATTCGGTTGCTTTGTTTACGTTTGTTTTAGGGTTTCAATTTGTTCTTGTTTGTTTGATTTCAACTTGCTTGATACACCATCACTTGTGCAAGCCAAGCCGCCCTCACGGCAAGCCAAACTAGCCCTACCGACATGAACTTTGTGACTTGACTAGTGATTTGCTTGGTTGTTGTTCTTTGTTTTCTTTTGGTTCGTTTTTACTCCCATGTCTGGCCGTCTTGTTATAGGTACCATGCCGATTAGACACACTGAAGACGAATGCGACGTTGACAACACCAACATCCCACAACCGCCGTTGGTGCCATAAGACCAATCACCTCTCAACCCCACACCACAAGATCCAATCTTGGAGTTGTCTGAGGAGCAAAGAGAGATCCAAGCTCTTCGACAAGAGAACGCAGCCTACAAAGCCAGAGAACGTGCATCACAACTCGTGCCAACTCCAACTCCACTGAGTGCCATGGACGCGCCGGCTCAACCTGGAGCCACCGACGCGGGTCCATCAAAGACAAGGATCGACAAAGGCAAAGGAATCATGCTGTCGATGTCTCATCACCAACCGCAACTCAATCGTATGCAGAGTGTCATCGAGAGTCGCTAGGGCTTCGCCTCGCACGCGGACCGCTATCTCCCTAGAGCCACACCCGCTGGCTTCGACAACGACTCCGACTACGAACGCAATGCCGGGGACACTCAAGGTGAGTATTCTGAACCATACAACTTTGATGATCGCTATGCCTCTAGGAGAACCCAGAGACGCATACCGGGCTCAACACCACGCGAAGGCCGCCCTCGACGAGCCGAGCTAGCCAACGCGATGCCAAGGAGACCCAGTCGCCGACCAAGTAGGCATACGCGCCGCGATGATCAATTGAGGACACCCCTACCCAACCACGAAGCCATGATGTACGTGACCATCTTCGACACCAGAGTGTTCGAACACCGCGTTACAGATCTGATGGCTACGCGTCGATCACACCCAATGTCCAAGACGACTTCGACGAGTATGACGATGAAGTGATCCAGGACTCAGGTATGGTCAACCCTAATTTTTTCCACCCCCTCTTGGAGATCCACTTGAATTGCAGGATCACCCTTCGGATTGGATACCTCCACCGCATCTCCAGCCCCAAGGAGAACGCGTTCGTGACATTGGCGGTGAGCGCCGCGATGTTATGCTGAGAGACGTTCGACGCAACAACTATGATGCCCAGTTGCGCAAACGTCAACGCGATGACGCCTACGTGCCCAGGGATGAGTATGTCCGCGACGATCGCCAAGAATGCGATAGACGCCAGGTTGGACGAGATAGACCACATGGACTGTGCGCCTTTGAGAACCCTCTCTATGACGCCGCGCCAAACAACGTGTTCAACCAAGCACCTGCCCAACCTCGATTCCAATGACACCAAGTCAAGGTAAAAATCGAGCATTTCTTTGGTGAATACAATCGCTCTGTTTTTCTTGAATGGGTACAGGCTACGGAGTACACCCTTAGATATTGTCGAGTGCCACCTGAGGAGCATGTCGATGCCGCGACTCTTAATTTCCGAGGAGCCGCGAGAGTGTGGTGGCATCGCTTCGAGGATGACTGCGTTCGACGCCACAAGACACAAGTCACAGAATGGCATCAACTCGTCTATGTGATGACCAAGAAATACGTGCCTCCAAACTACATGAATAAAATGAGAATGGAGATTGCCATGGCTCGCCAAGGGTCGATGACTCCACTCGAGTTCATTTCCAAGCTTGAAGACATGTATTACAAGGCCAACATATCCGTTGCACCATCTACTTTGAGGACGAAGTTCTTGAGTGGCTTGAACACCGACATCCGTGATCAACTCGAGATTTTTCCCATCAAAGATTAGAACACACTCACACATATGGCGATGCAAATACATGCACAAATCTCTCGCCGAAAGTCTTACACTTTTACAAGTGGCCAATCCAGGTATTCTTCTAACCCTAGTGGATTACCTTCTACTAATGTTCACCCTAGTGCCTCTACCACAACCACGTCAAGCCCAGCCCCTAAGGCCAAGCCACTGCCGCCAAGCACCACGCCGCGCCAGAACACGCCACGACAGGCTCCAGTGAGCACAGATCGCATGCGCGACGTCGAGTGTTACAAGTGTGGTGGACGAGGCCACAATAAGAAAGATTGCCCCAACACGCGAAAGGTTTTATTCTCCACCACAGCTGCCGGCTACGAGTCTTGTGACGAGGAGGACCAAACCCTAGATGCCATCGATGAAGGCATCAAAGAATAGGATAACGCATACGACTGTGAACCAACTTCACTGCACGCGGGCACACCATTGAGCTTGGTGACGCGTCGTCTCCTCACAGTCAAGGAAGCCAGCTTACGCGATCAACGCGAGAACTTGTTCCACACAAGAGCTCTCGTACAAACCGCTTCCTTGAGTGTTATTGTTGATGGAGGCTCATGTGCTAACATTGTGAATGAGAAGGTCGTCACACACTTCAACTTACCTACGACGCCTCATCCACAACCTTATGCCCTCCAATGGATTTCTTCAAGTCCAGGTAACACAGTATCTCGCCAATGTTTAATTTCATTTTCCATAGGCCAATACTGTGATTCCGTTTTATGTGATGTCATTGCAATGGACGCCACCCATATTTTACTTGGGTGCCCATGGCAATTTGACAGGCGCGTGCTCCACGATGGCTATTTGAACACTTATGTATTCAATTACCACGGAAAGCACGTCACTTTGCATCCAATGTCTCCCCATGAGATCTTACAGGACCAGGTTGAACGCGATCGCCAGAAGGCCATAAAGACGGCGTCTACTAGGTCAAAAGAGTGTCCAGAGGCACTCCAGAGGCAAAAATTCTCCAAATCTGGCAACACTTCATCTCCTCCAGGCACTGGCAAGAAGACGCACAACGCCACAGCTGGGCCACCAAGTGCCCCATAGAATTCGAGAAGCGCCTCGCCTTCGACAAAGTTTGCCGATCCGTTGCCACAGACGCGTCCTTTGCAAGGCAAATGTGAGCAACGCGTTCTTTTAGCCAGGCCCAGTGACCTCACTGCGTGTTTGACTGACAAAGCTCCTTGTTTTCTGCTTGTTCCAACTCCATGCCTCCCTGAGTCGTCGAACACCGCGTCCTTTCCACCAGTCATCGCGACCTTGCTCGCCGCGTTCGACGATGTATTTCCTGATGAGTTGCCATAAGGTTTACCTCCACTGAGAGGCATTGAGCACCAGATTGACCTTGCCAGGTGCATCTTTGCCCAATCGCGCTGCATATAGAGTTGGCCCAGAAGAGACCAAAGAACTACAGCGCCAAGTGCAAGAGTTGTTAGATCGAGGCTACGTAAGGGAATCTCTCTCCCCTTGTGCTGTGCCTGTGATCCTAGTGCCCAAGAAAGATGACACATGGAGAATGTGTGTTGATTGTCGAGTGATAAACCAGATCACCGTCAAATATAGGCATCTTATTCCATGCCTTGACGATATGCTTGATGAACTTCATGGCGCCACAATTTTCTCCAAGATCGATTTGAAGAGTGGTTATCACCAAATCAGGATGAAAGAAGGTGATGAGTGGAACACCGTGTTCAAGACAAAGTATGGGCTCTACGAGTGGCTTGTCATGCCATTTGGGCTAACGAAGGCGCCAAGCACCTTCATGCGCATGATGAACCATGTCTTGAGAGCATTCCTTGGCAAGTTTGTCGTCGTTTATTTCGATGACATCCTTGTGTATTCCCGGAGTCTAGAAGAGCATGTCGATCACCTTCGACTTGTGCTCGAATGCCTTCGCTACGAGAGCATGTATGCCAATCTAGCCAAGTGCAGTTTCTGCTCCGCGTTAACAAATTTTCTGGGCTACATTGTCAGTAGTGATGGTTTACGCATAGACGAAGAGAAGATCGCGGCCATCAAAGAATGGCCAACTCCGACGACGCCGACTAAGGTGAGAAGCTTTCTCGGCCTCGCTGGATTTTATAGACGTTTTGTTCACGACTTCTTCTCCATTGCTGCGCCACTACATGAGCTGACCAAGAAAGGAAGCACAGTTTTGTGGCTTGAGTCCCATGAAAAAGCCTTCTTTGCTCCAGCTTCCCGATTTCAACAAACACTTCGAGGTGGAGTGTGATGCCTCAGACATAGGCATTGGTGGTGTGCTACACCAAGAGAATATGCCCATTGCATACTTCAGTGAGAAGCTCACAGGGGCCATACTCAATTACCCCACCTACGACAAAGAGTTGTATGCCCTCATACGCGTGCTAAAGACTTGGCAACATTATCTTTGGCCGCGTGAATTTGTCATCCACAGCGACCACGCCGCGTTGAGCTACTGGAAGAGTCAAGCCCACCTCAATCGACGCCATGCTCGCCGGGTGGAGTTTCTGGAGACATTTCCTTATGTCGTTGTTCACAAGAAAGGAAAAGAGAACATTGTTGTTGACGCGTTATCTCGAAGGTATGTTCTCTTGACTCATGTGCAAACTAAAGTTTTGGGTTTTGCTTTGATTAAAGAATTATATGTTAGTGATCCTTTCTTTGCCCCTATTCTAGAGCATTGCCTGAGATCACATGAGTTTGAGTCCTATTTCCTATCTGAGGGTTATTTATACAAGGCTAGTCGTCTTTGTATCCCTAGGTCTTCCATTAGGCTCCTTTTGATTCAGGAAACACACGAGAGTCGTGGCCACTTTGGGATTAGTAAGACCTTGGCCGCGTTAAGAGAGCATTTCTTTTGGCCTAAGATGACCCACCAAGTGACTAGGTTTTGTAGAAGTTGTGTGACTTGCCAGTGAGCCAAAGCTAGATCTAGTCCTCACGGTCTCTACACTCCTTTGCCCGTTCCTAGTGCCCCCTGGGAAGATTTGTCTATGGATTTCATCACGGGTTTGCCCCTCTCTAGATGAGGTAAAGACTCTATTTTTGTGGTCGTAGATAGATTTTCTAAGATGGCACATTTTATAGTTTGTAAGACAACCCATAGTGCTAGTGAGATTGCCGATCTATTCTTTGAGCATATGGTGTGTCTTCATGGAGTCCCGCGTATCATAGTGAGTGATAGGGATTCTAAGTTCGTTGGTCATTTTTGGAGAACTCTTTGGGGTAAGCTAGGAACCAAACTCCTATTTTTCACTAGCTACCACCCCCAAACCCGATGGCCAAACGGAGGTCACGAATAGAACTCTAGGAGCCCTCCTTCGCACGATGCTCAAAGCCGACCCTAGGCGTTGGGAGGACTTACTATCACTTGTCGAGTTTTGTTACAATAGATGCAGGCACACGGCGACCAAGTTGACACCTTTTGAAGTGGTGTATGGCATGAACCCCTTGACACCGCCGGATTTGTCGCCGCGCCCTCTGCGAGACCCAGTAAATGTCTCCGCCACCAATCGCGTTGAACAAGTCCAAGAGCTCCATCGAAGAACCAGAGACCAATTGGAGAGAAGGGCCGTGCAATATGCATCACAGAAAAACACTAGTAGACGTCGCATCGTTTTTGCACCTGGGGATCTCGTCTGGGTGCACATGCGAAAAGAGAGGTTCCCCTTGTGGCGTAAGAACAAGTTGGCACCACGTGGAGATGGCCCATTCCGCGTGATAAAGGCCATAGGGGACAATGCATATCAACTCGAGCTCCCACCAGATTTTGGAATCCACGCGTCCTTCAACGTGGAGGACTTGACTCCATATGTTGAGCCAGAGTTTGATGATGGTGAAGCGGGGATGCTTCACAGCCAAGTGGGGGAGGGTGATGTGACCCTGCCTCCCATGACGGCCCAAGACGAGGAAGAAGCCATGAGCCTACGCTCAGAGGGCCCAGTGACAAGGTCTAGGTCCAAGGCCATCGCCGCCGCCATCGCGTCACTTGTCGCATGCGCCGTCGCTAGCCAAGGAAGCCCAGACACCAACCCAAGACTCGTAGTCCTCGCCACCATCAGCAGTGAAACAACGCCTTCTTCAGAGACAACATCGTGTGCTCTCACTCGCGAGGCCATCTCCCCTTAACGCGTTCTTTAAGACAATTTCTATATTTGGTATTTCCAGCTTTGTTTTAGATAGTTTCCTTTTATTGTCTTTCTATCTTTTAGGGTTTGTGCCTTTTTGCATGCTTGCATGGGCTAGCCCTTAGGCTCGATTCGGCCCAAGTCCATTAGGTCTTGGCCGAGATACATTGGCTATTTAAAGCCTTCTTTGTTCTTGTTATTTCTCACGTTCAATTTAATTCAAGATTTAAAGTTGAGTTTTTATCCTCCTTCCCTTGATCGGACGTCAAACCCCTCTATCTTCGCATCCCCTTCCTCCGCCGCCGACGCTACGTCAATAGCTTGATCTTTCAAGCCAAGTCTTTCTTCGCATCTCCCTTCCTCCGCAGTCGACACTACGACACCCAAGACTTGTATTTTCAAGTCACATATCCCTCCCTTCAATCGCTTCTGCCAATGCTATCACTACGCTCCATCAACCGCTTCCACCGCGTTCACCACCGCACCACCACCGTGTTCATCATCGCGTTCTTCAATGCGTCCCCCATCATCTTCACCATTGTGACGTTCAGACATGACTTCTCACCCAAGACTAGATCCAAGGCGCCACCTTTTGACAATTGGCTTGTCATCGGAGGCAAGAACACATCACATACGAGGAGAGACCTGTGCGTATTCTCGAATGCCGCAAGAAGCACCTGAGGAACAAGGTGGTACCATTAGTAAGAATCCTCTGGTCCAAGTCGGGATCTGAGGAGGTGACTTGGGAAACTTGGGAGACTGAGTCTGATATGCAAGGCCGTTTCCCCGAGCTTTTTCGGGGTCGAAACTTTTTTTTAAAGGGGGAGGTATTGTAATAACCCCTAAAAGTCCAAACTTTCGTTTTGTGAGCAAGACGTGTTTGGCATGTTCTGTAACCCTGTAAGAACCATTTGAACGTGATGATATACGTTTAATGAGATATATGGGTTTTAATTATTTGAGGAGTGCTAAAAACAAGATTAAGCATGACCGCGATCAAGGCCCGGGAGCCGATCAAGGCCGAGAACCACGGGAGCGGTTTGGCCTATGGGCAAACCGCGATCGCGGTTCCAGAACCGCGATCGCGGGCACTGTTACATCGTCTTCTTCATCGTCTTTACTGAGACGCTGACGCTTTGTTTTTCCGGCATTTCTTCCGCGAGCAACCGGCTGGGGAGGTCGAGCGTTCGTGTTGCCTCTCACTTAATGGGGAGAGCCCCATCCCAGCCTATAAATAGGGGGTTTGGCTGCCATTTTCTTCAGAGTCATCCATCTCTTCCTCTCGTTAAAGCTTGGGTTGTTGAGTTATCGTCGGAGTGTTGTTATTGTCGACCATTGTCAGAGTCGGAGATCCATCAGCACGAAGCCAAGAGGGGTGTGGCGCTGTGCAATTGTTCAGAATCGAGATCCGAAGCCTCGTCGTCGTCGGTATGGCTCCAATGTTGGATTTAGGCTCGCGTCGGAATGGAGTCCCGCGACCGCGGCTCCATCCATCGCGACCGCGGCTGGGCAGAGGCCTGCGATCTCGGCCAAGGCATGGCTTGCGATCGCGGCCCCTTTTGTCGCGGCCGCGGCTTTGCCCAGTAAACCGCGATCACGGCTATGATAACCATGACCGCGGCATTACCCTTTTTCCTTTATTTTGTTTCGTCTTTTCGTACCGTAACTAATTAGGGTTTTGTTTTGTCGGTGTTGGATTGTGCTCGTCTCCATGGCTGATCGTACGGATTGGGATCCGAACCTAGTGGATGATGATAAATTCCAACGGGAATTTTAGTAGGAAGCCGTGCACAAGTCCAAGTTCCCAGATCTCAAACCCGATCTCTCGTTCGTTTAAGCTAAGGCAAGTGGCGGTTCACTCTTGCTCATTATTCCATATTTCCCTTGATTATAAATTATTTAATTGTTTAATTAAGTTGGAATAAAGTTGTTGTTTGTGTTTTGGGAACAGATTTGATAAAACGATGTGTTAAAATATGGATTTATAATAGGTTGTATATATGGTTAGAAACAACGCTATTATATAGTTCTATATGATATTACTGTAATGGATTATGGTGTGGATTTATGTATAGTTAGCACGAGTATTCGTAGGAACGCTATGTACCTTGCGAGGTCTAGTCGTTTCTTTATAACTGGTATTAGGAGGATTTTGCCCTAGTACTTTTGGTCATGACCATATCCTTATTCAAGTGGTAGGTGCACTTAGCTAGTGCCAACATTCGGGATTCATCCTAAAGATATCTCTCGTATCGAGATGATGTGAATTAAAAGCTTTAAACGTGAATGTATGTTTTAGAAGTAAATAAGATAAGTGCATTTACGCACATAATTAATATATCCTCGGGCGAGGAGTACAACGTGGAAACCGCCCGGACTCTTGTTAGAGTAAGTCCTTTTTCCAATCTGGATTCGCGTTGCGCGGTGAGGTTGGTCGTGGACCCAAATAATCAAGGTCGTGTTTTATAAACTTGTGTGAAAACTTAACGTTCCCAAACAATTGCATTCGTTTCCTATAAAGACTCAATTCCTTTGGAGTCTTCTCTTCAATCATTCCTTTTCTTGTGTTTCCGTAGAAGTATTGGAGTTCACATCGCATATCGGCTATTATTCGAGAAGCGATGGTTGTAACTTAATACGACTACTTAGAACCTTTTATTTGTACCCTTGCGTAGTCTTTCATTAGACTGACCAACCGTTATTTTTCCTTTGCATGGTTGGCTGGTGTCATCCGTCTCATACGGCACATCAGGTAAATTTCCTAAGCTGTGAAGGCCAGAAATCCGACGTTGAAGGCAGTTGATATTTTAAGTGTTAATTTCCTAAAGGTTGAGGATCCTGGCGTAAGATCGCACGGTTCAAAACCCCTTTGTGGTGTTTTATC
This sequence comes from Rheum nobile, assembly GCA_027886185.1. Classification (NCBI taxonomy): domain Eukaryota; kingdom Viridiplantae; phylum Streptophyta; class Magnoliopsida; order Caryophyllales; family Polygonaceae; genus Rheum; species Rheum nobile. The sequence continues at coordinate 114,196 of WOAB01000171.1, forward strand.
TATTTCAAAGACTTCCGTTGTAATATACATTTTCTGTATTTGGTTTTTATTATCATTTGTAATTTGCAATGTCGGGATGAGACATTACTTGGTCAATTTTCACGCTACTTAATAAAGTTTACAATATTATATCATTTGTTATAAAAACGGTAAGCCTTGGGTGACCCCAGGTGTGTATTCTGAGGTCATTGGCGGTAATATTTCCAAAGGTATTTTGGGGGTGTTACAGAAATTTGGGGTTACTTTTATTCCAAACGAAATCCATATTAATTTTATCAATTTCATGATAAACTGTTATAGGTAAAAGAAAGCTTTGCATGAGGTAGTTTACTTTAGAAAGCAAGTTTGATTGAACAAGAATAGAACGACCAGCTTGAGACAATGTGTTTGCCTTCCATTTGCTAAGTTGTTTTTTAAGAGAAATTATGGAGGAATCAAAAATATCTTTTTTCATGCGGCCTCGGACAATAGGAATACCTAAGTATTTTCCATAGAGCCATTAACGGGAATGTTCAAGATAGATGCCAATGAGCTAGTTTGTTTGGGAAGAGAGGTTGGAAGATGTTTGGATAGAGCTTTTATGAAATTTAATAGATAAACCCGAGATACAAGTGAACTGTTGAACGATATTTTTGACATGTAGCATATTATCACAAGATGCATTTGCAAGAATAAGAGTGTCATCATCAAATGAAAGGAATGGAATACCAGTACCATTTTTGGTTAATTGAATGTCAATCTTACAGTTTGGCCGTTGAAATTCATGAGAAAGGGTTCGTGTTAAGTATTTTAGTGCTAATATGAAGATGTAGGGTGCAATAGGGTCTCATTGGCGAAGACCACATGCGGGTCTAAAAACGCAGCCCGGTTCATTATTAACAAGTACAGAAAAAGATGTCGAAGTAACACAAGTCATAAGAAGATTTACCCATGTAGGAGAAAAGCCAAATTTAATAAGAATTTAAGTAATAAAATTCCAATCTAATTTATCGTAAGCTTTTTCTATATCAAGTTTAAGAGCCACAACGAAAATCAATTCACAGGGAAGAAAACCCACAAAGGGAGGCAAATTCAAAGGTAGAGAGAAGTAGCAGCACTTCTCTCTAAGAAAACCCTCTCTCGAAAATATGTGTGTTATAGGGAGAGGGGAGACATTGGTTTTGGAAGGCACGCGCAGATGAGGTGCGTGTTAGAGAAGAAGCCGACAAGAGGGGAATGAGGAAAATGGGGAGGCCGTCAAATTCAACATTCTACTGGAAGGTGGCATTTGGCAGTAACTTCTACTTGTGTTGCTGCTATTGTTAAATGGGTCGCGTTTCATTTTTATACCCTAAGTGGGACCACTCCCCTCTTGCTTTAGCTGCTATGCCAAAGAATATGACATGGTTTATCAATCTTGTGAATCCCTGAGTAAATTGAAGGCATCGGTTAGAGTTAGATTTGGGGTTAGACATGTTTGGGTTCAGAATTTGATTTATAATAATTTTTTTTTTTTTTGCCAGAAGGTAAAATTGTATAGATGGTTGGGAAAAAGGCCCAACGTCCTATTTACAAACACCAATATTCAACACACAAACAAAACCAAGCAAAACAACACACACGCAAAACAACCAAAACAAAACACAACAAAACAGCCCGAATATACAACAAAAATAACAGAAGAAAACAGAAACAACAAGCAGGAATACAATAAAGAACAAACAGAGCAAACCAGAACCAAAGGCAGAACAACAAATGTAACCACAGCAGATACAAACTAAAGATAGACCAAAAAACTAGAACAATAAGGAAAAGACGCCAATCAAGCTCTCAATCTTCTCCTCATTGCTCTTCCTCTTCTTCCCCCCAGCTGCAACTTCTGAACAATCCTGAATTTGCATTCATCAATAACACGAGCTGCACACTGAGCAGAGTCAACACCTCTGTCTTGGAAAATTACTTCATTCCTCATTTTCCAAGAGTGATAAACAATCCCAGTCATAGCTAGCAGTTTGCACTTATAAACATTATTGTTTCTTCTCCTACACTGAGCAAACCACTCCCACCAATCCAGTAGAGAGTTCAGTCTTGTGCTGACACCTTGCCAAAGTAACACTCTATTAGCAACATCCTGAATCACTGAGCAGTTGAACCACAAATGATTATCATCCTCATCAGCAACATGGCAAAGGACACACTCAGCTGAAGGAACCAAACCCCAGTTATACAGCTTGCTGGCGGTAGGAAGACGACCCAAGGAAGCCAACCAACAAATAAAACTCCACTTCTTAGGCTGCAAACCATTCCAGATAACATTGCACCATTCCATTTACACAGACAAATTCCTTAGCATATTATAGAGCACATAGCTATCCAATTTGCCTGTGTTCTTAGCTAAGAATTGTTCATTAAGGTCACTGCTATTACTTCTATCCAACACTTTATCTCTAACCAGCAAGAGGTTCTTTCACATGGGGGAACTACAAGGAGGAGCATGCACATACCAAATGGACTGCCCCTTAGTAAGATGTTTCTTGGCCCACAAAGTCCACAGATTACTCTTATCTCTATGCAGATAAAAAATAAGATGTAACATAAGAGTATCATTCCAGGATAGTAGTTCCTTAAAGCTAAGACCTCCTTCAGATAGAGGCCTGCACACATTATCCCAAGCAACCAAACATCTCCTACTCTCCACATCTCCTGACCACAAGTATGCTCTACATACAACTTCAATTTTTCTGATAAATTTCTTAGGGATAAACAAGACTTTCATCCAAAAGGAAAGAACACCTTCAATGACAGCTCTTACAACCTGAGCCCTACCAGCATATGATAGCTTCTTAGCACTTCTATTATGGACCACAGTCCTAACTCTATTCAGCAAAGGGGCCATTTCATAAATTTTGAGTCTTCGAGAATGCAGGGGCCAAGGTACCTTACAAGGAAGTTTCCTTGACAAAAACCCAGCATTGTAGAGAACTCAGTCTTTCTATCATTACTTAAGCCACCAAAAAACACTTTAGTTTTAGTAGGATTAGCAACCAAGCCTGATTCTTTACCAAAATCATTAAGACACTACTTTATCAACATAAGAGAGGGAAGGGTAGGCTTACAAAAGATCAGTAAATCATCAACAAAGGCAATATTTGTCAGTTGAAGCTGCTTGCATTTTGGATGGAACCTGAAATCTTTGTCTGCACTCACCTTCCTCATTTTTCTAGCAAACAATTCCATTACTATCACAAACAGGAAAGGAGAAAGAGGATCACCTTGCCTAAGTCCTCTTTTCCCTTCAAAGAAACCCTTAGCTTCACCATTGATGATAATAGAGAAACAAGGAGTCTTAACACATTCCATGATCCATAGAATAAGCTGCTGAGGAAAATTCAAAAAAATTAAGCTCTCTTCAAGATAATCCTAAGAAACACAGTCATAGGCCTTTTGTAAATCAATCTGGATCATGCATCTAGGGGAGGTATTACTGCAATCATAACCCCTAACCAACTCCTGAGCCACAATCATGTTATGGGTGATAGATCTCCCTGGCACAAAAGCTCCTTGATTGATAGAAATAATATCATCCAGGAGAGGTCTTATTTTCATAACTAGAATCTTGGAAATAATCTTCAACATGGTGTTACAACAAGAAATGGGTCTAAATTCCTTCACAGAAAAAGGAAGATCCACCTTAGGAATGAGGCAAACAAAGGTAGCATTTGTTTGCCTCAACATTCTCCCTCTTTTGAAAAATTCTACAATAGTTGCCTCTATATCTTGATTGATAGTATCCCAACTGTTCTTGAAGAACCAACCTCCAAAACCATCTGGCCCAGGAGACTTCAGATTACCCAAACCAAACACCACATTTCTCACCATCTGAGCATTAGGAATCTCACATAAGCTGCCATGACAATCTGCACTGACCTTGGTACCTTCATACCCATCAAAACAAATAGGTGATTGAACTCCAGCAATACCAAAAAGACTAGTAAAGAAGTCTAAAATTTCCTTCTCAATCTCATCATTCTTCTCCAAAGCTCTACCAACACTATCTTTTAATGTAAAAATAGTGCATCTAGCCCTTCTAGCTTTAATTCCATTATAAAAAATTGGAGAAGTTTCCTCACCAAGTTTAATCCAATCAACTTTAGCCCTCTGAGCAGTGAAACTCTGAAGCTGAACCAATCTGAGATTAAGATCATTCTTAGCCTCTAACACATCATGTTGTTTACTTAGGCAAGAAAAATCATTCTATAAAGCTTCATTTGCATCCTTTAACCTATCAACACAATCATCAACCATGATCTCAAGCTTCCTAAATCTCCCTCTTTGCCATTTTTTCAATTCAGCTTTCACTCTCTTAACCAAAATCATTAAGACACTGCTTTATCAACATAAGAGAGGGAAGGGTAGGCTTACAAAAGATCAGTAAATCATCAGCAAAGGCAATATTTGTCAGTTGAAGCTGCTTGCATTTTGGATGGAACCTGAAATCTTTGTCTGCACTCACCTTCCTCATTTTTCTAGCAAACAATTCCATTACTATCACAAACAGGAAAGGAGAAAGAGGATCACCTTGCCTAAGTCCTCTTTTCCCTTCAAAGAAACCCTTAGCTTCACCATTGATGATAATAGAGAAACAAGGAGTCTTAACACATTCCATGATCCATAGAATAAGCTGCTGAGGAAAATTAAAAAAAATTAAGCTCTCTTCAAGATAATCCCAAGAAACACAGTCATAGGCCTTTTGTAAATCAATCTGGATCATGCATCTAGGGGAGGTATTACTGCAATCATAACCCCTAACCAACTCCTGAGCCACAATCATGTTATGGGTGATAGATCTCCCTGGCACAAAAGCTCCTTGATTGATAGAAATAATATCATCCAGGAGAGGTCTTCTTTTCATAACTAGAATCTTGGAAATAATCTTTAACATGGTGTTACAACAAGAAATGGGTCTAAATTCCTTCACAGAAAAAGGAAGATCCACCTTAGGAATGAGGCAAACAAAGGTAGCATTTGTTTGCCTCAACATTCTCCCTCTTCTGAAAAATTCTACAATAGCTGCCTCTATATCTTGATTGATAGTATCCCAGCTATTCTTGAAGAACCAACCTCCAAAACCATCTGGCCCAGGAGACTTCAGATTACCCAAACCAAACACCACATTCCTCACCATCTGAGCATTAGGAATCTCACATAAGCTGCCATGACAATCTGCACTGACCTTGGTACCTTCATACCCATCAAAACAAATAGGTGATTGAACTCTAGCAGTACCAAAAAGACTAGTAAAGAAGTCCAAAATTTCCTTCTCAATCTCATCATTCTTCTCCAAAGCTCTACCAGCACTATCTTTTAATGTAAAAATAGTGCATCTAGCCCTTCTAGCTTTAATTCCATTATAAAAAATTGGAGAAGTTTCCTCACCAAGTTTAATCCAATCAACTTTAGCCCTCTGAGCAGTGAAACTCTGAAGCTGGACCAATCTGAGATTAAGATCATTCTTAGCCTCTAACACATCATGTTGTTTACTTAGGCAAGAAAAATCATTCTATAAAGCTTCATTTGCAGCCTTTAACCTATCAACACAATCATCAACCATGATCTCAAGCTTCCTAAATCTCCCTCTTTTCCATTTTTTCAATTCAGCTTTCACTCTCTTAAGTTTCTCAGCTACAACAAACTGAGCAGTCCCATTAATAGGCCTAAGCCAAGTATTCCTAATCAGCATCTCATAATCCTCCTCCTCTGTCCAGAAATTTTTCTGAACTTGAAAGGAATTTTCTTACTCCCAATAGATGGATTGAGCATTACAACACAAGGAGAATGATCAGAAATGTTAGGATCAGAAAAGAAAACGTTAGAATCAGGGAAGACTGCATCCCAGTCATTGTTAATCATCATCTTGTCCAATTTACAAGCAATTCTATCCATCCCTTCTTGTTGATTGCTCCAAGTATACTTAGCACCTGAATAAGCATGATCATGCAACTGCACTTTATCCATGAAATCTACCAATTCACTGCTAGCTCTCACTTCCTGTCTAAATGAAATTTTCTCAGCAGAACAAAGAATGCAATTGAAGTCACCAATAATAGTCCAAGGCCCAACAATAGAACTAGCAATGGCATCCAACTCTCTCCAAAGATCCATTCTACCAGTAAATGCATTAGAAGTATATACAAATGAAGCAAGGAAGGAAATTTGCCCATCCTTACTGGAGACCAAACAATGAATCAGTTGTCTAGAAGTATTCAACACAGAAACATTGACCACAGCAGAGTCCCAGGTTAACCAAATTCTACCTCTATCTACAGGAGAGCTATTAGTCTTATAAGGCCACTGAGCCATGAGTCTACCAACCACATCCAACTCCCTATTTTTAGGGATTTTAGTTTCAAGGAAAGCAACAACACACAACTTGTTATGTCGAACAAAATCTCTGATCATCTTTATTCTAGGAGATGAACAACATCCTCTAGTATTCCATGCCCCAAATCTAATTTCAGTCATTAGGATTACTCTTGGAGCTTCTACCACTCCTATTCCCAATAGAACCTAAGTAACCAACATATTTAGAGTTCTGAAGAGCAGAACAATAGGTCTGAGCTTTGGTTTTAGTGTTTCCCTTATTACCTAGTTTATGAGGCAACTTAGGATCACCAACCACCTTCATTCCCTGCTGAAGTAATCCACCTCCTGAAACACCATTAGATAACTCTATCTCAACATGACAAGATGTACTTTCATTTTCAACAATGTCATGGACAATCTTCTCTTTATCAAGTGACTGATTAACATTTTCCTGAGTTGAGTTCACTTTCTTGATCCAGATTTTCTTACCACGAGCCTCCTCAAGCTTAGAGCCAGCATTCTGATCCCCAAACTGAGATTTTTGATGCCAACAACCCCTATCATCATGACCAAACACCTTGCACTGAGCACAACACCATGGAAGCCATTCAAACCAAATCTTGTACCGAAAGATCTTCTCATCAGGTCCTCGAAGAACAACAGCTTCTCTTTGGATATCCTGAACATTAACCAGAATGAGAAGTCTAGCAAAAGACATCTTTCTCCCCTTAGCAGTGAACTCATCCATACAAACTGGTATACCAATAATACTCCCAATGACACTCAACATATGCTTCGAGAAGAAAATAGGATCCAAATTCCTTATTTGAACCCAGGCAGGAACGCTCTCGAAGCTAGACCAAGCTACTGCCATTCCTGGAGACCAAATTCTCAAAGCCAAAGGCTTAATACCATCCATAATCCAAGGCCCATTCTCAAGCACCCAGTCCATGTGTTCTTTACAACCAAATCGAAAAATCCAAATCCCATTCCTCTTCCTCTGAATTTCTGGTTTCGATTCCCCCCAATTTAGAGTAATAAACTGAAGCATATCATCCAATGACAATTGATTCCCCAAAACCCCTCCAATGAGAGTAAATTTCCATATATCAACTTCAATTTTAACTTCCTCCTCAGAGAAAGCATAGACTTCCTTATCTTCAATCTCAATTTTCTCCAATTTATGAGTTAACGATCGCTTACGATCCTTTCCTTTCTCCAAAACCTTAACCGAATCCTTAGACGGAAGATCGAGAACCGATTCTAACACTGCCTCCGCTCTAGGTCTTTCCTCTGACTCAACATTCACAAAAATTTCAGCACCATTGGCCTCACAATCCACAAGATCAGGAGTAGGAGATGAATTAATAGCACAATTCATAGTCTGTGTCTTCGGATTAGAAGGAGCACTAGTGGAAAAAACACTTTTTGAGGCTCCCTTTTAGAGGCATACATAGTTCAAAATGCCTCAACAACGACTTAGGCAATCACTTTTTTTTGGTTTTTGAGGCGGATAATTAATTTATACGCCTCAAAAACATCTTTTGAGGCGGGCAAATTAATATACGCCTCAACAAGTATCCGAAAAAACATTTTCCGCTAAAGTATTAGAGGCGGGCCAGGGTAAGGCCCGCCTCTAATGCGAACTAATTGAGACGGGCCAAGTAGCCCGCCTCAATTAAAGCTTGTTGAGGCGGGCCTCTTAAAGCCCGCCTCAACAAGTATGTCCAATAGAGGCGGGCATGTAAGGCCTGCCTCTATTAGACCATTACTCGGCCGAGTCGTAATACTTATAGCGGCGGGCGTGTTAGGCCCGCCTCTATAAGCTTAACCCTAATTAAAAAAATACAGCTGCGCGCGCCTTCATTTTCTGCTCTAAGGTTTGTGCCGTTTTCAGAGAAAGAGAAAGGAGAAGACTGGGCTAGGAGAGTGCTCGAAGGGAGTCGATCGGAAAGAGAAGCTCGGGAAGACGAAGGGCAGTGACGATTCCAAGTCCGGTGGTGACTCGGTGGTGTTCGTCGGAGCCGTGTTCGTCATGGTGTCCCTTGCGGTGGCACGGTCTGTTGGAGTGCAGAAACGATTTTTGCGGTGCTTCACAGGGGCGTTTTCTTTCGATCCTTGTTCTTGTGCTTCCTTGTTATTGTGTGCTTCAGATTTCTTTAGGGTGTTTTGCTCTCTTGAGTGTGCTCTTGTAAACGAACGATTAAGGCTTTGAATGCTTAGTGGATTGGGTGGATCTCCCTTTTTGAGATCCCGCGGATGTAGGGTAACTGAACCGCATTACCAATTCTTGGTGTTCTTTCTGTTTTAGTTTCGTTTCTGTTTTGCTTGAATTTGCTTGAATCGGATATATTAGATTCACAGATTGGTATCAGAGCTTTGACTGCATTCCTTGTACTTTTCTGATCTGGAAATTGTGTTTTCTGCGGTTAGAAGAGTTTCCTTGGGTTTTTCCTTGCTCGATCCTGTTTAGCTTCCGCTGTTCTTGTGCATTTGTCTGATTCCTGCTTATTCACTGCTGAAAACTGTGATACTGAGTTCTTTACTTGATTCTGATTTTTAGATCTTGTGAACCTCGAAATCTTGCTTTTCGTGTGTTCTTACATCTGTTTTCAGATTTGGACTGAACTGTAGTGTCTTGTGTTGTCTGAGTTCTGGAATTGTGTTTCTTTGAACTTGGAATTGTATTGTCTTGAGTTCTTGATTTTTTGATTCTTTGAACCTGAAGTGTGTTGAAGTGCAACCTCTGGTGTTGTACTTGATTGGTTCTTGATATTGTGTTCTTGAGAACTGATTTCTGTGTGTGTGATTCTTGGGCTTTTGTGTCCTAATCTGTGGTTATCAATTTTCTAGCTTCATTTACTGACTTGTGTGTTTGGTAGGTGATGACAAAAAACATGATGAAAATTACACCATTTGATGGTACGACTGACTTTGCAATGTGGCAAGTCAAGATGAAGGCTATACTCATCAAGGAGAAGTGCTATAGAGCTGTAAAAGGTGACTACCTCTCGGAGACCTCAGCAGCTAGAAAGATGGAACTTGATGAGCAAGCCCACTCAGAAATTATAATAAGGCTTGCGGATGATGTGGCTCGTCAAGTGGTAAAGTTTACTACTACTAAAACTTTATGGAATGCTTTAGAAGCGTTATACTTGACTAAATCCTTGCCTTCTAGAATATCATTACTGTGCAGATTATTTACATTTAAGATGGATGTGAATCTGACTTTGAATGATAACTTTGATAAATTTCTGAGAATGACCCAAGATTTGGAAAGGTGTAATGATAAGATTGCTGAAACTCACCAAGCTTTTCTGTTATTGAATTCCTTGCCTGCTCAGTTTGACATTCTGAAAGATGTGATTCAGTTTGGTAATGACACCATCACTGTTGTTAAAATTGCTGAGGCTATAACTCAGAAAAATGAAGTGTTAAAGGTGTTTAAGACTAAAACTGAAAACAAAGTTGATGTTAAACCTGAGAATTTTGTCTTGCATGCTGAGGGGAAACCCAAAACTGGAAAAAAGGCTAAAACTGATACTAAGGATAGAAAGTGTTTCTATTGTGGTAAAGCTGGCCATTTTATTAAAGATTGCAAGAAAAAGAAATCTGATGATGAGCAGAAATCTGATGTTACTAATGTGTGTGAATCTGGTGCTTCTTATTCATGTGAGTTGCTCATGCTTGATTCTAGACATGATTCTAATTGCTGGATTTTAGATTCTGGTTGCTCTATGCATGCTACCCCGCATAAATACATGTTTAATGAATTGCATGAATTCTTAATCATTTTTTCTTTAATCATTTTTACATTACCATTCATAATCGTTTAATCAAATACCTTTAAATGTGCAGGTATTTATTGGACAATCACACATATGCATTTGAAAATTCTTGAAATGGGTTCATTTGTCCTGAGATGGTGTCAAGCACTAGAATCAGGGCCGATCCAACTGTTCCAGCAGATTACTTGCAATGTGTGTTCAATGCTGAAACTGCTAAGAATACGATTAAAGATTCTAACAGTGCCAAATTGTTTTTGCTCCCATATAATCAAGAGTAAGTGTTTTCAATAAGTTTCATATATAATTATATTTTAAGCAATCATTAATATTTATCAATTTACTTTTAAATGATGCAGCAATCATTGGATTTTGTATGTGATAGACCTATTTAGAGCACATGTCTATCTTTTCGATTCTCCAAAAGGTCAAGGCAACAGAACGACTGATGCATCTGGAATCATGAATTTGTAAGTTATTTTGCTTACGAATTAGTTTTTTTTGGAATATTAACAATATCAGTTTCATGAGTGTATTATGTTGATTTTCTAGGGCATTTCAAGTGTATAAGTATCAAGGTGGGAAGTGCGAGAAATTAATAGGAAAACGTAAGACGTTGAGAGTCTGCAATATAGAGGTACATATAGCATTTTATACGCTTTAGGTTTGTTTATTTATAATCAAAGGCCTTGTATCTAAGACAGTCCCCTTATGTTGTGTAATTAGTGCGCTCAATAAAGCGGCGGAACCGAGTGTGGCTATTATGTCATGAAGTTCATGTTAGATATAGTCACGGGACTCTATGACTCTAATGACCGACTAGATAAGGTATGTAACTTAACTAACTATATATTGATAGTATTTGTGTTTTTTGTCAATAATTTCTGTGTTTTTTATGAAGCTATATCCTAAGAGGAAGACATCGTATACTTATGAAGAAATGGATGTTGTTCGTGAGCAATGGGCACAATATTTTACATCGAAGTATTTATTATCGGATTGAACTTGTTTTTACTTATCATGTAAACTGTTGTTGAGAACCTGACTGTACTCTGATGAAATCTGTTGTTTGTTGTATATTATTCTGTGAATAAAATCAGGAACCTATTCTGCAATGTGTGTATGGTGCATCATAAATCCAAAAAACATCCAAAAGAAGCGCAAAAGAAGGGACTTATAGAGGCGGACTTGTATGTCCGCCTCTATAAGTACATAGACGCTGATTCGGCCGAGTTCTCGGCCGAGTTCTGGGCCGAGTCAGCGTCTACTTGTTGAGGCGGGCTTGTATACGCCCGCCTCTATAAGTATATAGCGCTGACTTGTTGAGGCGGGCCTATAGAGGCCCGCCTCAACAAGTGTTTACTTATTGAGGCGGGCCTCCGAAGTCCGCCTCAACAAGTCCCTCATTTTGGCGCCAAAGTGAGGGACTTGTTGAGGTAGGCTTCGGAGGCCCGCCTCAATAAGGTCCTTTTAGAGGCGTAAAATGCCCGCCTCAAAAAGTGTCCCTACTTGTTGTAGCCCCCTTAGTTGAAGCGAACGGTGTTCGCCTCAATAAGTGTCCAAAGGCCCGCCTCTATAAGGATTTTTTCCACTAGTGGAGCAATCAAATTGACACTAGAATTGTTAGTCGAAATAGGATTCACAATCGAAACTGAAAAATCTGACCTCGCCGGCAAAGGAGGATTCAGAGAACCCCGATCTCCACTTTTTCTACCTCCACGCCCAATTTTCTTCATGAATCTCGTCGTCACGCCCGTCGGAGAACTCATCGCAGTCAATCGCCGCCGAATCAACGGATCAACAAGCTAGCTTCACCAACACGGAATCGCCTAACGACTTATCTCCGGGAGCGGAAAACCGACTTTTTTCCACATAGAATGAGTATTATAATCTTTTTTATTTGGTTCTTCTCTTGAACTAGTCTGATTTGATTGCAACTTCCAAGTCTAGTTTAGACATGTCAAACGTATACTTAACAGTTTTAAAAAATAAAATTCTGAAACAAATACTAAGCACCAGAAATCATATTGACATTCTTAAATGAGGGTGTTATATACACACAATTTTTTTACTTTCCGCACATGGTTTGGTGTGCCAAAAAATGGTGTGCAATATGGTACGCCAAATTAAGGCGTGGTGGGGGCAAAACAGTAAGAAATGGGCAAAATACCCATAGGGCTAGTGCGCCTTAAGCTGGCGCACCACTTCGGCACGCTGCCTTTAGGCGCACGAGCACGCCACTTGTGGGTGCACCACTCTGGCACGCCTCCTACTGGCGTACACAATTTTACCGTTGGAAAAATACGACCGTTAGTGTGCCAAATGGAGGCGTACCAACGGTCATATTTTCCAACGGCAAAATCTCACCCTATAAGTATCCGAATTCTTTATCTCAACTCCATATCCAAACATACCGTTATAAAAAAATGTCTCATATTAGTTTAGATGACGATTGGCACTCGAGCGGAGACGATGATGATTGACAAGCGAGCAGAGATGATGACGATTGGCACTCGAGCGGAGAGGATGACGATTGTCACTCGAGCGGAGAAGATGAAGGAGAGTATGACGATGGGCACTCGAGCGACAATTTCGTGGTTAGTGTTACTCTGCCTTTCAAAAACCCTAAAAATTTAAGTTGTAGATAGTTTCGTAACCTTAGTAATGCATAATTAGGTATGAACTAGTAGCTATGAATACAACTTCATGGTTGAATATATTGTAGATGTAAGAAGAAAAGATTTTGTGGTTAGTGTTGAAATAATTTTGGTTGAAATGATAATTTTTGTTGTAGTTATATGTATAAATTCCATACGTAGCTAATTTCGTAGTCTAGATATGGATTAATTTGTAACCTTAGTAATGCATAATTGTTCGTTAAAGATTAATATTTACATTACATATACTCACAGAGGCCTATACTATTACGTATTGTTGAATATATTATAGGTGTAAGAAGAAAAGATTTAAACTAGGATATGAGGCCTTTACAAATTATAATCTAGATTTTCTAAATCATCAGTGATTATGCAAACATGTATAGGGGAGAGACTATGGAGGTGTCTTTCGTACTAGCCTAATGTGGGATACTCGCCAGGAATTAGCATATTGGGCTAGGCAGAAGGCAAAAGATTTGATGATTGTTTTGGTCACTTGTAACTCAAATGATAGAATGATTAGTTTGACCTGTGAGCAGTATGGTAAATATAGATCGGGGAGGCCAAAAGTTAATGAAGAAGATTCGGAAAAGAAAGTTGAGATTATTCGTGAAACCATATCGAAGAAGTGCAGATGCAAATTTGAGTTGTATGGGGTTCGGTTGAAGAAAAAGGCAGGGTCAAATACTCATACATGGATCTTGGATGTGATAAAAGGTCGCCATAACCATGCACTTTCGACTAGCTTCATTGGGCATGCATACATGGGTAGAATGACCCCGGATGAGCAGCTCATGGTTAAGAGTTTGGTCAAACATTTCATTGGCCCGAAAAGTATTGTTGCATATTTGAGAACTTTCTTTCCCGGAAATGTAACATCCATGAAGCAAGTTGCGAACTATTTGCAAAATATCAAATACAAGGATCGTAGAGAATTGACGGTTACCCAGTGGATGCTAAATATTTTGCGAGAAAATAACTACGTAGTTCGTCCTCTGAGGAAGAAGTTAATAGGTGAGGTGGATATCCTATTTTTTGCTCATACAGACTCGCTACGCCTGTTGAAGATGTTCCCATATTTGGTAGTTATCGACGCCACATATAAGACAAATAGATATGTATTACATTTTAATAGAATAATAGCTTTATCTATGTACTTAATTTTTTGTTCCTTAATTTTTCACGAACAATATTTTCTCTTTTTACATTTATCTATAGGTATGATATGCCATTGGTGGAAATTGTTGGTTTTACTTGCACTCACAAGACGTTTAACATTACCTATGCATTTACCTGAGGGGAAAAGGTTATGCATTACAGGTTCATAATGATACAACTTCGGCAATTGTTTGAAGAGTTGGGAGTAATGCCTACGGTTATAATGACTGGTCGAGAAAAGTCCTTCATCAAAGCAATTCGTATAGTTTTTGAAGGGAAAGTGCAATACCTTTTGTGCTGGGTGCATATTAAGAACAACATCGAGGCATATGTTTCCCCAATCCTGAAGAATAGTGAGAAAGTCAAGAACTTTGCGGACCAATGCTGAAGACTTTGGTGTTCAACCACTGAAGAAAGCTATGAAGAGAGGCTCAACTAATTGAGGAAATTGTGGCATAATGGCCTCGTTGGGTATGTTGAGAGGGAGTGGCTCATTCCCTACAAGAAAAACATTGTAAGACATATCGTCATCTTCACTTCTTCACGAGGAATTCAAACAGGTATCTCTTGACCAATGTTTAGTGTGTCCGTGAGGATCCACCATGCGGTCACAATTCAAATTGAGCAGGTGAGGGCAAGCATGGAGATGTCACGGACGACACGACCAACGTTGTTTGATGAAAATGTGCCGCCAAAAGTAAGAATGGCATTTGCAAGGTTATTCTATAGAGTATCAGACAGGTGCTTTGATTTGTTGTTGGGCATGTATGATCATATAGTGAATGAGGAATATTCTGAAGATTGCACTAATCAGTGGGTGAGAGACTGCTTTGGCCTCCGTGCGTCCACAGAATTGCAAATTCCATCATTACGAGGACACCTATCGTGTCAGATGAAGTACACGACTTCTGGAAGCAACTGGTATGGGAAGGGATTCCAACAACAAATGGGAAGGGTTTAATTCTTATAATTTTTGAAACAAGTTTCTGAAACATTTGGGCCATATAAACATACTGAATATCCTTTATGTGGATTAAACCCAAAAATATCATACATTATACTACAATATATGAAATCCTTTGTTATAACCCTCAATTTTAGTAAGGGAATTTATGTAATTTACCCAACTCTATTTCTAATAAAGAAATTTTTGGTATTTGTTTCATAATTCCAAAAATAGAAATAAAATGGAGATTCTTAATATAAGTTGTTACAACTTTAAAGTTGTGAGCTATTTAAATTTTTGGGTGACATTATGTTGATCCTAAATTTAAATAAAACTTATAAAATTTAACCTAAAATATTTAAATCAAGTTTAACAATTTTTGTTAAAGGATTTAAATATGGTTAAAGGCATATGAATTGTAACTTAAGCTTGTCTTAGCCTAAGTTAAGCTTATTTTAGCCTAAGTTATTTTTTTTCTAAATATTAAATTTGGGCTAAAATAATATTAGAAACATAGAATTTGAAAATAATTAAATTTGGGAAAGTTTTGGTAATTTTTGTAAATTTTCAAAAATTATTCAAGGGCATTTTCGCCTCAACCTAAAAAGTTGGGGCCAAAAGTGCAAATATGCCAAAAGTTGGTTGGGTACTGTTCATATCCTTCTTCCCCTTGCCAGCCGTGAGCTCCTCAAGCTCGACCATGGCGGTTTTGCCACAAATCGGGACTCGTTTGGGCTCGATTTGTCCAAATAACTTATGGGCGTTTTAGAGGACGATTTAACGCACATAATCCCGAAGGAATCAAAAGGAAACAATCAAAAACAAGATCGAATTTGAGCATTTTAGGCAAGCAAATACTCGGTTTGACGTTTTGGTAAATTATGCAAATCGGGATCAATTCGTAATATTTTTGAGCCAAATTGGAGCCCATTATGGAGTTCTCTCCAAGATCTGTCAAACCCCTATATATAGGGATGCAATAGTTGAGGTTTCGACACCCAATTAATTCCCCAAAGCTCAAAAACCCTAGAATCCGCAGCCCTCTGTTGCGGGATCAGTTGCCGCCACACCGGAGCTCCATTGACGTCGCCACCACCACCATTAGGTCCGCCTGGAAGTCTACTTCCAAAGCCTAAGGCCCCGCCACCGATCAGCCGCCTCCGACCACCGCATTCGCCGGAAACCGCAGGTTGCACCACCGACGAGCCATTTCCGGTATTTTCGGATATTGTGACCGATTTTCAGTTTTATTTTATTATTATTATATGGATTAATTAAGGTTAAATAAATTAAATTTAATTGCTGAATAATAATATGGAATTAATCTGATTTTAATAAAAATAAATTAAAATTACTTTGGGTATTAACTTAGACTATGAATGGTTAAAATATTAACTTTTCATTTGGATAATATTTTGGAGTAAAATTTCTGGACTTGTAAATAAATTATGATATTTATTTAGTTATAAAAAGAGATTATTTAGAATATACGATTAATTGATTTTTAACCGTGAAGATAACCGTCCTACCGATTAAGCCTTGAAAATTGAATGATTTTGAGATAAATTAATTCAATTTAAATCTTGAGGCATATACCCATCAAAATTCAGTATTAAATAAATTATCTAATTATAATTTATTTTTGTGTGATTTGGATGCGTCTCGGATTTGCTTCTGGAACGGAAATAGAGCAGGGATTCAAGTTGCTACTCGGAAACAACCATCCCCGTGATATCGTTCATCTCTTCGTGATTCAAGGCAAGTGGCGGTTCGCTCTTGTATATTTATTCCATTTTTATCTTAATTGCCAATGAATCGGTTGTGCTATTAAGTTGGGATAAATAATTATTTTCTTGTTTGGGAACTTGTGTGAATAAATGGTGTGATTAATTGAACCTTATATATATTATTATTATTACTATTATAGGGCGCTAGATATACTTGGTGTGGATTTGTTATGCATTGGTGTGGATATATAAATGCTAGTTTAGCACGAGTATTCGTAGGAACGCTATTTCCTTACGAGGTTTAGTCATTTCTTTATAACTTTGTGTTAGGAGGTTAAATGCCCTAACGCTTTTGGTCATGACCTACCCCTATCCGAATATAGGTGGTGGTGCACTTAGCTAGTGCCAATCTTCGGGATTTATTCCCAATCTTCGGGATTTATTCTCATTCTATGATGTGTTGTGGAAATTAAAAGTTTCAACGTTAATGCACGTTTTGAAATTAAACAACCATAAATACAAAGATCGGACTAATCATCGTCGCTAGAGTCATCTAACGATCTCTATAAACGCTCAGTCGCTTCCTGATCACGAGCCTCGCGCTCATCCTCTTCACACTCAGCCGTCGTCCTCGAGGATGAACCGAGCCTGCTCCCCTGACCTGCTCATGCACAATATCCCGACCTACGCATAATTGGTGGTGTCTCGAGATCGTCTTCTCCCGGTGCAGTAGTTGTAGTATCGTCGACGGTTGCACTAGCTAGCATGCCTCGAACTCGGGCCCCAGCTCGGGTCCGAGATTCGCCCAGTAATATGATCCTGCCTCCCCTTCCACCCCGAAATCTCCCTCCACCCCGATAAACCCGCACCTCCACCTCACCCTCCTCCTCCATGGCACCATTGCCTCCTCCGGTCGTCGCCTCCACTGCCGCCTCCACCACCTCTTGCCACCGCCTCCACCACCTCTGCATTGTCGCCGCCTCTGACCACCACCTCCACCTCCGAGCCGACGCCACCACCAGCTGCCCCCGCCTCCGAGTCGCCTCCTCCAACCATCGTCGTCATCTCCACTATCGCCACCTCCAAGCCGGCGCCACCGCCAGCCGCCCCCACCTCTGAGCCGCTTTCTCCAGCCACCGCCGTCACCTCTACTGCTGCCACCTCCGAGCCGGCGCCACCTCCAGCCAACGCCTCCGAGCCCGCCACCACTATCGCCTCCACCACCCCTTTGTCGCCACTGCCGCCGTGAATGTTGTCGCCGTCCATCGCTGCTTCTGTGAAGAGAAGAGAAATCGCCGTCGCCGTGAAATTTCAGAGGAAGGAGAAGCCCGGGGCGCCTCGCGACGAATGTAACCTACTGCTGGTACGCCATAGCGAGGCGCACCAGCCATGTGCCATTTTCTGGCGCACCAACCATGGGCTGGGCCGCGTCAAATGAAGGCCCAATTCATTTGACGTGCCACATTTTGGTGTGCGAGTGTTTAGGATAAATTGGTGTGCTATAATTTGGCGTGCCACTTTTACCAGTTTTTTGCCAAACACTACCCCTCTGCCTATACGCTTCTTTTTGGCGCACCAAACCGCATGCGAAAAGATAAAAAAAAAACATCATGTATATAGGGCATGCCTTCTTAAATTCAATTCATGTCCTTATTTTTCAAACTACTACGGTGCCATTTGTTTTAATTCTCGTAGAATGAAGAATCGAAATGAAAAATGAATTATTTTTAAATTGTGTTTGGTTAGATTAAAAAATTAAAATTTATTTCATTCCTTGGATATATTCCATGTCCAAAAAATGACCTAATTCCAAAGAAAAAAATCAATATTTTATGCATTTCAAAAGAAAAAACGGTCATCTCAACTTCTGTCCCTGTACTTCTCTACCTACGAGTATAGACATTCGTTCCAATGTCGTCCTATCTCGGCGTACTCAACAGTTTTAAAAATGGCTTATTTAATTGCAACTTCCAAGTCTAGTTTAGACATGTCAAACGCATACTCTAATAGTTCTAGAAAATGGATTTATGAAACAAACACTAAGCAGTAGAAATCAGATTGACATTTTTGAATTCAATTCATGTCCTTATTTTCCAAATCACTACGTCGCTGTTTGATTTAATTCTCATAAAATGAGGAATCAAAATGAGAAATGAATTATTTTAAAATTGTGTTTGGTTAGATTAAAAAATATAAATCTCTTTCATTCCTTGGATATATTCCATGTTCAGAAAAAAGAACCCATTCCAAAGAAAAACTCAGTGTTTTATACTTTTCAAAAAAAAAGGGTCATCTTAACCTTTGTCCCTTTACCTCTCTACCTAAGAGCATAGACTTCTGTTCCAAGAATGTCATGTCCCGATGTCATCCCGTCCTGGCATCCTCCCCTTTGCATCTCTTTCTAGTCCCTCAAGGTGTTTTACTCAAATTTATTCCTTATATAAGTCAATAGCCTTGAAATTTTTTGCTTCTTGTACAACCCATAACCCTTTTTACCTTAAATTTTCTTTTGTAATTCAGACTTTTTTTGGAAGTGTTTTATTAATCGATTTAGGTTCAATGTATGCTGGATTATTTTGTAATTGAGGCTTCCCCTAGTGTGATTAATTTCCCCCCGCCCCCTGTAATAGTTTCTTAGAATGTGGCACTTTGCAACCTAAATCTTGGTACTGATTTTCAAAGTGGATAGAATAGTTAATGAGAATTGGTTGTGAAAAATCTTGATTTGATAATTGGTATTCACGAATAGTAGGAGCAAATTTTCTCAACATGTTCAAGTTGGATTTTTGGATGGTCCAACCTACTTTGTTTTAATTTGTCAATTACTTGTTATAGGATTATGAATGTTTATGGTGTATATTGATTTGTGGGTGTGTTTTTTGATACATTGGATTTATAAATTGAAGAATTCATCTAACTTATTAGTACCTATTTAAAATGAAATATAGTGATGAATTCTTTTGAGCATGAAAAAATATATTTATAACATAAAATATGACTTCACTTCTTATGTCAAATTTCATATATAAGTGTGGATGTAAAATTAGTATCTTTATTTTATCAAATATTATTATCAAATAATGGTATTTAAATTGCTATAAAGGCCAAAAGTACATTAAGGTTTATTAGGAATATTAATTGTTCCCCAAGAAAGAGATGAACTAGTTAAAATCCTTTTAACATTGATGATGACATTCATTCTTCTATGAAAAAAACCCTAGTCTCATTTAATTCTCATTCAACTCTATGAAACTCTGGTCATCATTGACATTTGGTGGATCTGACTTGAGCATCTGAGGTGAAAAGGTGGACAAAGCCCTGTCTTTGGCCTTTCTCTTTGTTCGCAAGGCATCAAAAAGGGGGTCTAAAGGATCAACGTGCCGAAGTTTCGGTTCTTGTCGTCGTCATCAACAACTATTTGTGGTGTAAAATTTTCTACCACAACAACCAAATAACAATTTTCAGGACTCATTCATTCCAACAACATACCCAACACCAACTTACAAAAATGGTTCATTTCGATCCTGAATCCAATCCGATTCCAAAAAACATACGAAACGTTACCTAACCTATTGAAATACCTATCACATATCTAAAGTTGAGATACAACTTGTAACATCTCGAACTTGAGATTGGTTTATAAGGATTGAAGTGCTACCATGTCAACAAGAGCTCTTCCTTTTCATGGTTCGAAGAGGGGTGTCCTTGGCTAGTGATAAGAAAGAATGTGCCCCTTTGATAAGTGCTATTCTGTAGCGTATATCTGGGGGTTATTATCAGGTTTGAGGCGCCATTTGGTTGGATTTTATGCACAATCGTGGATTATGGAGTTAGAGTGGAGAAGTGAAGAAATCATGGGATTTATAGAGGTTTGAAGTGTATTGAAGAGTACAAGAACAATGTGCTGAATTCAAATGGTTCGTTCTCTCTACTCAGATGTCCAAATGAAGTGATTCCAATTCGAGGAGTTAGATCTTGAAGTCTACTACAAGTCCTCAAAATATGAGCGCCATCCGAGTTGGAAATCAAAAGTTATGGCATTTTTACTAAAGTGTCACAAAAGCTGAAAAGTCATCGTCCCGCGCCAGAAGCCACCGCGACCCGACGGTGGGTCTCAGATAAAGATGCCGCGCCGTGTGAATTGAAAGCGGGAAAGTGTGCTGAATAATTGGAAGATGATGTCGCCATGACATCAGCGGAGCATGTGATGGAGTTGGGTCGATCAGCTGGAATTGGAGATGGGCAGACGAGAGGCTTGCACGAGAATTACGGGATTAATTCCCTATTTCGTTTTTTTATTTTACTATTATTTTATTGTTATTTCCTTTTATTATTTTTATCACTTTTAGATTTAGGTTAAAAACCATTTTTGTTAACCTAGTTGCCAGAAGTTACAATTCTCCCTCGGGAGACTTAGTTCGTTTCTATTCTGCCTCCAGGGTTCCAACCCATGGAGAGCTAAACACCTTTGTTCTGCTAGACGTTTGAAGCAATACAGTTGATTCGATTGTGAGATTTTTATTCCTTGTTCTTATTCTTATGTGTGTTGGTTTGATTCTCTTGGTTATATTGATTATTGATTTATCATTGTTCTTCATAGTCTGGTCAGCTAGGTTGAGTAATATTTATCAATTGCTAGGATTGCATATAGGGGTTCCGAGTGCATATCTAGTGGCAAACACAATTGTGCGTATAGGGCTTCCGAGCGTACAATTGTGAGTGAGAATCAGTTGCATGTTAAGTAGGAGAGTGAGTACTTGTACGTCTTTCTACTTGCATGTATCCTATATCCTTGTGTGCATTGCTATTGCTTTGTTGGTGATAAAGTACCCCGGTCTGGTACCGCGTGACAGGCGTGACTGGTGGTATTTTATCATTGGCATAGTAATAAGTCTATCGACAACTGTGAGAATCGGTAGTACTTAAGATCAGGGTGGGAACAACCATAAGAATAGTAAAAGAACTTGGATTGAATAGATTTCTGTGATCAACTTATATCTCTGTATTGTGGATCTCGTTCTAGTGAACTACTTTCCCCATCATACTTATTCTTTCTTTTAAAGCTTGCATCTTTGTTACTTTGTTTGATACTCAAAACCCCCCTTGTTACCTTACATGTTTATAAACACATAGATTGATTACTTCCTCCCTGTGTGATTCGACCCTTGTTTGCCTCTACTACTTGTTTAGGTTTGTTAGGATTATTTTGTTAAGGTGTCACGACAACGCCTTATCTGAGCTCTGTCCATCTTCTGATTTGCCTATTGACGAGGTTCAATAATTTATGGCAGATGCATCTATGGCAGTTGATGCCAATCTAGAGCATATATATGGTTGATCCTGATCATAGCGCTTGATTTGCTTCTTACCCATAAGTTTTTATGGATTCTCTCTTTTAGAATTGCTACGAAGCCGGAAAGGCCTGGTTCCGTAGAGAAATTTGTTACATGCTCCGTTATAATAAGATTAGCACTTTTGCTCTTTTTGAGCCTCGTATCTCAGGTGCTAGAGCATAGAGGAAGTGTGATCGTATTTCGTTTGATAAGTGTGTTCGGGTAGAGGCGATTGGTTTTGCTTGGGGGAGGGGGAGGGGGGGGGGGGGATTTGGCTGATGTGGTATGGTAACCGTGTTAATCTATGGGTTGTGAAGCAAGGAGCTCATTTTATTCATGTTGAGGTCGTTGTGGGTTCCGAGTTGGTCCAGTTGGTTGTTGTTTATGCGCCGCATGCGGTTCAGAATAGGAATCATTTTTTGGGTGAGTTGGTTTGTAAGTTTCATTCCGTTAATGGTCCTATGATGTTGTCAAGGGACTTCAATTGCATATTAGATACTGTAGAGCGTCAAGGGGGTTCTGGTAGGTTGTCTCCGAATTTGATTGATTTTATGCATTATGTTAATCACCCTGGTTTGATTGATATGGGTTTCTCGGTTCGTGTTTCACATGGGTTCGTGGCAATAATGCTCAAACAAGGGTTCCTAAGAGATTAGATCAGGTTTTCGTTCACTCTCATGGATGACTCTTGTGGCATGAAGTCAGGGTTCTTCACCTCCCTCGATTCTCCTTTGTTCACTTCCCGCTGCTTATGACATTGGTGCTTGAAACCCGCTGCAATAGAAAGCGACACCCTTTTCGTTTTGAGGCAGCTTCACTCCACATCCAGACTTTTTTGAGCTTGTTGAATCTAATTGGAAGCTTTTGTTTGATACCCAGGTGGCTCTATCTTACTTGAAGGGTAAGCTTCTTGAGTAGAACAAGGCTACTTTTGGTAACATCCATAGGCATAAACAAGAGTTGATGCTTGAACTTGAAAAAATTCAGAACAATCTCAATCTTGGAGTTTCTGATCTGCTTTTGAATGAGAATGATCGTGTCCAATCTGAGCCCACCTTGACTTTTGAGCAAGAGGATATCCTATGGTTTCATAAATCAAGGGAGGACTAGTTTTCTCTAGGGATTGTAACACGAATTATGTCCATGCTTCTACTATGGTTCATAGAAAAAAACAATAAGATCGAAGCTCTTCGTGATTCTGATGGCGCTCTGGCGATGAATCTAAAGGCCCTTGAGGACCATGCTACAAGGTTTTTTAAGATGCTTTATCATTTACCGGATGATGAGCATACTGATATATCTTTTGTTCATGGAGACTTTCCCTTGCTTCAGGATTCTGTGTGGCATCGCCTGGCTATGTCATTTTTTGATGAGGAGATTTTTAGAGTTGTGCATCGTATGGGTTCTCGTAAGGCTCCGGGTGTGGATGACTTTTAAGTTGTGTTTTACCATAAATGTTGGAGGACTGTGGACTCATCAGTGATTAAGACAGTTAAAAGTTTTTTTGAGTCTTGTTAGCTACCTGAGGGTTTTAATGAGACTTTGATCGCTTTGATTGAGAAACTTGATAACTCGGAACTAATAAGTGAATCTACACCTATTAGCCTTTGTAAGTCCTATATAAAATCATTACCAAGGTATTGGTCAACAGGATGCAACCTATTCTTCCAGATCTTATTAGGCGTACCCAAGGGAGTTCCCTTCCCGGTTGGTTAATTTTTGATAACATTGTCCTTGTCCAAGAGGTTGTTTACTCAATGAAAAAGAAGAAAGGGCGGAAAGGGTGGACGATATTGTAACTTGATTTGGAGAAGGCTTACGATCGCCGCCGATGGATTTTGTTAAGGATTCTCAGAAAGATGTAGGCTTTCCTAGTTGTTGGGTTTGTTGGATCCATGAATGTCTTCACTCTACCTCGATGAGACTTCTTTGGAATGGCGAGGCCTCTAATAGATTTATTGTGTCTCGGGGCATTCATCAAGGGGACCCTATTTCCCCTTATCTCTTTATTCTCTGCATTGAGCACCGGAGTCATATGATCCTTAGGGTTGTTGGTGATTAAAGTTGGAAGCCTATTGGTATTTCACGCGGGGGTCCTCTTTTGTATCTTGTCTTCTTTGCTGATGAAACCATTCTTATGGTGGAAACTTTGATTGTGCAGATCCATGTCATTAAGGCATGCCTGAGTGCTTTTTGCTTGGCATCATGACAAAAATTAATGCTCAAAAGTCCAAGCTTTTTGTCTCGGCTAACGTTTTGAGGTATCTTATCCACAAGATGCATGACGAGAGTGGGTTCATGGTTATTGCTGACCTTGATAAGTAGTTGGGATTGCCTATTCTTCACAACAGGGTGATCAAGGATAGCTTTGAGTCTCTCCTTACAAAGATTAACGCTAAGTTATCTGGTTAGAAGGGGCACCATTTGAGCCTAGTTGGTCGGGTGACGTTGGCCAAGTCTGTCATGACCTTGATTCCTATTTATTCCATGGATAATGTGTAGCTATCGACTTCTGTGTGCAATAAAATTGATCAGTTGGTCTGTGGCTTTATTTGGGGGAGTTTTGATGGGAAACGTAAGATTCATCTTGTCTCTTAGGATGAAATTTACTTGCCTAAGAACCTTGGTGGATTGGGGATTCGCTCGGCGGAGGAAATGAAGATTGCTTGGGTAAGTTGGCATGGCGCTTCCTAATTGATTCGAACAAGTTTTGCGTCCAAGTTCTTCAGAAAAAATATACTCGCATGTTGTTGTTGCGTTCCCTTCTCATGCATGGAGTGGTATGAAGAAGGGTGATTAGAATGTGGTGTTTCTAGGTTTGTGTTGGGTCCTTGTGATGGTAGGTCACAAGGACCCAACACTCGTTAAATAGATTAAAAATAAATTCAAACTTCGTTAATCTCAAAAAAAAATTTGTCGAACGAAGCCCTAGCCATAAACTTCCCAACTTTTGTTTGAAAAATTACATGTACATGCATACTAATATAGGTGGCACAATAGTATCATTATATGTATATGGGAAGGATAAGTGAGAATCATTAATTAGGAGAGAACTAAGAACGCACCAGAGGCGTTTCCGCCCTCGCGGGTTTTGTTCCCAGTGAACACGAATATTCATTGCTTTATTCGTAGATTTTCATCATAGTATATAAGAGATGTTCACCACTTTACAACTAAAAAATATAGATTTTTCAAGTGTTTCTATCATTGTGTTTTTGCTTTCTAATATCCCAAATCTTATAAAAATGATAATTTAATGTTCATTGCATGTTTATATGACGCTATATTGGTAATCTATAATATGAAATCAAGCATAAAGTAAGTAAAAGATAGATTTTTCTTGTATGAGTTTTGTGATGCACATGATGGCATAGTGGTTTACATGTATTCCTAAACAAGTGATGTAAATATAGACATAAAAGAAATGAACACATAAACACAAAAAGGTGATGAATATCCAGGCATACAATGATGAATATATGAGCATAAAAGTGGTGAATATCTCTGCATAAAAGTGATGAATATCTAAGACATGCTCACAATAAAAAGTGATTAACGTAAAGGAGAAAAGCGATGAACATGCATACATACAAAAATAATGAACATCTAGGTATAAAAGTATTGAACATCTGGGCATGAAAGTATTGAACATCAAAGGGCAAAAATGATGAACTTCAAAAACATTTTCATACGAAAAGTGATGAACGTAATGGAGAAGAGCGATGAACATGCATGCATAAAAAAATGATGAACATCTAGGTATAAAAGTGGTAACATCTGGGGATGAAAGTAATGAACATCTAAGGACAAAAATGATGAACATCGAAAACATATTCGTAGCAAAAAGTTATGAACATATAAGAGAAAAGTAGTAAACGTGCATGTATAAAAAAAATAACGAACATCTAGGTATAAAAGTGGAGAACATCTGTGAAAGTGGTGAACGTTTAAGGATAAAAGTGATGAACAACAAAAATATGTTCACATCGAGGTGCAAATGAATTTTCCCCAAAAACGCGTATAATACGGGAAAAAATCGACACGGTCGAATTCTTACCATTTTAATAAAAGTCTAATCTAGACCCTTCTTTCTCTCAAATCTAAGAGTTCAAAATGATTCTTTCTCTCCTATATAATTATTCTCGTATTCTCATATGATCAATTCTCTATATATTATTGTTTCTCTTTTTCATAAGATGATCATGGATTGGGTTATATAAATACATGCAAAGAGTAGGTGATGTTATATCATGATATGATATATATATATATATATATATATTTATATTTATATATATGAAATGGATGACTGACAACAACGCCCCTCATATTTCACCACAGTAGGAAGTATAAGATGGAGAAAATAAACACTTTAAATAAGGGCAAGTGGATCGGGATAACGTTACATAGCATATATACAAGGTGTCAATCTTGTTAGAAGGGCAACATTCCTATTAGAAGGGTCCTATTGTTTGCATGTTATAAAAAAAAAGGGGCCAATCTTGTATACTACATAGCAAATATAACAAGACGGTGGCTTTGACATCCCATGTGCACAATCATACACATCCATCAAACCTTTCTTCTTCCTTATTGAAAATAATTATAATATTTTCTAGCTTGATCATGTGAGCCCACATGCATGCATCTTGTTGGTGCATCTCAATTTTTCCTTCGACATGCATATCCTAAATCTTTGTTCATCATTTGCATTGTTTTTTTATAAACAAAAAAAAATGTCGACAATAACAGAAAATGATTTTTTTAGTGTTTTTATATTCCTTCTTGTGGTGAATAAGAGGAAAGTCTGCAACTTAATTATTATAAATTTTTATATTTGTCAAACAAGTGATGCACTATCTTTCGTTAAAAATATTAGTGATGCACTACTTTTTTTCCTTTTTAAAACACATACGAAAAAAGGGATATCATGAAAATTCAAATAAGCTCCACGTCCAAGGCCCATGATCTAGTATAAACAATTTGGTAATGGCCTTAATAAAGCCATGTGTGTCCAAGTTGCTGGAATTTTACACATTTATTACCCATTGGACTCTTCTATATTATATGGATCCCGAATTCATATCCCAAAACTACATGGGGTTACCGTTTAGCAATATAGACTTCAATATTTTATACAACAACTACACATTTTATGGATATCTACTCATTATTAAAGTACTCTTACCATAATTCAAAGAGGTTGGCCTCTTGGACAAAAGCAAAGTATTGCATCTGATAAATTGAATGTTCAAACTCTCGCTAGTCTCCTTAAAAAAAAGTAAATGTGGTCAATTCATAAGACAAGAAACCATCTCATCACCTTAAAATTTAAAGACTTATATACATTTCATTATAATAGATTAGAACAATTATTTAGGAGAGAAATTAAAATCATTCATTAAAATGACAAAAAAATTAAAGGCATAAGCAATTTTTTTTGTGGTGGTGGTGTGGGGGAGGGGTGATCCTAGCGTGCTTCGTTGTGCACATATTTATGAGTTTCAACACTTTCATACTCATATGTTCACCATTTTTATACCTAGATGTTCATTGGTTTTTATACGTGCATGTTCATCGTTTTTCACTTATATGATCATCATTTTTTGTTGTGAACATAATTTTGATGTTAATCACTTTTGTCCTTAAATGTTCATCACTTTCATGCTCATATGTTCATCACTTTTGTACCTAGATTTTCATCATTTTTATGCATGCATGCTCATTGTTTTTCTCCTATACGTTCGCCACTTTTCGCGTGAACATGATGTTCACCACTTTTATGCTCAAATGTTCACCACTTTTATGCTCAAATGTTCATCACGTCTTTATGCATTCATACATGTTTCTCACCTTATGCTTATAGTTCATCACAATTTATGCCTATATGTTCATTACTTTCATGTTAATATGTGCATCACTTGTTTAGACATATATGTGAATCACTTTACACCTATATGCGCATCATAAAACACATCCAAGAAAAAACCTACATTTTTACCTTTTTTAAAACTTTTTTTTGGTCGGAAAAACCTTTTTTAAACTTGATTTCATACTAAAGATTACCAATATTTTGTATAAACATGCAATGAACATTAAATGATCATTTTATAAGATTTGGGATTTTAGAAAACAAAAACGCAAGAATAAAAACACTAGGAAATTCTGTATTTTTTTGTTGTAAAGTGGTGAACATCACATATATATTGTGGTGGACATCTATGTACAAATGTTCTCTGGCAACACAAGCGCGCATGGACGGAAACGTTTCATGTGCGTTCTTAGTTTTCACCTAACTAATGGTTCTCACGGGACCCACCTCCTCATTATAATAATGTCTACTATACTAAATAAACGATATTAGTTAGTTAGTGAGGAACATTATAAGTACCGACCCTTCTTCTACTTTGTAACTAATTCTGTTTTCACTCTAATAACATATTTTGCTGTCTTGATTCGCCTCTCATGGAAGAATCTCGATTCCTTCTCTTTTTTATTCAACTGACATTCACATTCATTGAGTTGACTTCACATAGTATCAGAGCATCAACTTAGTTGATTTGATTCTATACATTTATTCTTGAGAGAAAGCTTCAGAAAATGCAAGAATGACGTCTTTTGGAAATGTAGAATCGATGCCGAACGGAGGAACGATGAATCATGATCCTTTGGCGTTGTTTAGTTCTGATCATCCTAGCGCACAAATTGTTTCCTCACATTTGGATGGATTGAGTTTCCTCAACTGGAGCAAGAACGTGAAAATGGTGCTCGGTGCGAAGTTCAAATTAGGGTTTATTGATGGATCATGCAAGAAACCTCTTATTCGTATAATTGATTGTGAAAGATGGCTTTTCACAGACTACATGGTTTGATGTCGGCTTATCAATTCGATGGAGAAACATATTTATAACACATTCATGTATGTCGACTCAGTGAAACACATACGGGATGAGCTCACTGAATAGTTTGATCAAATGAATAGACCGCTTATTTTTCAGCTCAAAAAGGAGATTGAGTTCACTTGAGCAACGCAACTTTATCATTGGAGAGAATTATTGCATGATTAAGGAACTTTGAGATGAGATCTATAATCTGGAAGGATTTCCCGAATGCAAATGTGGTAGATTGCAAGCTGGGTGTAAGTGCAATCTTATGCTGAAAATATTCAATCAAGATGCAAGAAACAAGTTATTGTAGTTTCTGATGAGTTTGAATGTTGAGTGTAATGGGATTTGAAACAGTCTTCTCTCTCAAGAAGATATGTCTACGGTGAATAGGGATTTTTACCTAGTTCAACAAGCTAAAAGGCAAAATATTGTCACTAATTCATTTTGGATTGATACTAATACAAGTTCTTTGTATGCTAATCAAAGGCAAGATCATAGAATGATCAGAAACAAGATCAGCGGTATGGTCGTGACAATGATCAGATGAGAAACAAGTCAAAGAAAATGTGTGATTATTGCCAAAGGGCATGTACGTGATACTTGTTAGCAGATTCATGGCTATTCGGAGAGAAGCAAAAACTGAAAAGGGAAATCGACTGTGAATGTAGAGGTTGATTAAATTCAAGACAATCCTCTCGACTCACCAGAAAAGCCAGTTAGTTCAGCTCTTGTCAACGTAGTGTGCAAAGAAGTTGCACAGATGTTTAGAGGACAAGAGGCACATCTTCATCCATAAATTTTGTAGGTAACTTGGATCACTCATATGCTATGTTAGTGTTTTTTCGGGTTATGTTTCTTGCATAATAGATACAAGTGCTACGGATCATATGGTCTATGATCCTAGCTCATTGCTTAGATAAAAGATCCTCAAGAAGCCAACTAAGATTGCTTTGCCTGGTGATAACATCTTGATAGTTCATATCGTGGTCGTGGGTACTTTAGAGGTTAATGAGCATTGAGTATTGATAATGTTTTGCATATTTCTGGGTTCAAGGAAAACTTGTTGTTAGTGACAAAATTGTTAGATGAAAATGGTTTGAATGTCAACATAGAATCTAATAGGTGTGCTCTTCAGGACCCTACCTCTAAGAGCATTATGGTTATTGGATAAAGAATTGGAGGGCTATACATACTGCAAACTTGCAAGCTGGGTCAAGGAGGAAACACTCATGTTGATAGGAGTTTGTGTAAAGCATATAATAAGTCAAATATAAGTGACAATAGTGCTATTATTCATGCTCTCTTAGGCCATAGTTCTCATAGTAAAATGAAATAATTAGCTTGGTCTAAAGTTGTTATTCAATCTAGTTTCTTTTGTGGAAGTTGTGTACTAGCCAAACAATGTAAATAATCATTCAATATAAGTGAATCTCTAGCACAGTCTCCTTTTGATCTCATTCATTTTGATATATAGGGACAATATAAAACACCATCTATAATTGGAGCATCTTGCTTCCTCACCATATTAGATGAAAATACTAGATTCACCTAGGTTTATTTGCTCAAATTTAAGCATCAAGTCAATCTTGTCATTCCTTCCTTTTTGACCTATGTGAAAACACAATTTGGTAAGAGTGTAAAGGTGATCATAAGTGACAATAGGGCAAAGTTCATGCAACATAAGTGTCAATATCCGGTTGTTTTTTTCGGGATCATTCACCAAACGAGTGTGCTTGGAAATCCTCAACAGAATAGGAGTGTGGAGAGAAATCACAGACACATAGTTGAGACTGCCAGGACCATGAGAATCCATACCAATCTCCGTATCGAGTTCTGGAGTGAGTGTATTCTAGTAGTTGTTCATGTGATCAACATGCTACCTAGCTCAATTTTGCAATGGAAGGTTCCTTTTGAATTTTTGTTTGACAAAGTTGTAGATTATGAGGAATTGAAAGATTTAGGATGTTATGGTAAGCCTTGTCAGCCTAAAAGGGACAAGTTTGGGATTCAGTCCAAACGTTGCATCTTCATTGGATATCCAACCACAAAGGGTACAAACGTTATGATCTTGACACTCAAAGTGCTTGAGTCAAGAGATGTTTGCTTTAGAGAATATTGTTTTCCCTATAAAGATTAAATTATTGATTGCCATCAAAGTCTTCTTCTGATTTGCCTTTAGTCAATCCAACAGTAGAGATTGATTGCAACCTACATGTGACTTTATGAACAATTAATGCATCTTCAATTGATCCTAAACCACCACAACCTGACCACACCAACACAACACTTGACAATTTAGGTAGTTCTGGTCATGGAGATGCTAAGTCAATTTTAGAAGTTGTCTCCAATATACAAATACACATACATGAGGGTTCTACAAGATCTACTAGAATGAAGTTTCCTTCTGTCAAACTGCAAAATATGGTAATCCTGTTATGGGTATGTTTGGTTGATACAAGTGGAAGTGAGTGGAAGTGCGTCCACTTCCACTCCTAATTTTCCTTACCCTTTGAGGGTGAGTGTAAGCAAAATGCTTAGTTTCAACTCCTTTCCACCTCCATACTACCTTTGATACAACTTACTGAACACATCCTATGCTTGGTTCAAGTGATGCTTCCTTTACAGTCCCAAAGTTGGTAGATCTATCTGATTTTTCTGATGATTATGTGGCTTTCTTTCACAATATGTGCAAGGTATTGGAACCTTCAATTTACAAAAAAAAAAACTAAAGGAATGGCTAGTTGGGAGACTGCTACGTCAAAAGAGTACGTTGCATTAGAGGCCAATGAGACATGGTGCCTGACTGAATTACCATTAGGGAAACAAGCATTGGGTTCTTAGTGGATATGTTAGGAAATGGAACTCTGGAACTTCGGTTTCCCTGAGAGTTCCTTTCCTTAGTTTCTCTACTTTTGAAGATGACAAATATTTTGATACTAATGTTTTATCTCAAAGATGTGTTTAGAGGAACCACAGGACAGTTGTTGGAACCATGGAAGCCAAACAAGATAAAGAAACCAAACAAGCAAGCCAAAGGAACCCAGGTGTGCCCAAAAATCCAACACATGATGTTGATTTTCCCGAGAAATCTGGGAACACCAAACCTTGGACAAAAGATGGTGAAAGCGACTTGAGCGAAGCTTCCAAAAGTCTGCCACCATCCAGAGCAAAACTCCAAGATGCCTAGAATGCCGAACCTCAAACAAAGGTTGTTGAAAGCGACCTGTCATAAAGCTGTCACCATCCAGAGGACAGTTCCAAAGTGTCCAGATTGTTGAACCTCGGACGAAAGGAGTTGGACAACAACTTGGCAGACTTGGCTGAAGCAGTTGACCAACCAAAGTGGATTCTGAGCTTCCTAGGTTGTTGGTACATGTCAAAGACAGCGTGAATCAAGGATTACCACACATCCTAGGGCAAGCTTGATCTGTGGGAACTAAGAGAAGATCCAACCTCAAAGAATCCACTATATAAGAAAGATAAGCTCTGCTATTATCTTCAAGCACAAAAACAAGAATCACACTCCATAGCAAACATCAAAGTGTGAACTCTTAAACAAGATCATCAACGCAAACTGAGATCAGAAGGAACCAGTCAAGGAACCCGAGAGCTGAGTGCTAGTTCTTGTGACTGTAAGTGAGTTAGTTCCTTGGTGCTAGGGATTGCTTCTTGGATTGATTATAATTTGTGTTAAGTTATCTAGGATTGTCTAACTGTGTGTAAGGCAAAGAAACTGTGTGTTTGTTCCTAGGATAATCTGTAACCAAAGAGATGAGAAATCAAGAAGTAGACCTTGAAATCCTTTCGAAAGAAAGGTAGTGGTTTTTATCCTGGATTGCTAGTTGGCAATCAAGGGTTTCCACTATAAGGAACTCGTTCATTTGTATTTGATTGTTTATTTCCGTTGCGAAGGGAACTGAGAATTGGTATTCTTAGTTCCTTAGTTATTTATCTAACGATCACGATCCTACAATTGGTATCAGAGCAGGAAAAGCTCTAGATCTTTGTTAAGTTTGCAGATCATGTCTCAACCAAGCAAGTTTGAGCTCGGAATCTCTACCAACAAGCCACATCTCCGAAAGAAGGGAGAAGAAACATGGTGGGAAAAGTGCATGGAAAGCCACATAAAGACCAACGACTACCAATGTTGGACGATAGTTGATAAGCACTACTTTGTAGGGCTTAAGTAAGAGTCATTAGAGGTTTTATTGGTACCATTCGGGTAGATTTGGACACATTCATGTGTATGGCGTTTAGGGGCGAAGTTGGTGTATTTGAAGGTGTTTGAGCGGTTTTGGATATCATATGAGACACTGAGGAAGAAACCACATGAGAAGACGAGGAAGAGGAGTGCAATGAAGAGTAGAAGAACCATAGGCTGAAATTCAATTGGTTCGTTCTCTCTACTCCGATGTCCAAATTGAGTGATTCCAATTCGAGGAGTTAGCTTTTGAAGTATACTGCAAGTCCTCAAAATATGAGCGCGATCCGAGTTGAGAATCAAACGTTATGGCGTTTTTACGGAAGTGTCGCAGGAGCTGAACCGAAGAACGGCGACCGCCGTACAAAGACGGCGACCGCCGTAATTGGCTTTCCACCGACCTTGGCTACGAAGTGACCACGGCGCCCACCGTTTAATTGCGGCGCCCGCCGAGATTACAGCGCCCGCCGTGGGAGATGCGGCGACCGCCGCCGATGTCAGAAGCCCACCGAGTTCGTTTTCCTTATTTGTTTTATTTCGGATTATTTTATTACGGTTTTAATATTTCGTATTAGGTTCACTTAGCTTTATTTCCTTTAGTATTTAAGGGTTGAGAAAAGGCTTGTTTGCCAATCTTCGTTTTTCTCTTGAACCCTAATTCCCTTTTCTACGTTATGAAGAACTAAGCCTCCCTGACTTAGTCAGACGCTGAAGCTTTCGTTTCGATAAAGTTGTGAGATTCTCGTTCTTAATCTATTGCATGGTTTTTATCTTTCTCTTGCTTAAGTTGCTTATGATTTATATTGATAATCTCTATTTGGACGCAACTAGGGTTTATTGGTATTGATTGATTGCTAGATTTAGATTGTTACTGGTTGAGCATATCTATTTCAGAGTAGCAACTGCATCGTAATAGTATCTGGTTGTGCTAGTCTTATGCAGAAGAGAATTGATTTACATTCTAGGATAAAAGCTGGTTGTTTTATGCTAGAATTGTATCCAACTATATTCCTATCCGTAACGCTGCTGTTAAACTGAATCTTGATAGTTTCAGGGTTGTTTAATTAGTTAGTGCTAATAGTATCTGGTTGTGCTATTAGTTATATCTGAAAAGGAATTGGAATCACCATTGCATGAGATTTTGAATGAGTATCTATGATCAACTTGTCATACGAATAGTGGATGCTGTTTGACTAAGTGTTTTTCCCATCACTTATTTCACAACTCTTTCGCTTGTTTACTTTTGCATGTTTAGATTACTTAAACAAACAAAAAAAACCCTTTGGTTACTTTGGATTGACATATAAATTGCATACTAAGATAGAATCCGCCTCCCCGTCGATTCGACCTTTACTTACCTAGGACTACGGTTTAAGGTTTGTTTGGATATATTTTGCATAGTAGGAATTAGAACGACAAATTCCTGTTATCAAATTGGCGCCGTTGCCAGGGAAAAACACTTAGTCACGACATTAACCAAGGCGCTGCTCGGGAGGCATACACACCACCTATTATTGATTCTAGCTTGGATATTGCTATATCTACTGACTTGCAGGAAGGTGTTGATGAGTGGGACGCTTGCTATAAGCTCCCTCCAGAGCTTCTAGGTAAATCACCTTTGCTGCTTACTCCGAGCGAGAGGCTCGTTCCATATTTGGTGCAGGTCCCTGAAGTCAAGGCTAAACACCCCCCTGATCGATCTAAGCATGGGGTAGACGCGACTAAGAAGGTCAAGATGGAGAAGCCGTTGAAGAAGAAGCATGGTCTAAGGTTCAAATATTTCCATGATTGGTTCAGGAAAGAGGTATGGATTAAAAAGGTTCCCAAAGAGCCTGATGATATGGATTGAGGTTGTTCGAGTAGTATGTCGAGCCACGACATTAACCAAGGCGCTGCTCGGGAGGCAACCCGAGATTTGGTAGTTTATTTTCTTTCCCTTAGTCAATTTCTATTGTTTTTCTTTTAGTTTTTGTGTTAAATTTACCTGCAGAAAGCGCGAAAAAAAGTGAAGACGGAGTTCACGGCGCCCGCCGCTAACCTTACGGCGCCCGCCGTAAATGCCTCGCCAAGAAAGTTGGCCACGACTTGAGAACGGCGACCGCCGTTTAATCACGGCTCCCGCCGCAATTACGGCGCCCGCCGCGAGCCTTACGGCGACCGCCGCAATTTCTCAGGTAAAAAAAAAAAAAAACCCAGAAAAAACCTTAAACGGGGAGCAAAAGACGAAAATAAGATACCCCAAAAAGACCTTAAACGGGGAGAAAAAAAAAAGTTTTACCGAAGGCCAGCTATCCAGAGTTTCCCATGGAGAAGGTGCACATCATGTTGTCAAGGAGGATACATTGCCCTACACTTGATTTGGCAACGATGATGGCCCTACAATTGACAGTTGAGGAGGAGGAACACTAGGGCCCACACCACGATCACATCTGGGTCCCATTTTTGTGTTCGTTAAAGATCGTGCAACCCCGCCATCCCTGCCATGCCACTATTCACCGCAATGGTTCCCTATGGTTGCACGATATATGAAGGTTATAGCGTTGATGCAGACATCCAGGACATGAACTTTCATGACTACACCGCCAGCAACAAGGAAGTGTCCAAGCCAACTCGGCAACATTGTGAGTTATTTTTTGCTTTTCCCTGTGCTTTATTCTTTTGTCTTTCATTACATTGAGGACAATGCAATGTTTAAGCATGGGGTGGGGTTTTATACTTGCTACGTTGCTGAGGAGAAAAATAAATATAAAGAGAAACAGCCAAAAATTTGAAAAAAGGCTATTATTGAAATCCTGGGATAGGTCAAAAACCCGAAAGGGCGGCCTAGGCAATAAGCAGGTGGCTTGGACCAGCATTAGGCTGGGGTAATATGAGGTCAAGAGTGACGTGAGCTTATGTGAGTACATCTATTGAAAAATGAAATGAGTGGCTTGGTGAAAACCGAAAGGGCGCCTTGGCAAAATGAGCGAAAAGAAGAAGAGTGATTTTAGGATTTCTCATTATTCTTGGCGAGGCGTCATAAGAAGAGGAGTCAAAGAAGGATTGTCGGGTAGGTCACTCTGGGAGACATAAGGAGCAATAGATGGAGGCTAAGATTAGAGGTTACTCACACTATTGGATGTTCGGGTTAGCTTGGGGGAAGTACTCTGCTTGCCCCTTAAGCTTGTTGAGTTGTGGATGTGTTGTGAATGAGATTGGTGCTAGGAGTTTGGCATGGGTTAGGTGACTCTTAGTTGGAGGATATGCTTCATGAGACCTTGGATGCTACATTGGAGAAGTAGACTCTTTATTAGTTTACTCGAGGACGAGCAAAGGTCTAAGCATGGGGTGGTTTGATAAGCACTACTTTGTAGGACTTAAGTAAGAGTCATTAGAGGTTTTATTGGTGCCATTCGGGTAGATTTAGACACATTCATGTGTATGGCGTTTGGGGGCGAAGTTGGTGTATTTGGAGGTGTTTGAGCGGTTTTGGATATCATATGAGACACTGAGGAAGAAACCACATGAGAAGACGAGGAAGAGGAGTACAATGAAGAGTAGAAGAACCATAGGCTGAAATTCAATTGGTTCGTTCTCTCTACTCCGATGTCCAAATTGAGTGATTCCAATTCGAGGAGTTAGCTTTTGAAGTCTACTGCAAGTCCTCAAAATATGAGAGCGATCCGAGTTGGGAATCAAAAGTTATGGCATTTTTACGGAAGTATCGCAGGAGCTGAACCGAAGAACGGCGACCGCAGTACAAAGACGGCGACCGCCGTAATTGGCTTTCCACCGACCTTGGCTACGAAGTGACCACGGCGCCCGCCGTTTAATTGCGGCGCCCGCCGTGGGAGATGCGGCAACCGCCGCCGATGTCAGAAGCCCACCGAGTTCGTTTTCCTTATTTGTTTTATTTCGGATTATTTTATTACGGTTTTAATATTTCGTATTAGGTTAACTTAGATTTATTTCCTTTAGTATTTAAGGGTTGAGAAAAGGCTTGTTTGCCAATCTTCGTTTTTCTCTTGAACCCTAATTCCCTTTTCTACGTTATGAAGAACTAAGCCTCCCTGGCTTAGTCAGACGCTGAAGCTTTCGTTTCCATAAAGTTGTGAGATTCTCGTTCTTAATCTATTGCATTGTTTTTATCTTTCTCTTGCTTAAGTTGCTTATGATTTATATTGATAATCTCTATTTGGACGCAACTAGGGTTTATTGGTATTGATTGATTGCTAGATTTAGATTGTTACTGGTTGAGCATATCTATTTCAGAGTAGCAACTGCATCGTAATAGTATCTGGTTGTGCTAGTCTTATGCAGAAGAGAATTGATTTACATTCTAGGATAAAAGCTGGTTGTTTTATGCTAGAATTGTATCCAACTATATTCCTATCCGTAACGCTGCTGTTAAACTGAATCTTGATAGTTTCAGGGTTGTTTAATTAGTTAGTGCTAATAGTATCTGGTTGTGCTATTAGTTATATCTGAAAAGGAATTGGAATCACCATTGCATGAGATTTTGAATGAGTATCTATGATCAACTTGTCATACGAATAGTGGATGTTGTTTGACTAAGTGTTTTTCCCATCACTGATTTCACAACTCTTTCGCTTGTTTACTTTTGCATGTTTAGATTACTTAAACAAACAAAAAACCCATTTGGTTACTTTGGATTGACATATAAATTGCATACTAAGATAGAATCCGCCTCCCTGTGGATTCGACCTTTACTTACCTAGGACTACGGTTTAAGGTTTGTTTGGATATATTTTGCATAGTAGGAATTAGAACGACAAATTCCTGTTATCAAATTGGCGTCGTTGCCAGGGAAAAACACTTAGTCACGACATTAACCAAGGCGCTGCTCGGGAGGCATACACACCACCTATTATTGATTCTAGCTTGGATATTGCTATATCTACTGACTTGCAGGAAGGTGTTGATGAGTGGGACGCTTGCTATAAGCTCCCTCCAGAGCTTCTAGGTAAATCACCTTTGCTGCTAACTCCGAGCGAGAGGCTCGTTCCATATTTGGTGCAGGTCCCTGAAGTCAAGGCTAAACACCCCCCTGATCGATCTAAGCATGGGGTAGACGCGACTAAGAAGGTCAAGATGGAGAAGCCGTTGAAGAAGAAGCATGGTCTAAGGTTCAAATCTTTCCATGATTGGTTCAGGAAAGAGGTATGGATTAAGAAGGTTCCCAAAGAGCCTGATGATATGGATTGAGGCTGTTCGAGTAGTATGTCGAGCCACGACATTAACCAAGGCGCTGCTCGGGAGGCAACCCGAGATTTGGTAGTTTATTTTCTTTCCCTTAGTCAATTTCTATTGTTTTTCTTTTAGTTTTTGTGTTAAATTTACGTGCAGAAAGCGCGAAAAAAGTGAAGACGGAGTTCACGGCGCCCGCCGCTAACCTTACGGCGCCCGCCGTAAATGCCTCGCCAAGAAAGTTGGCCACGACTTGAGAACGGCGACCGCCGTTTAATCACGGCTCCCGCCGCAATTACGGCGCCCGCCGCGAGCCTTACGGCGACCGCCGCAATTTCTCAGGTAAAAAAAAAGCCCCGAAAAAACATTAAACGGGGAGCAAAAGACGAAAATAAGATACCCCGAAAAGACCTTAAACGGGGAGGGGAAAAAAAAAGTTTTACCGAAGGCCAGCTATCCAGAGTTTCCCATGGAGAAGGTGCGCATCATGTTGTCAAGGAGGATACATTGCCCTACACTTGATTTGGCAACGATGATGGCCCTACAATTGACAGCTGAGGAGGAGGAACACTAGGGCCCACACCACGATCACATCTGGGTCCCATTTTTGTGTTCGTTGAAGGCCGTGCAACCCCGCCATCCCTGCCATGCCACTATTCACCATAGTGGTTCCCTATGGTTGCACGATATATGAAGGTTATAGCATTGATGCAGACATCCAGGATAGGAACTTTCTTGACTACACCGCTAGCAACAAGGAAGTGTCCAAGCCAACTCGGCAACATTGTGAGTTATTTTTTGCTTTTCCCTGTGCTTTATTCTTTTGTCTTTCATTACATTTAGGACAATGCAATGTTTAAGCATGGGGTGGGGTTTTATACTTGCTAAGTTGCTGAGGAGAAAAATAAATATAAAGAGAAAAAGCCAAAATTTTGAAAAAAGGCTATTATTGAAATCCTGGGATAGGTCAAAAACCCGAAAGGGCGGCCTAGGCAATAAGCATGTGGCTTGGACCAGCATTAGGCTGGGGTAATATGAGGTCAAGAGTGACGTGAGCTTATGTGAGTACATCTATTGAAAAATGAAATGCGTGGCTTGGTGAAAACCCGAAAGGGCGCCTTGGCAAAATGAGCGAAAAGAAGAAGAGTGATTTTAGGATTTCTCATTATTCTTGGCGAGGCGTCATAAGAAGAGGAGTCAAAGAAGGATTGTCGGGTAGGTCACTCTGGGAGACATAAGGAGCAATAGATGGAGGCTAGGATTAGAGGTTACTCACACTTTTGGATGTCCGGGTTAGCTTGGGGGAAGTACTTTGCTTGCCCCTTAAGCTTGTTGAGTTGTGGATGTGTTGTGAATGAGATTGGTGCTAGGAGTTTGGCATGGGTTAGGTGACTCTTAGTTGGAGGATATGCTTCCTGAGACCTTGGATGCTACATTGGAGAAGTAGACTCTTTATTAGTTTACTCGAGGACGAGCAAAGGTCTAAGCATGGGGTGGTTTGATAAGCACTACTTTGTAGGGCTTAAGTAAGAGTCATTAGAGGTTTTATTGGTGTCATTCGGGTAGATTTAGACACATTCATGTGTATGGCGTTTGGGGGCGAAGTTGGTGTATTTGGAGGTGTTTGAGCGGTTTTGGATATCATCTGAGACACTGAGGAAGAAACCACATGAGAAGACGAGGAAGAGGAGTGCAATGAAGAGTAGAAGAACCATAGGCTGAAATTCAATTGG
The DNA here is from genome assembly GCA_027886185.1 of Rheum nobile. Lineage (NCBI taxonomy): Eukaryota > Viridiplantae > Streptophyta > Magnoliopsida > Caryophyllales > Polygonaceae > Rheum > Rheum nobile. Next base: position 154,152 of record WOAB01000171.1, read on the forward strand.
TTCGTTATCTCTACTCCGATGTCCAAATGGAGTGATTCCAATTTAAGGAGTTAGCTTTTGAAGTCTACTGCAAGTCCTCAAAATATGAGCGCGATCCGAGTTGAGAATCAAAAGTTATGGCGTTTTTATGGAAGTGTCGCAGGAGCTGAACCGAAGAACGACGACCGCCGTACAAAGACGGCGACCGCCGTAAGTACGGCGCCCGCCGTGAACCTTACGGCGCCCGCCGCAATTGGCTTTCCACCGACCTTGGCTACGAAGTGACCACGGCGCCCGCCGTTTAATTGCGGCGCCCGCCGCGATTACGGCGCCCGTCGTGGGAGATGCGGCGACCGCCGCCGATGTCAAAAGCCCACCGAGTCCGTTTTCCTTATTTGTTTTATTTCGGATTATTTTATTACGGTTTTAATATTTCGTATTAGGTTAACTTAGCTTTATTTCCTTTAGTATTGAAGGGTTGAGAAAAGGCTTGTTTGCCAATCTTCATTTTTCTCTTGAACCCTAATTCCCTTTTCTACGTTATGAAGAACTAAGCCTCCCTGGCTTAGTCAGACGCTGAAGCTTTCATTTCGATAAAGTTGTGAGATTCTTGTTCTTAATCTATTGCATGGTTTTTATCTTTCTCTTGCTTAAGTTGCTTATGATTTATATTGATAATCTCTATTTGGACGCAACTAGGGTTTATTGGTATTGATTGATTGCTAGATTTAGATTGTTACTGGTTGAGCATATCTATTTCAGAGTAGCAACTGCATCGTAATAGTATCTGGTTGTGCTAGTCTTATGTAGAAGAGAATTGATTTACATTCTAGGATAAAAGCTGGTTGTTTTATGCTAGAATTGTATCCAACTATATTCCTATCCGTAACGCTGCTGTTAAACTGAATCTTGATAGTTTCAGGGTTGTTTAGTTAGTTAGTGCTAATAGTATCTGGTTGTGCTATTAGTTATATCTGAAAAGGAATTGGAATCACCATTGCATGAGATTTTGAATGAGTATCTATGATCAACTTGTCATACGAATAGTGGATGTTGTTTGACTAAGTGTTTTTCCCATCACTGATTTCACAACTCTTTCGCTTGTTTACTTTTGCATGTTTAGATTACTTAAACAAACAAAACCCCCCTTTGGTTACTTTGGATTGACATATAAATTGCATACTAAGATAGAATCCGCCTCCCTGTGGATTCGACCTTTACTTACCTAGGACTACGGTTTAAGGTTTGTTTGGATATATTTTGCATAGTAGGAATTAGAACGACAAATTCCTGTTATCAATAGTCAAAAATGGAGATGGCTATGTCGATCTCAACCAGAAGGATGAAGGCTGGAAACATGAGAACTATATCGTCATGGAAAAGAATGCCAAGGCTAGACAGTTCATTCTCAATGGACTGGACAGAGAAGACATGGACAAAGTCATAGAAATCAAGACGGCAAAGGAAATGTGGAGAGCACTCAAAGATATGCATGAAGGAAGTGATGAACTAAAGCAAAGCAGGAAGTTTGCTTTGGAAGGAAAATACCACACCTTTAAAATGATGGAAACTGAAACCATCTCAGAATACTACTCTCGATTCAACAAGCTGATTGGAAAGCTAACAGCGGCTGGAGTCAACCTCGATGAAATCTCCAAGTCACTGGTGGTTATCAATGGACTCAACTCTAAGTTCACCCTCATCAAGGGAATCATGAAGAATACTCCAGGCATCCAATCTCTTCCATTGACTCAGGTCATAGGGAAACTGGAGGTTGAAGAAGGAGAACACATCAAAGCCAACGCCGACAAGAAACTGGAGAAGGGAATTGCCCTCAAGATCTCCAAAGCCTTCTCAAGGCTTGAGATGGATCAGGAGAACTCAGACCTAGAAGAAGAGGAGGACGAACTTACAGCTCTCTTCACAAAGAATATCAAAAAATTCTTTGTGAATGGAAGGTTTCAAAAGGGCAGTTCCTCTCACAATGGACCAAGGAGAGATCTCAAAGAAGTCTCCTGTTATGAGTGCAAAGAAAAGGGACACTACGCTAAGAATTGTCCCAACAAGGAAGACTCCAAAGAAGATGAAAGACCTCATAGGAAGAAGGCTCTTATGGCCTCATGGGAAGAAGACTCAGATAAGGAACTGGATCTGAGTGGTTTCTCTGAAGGAAGATGTCTCATGGCAAAAGGAGATTCAAGCGACTCAGAAGTCCTTGAGGTAACTTCTGACGACTTCCTAAAAACTCTAGTTGATTGTGATAAGAAACAACTTCTAAAGATCATAAAGAAACTAGGAAAGGAAACCAGTTCCCTTCAACAAAAACTTGATGATTGTGAAGATGAAATTGCTTGCTTGACTGTTGAGAATTCTGTGTGGAGTAAGAAACTTAATGAAACTGAGAAAGACCTAGCTGAAATTCACTCCAAACTCATTGATATTAGAAATATGCATGCTAGTCACCTTAAAATCTGCAAATCTTGTGATGAAACTAGCATAGATTCTGTTAAAGTTCCTATGCATGATAACCTACCTGGAAATGATATGTTTCAATCTATAATTGATAGGTTAGACATTCTCACTGACTCTATAAATGAAAAAATGATCAATCAAACTGTCTTTGTGAGACAACGTCATGGAATTGGATATATTGATAACAAGGCCAATAATGATGCTGAAGATGAAAAGGCTAGACGAGAACTTATTGAGATGAATGAGAAACTCAGTACTGCTCTTGCCACTTCTCGAGATAGGAATCAATTCCTATTAGAGAAGATCATGGTTCTTGAGAACAAGGCTGAGGTTGCCAAGCGTCTCAATGAAAGTTCTCAAAGTCCAAAGAGGGAACCTAAGGGAAAAGAGAAAGCTTTTCCTGAAGACAAGTGGTTCACTAATTCCTTTGCTCACAAAAGGTATGTGGACATGGCTCATGGTAAGGTTAGAAACAATGTTGATTTCAACAAAAGAAAAACTGAGAAACCTTTTAGGCCCGGAAAGGGAAAATATGGACATGTTGCTTACAATCGCTTGTGTTACTATTGTGGAAAGAATGGTCATTACAACACTGATTGTCCTAAGAAAATGAACTTTGAAAATGAGAAAAGAGCTTATTACCATGATAGGAACCAGTTTCCTGGTCATTCACAGACTCGCAATGCTAATTCCCCCAGTAAAGCCAAGCTTCACTGGGTTCAAAAGTCTTAGTTCCCTTGTGTGCAGAAAGAAGAGAGGCAACCTCGACTATGGTACATTGATAGTGGTTGCTCATGCCATATGATCGGAAGAAGAAATCAAATGACCTCTCTTCAACCCATCCAAGGAGGGAACATCTCCTTTGGAGACAAAAGCAAAGGGAAAATTTGTGAAATAGGAACTGTGAAACTCAATGACCACATTAAGGTAAATAAAGTCCACCTTGTTGATAATCTTGCCTTTGATCTAATTAGTGTGTCACAGCTGTGTGATCAAGGAGACAATGAAGTCAGATTCAAATCAAATGAATGCACTGTCCTTGACTCCTAGGGACAAATCATCTTAAAAGGTAAAAGGCTCAACAATGTGTATGTTGTTGACCCATCCTTCGTTCCCAAGGAAAAACTTTGTCTCTTAACTGTGAATGATCAAACGGACTTGTGGCATCAACGTCTTGGTCATGCTAGCACCAAATTGATCCAAAAGTTACACTCAAAGGAGCTAGTCAAGGGCCTCCCAAAGTTAAGTGGCAAATCTGAGGAACCATGCTCAGACTGTATAAGAGGGAAACAAGCTCGGAGTTCCTATAAATCCAAAAATATGGTAAGCTCCTCAAGGCCCCTTGAACTCATTCACATAGACCTTTGTGGACCCATGAGAGTTCAAAGCCTAGGAGGAAACAGGTATATCTTTGTTCTCGTCGATGACTTCTCTCGTTTTACTTGGACAATATTCATAAAATCTAAAAGTGAAGTCATTGGATGTTTTAAGGATCTGGTACCCATGTTAGAAAAGTCTCTCGACTGTTCCATCAATTCTATCCGTTCTGACCATGGTACCGAGTTCGAAAATGGAGAATTTCTAACCTTTTGCAGTGAGCACGGCATTGATCACAACTTCTCTGCACCATACACTCCTCAACAAAATGGAGTAGTGGAAAGGAAGAACAGAACCTTAGATGACATAGCTCGAACGATGCTCATCTCAAGTGGACTCTCTCAATCATTCTGGGCTGAGGCAATCAACACAGCCTGCTACATCATCAATCGAGCTATGCTTCGCCCAATCACAGAGAAGACACCCTATGAACTTCTAAGAGGAAGGGTTCCCAACATTTCACATCTTAGGGTGTTCGGATACAAGTGCTTTGTGCACAATAATGGAAAGGACAATCTTGGCAAATTTGACCCAAGGAGTGATGAAGGGATCTTCATTGGATATGCATCAAGCAGCAAGGCTTACAAGATCTTCAACAAAAGGACCAAAAGGGTAGAATAAAGTGTTCATGTTATTTTTAATGAAAAATCACTTGGTAGAAATGTGCAGAACACCATCAGTTCCTTTGAAGATCCATTTCCCAAACCTCCTCAAGAAGATCCAGATGAAGACATCACACCACCCAGCTCCTTCCCTGCTGCACAAAATCCCCCACTTGTTCCTCCACCAGTTCCCATGGATAATCAACAACAATCCATTTCTGGGAACCATGAACATGAAGACAACACCTGTGGAGACATCAACGATTCATCCTCTCACATGTTCTTCAATGGAAAAGGTGATCCCAACACAGAAGCAGAAGCTGAATGTTCAAATCAAAACACCTCCACATCAAATGCTCTAGCTCCAAATAGAGAAAGGAGAACCATCAAGCCTCCAGTCAGGTTCGAACATCTAACTTTCTTTGCCTTCAATGCTTTCTTGTCTATTGTGGAACCAAAGAACATAGGTGAAGCACTGAAGGATGTAGACTGGATTCAAGCCATGCAAGAAGAACTCCATCAGTTTGAAAGGAACAAAGTATGGCACCTAGTTCCCTGCCCCAAGGATAAGCATATCATAGGAACTAGATGGGTCTTCAGAAACAAGCTCGATGATTCAGGAGCTGTAATAAGGAACAAAGTAAGGCTTGTTGCTCAAGGATACAATCAACAAGAAGGCATCGACTATGATGAAACCTATGCTCCGGTAGCAAGGATTGAAGCATAAAGGCTGCTGATTGCCTTCGCATCACACAAAGGGTTCAAGCTATTCCAAATGGATGTAAATACCGACTTCCTCAATGGCATTCTTCAAGAGGAAGTCTTTGTCAAGCAACCACCTGGTTTTGAAGACATTGATCATCCAGACCATGTCTATTTCTTAGACAAAGCTTTGTATGGTCTCAAGCAAGCCCTTGAGCTTGGTATGATCGTCTTGCCCAGTTCCTACTCTCAAATGGCTACAGACGTGGAGTTATTGACAAGACCCTCTTCATTCTAGAAGAAGAAGGTAACATCTTAGTGGTTCAAATCTATGTTGATGATATCATTTTTGGTTCCACTAACCTGTCCCTTGTAGAGAAGTTCAAAGACTTGATGAGCAGTGAATTCGAAATGAGTCTAATAGGGGAACTCACTTTCTTCCTTGGATTGCAAATAACCCAAAAGAAAGATGGCATACAAATTCACTGATAGGTGCAATTTAGTGCACCTTAACTAGTGACTTTTGATACATATTAGATGGAGTTTAAATGGAGAATTAGGCTAAGTCTGTTACTTAGGAGAAGAGTTGGAGTTGTACAGACTTGGAGGTTTTGTAGCCTAATGAAGGAAGTTGGAGATGTTGAAGAAGATCTGCTCAGAGCTAAGGGAGAAAACTACCTCGCTTGGTAGTACGTTGGAGCAGATGAAGGATGAAGAAGTTGCCCGCGTCGCCCCGCGGCACTGTCACCGCCCCGCGGTGAAGATCCTTAGGAGAAGCGCCTCGCGCCAGAAGAAGCCACCGCATCGCGGTGGAGCATTACCGCTTCGCGGTGGAATGAAGACCGCGTGGCTGACGTGTGCTGTTATTTCCTATTCTAATATTTTATACTTTATGTTTTAGTTTTATATTATTTCCTTATTTCGGTTATTAGGTCAACTTCGAGAAACCTATATAAGGTCTTTTCGTTAGTTTTGAGAAGGCACGCAGATAGTTACGTTCTTCTTCCTTAATATAATTTCTAGGTTTTTCAAGTAATGGATAGCTAAACATTCTTGTTTCGCTAGACGATTGAAGCACTACAATGAATTGGTTGTGAGATTTCTATTTCCTTCTTCTATATCTTATTAAGTTGGATTGATTCTCTCGATTGAATTGATTATTGATTTATGTTGGTTTACCTAGAGTTGCTAACTAGGTCTTTCGGCATTTATCATATTGCTAGGATTGCATATAGGGGTTCCGAGTGCATATCTAGTGGCAAACACATTTGTGCGTATAGGGGTTCCGAGCGTATATTTGTGTGTGAGAGTCAATTGCATGTTAAGTAGGGGAGTGAGTACTTGTACGTCTTTCTACTTGCATGTGTCCTATATCCTTGTGTGTATTGCTATTGCTGTGTTGGTGTTAAAGTACGCTGACAACTGTGAGAATCAGTTGTGCTTTATCATTGGCATAGTAATAAGTCTATCGACAACTGTGAGAATCGATAGTATTCACGATCAGGGTGGGAACAATGATAAGATAGTAAAAGAACTTGGAAAGATAGTTTTCAGTGATCAACCGATTGCATTGTGGTGTGGATATTTGTCTGGTGGAATACTTTATCTCATCATATTTCATCTCTTGTCATTAATTGCATGTTTGTTTACGTTACGATTATTCTAGACAAAACCCCCCGTTACTTGTTGATCATACATAATTGCGTACAGATAACTGACTCCCTGTGGGATCGACCTTGACTTACTTGCTATACTCTTTAGTAGGTGAATTGAGATTATTTTGACAGGAAAACGACACCGGTTTCCGGCCTCGTCAAATTTGGCGCCATTGCCGGGGAGTCAAATTTTTTGTTTGTGATTATTTGTGATTGACTGCCGTGTGGATCTATCTTACGATCCACACTCTTACTACTGATTCGCTACTTGGTGAAGTTCTTACAGAGACAGGTACGAATGGCGCAAACACTCCGCCAATGGACTGAACATAATCTGGTACAACAGCCCTTGGCTGTGACTATTCCACCCCTGGCTGACGGGGTCAAGTTTGAGCTTAAACCAGGAGCAATTCGGTTGCTACCAAAATATTATGGAAGAAGTGGAGAGGATCCCATTCTCCATCTGAACAAGTTCCACACCATTCTGATGAGCATTAAGCCCACCGATGTCACTGAGGACCAGATCAAAATGAGAGCCTTTGGGTTCACTCTAAAGGATGAGGCTGAAGATTGGTACTATCATCTACCTGGAGGGAGTGTAGACTCCTGGACTAAGATGCACAAGGTTTTACTTGCCCGTTATTTTCCCGCTCAGATGGAAAACGCTTTGAAAAGGGAGATCACAGGCATCGAACAAGGCGAAGATGAGGTACTCTATGACTATTGTCAGCGGTTTGATCGACTCTGCACGAGTTGCCCATTCCACGGTTTTGATACGAAGTCTCTGGTGCTTTATGTTTACAACGGGCTGAATGACATTGAACGAAGAATGATTGATGCCTCTTGTGGTGGTAGCATCCTCAATCTGACTCCGGATGTCGCCATGGCCACGCTTAAAGAGATGGCTGAAGGTACAAGGGAATATTCTGAACCCCCGAGAACCATGCTAGTTGGTGCCATCAGCTCCCATGACTCGCATATATCACAAGAGATTGCTTCTTTGAGGGAAGTAATTGTGGGGATGGGAAGGCAAACCACAGATACCACCACTGCTGAAGTCTGTGCTGCTGAGAGCTACGAGCCCATTGAAACACGACAGCTTTGCATTGATGATCCACCAACTGCTCACAGCCCCTCTTCGACCGCAGCGATTCTCCATACCCTAACCCAACACTTTGCAACACGTGTGGAGAAAACTGAGACTACTTTCCAGCGGATAGCAGAGTTCATGACCGACTTCAAGGATGTGGTCGTTGAGCTAAGAAAAAAGAGAAGGCAAGATGCTGCAAACGCAGTAACCCTATGAAGTGGCAAGGAACTACATGTCGCCCCTATTGCTGATCAGGACGACAGAGCTGAGATTGAGATTGCTGAAGAGTCAGTATCACCGCCCCGCGGCAGTTCTCACCGCAACGAGGTGGTAGCTCCCAGTGTTCCTACACCATTATCACCGCCTCGCGGCGACCTTCACCGCCCCGCGTTGAACTCACCGCCCCGCGGTGAAAGCCCAGAACTCGTAGATCTTCCTGACGAGGAGGTGGATACCTATGTACGGCCCAACTTTCCTCCTCTTGGATCTGAGAAACCACATGCACCCTTTCCAGAAGCACTCAAGGAAATGAGAGTTATTGATGACAAGGATCTCTTTGATACTTTCAGTAAGTGTGAGGTGAATATCCCACTCCTCAATCTTGTCAAGAGTGTACCAAAGTACGCTAAATTCCTGAAGGAGCTATGCACAGTAAAGAGGAATCAGAAGCTGAAAGGAAAGGAGAAAGTCAAGGTCAGCGAACGCGTCTCTGCTATATTCCAGCGATTGCCAAAGAAATGCGGAGATCCAGGCATGTGGAGCATTCCTTGCACCATCGGGAACACCAGGTTTGAGAAAGCTATGCTTGATCTAGGCGCCTCCATCAATGTGCTGCCCTATTCTCTCTATGAATCCCTCGGACTTGGACCTCTGCAGGAAACAGGTATTGTGATTCAATTGGTTGACCGGTCTAGTGTCTATCCTAGGGGAGTCATAGAGGATGTCCTTGTTATGGTCGATAAGTTGATATTCCCTGCAGATTTTTATGTCTTAGATATGGAAACAGATGCAAAGGCAACTCCTATACTGTTAGGTAGGCCATTTTTGAAAACTGCTAAGACTAAACTTGATTTGCAAAGTGGGACACTTTCCATGGAATTCGATGGGGAGAGGGTAGAATATAATATCTATGAAGCAATGAAATAACCCAAAGAAGACCATTCTTTGTGTTCCATTGATGTGATCAATTCCATTGTGCAGGAGGTCTTTGATATTTTTGGTTCTGACGAGTTGATGTCTATTGTTGAAAATAATTTGGATTCCTCCTATGAGGAATATTCTTTACCCTCTAACATGCAGGAAGCCATCGCTCATCTAGACACTCATGGTAAGTACTCTACAGATCCTTTGGGCATTGGCCCCATCTTACTAAACCCGAGTGAAAGGCTCGTTCCTTCTGTTGAACAGGCCCTAGAGATCGAATTGAAGCCGCTGCCGGACCATCTCAAGTACGCCTTTCTTGGAGCCAAAGACACTTTGCCAGTCATTGTGTCCAGCAAGCTCTCTGCAGATCAAGAGATGAAGCTTTTGGATGTGGTCAGGGAGCACAAAACCGCTATTGGATGGACCATTGCAGACATAAAAGGGATAAGTCCCTCGACTTGTATGCACCGGATTTTACTTGAGGACGGAGCTAAACCGTCTAGGCAGCCACAGAGACGGCTAAATCCTCCAATGATGGAAGTGGTGAAGAAAGAAGTGCTCAAACTCCTCAAAGCTGATATGATCTTCCCTATTTCGGATAGCCAATGGGTAAGTCCAACCCAGGTTGTCCCTAAGAAATGAGGGATTACTATAGTGGAGAATCAAGATGGAGAACTAATCCCCACCAGGACTACCACAGGATGGAGGGTATGCATTGATTACCGTAAGCTGAATGCGGTAACTCGGAAGGATCATTTTCCCCTGCCCTTCATTGATCAAATGCTAGAATGCCTTGCTGGGCGACCCTACTATTGCTTCCTGGACGGATATTCAGGATATTTCCAGGTGGCCATTGCACCAGAGGACCAAGAGAAAACCACTTTTACATGTCCCTTTGGCACTTTTGCATACCGCAGAATGCCATTCGGATTGTGTAACGCACCCGGTACATTTCAACGATGTATGGTTAGTATCTTCTCTGACTATGTTGAGAAATTCATTGAGGTATTTATGGATGATTTCACGGTGCATGGCACTAGCTTTGATTCATGTTTAGACCATTTGGCACTTGTGCTTAAAAGATGTGTTGATACCAATTTGGTTTTAAACTTTGAAAAATGTCATTTTATGGTGGAACAAGGAATAGTCTTGGGTCATATTGTTTCTGCTAGGGGTATTGAGGTCGATAAGGCGAAGATTGATGTAATTCAGTCTTTGCCTTATCCTACTAATGTGCGTGAAGTGCATTCCTTTTTAGGTCATGCAGGTTTCTACCGCAGATTTATTAAGGACTTCTCGAAGATATCTTCACCCCTCTGCGAGCTTTTGAAGAAGGAAGTGACCTACGTATTCACAGATGAGTGCAAGAAAGTGTTTGACTGCCTGAGAGAACGCCTGACAAGCGCACCCATTATTCAGGCACCTGACTGGTCTCGCCCATTTGAGATCATGTGTGATGCCAGCGACTATGCAGTCAGAGAAGTTCTAGGACAGAAAGTGGGACGGGCATCCCACGTGATTCATTACGCATCCATGACTCTGAATGGAGCCCAGAGGAACTACTCCACCACTGAGAAAGAGATGTTGGCTGTCGTTTTTGCCTTGGAAAAGTTTAGGCAATACCTCATGGGAGTCAAGGTGATTATCTACACAGATCACGCTGCTCTTCGTTACCTAATGATGAAGAAAGAAGCAAAGCCAAGATTAATCCGATGGGTTCTCCTCCTTACTGAATTTGATGTGGAAATCCGTGACAAGAAGGGAGCAGAGAATCTCGTAGCAGATCACCTAAGCAGACTCGTCCATGAGGAAGATAAACCTGGAGAACAGAGCCCCATACATGGCACCTGCCCAGATGATACACTGTTCATACTCGAAGGCAGTTCAGAGAACACGCACCGCCCCGCGGTTCCCACCACCGCGACCCGGCGAGCTGTATATAGTATGCAGTTGGAGAAACTACCGCCCCGCGGTGATGACCACCGCGACGCGGCGATTAGATTACTTGAGAGCAAGGAAAGCTCACCGTGACCCCAAAGCACATCACCGCCCCGCGGTCTTATTTCTGGGATCACACTTTGCCCTGGCAATCTTGCTGACGTCCCTCTTCAGATAGCTATGGATCTCTTTGGAATCCAATCTTACAGACCATGGTATGCAGACATAGTCAATTATCTGGTTCGAGAAGAATTTCCCCCGGACTACACCAGAGCCCAAAAAGTAAAGATACTGAGAGAAGCTCGCCACTATGTCTGGGACGATCCCTATCTGTGGAAGTATTGCGTCGATCAGGTTGTGCGCCGATGTCTCCCAGACAACGAGGTATAATCTGTCCTTAACTTCTGCCATTCTGAGGCATGTGGAGGTCATTTTGGAGCAAACAGGACTGCTAGGAAAGTATTAGAAGCAGGATTTTATTGGCCACGCCTCTTTAGGGATGCTCATGTATTCTGTAAAGCCTGCGACCGATGCCAACGGGTCGGCAACATCACCAGAAGGAATGAAATGCCACAGTCATCACTGATTTTCTGCGAAGTCTTTGACGTCTGGGGCATGGATTTTATGGGACCCTTTCCTAACTCTCATGGGAATCTATATATATTACTGGCAGTGGACTACGTTTCCAAGTGGGTGGAAGCAAAGGCCACCAGGACTGATGATTCCAAAGTTGTGGCAAGTTTCATCAAGGAGAACATTTTCTCAAGATTTGGAGTACCCAAAGCTTTAATCAGCGACAGGGGAACCCATTTCTGCAACAAGACGGTGACTGCCCTGCTGAAGAAATATCATGTCACTCAGAGAATCTCCATGGCCTACCACCCTCAGACTAATGGGCAAGCTGAGAATTCCAACAGAGTGATCAAGACCATACTGGAGAAGACAGTAGCAGCTCACCGGAGAGACTGGAGCGCCAAGCTCAATGATGCACTGTGGGCATACCGTACAGCCTTCAAGACGCCGATAGGGATGTCCCCGTTCTGGCTGGTATATGGAAAAGCTTGTCACCTACCCGTCGAACTTGAACACAAGGCGTGGTGGGCAATAAAGAAGTGCAACCTGCAACTGGATGAAGCAGGTGAATTCCGTAAGCTACAAATGCAAGAACTTGAGGAATTACGCCTTGACACTTATGAAAACTCAGTCATCTACAAGGTGAAGACCAAGCAGTGGCACGACAAGCACATTCTGCAGAAAGACTTCAAGCCAGGAGATAAAGTTCTTCTATTCCAATCCCGGCTTAAGCTCTTTGTTGGAAAGCTGAAATCAAAGTGGTCAGGCCCGTATGAAATCGCTGAGGTGTACCCCCATGGGGCCGTAGAGCTGATCAACCCCAAGACCGGTACCACTTTCAAGGTGAACGGCCACAGATGCAAGCCTTACTACGAGGGGTTCGATCCAATACAGGATGAGGCACTACTCGAGAACCCTGACGCTGAAGCAGGATGAGCCATAACCCACGTCGAGCCAACGACGTAAACCAAGGCGTTGTCCGGGAGGCAACCCGGGTTAGTTCTTTTCCTTTCTTTTTCTTAGATTAATTTCATAGTTTATTTTGCTTTGTTTCGTTCGCCTGTTACTCACATTTCAGGTACGAAAGTAAATCCGAGATGAGACTTGGTACCCAGCATATCCCACCGCCCCGCGTCGCCAATTTACCACTTCGCGGTGGATTCCACCGCCCCGCGGTGGACCTCTGGTATAATTTCTCAACTCTAAAAAAAAAATGCAAGGCATAAAGGGCCCCGAAAAAACCTTAAACGGGTGAGTAATATTTTTATGCCTTGAGTTGGATACGAAGGATTTGACGGTGTCAGTTTAAAACCGCGGCTCGGTCCCACTTTCCCCATTTCGTTCCTGCGGACGGGGTGTTGGGGACACCAGCTAATGAGGAGATGGCACCGCAAGCTGAGGACGCCGAGGGCGCTGAGCTGGAGCCTGAGCCTATGGTGGATGCACCCATGATCATGGATGTTGATCCACCCATCCCCGACGTGGCTTCCACGTCTGCACCACCTCCTGAGTTCTCCTGGGACGAGATGTTCGTCCGTTTTGCTGCATTTAAGCTACGTCAGGAGGCTGCGAACGAGGCGACTTTGGCTCGGTTGCAGGCTCGTCAAGCTGAGATTACACGTGACATCCGGGAGCAGCTGGACGCCGCGGAGGTTTACATCACAGAGCAGTACTTTGGGAGGCACCCACCTCCGTCGGGCTATCCTTAGTGTCCACGTTCCTAGTGAGTGTGTTTCTCTCTTCCCTATTTGCTTTGTCTTCTTTTTACATTGAGGACAATGTGTCATTCAAGTGTGGGGAGGGATTTAGACTCACTGTCTATCTTAGCTAGTGTACAGTTTTTAATTCATGTATTTTCGTACTTGCATTTATTTCAAAAAAAAAAGCCATAAAATGTTGAAAAGGCAATCAAAAATCCTGGGATGAGTCGAAAACCCGAAAGGGCGGCTCAAGCAACAAGCAGGTAGTCCGACTGGTAATAGACTAGGGCAAGAGTGGACTGGAGTGATGTGAGTATATGTGAGACATCCAGTAAAATGAAATGAGTGGCTTGGTGAAAACCCGAAAGGGCGCCTTGGCAAGATGAGTGAAAAAGAAAAAAGAGTGAGTTTAGGATTTCTCTTACCTATTGGCGAGGCATCATAAGAAGGGCGACATAGAAGGATTGTCGGGTAGGCCACTTTGGAGCGATAAGGAGTTGGACTGGAGCTATGATTAGAGTTCTCTCGCATCATTCGTTTTGGTTGTTTGGAGTGTTGGTTGTTGAGTTGTTGTGGTTATTAGTGTCTTATATTGTCACACTTCCTGAGACCTTGATTTTGCTGGATTGGAGTATGATGGAGCTAATTTACTCGGGACGAGTAAAGGTCTAAGTGTGGGGATATTTGATAGGTGCAATTTAGTGCACCTTAACTAGTGACTTTTGACACATATTAGATGGAGTTTAAGTGGAGAATTAGGCTAAGTCTGTTACTTAGGAGAAGAGTTGGAGTTGTACAGACTTGGAGGTTTTGTAGCCTAATGAAGGAAGTTGGAGATGTTGAAGAAGATCTGCTCAGAGCTAAGGGAGAAAACTACCTCGCTTGGTAGTACGTTGGAGCAGATGAAGGATGAAGAAGTTGCCCGCGTCGCCCCGCGGCACTGTCACCGCCCCGCGGTGAAGATCCTTAGGAGAAGCGCCTCGCGCCAGAAGAAGCCACCGCATCGCGGTGGAGCATTACCGCTTCGCGGTGGAATGAAGACCGCATGGCTGACGTGTGCTGTTATTTCCTATTCTGATATTTTATACTTTATGTTTTAGTTTTATATTATTTCCTTATTTCGGTTATTAGGTCAACTTCGAGAAACCTATATAAGGTCTTTTCGTTAGTTTTGAGAAGGCACGCAGATAGTTACGTTCTTCTTCCTTAATATAATTTCTAGGTTTTTCAAGTAATGGATAGCTAAACATTCTTGTTTCGCTAGACGATTGAAGCACTACAATGAATTGGTTGTGAGATTTCTATTTCCTTGTTCTATATCTTATTAAGTTGGATTGATTCTCTCGATTGAATTGATTATTGATTTATGTTGGTTTACCTAGAGTTGCTAACTAGGTCTTTCGGCATTTATCATATTACTAGGATTGCATATAGGGGTTCCGAGTGCATATCTAGTGGCAAACACGTTTGTGCGTATAGGGGTTCCGAGCGTATATTTGTGTGTGAGAGTCAATTGCATATTAAGTAGGGGAGTGAGTACTTGTACGTCTTTCTACTTGCATGTGTCCTATATCCTTGTGTGTATTGCTATTGCTGTGTTGGTGTTAAAGTACGCTGACAACTGTGAGAATCAGTTGTGCTTTATCATTGGCATAGTAATAAGTCTATCGACAATTGTGATAATCGATAGTATTCACGATCAGGGTGGGAACAATGATAAGATAGTAAAAGAACTTGGAAAGATAGTTTTCAGTGATCAACCGATTGCATTGTGGTGTGGATATTTGTCTGGTGGAATACTTTCTCTCATCATATTTCATCTCTTGTCATTAATTGCATGTTTGTTTACGTTGCGATTATTCTAGACAAAACCCCCCGTTACTTGTTGATCATACATAATTGCGTACAGATAACCGACTCCCTGTGGGATCGACCTTGACTTACTTGCTATACTCTTTAGTAGGTGAATTGAGATTATTTTGACAGGAAAACGACACCGGTTTCCGGCCTCGTCATTCACCAACAAAAATATGTCAGGGAACTATTGAAAAAGTTCAAAATGGATTCATGCAAGCCTCTCTCCACACCTATCTCTACAATTTCTCATTTGGACAAAGATCACTCAAGTCCTCTTGTGGAAGAAAAACTCTATAGAGGTATGATATGCTCTCTCATGTATCTAACAGTTAGTCGTCCAGACATTGTGTTTGTTGTTTGCTTGTGTGCTAGGTTTCAATCATGTCTAAGAGAAACACACTTAGCTGCTGTGAAAAGGTTATTTCGATATCTCAAGGGAACTGACTCACTCTGCATTTGGTACCCCAAATAGTGTCTCTTTGAGCTGATGGGTTTCACTGATGCTGATTATGCTGAATACTTGGTGGATAGGAAGAGTACTTCTGGAATGGCACAGTTCCTAGGCCCTTGCCTTGTGTCATGAGGCTCAAAGAAACAAATCTCAGTCTCCCTCTCCACCATAGAATCTGAGTACATTGCAGCCGCCTCTTGCTGTTCCCAACTCTTATGGCTAAAGCAACAACTCGCGGATTTCGGTATGTGTTATGGTCCTCTCACTATTCTTTGTGATAATACCAGTGCTATAAACATTTCTAAGAATCTTGTGCATCATACTAGGACCAAGCATATAGATATAAGGCATCACTTTCTTAGAGATCATGTTGAGAAAGGGAATATCATTATGAAATTTTGTAGAACTGAAGATCAGGTTACAGATATATTCACCAAAGCCTTGAATAGAGTTCATTTCGAGAACCTTAGATTAGAACTGGGAATGATTCCTATAACCTAGCAGTGACTTTAGTTTAGAGGTTTCTCTCAAGTTCCCTTGATTGACCAGTTTAGATCTTTTACTTGTTCAGTCTTGGAATCTCTGTGTTATATCTTTTGCAATAGACCCTCATTTCCATAATAGTTACTCAAAAGGCTTTGATACATTTTTCTAGTTCGTGTCCTTGAGTCTTCATTATTCATTTTAACTCAATCATTGTTCAAATTTCTTTATTGGCCCAAAAGTCACAATCTGATCATATTCTAACCCAACAATATAAGACGAAATGATGATTGTGTACTATGACCCTCCCTTGCCTCATTGCACAATTCAATTCCCTATGATCCATTTCTTAACCCTTTTTGGGAATTATTGTGTAATGCGATAAATGGTCTTCCCCGATTTATTTTATGGGAACGTACTTTCAGGTCCTATGTTTTAAAACCCCACATCAAAGGTTCCTATATACCCCTCTAGCACACTAAAAAAATTGCCAGAAAGGAACTAGGATGGACTACCCTCTAAACGGCTAGTAAGCAAATTGCTCCTCCCAAGACGACTTTTATGGCAAATTCTCAGGCGTCAGACATGTCATTTCAGCCAGGAACAGTTTCCATCTTTGAGTGGTTGAGCTTTGAATTTGTGACCGTTCAACTTCAAAAAGGCTGCAAATCCTTGGAGCCGTTTCAATGCTTCAGATTTCCCAGTATTTCTCTCAACGGCTCGATCTCTCCAACGGCACCAACAACACTCAACGATTATTAAAGGGCTCCTATTGATTGAACCAAGCACTCTGCCTTGCTACTCTCCAGCTCTCCCCTTCTCTCAATTGCTCCCTTTCTGTTTCTCACTTCTCAAAAAACCCCAGCATCTCAAATGGCCGACAAAAACCCTAACCCTAATCTTGTTCAGGATGAGGGAGAAGTTGCACTCCTCAAAGCTTTCAGAGAAAAGAAATCAGCCTCATCCTCGAAATCCCTTGATGTCACCCCCTCTCAAAACCCAATAGCCCAGCAAGCTGAGAAGAAAGAAAAGGAACTCCCTCCTGTGTCCGCATCTGCTACCCACACCGTCTCAGAAGGAGGCTCCCACGACTCCTCTCCGGACAAGGACACCCAGGAGATCCATAGCTCAGAGCCGTCGCCTGCAAGCCTTAAATCCAAACCTGTCTCTAACCCTGCTCCCTTAGTTGCCACAAGGCTCAAACTTTGCAAACGCAGTTCCCAGGCCTTGGTTCCTTACAATCCTGCCTCAAAAAAGCCCAAATCCGCCACCCTTTCTTCCTCCTCTCTGGGACAAGTGCCTTCCTCCTTCTCTAAGAGGAAGATACTCAAGCCACTCATTATCGGAAAGGAGTTCTGGACCCAAACCCTAGAGGAAGAAGATGAAGATCAATTCGGTGAAGCCCTCAGTGAGTTTCACTCTCTGCTCCAGTACCAAGGATGGGACCAGATCTTGGTGAAACCCTTCTCAGTCTCTGACGAAGTCGTGCGCCTCTTCTACCAGTCCATGACCTTTGTGCCAGCCAAAGAAAACTCTCCCAGCAACGAGGCCATCATTCAATGGAAGGGAACTATGTATCCTTTGTCCCCCAGCATCATTGCCTCTACTCTAGGGATTGAGCACAGGTCAGGCTTTGACATTTTGCACCAAAAGAAGACATGGCCCAAAGGAAAAGGCTACAAAACCAAGACTGAGGTGGTAACCAAGCTCTATGATGGCGACACTCCAAAGAGCATGCAAACTAAGGGACTCTCCATCTCCAACAAGCTGTTGCACTTCTGGCTCATCAGAAATTTGGTTCCCAGGCAGGAGCACAGAGCCACGGTTCTCATCACTGATGCAATTCTCATGGATAAGATTTTGTCTGGTGACCAAGTTGATCTCCCCAGGATAGTGTTGGCCCATATGCAGTTCTGTAAGTCTCATGAATCCCATGCCGTGCCCTTCCCTCACCTCATCAAACAACTTCTCTCCATGCTCAACCAATATCCTGATGACTTCCCTGAAACCGCCTACAACAAGTTCCTCACCATCGCCATAGTAAGAAAACTCAAAACCAAAGATCACCAGGCCGCTCCCTCTGAAACTCAAGCTGATCCGCCCAAGGAAAAGGCCAGTTCCCAAGCTCTCTGCCACCGCTCTACCCCACTCAAGACTCCTCTATGATCCTAACTTCTCTGGGTCGTATTGAAAAAGCTATCACGGATGGTTCCCATGCTATATCAGTTGCCCTCCGTGATCAAGTAAATGAACTGGGGAAAACTAGAGCTGTTGTTTCCAGTCTGGTGGAGGTGCTTCAGAAAACCTGGGAGGATGCAACTGGAGCAAATCAGGCCACAGGCCAGGATAAAGGAACTGACGATAAGAAGGATGATGAAGAGGAGGCCACTGACATGCCATAGGAACGTCTCTCCTAGTTCCCAGTGCTATAACGCCACATTGTGCTAGTAGTTCCCTAGGATCCTACTCCCCTCTTCTATCCTTTCTTTTGTCTGCTTTAAAGTTTTCTTTTGTGATCTTGTGTGTCTCTCTCTCTACTCTGTGTCTGAACAATGTAATAAGCTCTCATGACTAATGGACTCTTTTGGCTACATTTATAATGCATTATTTGTCTCTGCCTTCAGTTTCTATTATGGTCTCTGTCATGGGTTTAGCGCAATTGTTTATTTCCCTTTGATATCCTTTACATGATACGTTAATTGATCTTTCGATGATGTCAAAAGGGGGAAGAATGGATAGGAACCTTGAACTATTGAAACTACTGGACTTATAGGAAATCTGAACCCGTTCTATTTCTGAGGGGGAACTTGAATAACTTAGTTCATCTCCTTAGGGGGAATTTGCAACTATTGAATGTTCTCTCAATATTTTATAAAGTTGTAAATCTCTAAGCTCAACCGTTCTCATGAATATTATGTCCTTATTATGTTGCCAGGTTCCTTATATTTGTCATCATCAAAAAGGGGGGAAATTGTTAGGAAACGGAACTCTGGAACTTCGGTTCCCCTGAGAGTTCCTTTCCTCAGTTTCTCTACTTTTGAAGATGAAAAATATTTTGATACTAATGTTTTATCTCAAAGATGTGTTTAGAGGAACCACAAGACAGTTCTTGGAACCATGGAAGCCAAACAAGATAAAGAAACCAAACAAGCAAGCCAAAGGAACCCAGGTGTGCCCAAAAATCCAACACGTGATGTTGATTTTCCCGAGAAATCTGGGAACACCAAACCTTGGACAAAAGATGGTGAAAGCGACTTGAGCGAAACTTCCAAAAGTCTGCCACCATCCAGAGCAAAATTCCAAGATGCCTAGAATGCCGAACCTCGGACAAAGGTTGTTGAAAGCGACCTGTCATAAAGCTGTCACCATCCAGAGGACAGTTCCAAAGTGTCCAGATTGTTGAACCTCGAACGAAAGGAGTTGGACAACGACTTGACAGACTTAGCTGAAGCAGTTGACCAACCAAAGTGGTTTCTGAGCTGCCTAGGTTGTTGGTACATGTCAAAGACAATGTGAATCAAGGATTACCACACATCCTAGGGCAAGCTTGATCTGTGGGAACCAAGAGAAGATCCAACCTCGAAGAATCCACTATATAAGGAAGATAAGCTCTGCTATTATCTTCAAGCACAAAAACAAGAATCACACTCCATAGCAAACATCAAAGTATGAACTCTCAAACAAGATCATTAACGCAAACTGAGATCAGAAGGAACCAGTCAAGGAACCCGAGAGTTGAGTGCTAGTTCCCGTGACTGTAAGTGAGTTAGTTCCTTGGTGCTAAGGATTGCTTCTTGGATTGATTATAATTTGTGTTAAGTTATCTAGGATTGTCTAACTGTGTGTAAGGCAAATAAACTGTGTGTTTGTTCCTAGGATAATCTATAACCAAAGAGATAAGAAATCAAGAAGTAGACCTTGAAATCCTTTCGAAAGAAAGGTAGTGGTTTTTATCATGGATTGCTAGTTGGCAATCAAAGGTTTCCACTATAAGGAACTCGTTCATTTGTATTTGATTGTTTATTTCCGCTGCGAAGGGAACTTGGTATTCTTAGTTCCTTAGTTATTTATCTAACGATCACGATCCTACAGGATATTCATGGTCAAGTACAACCTGATGGGATAGTTGAAAGACACAAGACCTGTTTGGTAGCTAGAGGGTACACTCTTATAGCGGGTAAGGATTATAAGTTCACCTTCTCTCAAGTTGCTAAATTACCCACTATCCATGTACTCTTTGCCTTGACCACTGTAAAAACAATGGCATGTCTACCAACTTGATTTGAACAATGCTTTCTTGCATGGTTCATTGGATAAGGAAGTGTATATGGTTCCTCCACAAGGCTATTCAAAGGCACAACTGGGAGAAGTATGTAAATTGTAACGTTCCTTTTATGGTCTTAAAAATGCTTCATGCCAATGGAATAATCAGCTAACTAATTTACTCCTCCAACTTGGTTATGTAAGATCTATGCATGATTACTCACTATTTATAAGGCAAGTAAATGGCTTAACTATCTACTACATCCCTGGTGTATGTTGATGATTTACTACTAACTGATGATGATACTAAGATCATTTTACACACCAAGACAAAGTTAGATAGGAAGTTCACCATCAAGGACTTGGGTCCAAACCGTTTCTTTCTTGGCATTAAAGTTGCAAGGTCAGCAACTGGAACTGCTTTGAATCAGTAAAAGTACATACTAGACATTCTCAAAGATACAAAGATGTGTGACTACAAGTCAACATTGTTTCCATTGCTCAAAGGGTTAAACTTGTCAACAGAAGAAGGCACCATTCTTCCTGACCCTAAGATATATATGAGGTTAGTATGAAGACTTATATATCTTAATATTACTCACATTGATGTCTCATATGTTGTACAACAATCAAGTCAATTTGTTAGCAGCCCAAGAGAACCTCATTTACATGCAGCACTACTTGTGGTTCGATACCTAAAAGGTACTATCAACTAGGTTTATTCTATTCAACTAAATCAGACTTGACATTCACTAGCTACAATTATGCAGATTGGGCATTTTGCAAGTTTTCTACCCGATCTTGAAGTGGATATTGTGCTTTTTTAGACACCAACCTAGTCTCATGGAAAACTAAGAAACAAAAGACAGTCTCAAAGTCTTCAGCGGAATAAGAATACAGAAGCATGTTTGTGTGTGCTAGTGAAGTGGTGTGGCTCAAACAGTGCTCAAAGAGATGTTTGTCTATGTTCAACTGCTAATCACCATGTATTGTGACAACAAAGCCGCCCAGCACATAGCGACAAATCCGGTGTTTCATGATTGCACTAAACATCTCATAAATGATTGCCACTATGTTAGAGAAAGAGTGGATGAAGGCTTCATCAGCACCACTTATTTCAAGTCACAAAGTTAGTTACCCGATATTCTTACTAAACTACTTGATGTAGTTCAACATAATTATCTTTCTTTCAAGCTTGGTTTAGTTAATCTTCCACCAAATCTAGCTTGAGGGAATATGGAAATACTAATATGTAAGTGAACCGGTGATTATAAATCGAGCTCACGTTTGTTAGCTAGTGAGGAACATTATAAGTACCGAACCCTTCTTCTACTCTGTAAATAATGATGTTTTCACTCTAATAATATATTTTTCTCTCTTGATTCTCCTCTCATGGAAGAATCTCGATTCTTTCTTTTGTTCATTCACATACACTGAGTTGACTTCACATATAACATATATTGTGGGATCCCAATAAAACTGGTCTTAAAGCCCATCAAAAGAGAGAGAAGGCCCAATGCCCATTTTTAAAGTACAAATAAGAAATTAGGTTAAGGATTAAGGGGGGAGAGGCAGAAAGTTAGGGGCGAGACCTCAGGATCACATAGGATTAGAAAAGGGGAAGGAGCTCAAATGAATGGGAGAGGGAGAAAAAACTCGAGGGTCATATGCAAATAAGGGCTACAATCTTGAAAGGAGCCTTGGCTCAACGTTGTGCTGAACCCCGACCCATACTTCAACTCGTATCCCATGCCAGCTTGCTAATGAACATCAGAATTGAAGAAAAAGGTTGATCCCATATTCCGATCTGTCGCCGATTGTAGCGATGGAGCTTTGAAAGAGGTTCACGTCAGGCAATGCTCCGACCGCATTATCAAATTCGTTGCTTAAAGGTTCGACATCTCTCCATCTATTTTCTCGCCGTTTCACTGGCTCTTTGATTGTTTCCAACCATCTCTCGCAGTCATGGTATCGATTCCGATCTCTCTTGCTCGCTTGATATGTTCATGCTAGGAATCTATGAATTGAAGCTTGATAACTTAGTTTTTACCTTAGATTTTGTGAGGCCTTTAGGTGAAGGACCACTTTTCAGATGAGAGCTTATGGTTTCCCTTAATAATGGCATATGGAGTTGTGTATATGCTTTGTATAACTTGCTTAGATGTGGTGTGTGGACATGTCGTTTGTCTCGAAACCGAAGTTTTCCTAAACTTTAAATGGGTTGTTTGGTCATTTATCCCGTATGCACATTTTCATCTGGATTCTAGTTTTGTTGTCCGTGTAGCATTTCTGTGTTACTCGAATTACCGATTGGCTTCATTCTCATAACTTTAAACCGTTGGTTGTGTTATCCAAAATTGTTCTAGGCTAGTGAGTTTTTAGCATTCATCTTATTGGAGGAGAGGATCATATTGCTTTTGAGATCATTCTTGCTTGTTCAATGTCTTGTTTGAATGCTTGAAAGTATATGTTAACTTACTAAACATGCTTTTTGTGGAATAATCGACATTAACAGGTTCAATTCCCTACTAATGAAATAAAGGGTGATTGTACTCGTTCAAGGTAATTTGATGGGTAAGTGAATCTCTCAATCTTAGCTTTTTTCTATATATATGTTTTTTGTATGGAAAACTGACTTGATCGTCGAAGTTGCAAGCCCGGGGAAGCCCTCGGGTCTTTTTCAGGTTTAAATCAAGCTAGAGGGGGGACATTTCGGCAACGGCGAGAGCCAATTGACATGGGAGTGGACTTTATGGAATCAAGAAAGAAGAACACCGGGATTAGTGGCGTGTTGGGCACTAATTAATTCACCCCGTTGAAACCGGAATTCAACACTGGCGCCGACCATGGGAACCTCCTCACACAGCTAGGAAGGCTCATGTCATGCCGAGAAATGCCCACTCTATGGAAAACATCCAACGACGAACTTTATTAGAAGCAAGGAACAAAGAACCAAGTTCCGCTCCACTTCGCCTCGGCTTTGTGTATCCTTCACTCTATTCTACTCATGCTTTGTGTAACTCTCACTATGCTCCACCTTTGTTTTCGTGTAGACTTCACGACGCTTCACGACGGCTGAGCCTCGCACGTCCCTCAAGTCGATGCAATTAATGGTATTGCTTCCCTCGCCACCACTTATGCCTTTTACAAGAGAGCAAGTAAAAGGGCAATATGAGACAAAAAGAGAAGTGGCAATACACTTAAAGGCAAGTTGAACAACATCACGAGAAAAAATAGTGGAGTTCCATTCTCTTGGCCTTCCCGGCCCTCGCTCTTAGCCTTCCCGGCCCTCGCTCTTGGCCTTCCCGACCCTCGCTCTTGGCCTTCCCGGCCTTCGCGAAGAACTCATGGCCTATTGTTGAATCGTAGTGTGTTAGACAGGGAACGGTGAAACTGTTCCCTGGGCAGCGGAAATAACAGAGATTCAGTAGTAACAGTAAGACAGTTCCTTAGAGAGGAATTGTCTTACTGTTACTACGTGTACTTGTATTATTAATCAAGTTGTACAATCTCACAAGTCTTATCTCCACCTAATCACACACAGTTCCTAGGTTTCTAGACTTTGAGTGCAATCAACTATTAACAACACAAGAACACAACAAAAGACTCTAAGCAAGTACTCACAACACAAGTTCGTACCTTGCATTGGACCTTGATATCAATCGCAATAGCTCTTCAGTATGCTTCTTTAGTGATGATCGAGATGCCTTTTCCTAAGATATCCTCAACTATATATAGTGGCAGCCAAGACCTTTGTTACCAAACACCTCAGATATTAATCGAATCCTATACATGGTAACAGTCTGAGATTTATTTTCCTTCTAAAACAACTTGGCTTACAAACACATGGTTTCCATAAGTAAAATTTCCTAAGACACGCTATCTATCTCTTCTCTCTCTGAGTAGATCTTCAAAACTTGGTTTCCATAAGTAGCGGTCTCCACTGGTAACAGCTGGCAACGTCTGAAATCTTCATTTTCCTTATCCGTTGTTTCCAAGTATAAAAGTTTCCTTGTATAAGCAATATGTGCGCTTCATTGTTCAATCTTGCTTCCGCGTAACTGTTCCATGTTTTCACCACGTGTCTTAGCATCCTCTGCTTTCTCTTCTTTCACATGCTTTCCACTATTCCCTAAATCGTTCATAAACCCTGAAACTCATAGAAACAATGTAAAACATAAAACTCAATGGTGTTTATCATCATCACAACCAGAGGGAACGTCATGGTTCCAACAATTTCCCCATTTTTGGTGATGACAAACCCATTCAAAATTGTTCAATCATAACACAGGGTAAAAAGCAGAAAGGCATAAGTCATAATGTTTCTAAGATCAAATGTTTAAGCAAAAAATTTATCAAATGAATAATAGCAAGTCATACCTTCAAGTTGCATCATCGTTCCCCCTCAGCACTAGCATCGTTCAAAAATTTATAAAGATTTAGGAACAATAAGACTGTTACCTTACTTTACTGAGTTTATCACAATTTTCCACACTTCCCCATTTTGGCATCATCAAAAGATCAAAAGATAAACAAGGGAACAATAGGACTATTGTGGCAAATTAGGAGCAAAATAAAGTTCATAGATGATAACACCCATTTTGTACATATTTTAGGAGTCTAGTTGTATATTAGAATAGTTCTTTTACATGCATATTTTATATTTTTTTTTGTTAACTTTGCATTATTTTGTATTCGGAGTCTACACTCGTACTTTTGTGATTTCAGGTATTTTAGGTGCAAATTTGGAGGCGATACGAGTCTATTGTTGAAGATGCCAAATAAAGGCCTGATCCTGTTGCTAATTAATATCAGGCCCGTGTGGACACAATCTCGAAATGTCTTTCGAAAACTAATGATGCTGCTGTTATTTCACATGTGTGGGCCGGCCCATTACATGGTATGCTAAATTGGATGGCACGAGCCCACTGGAACAAGGAATCTGGTGGAGGAGAGAAGGGATTAGTTTGACTTTTCAAAGGGGGTTACGCAGCTTGAGGGGAGGAGTTTAGATTTGATTCTTGTTTTTTGGCTTTAGTTTTTGTCTTAGTTTTAACTGGCCTCTTCCGGAGACAAGAGAGGGGTTTAGTTTTTGTTTTGTTTTAGCTTTCACAGCCGCAGATAAGGGATTGAAATTCAAGAAGGATTTTTGGCCTTTTGCACAATTGGAGATTTGGTATTATTGTTCTAGCCTTTGTCAACTTGAATTATTTTGTTATTGAGATTTGGATTTTCTTATCTCCCGTTTTAATTGAATAATTCATATATGTTGTTGGCTAGTGTAAATCTATTGAATACGCCTTCAATCATGCTTGGCTAAATTCCTAGTTCTAGGGTTATGGTGATCCAAACAATGCGTATGTAATTAGAGTTATTATCTTTGCCTGAATTGAAATAGTATTTGATTCATTCCTAGATGCTTTATGCCCATAGTAGCTTTTGCTAATTGGATCTTATTAGGGTTTGAGACCGAGAGGTGAAAACACTAGTAAGTAATCAGGTAGAGTTTGAGACGGAGAGGTGATAATTTCTACTAGATCCATAGGAATCGAACCTGGGTGTTATTTGTGCGAGAACAACTTAATTACTCTTGAGGATACTAAGTGGTCATAGATGTTCTAGGTTTGAGTTGATTTAGCGGAGTGCGAGAACAACTTAATTACGTCTATCATCGTTTGAGAGGAGTTAGTAGATTACCTTAGATGACTTACCTTCAAATAGTTGGACTAGATTCAGGTAGAGTTTGATTTTATTTACTGAAGCATTATTGCGGTGATCCTTAACCTTAGACACATTTATCCCATAGATTTTTATTTGCTTTCTTTATCAATATTTGTTAGCTTAGTTATAGTTTTACCCAATCTCATATCTTTCCGGCCTAGTTCACTGGTAGCGTTTTCAATTAATATTACATTGGTCTCTGTGGGATCGACACTTGACTACTACAACTGACCCCGTACACTTGCGGGTAGGTTTTAGCCACATCAATAGATCGAGCAGGGAATGATTACAAAAGATCATAGAACACATAGCAAATAACTAAACAAAATCAAAAGAGCAAGCACAATCTCAAAATAACATAGAAATTCAAGAAAAATAGGGAAAGACGGGCTAGGATAGG
Organism: Rheum nobile; assembly: GCA_027886185.1. Classification (NCBI taxonomy): domain Eukaryota; kingdom Viridiplantae; phylum Streptophyta; class Magnoliopsida; order Caryophyllales; family Polygonaceae; genus Rheum; species Rheum nobile. The sequence goes on from WOAB01000171.1 coordinate 180,558, forward strand.
CAAAGGTGTCCACTCAAGACTCAGAATCCTCCTTCTGGTCTTTGTCCTTGTTGACAAAATACTCAAGAAGCAGTGAAAGAATGTTCTTGATCTCACGCAGTTCAATCAACATCTGGCTTTGCACAGAGCCACCTTTTGATGTTCCCTCTCCAGCTTCTCGCTTCATAATCTCTGACACAAGCAGAGTTCCCTTGTCATCTCCCTGATATCTCATCTTGTTCACATTCACCATATCCAGCTCAGTGACCATGGGAACTTCCCCTTCTGCTCTGTAAGCCCCCTCTGCTTGCAGAATAAGCTTGATGATGTTTGGGTAGGCTAGGGAGTGAGTCTCGGCACTGCATTTTGCCATGTGTTGTAGAATGACCCTAGGAAGGTCAATCTTCTCCATGTGCCAAAACCTATCCAATAGCAGCAGATCGGTGGCAGTGATTGATGTGGCTAAAACCTACCCGCAAGTGTACGGGATCAGTTGTAGTAGTCAAGTGTCGATCCCACAGAGACCAATGTAATATTAATCGAAACACTATCAATGAACTAGGTCAAGAAAATGGGAATTGATGAAATCTATAATTAAGCTAACTAATAAAACAAGATAAAATCAATGGGATAAATGTGTCTAAGGTTAAGGATCACCACAACGATGCAACAGTAAATAAAATCACAATCTGCCTGAATCTAGTCCAAATTATTTGAAGGTAAGTCATCTAAGGTAATCTACTAACTCCTCTCAGACGATAATAGATGTGTCTGAACTAAACTAACAATCGCTCTCGCGCAGAGCTAATCTCATTCAAACCCATTAACGCACTTAGAGTCTAGAGATAAATTGAGATAACATCCGCTCTCGCGCTCCGCTAAATCAACTCAAACCCAGAACATCTATGATGACTTAGTATCCTCAAGAGTAATTAAGTTGCTCTCGTACAAATAACACTCAGGCTCGATTCCTATGGATCTAGTAGAAATTATCACCTCTCGGTCTCAAACTCTACCTGATTACTTACTAGTGTTTTCACCTCTCGGTCTCAAACCCTAATAAGTTCCAATTCGCCTAAGCTACTATGGGCATAAAGCATATAGGAACGAATCAAATACTATTTCAATTCAGGTAAAAATAATAACTTTATTCACATACACATCGATTGGATCACCATAACCTTAGAACTAGAAATTTAGCCAAGCATGATCGAAGACATCAATAGATTTAAACTAGTCATCAACATATATGGATTATGCAATAAACACTGGAGATAAAATTGAATCTCAATAACAAAATAATCCAAATTGACAAAAGACTAGAACAATAATACCAATCTTCGAATCAAGCTAGTCAAACTCCCTCTTGAATTTCAATCCTCTACGTACGGCTGTGAAGCTCCAAACTAAAACAAAACTAAAGCTAAACCTCCATTCCAAAAGCAAAACTCTCCCCCTCCTCTGTACGTAACTCCTCTCCTTTATCCCCTCCTGAAATCAAAACCCCCCCGTTGAAAAGTCAAACCAAAAACCCCCTCCTTCATCTACTCTCATCTGCTGCTTTTCTTGAATTCCAGTGGGCCGGCCTCTTTCCTCTCTGAAGAATCACGTGGGCTACACGGTCTAGCATTTTGGGCCAACTTCTTAATGGGCTTCTATATGATCTTGTAACTTCAGCCCTATATTGTTTCACCGGTATCCATATATTTGGCGTCTTCTCAAATAGTCTCGTATCACCTCCAAATTTGCACCTAAAATACCTGAAAATATAAAAGTACGAGTGTAGACTCCGAATACAAAATAATGCAAAATTAACTATAAAATATATAAAATATGCATGCAGATGATCTAAACTAATATGCAACTAGACTCCTAAAAACATGTATAAAATGGATGTTATCAGTGATTGCGTTCCTCTTCTCTTGCCTAGGAACAACAACTTTCATAATAATGTGATGCGCTATTCGTTGAGGCATAGTAAGAGCAGACACGTGAGTGGCTCCAGATGTGGACTTGAAGAGCCACTGAGCACTAGCCTCCTTGGCCTTCTTCTGAGCATCTGTGATCTTCTCACCAGGGATTTCACAAAACCCTTCAGCAGAGACACCCAGAAATCGAGCAACTATCGACACAATGAAGGAAAGATCTTCATCATTGATAGACGTTGTTCCCACCATAGTTGAAGCAGTGTTGAGTTGGAAGGAATGGTAGAACTCACTGACTTGGTCAGGATTGACCATGACGCGGTTAGAGAAGAGGTGTTCCCAGCCTTGAAATTTGAGACGCTCCAAGATGTCTTCGAAGTCGTTGGCGACTAGGAACCCTTTAGGGATAAGGAGGTGGGGAAGGATATTTTTTCCTTCGACAGATGGTTCCTCCAACTTTGCTTTCTTCCTGGGCTCAATCTTCTTTACCTCAGTTTTCTTGGCCTCAATCTTCTTCGCCGAGCGCAGGCGTTCCTTCAAGGTGCCTAGAGTGGTCTCATCGGCGGCGGACTTTGTCGGAGTTCAGAAGTCGGTGTGTTGGATCGTTAGAGTTACGTCTGAGGGAACAAAAGCTCTGTTCCCACAGAAGGTGCAACGGAATAATATAGCAAGAAAGATAAGGAACAAACTCACGATGTATAGTGGAAACCCTAATTAGCCAACTAGCTAATCAAAGAAAAACCACTACCTTCAAGCTTCTCGCTTGAGAGGATTTTGAAGTGTCTACTTGTCTTATTGATTTCTTGTTCGATTACACTTGTAGCGTGGACTCCAAACCCTAGACTTCCCACCTAGATTTGAAACTCTCTTCTATAACGATGAATACGAACTCAACCCTCTAAGACTCACAAACAACTTCACTCTCTTTTTCTTTTCAGTTTAATGCTCCAAGTTCGTACATAGAATTGAATCTCACAATCCTATAAATACAACTCGACTAACACAATCGTAACAATATAACATATCTTTCTAAGCTTGGTAACAAGAAGATATTAAATGATTTGAAGAATATTATCTTAACAGCCGATATTATCTAAGGAAGGAATTCCTAAGATAACATAATCGGATTAAGATAAAATCCTTCTCTCTCCAATAATATTATCTTAGGAAAGATTTCCTAAGATAACATAATCGGATTCTCTCTCCAAATCTTCCCATCGGCGAGATCCTTCCAGCCGAAATCCTTCTTCCTTGACCGTGTGATCTTCCAAGATATTTTCCATAATCTTCACGCTGAATATCCTTCACTCCATTCACAGCTTGATTCTCGTTCATCATTGATGTTCCTTGAGAGGAAACAAATCATATGGAGAGAGCTTTGTTCCCTCTGCACTCCTTCGCTGCAATGGTTCCCTGAGACAACTGAATTGTTCCTGAAACACTTGGTTACCAGATTAGTTGAATGTTTGTTTCCATCAAAACCTAAGGAATTCAACAAATTCCCCCTTTTTGATGGTGACAAACATCCTTAACAATAAAACATACATATGAGATAAAGACAGTTGTATCGAGAAAGTTTTCACACTTGGACACAATAGTTCCCCCTTAGTCTAGCACCATATGAAACCATGTTTTGTTCCCCCTCATCTAAAGCTACCAGTCATTTTCCCCCTTTTGGCATCATCAAAAACATAAGTTAATAGCGAGAGGAAAATGAGCAAGTCAAGATAAGTAGACAACCCTTGTTCATTAAAAGGAAACAACCAACCGTAAACATAGTGCAAGGACAACAACAAGATATGCAAGGAAAACACACAGGATCAACAGGCCAATCAAGGCAAACACATGAAACAGAACCAAAGAAAAACAAAGCAACGAGGGAATAGATGTTCTGGGAACAAAAGAGGGATTGGTTAGCCAGAGAGAGACGAATCAAGCACCACTGGTGCCTGCGGAGGGAGCCGAAGTATGAATAGTAATTAAAGTACACACTTCCTCCATAAGACGCTTTTGTTGTTCTACCAACATAGATATTGCGCGGGACAAACTCCTCACGGCCCTTCGCAGATCTGGTTCATCTTTTTGTTCCCCCTCAGAGTCTGCACCTTCAGACTCCTCCTCATCCACATCAGCTTTCATCTCAAGTTCAACCTTGACCCAGCCAACACCTTCTTGCAATACACACTACTTCTTGTGCAGGATACTAGCATCCAACCGCCGGTAGAGGAAATATTCATTGGTCCCCTCTTTGTATACCTTGTGGTGTTCCAGTTTTTTTTTTATATATATATTTTTTTTGGAACAACACACGGGAGTATAGGGCAACCTTGCTGAAGTCGCCATATAGATAGGAGGGGAGAAACCACGAGAATCCTTTTTCATATCTTTTCAAGTACTAAGGATAATGTTCTCAATCCTCTTCTTTCCTTCTTTTTCCAAAGATCACAGCCAAGAAGATATCTTCCAAAAATAAATCTTGTAAAAGATTCTGTCTAAATCCATGAAAGCCCACAAAATTTCAAGCGCACCAAACATCATGCAACCAACACACCAATCCTTAATGCACATAACACATCATACCTGTCAAATCCCAGCCACAGACCACAGAGGCGACGATTCGTATTCTCGTCTTTCCGAAAAAGTAGAAGAGTGTGATGCGGGGGTAACGTTACCAGAGAAGGTACAAAGAGCATCACACAGAAACATATACGAGAATTTTTAATATTGTTTAATCATGAATGAGAGGCTCCCAGATGTGGATGATAAGAGAGGCTCATAGGAAGCATCAAGCATGATGGCTAGGGTAAGTTGTAGAGTCAACAATCATTTGAGCTTATAATGAGGGATCAATGCATCAAGTTGACTCTTTTGGGCCGAAAGAAGGCTGATTCATGTATTATTATGATAGCATAGATGATCATGGATGAAATTTTGCACATAAGTGAAGTATTAGCACGAGTCTAAGCAAGTTGTTCAATTAATGATCAAGAGGATGAATGCAGATCAGGACATGATGATTCGACTTTCACATTTTACAATGTAATTTAGCCAATCATCGAAGGAACATAAGAGATAGACAATCAGTTTAGAGAGATCATACCTAGCTCCATACGGAACTGTTCGAAAGGTTTCCTATTCAGTGCCTTGGTGAAAATATCAGCGATTTGATCCTTGGTTCCGCAGAAATCCATGGACACCAACCCTTTCTCCACACAGTCACGTAAGAAGTGATGTCTTATCTCGATATGCTTGGTACGTGAGTGTTGCACAGGATTCTTGGAGATATTTATTGCACTAGTATTGTCACAGAGAATGGGAATATAGTCAAGAAGAATACCATAGTCGCTGAGTTCTGCTTCTTTGACCCTCAGGAAACCAAGCATGGCCCAAGGAACTGAGCCATTCCAGATGTAGATTTTCTATCCACTTTGTTCCCTGCGAAGTCAGCATCTGTGTATCCAACTAGATCGAAGTTTCCACCCCTTGGATACCACAGACACAGATCGTCTGTTCCCTTCAAGTATCTCAGAATCCTGTTCACTGCTTTGAGGTGTGTCTCTTTGGGATCAGCCTGAAAATGAGCACATAGACACACACTATACATAATATCAAGTCTACTTGCAGTGAGATAAAGAAGCGAACCTATGATTCCTCGATAGAGTGATGGATCAACTCCTTGCTCATGTTCGTCATTTCCCATTGTTCCTGCAGAGGGATAGAAACTGGGATTTCTCAAATTATGTCCCATGATCAGTACGGATGGATCCCAGAGACTGTCCCATACTCCTCTCAACCGACTTGAGCCAAGATTCAAATTCAGCATTCACTTCGTCCTTTGATGACAGAAAAAGAGTCCATGTGTACCTAGAGTAGTCATCAACAAATAACAAAGACATAGGCATTTTCCCCACGGCTCCTTGTGCGCATTGGCCCACAAAGATCCATGTGGATTAGTTCCAGAGGACGGGTAGTACTTACCTCCTTCTTTGACTTGAAGGAAGACCTTACTTGCTTACCTTTTGTGCAAGCATCACAAACTTCAATTCTCGTTGCTTCGATCTTAGGAAGACCGTTCACCAGTTCTTGTCTATGAAGTTTGGAAAGAAGTTGAAGACGTGCATGTCTGAACCGCTTATGTCACAGATCTGTTGTACCAGCAATGGATGACAGACATAGTTCCTTCTCAGGGATGAAAGCAGGATCAACACTATAGACGTTGTTGTCGCAGATCCCTTTCAGTAGAATTTTCCTTGTACTTATGCACTCAACATAACAATCATCAGTAGTAAAGACTACCCTATTTTTCTTGTTTTGACACAGTTGAGCCACACTAAAAAGATCAAATTTGAGATTATTCACGAGTGTCACATTATCCACAGTAATATGGTTAGAAAGTTTTACCTTACCAAGACCACAAACTTCTCCCTTACTCTTATTTCCAAAGGTTATTGAACCTCCGGAGGCCTGTTGAAGTGAGGTGAGCCATCCTTTGTTCCCTGTCAGGTAACTTTAGCAAGCACTATCGAAATACCGGGAACCTTCCTCACTTCAACCTGTATAGAAAGAGTTAGTTTTTACGAACCCAGACAAGCTTAGGCTTTCTGGGTGTGGGAGCATCATATTTGATTTCTAGAGGTTTAGCATTCATCTTCTCCCTAGCAGTACGAGCAATTTCTTCATTGTGTTTCTTCAGGAGGCACTCTTGTTTGTAGTGACCAGAGTGACCACAGTACCAACAAATTCTTTGACATTTTAGATCAACATACTTACTCTGCCTAGGCCAAATTGATTTGTTAGCATACCTAGAATGAAAATCAATACGATTGGACTTACCGCTTTGAGATTGTTTCAACCAAATGGAATGAGCCTTCTGTCCATGGTACCAAGCCTTGTTCCCATCAGTCGAATTTGAACAGTCTTTGTGATTGTTCCTTCTCGAGGAACTTTCCCTTTTTTCTTGCGTTGACTGCTTTCCTTCGACTCCAAGACATTTAGATTTAGTGTCATCAACAGGAAGCATAGGTGGATACCCAATTCCAAAGCGAGGTACTTCCTTCTTTTCAGTCTTCTTTTCATTCTTGGCTGCTACAAACACAATTCCTTTTGACTTTTTCTTCTGTTCCTCACTGAGTTTAGTTAGATCACTAGACAGTTTTGCATTGCCTAGTTTTAACATTAGTGACTCGGACTCGAGTAAGGAAACAGAGGATTCTAAACACATGATCTTCTCAGTGAGTTTGGGACACTCATTGCAAGGACTTGGAGAAGAGGATGAACCTTTCTCAAGTTTGAGCACTTTTTCTGCCCAACCTTTGTTTTCCTCGATCAAACTTGAGATCGATTCATCCTTTTCTTCAATCTGCTCACTGAAAAGACTATTCTCATGCACGAGTTTTTTAATGAAGAAAATTAGGTGATCTTTGGACTTACTTTTCAAGCTTGAGATGAGTTCAGATTCATTTACCTCATCCTTATGCAGACCACCCTTTGATTCATCATAGTCTTCTATGGCCATCAGACAGACATCCCTGGAGTGAGATGATTCTTCGTCATCTGAGTCAAAATCACCCCATGTTGCGACCATTGCTTGCTTCCCTTCACGAGCCGGAGGAAGACCTACCTTTTTCTTGAAGCAGTTTTTGGCTAGATGTCCTTTGTTTTGACAGTGGTAACAAACGACATCCTTCATGTCTCTGTTCCCTTCAAAGGAACTCAATGAGTCCTTGTTTCGAGACCATATCTTCTTCATAACTCTAGTGATAAGAGTCACATCTTCATCACCGTCCTCATCTTCATCTTCGACTTGAGATAAGTCAAAGGCACGTTCAACCTTTAAGGCAATGCTTTGAGCCTTCTCTTCTCCTTTCTTGTTCATCTTGTGATTATAGACAGAGGCGTTGCTTTCAAGCTTGGCAATAACCTCTTCCATGGTGAGAGATTTGACGTCAGTCTGGGAGTAGAGAGCAAGAGCAATCGCATCCCACTGAGAGTTGAGGCCTTGCATGAAGTGGTGAGTAGGCTTCCATTCTGGCATTTCTTCATCAAGGAACTCCAGTTGACCTACGATCCCCTGGAACCTGGAGTAGAACTCTTGAATGTGCTCACCGTTTCCTTGAGAAATTTGATCATACTCCTTCATCAAGGAAAGAATTATGTTTTTCTTGACATCTTCATTTCCATGATGGAGACATCTTAGAGCATCCCAGATCTCCTTGGCGGTTTTGTAGCCGATGATTTTCTTGAGATCAGTGGGAGAAGGGCCATGTGAAGGATCTTCTTGGCCCTGCAATTCTTCTCCAGCTTCTTCCAGTCTTTATCCGTGTAGTCTATCTTTGGCTTTGGATTTGTGGCATCTTTGTCATTTGGAATAGCTATGGGGACAACTTCAATGATCCTCCATATCTGTCCATCGAGAGAACAAATATGGGACTCGATTTGTTCCACCCACCAATCATATGGGACTCGATTTCTTGACATCTTCTTCTCGTTTCTCGCAATCACATTGTTCCTCGCTGTAGAGCTATCAAATCACTATTAAACTCAGGCATCGCAGAGAGCAACGTTCACCTGCAACTCTCAATGTTCAGCAATCTGTTCTCATTCACTGTTCCTTTTGCAGTTCCCCCTTAGGCAAAGCTCCATCAAGATGACTATGAGTTGCTTGAGTGGATGAAAAGGCTAGTTTGGATATTTTAATGGGTTCACACAAAATTACAAAGATATATCCAAACAAAAATAGAGGAAGGGAACAATGATGATCCAGATAATGATTCCCAGTAAAAATTTGTAAACAAAGAAAGGTGCATAGGGAACGTTTACCTGGATCCAAGCTTGGGACGGCAGTGCAACCAATTATCATTTTGGCTTGTAATGAGGGTTTAGATAATCAAATCGGTTGCTTTGGGCATGAAATGAAATGTCATCAAGTAACCCTAAAGCACAGATGATCAAGTAAAGAAGTAGCATGTAATTTATGATATCATGTAACATATAGCACATAACAAGACATGATGAGCTAAATTTTACAACTAATAAGCAACATAGAAGATGTTCCTTGAAAAAATTTGATCAATTTAGCCAAGCATGGAGGGAATAGTGGATAGTGAGTTCCTCAGTTTAGTGAGATCATCCCAAGGAGCATTCTCAAATACTCAAAGGGTTTTCTATCCAGTGCTTTGGTGAAGATATCTAAAACTTGATCCTTTGTCCTACAATGATGCATTCTAATGAAATTTTTCTCAACATTATCATGAAGAAAATGGTGATGAATATCAATATGCTTAGTACGAGAGTGATGAACAAGATTTTTGGAGATGTTGATAGCACTAGTATTATCACACATAATAGGAACGGTGCCAAGAGACATACCAAAATCCTCCAATTGTTGTTTGAGCCATAATACATGGGCACAATAAGAGGCAGCAGCTACGTACTCAGCTTCGGCGGTTGAAAGAGCAACAGAATTTTGTTTCTTTGATGCCCAAGAGACAAGACATGGGCCAAGGAACTGTGCCGTCCTTGATGTGCTTTTGCGATCCACTAGGTGACCAGCAAAGTCAGCATCAGTGAAACCCACAAGTTCAAACCCAATGTTCCTTGGATACCAAAGACAGAGATTGTCGTTCCCTTTCAAGTATCGCAAGATCCGTTTGACCTCAGTTAGGTGTGACTCCTTAGGATTTGCTTGAAACCTAGCACAAAGACACACACTAAACATAATATCTGGCCTACTTGCCGTTAGATAGAGTAATGAACCAATCATGCCTCTATACATTGTAGCATCTACATCTTGGCCATTCAAATCTGCATCAAGACGAGTGTTAGGAGAAATAGGAGTATCAATAGGTTTAGCTTTATCCATACCATACTTCTTCAATAGTTCCTTGATGTATTTTTGTTGATGTACTCTTGTTCCCTCAGAAGTTTGAGAGACTTGTAATCCGAGGAAAAAGGAAAGTTCCCCAATCATACTCATCTCAAATTCACTGCTCATGAGATTTTTGAACTTTTCTACAAGGGCAGGGTTAGTGAAACCAAAAATAATATCATCAACATAGACTTGAACTACGAGAATCTCATCTTTGTGTTCCAAGAGGAACAGTGTCTTATCAATCGCACCACGTCGATATCCATTGGAGAGAAGGAACTGTGACAGCCGATCATACCAAGTTCTGGGAGCTTGCTTGAGCCCATACAGTGCCTTGTCCAATGCATACACATGGCCAGGATGTTCCATATCTTCAAAGCCTGGGGGTTGTTTCACATAAACTTCCTCTTGAAGATAGCCATTGAGGAAGGTTGTTTTGACATCTATTTGATACAAGGTGAATCCTTTGAAAGCAGCATACGCGATGAGAAGTCGAATGGCTTCGATGCGAGCTACTGGAGCATACGTCTCATCATAGTCGATCCCTTCTTGTTGGTTGTAGCCTTGAGCAACCAGTCTCGCCTTGTTTCTTGTCACAGTTCCAGAGTCGTCGAGCTTGTTCCTGAATACCCAGCGAGTGCCAATAGCATGCTTGTTCTTGGGAAGGGGAACAAGAATCCATACTTTGTTTCTCTCAAATTGGTGTAGCTCTTCTTGCATGGCAACTATCCAATCTAGCTCTTTCAATGCTTCTTTGATGTTTTTTGGTTCTACAAAAGAGATAAAAGCATAGAAAACACAAAAGTCGTATAGTTGATAACGTGAGCCTCTTTGTTCGTATGGTGTGAGAAGAGCATCAACTGGATGATTCTTCTTAGTCCAGACATTCTTGGATTCAAGCGGCGGAGGGATAGGAGGAAGGGCAGCATTCGTTGTTGCAGTTGAGGATGAAGAGGGAGGAACGTCAGCAGCAATCGCGGTGGCTACCTCAGAGACCGTTCCTTCAACGACATCTATAGGTTCTTCCTCAGTAATTGTTACCACATCAACACTCGCTTGGCCATCTTGCATGAGTTGTGCATCCGAAGTATCACCACCAAAAGTTCCATTAGGAACAATAGTGACATCAACATCACCGATTGGAGTGGTTGTTGTGGGAACGTCAGGTGCTGGCATAGTAGTGGTATTATCATCGCCACTGGTTGTGGTAACTCCGAGAGAACTTGATGAGGAATCATCCCCGCCATTAGTGCCAACCTTTGATGGACCGATTACTAGGTCAAGATTGAAGGAACTACGTCAAGAGCTGGAGACGTTTATGGCACATGATGTATCACATGACGAAGAGGACAAGTCCAAAGTCAAGGCGTTGACTTTATTGGTCAACGTTACATATGTTTAATCTTATTAATTTCTGCATTGGATATTTTAGGATTATTATTTAATTGTTTTAAGCTTTCTATTTTCGGATATTTAGGGATTAAGTGTAACCCGTTTTTGGGAAGCTTGGGCCGGCCCTCCTAGGGTATTTAAGGCCTCCCTTGTCTTCTTCATTAGTTAGATTTCTCACATTGTTAAAACACAAAAACAGAGCTTGGTTTTTGCTTTGAAAACTCGGCTCCCCGTGAGAGTCTCAATCGATTGTTCTTTTCTGCTTAGTTGTTTTCGTCTTTGTCAAGTCCCTCTGGAGTTGGTGATTTCGTACATCATAAGCAATCCTCTCTGTACTCCAAGTTCGTCAGCGATTCTTGGTTGTGTGGCGTTGTAGAGATCGGGTTGGTAGATCGTTCGACAAGGTTCCTTGCTATCAAGCAAGCGGGTTTTCTCGTCGTTTCTATTGGTTCTATCTATTATCCTATCCATTAGTTTCACTTCCGCCATTGTTCTAATCTTGTGTTTTCTTTTGTTTTGAGATCCGTTGCCTAGATCCATCTTCTACACGGCTAACCCCCGTATCAGCACGTGTTCCTCCTCCCACCAAGATTCCTAGCTATTTTCTCCTTTCACACCAACTCCACCCTTGTACAGAAGCCAAATGGTCCAATCATTAAAGTATTCTACAGTCCTGTAGTTAGTGTAGGAAAATCTATTAGAATGAGGAACTACACCCAAGCTTAACTGAATAATGAACAACATTAGGCTAATAGTGAATGTCAATACCACTAGCATCAGTATGCTAGACACAATATAATGAATTCAAGAAAAGAAAAAACATAATGAAATCAAAACAGTATTGAGTAATTTTGGGGAAGTAAGGAGAAACAGCCTAAGAGAAAGCAAATTAACTACTGCCACTGTGCGAGAAAGAATATATTTCACGAAATATTGGAAAAATATAGGAAATACTTAACGCAAAGAACTCACTTTTGCCAATCAAAACCGGATGGGTTAAAGATGTAAGGAGCAAAAAGCCATGAGATAACAAGGAACCAACTGCTGAGAGTTAACAGCACAAACAAGACATCACCTCCCCTTGTGTACCCATAAGCAATATAAACAATGAGCAACAGTGCTACTTCAAGCCTGTAAAGGAAATTGAACATATTATTCTTCACATGATGAACAACTCGAGTGAGAGCAAAATATAAGTATCATAGGCTTGTAGTAATTAGCAACAAAATCACAATGTTTAGCCATCCTATAATTCTATGCGAACCGGAAAAAAAAACACTCATGCCTTAATGAAATTAATTCTTGAATAAAGCCTATAGTTCTCTGCAAATTTGATATGTTGGACAACAAAGCCTCTCCATGTGGCCCTATAAGTTGATGATCATGAACAATGTAATATCATAACAAAATGGGCTAAAAATATAAAAGCAACGGATAGTGTGAAGCGCAAAGAAGAACTATACCTTAGCACCACCATGGGGGATGGTACGTCCAAAGTAATGTGTTCTACTTCCTAGTGAGAAAGTGAAGAAGACAGAGCGAAGTTGCAGGTACATGATAATAAAACTGAAAACAGCCAGCAAAAAACACAGGAATACATTTTTAGATATATGCAAGGTGCAAGACAAAAAATAACAGATGAAGAAAAAGATTTCGTAGTTTCACCTTGTTATGGCACGTCGCTGCTTGTGTAGCCTGTAGTAGAGCATCATGGACCCATAGTTCACTTCATTATCAATTAAGTAAACAGTAAATGCCAAAAAACTATCAGCATCATGTACAATGTTACATGATGATTATCCTACTAAGCTCGCCAAAAGAAAGAATTGTAATAAAGAAAATCAATCATTCAGAATCAGAAACCTTATGAAATTCAACGAAAGTGAATTAAAATAATAGAAATCCAGACGAGCAAAGATCGAAACGAATAAGACAATCGAATATTTCTACACTTCTACTGCCTCCCTCCCCAAATGTAAATTCCTGATAAAAGCGGTAAAAAGAAAGGATTAAGAGTTGAAGATCAAACCTCCAGCACGAAACCAGCTGATCGGAGAAGAATTTCGAATCCCGACGAACGGAGATTCGTTCCTTCAAACTCCCGCAATTTCCCGCTGCTGCAAGATGATCCCAAGAAACTATGAAATTCGTTGTAAATGAATCTGATACCAACATTATATACAGAAATTCTGGAAATCAAAGTACTCGGTTTGATTTGAATCTGAACATATATTGCCAAAAAGAGGAGCGAGCAAATTGATTGATTTTGTACCTTGAAATCTTTGTTGGGAGTTCATATTTGAAAAGTTTTGTTTATCGGAGATGAAAGCACTGGCTGAAAAACACAACTTGTAGGTCTCTTACCATAAGCAACTTCATGAATTTGAATGGAAATTTCCTTATCCTATATTCAGGTTGAAGCTGCAGGTCATAACATTCTAGAGAGGACCCATTATTAGCAAGTTAAAGTGATTAAGATATTCAAGAAGTAACAAAGCGTAATTTTGCAGAAGCTCATCCATAGTCAATCAATCAATATACTTCGTCACAATTAATTAGATATTAGTAACAACCCTTCAGTTTAGTACCAATACTTGTCTACTTGATCCGTATCTACAATTCTCTTTTATTGATTTTTGCAAAAGCCCATCCAAGCAGTGTTTCAGCCTATTAAAAATTTCATAGATTGTTAAGCACATACAGTTTCACTACTGAGTATTTGATATTGAAACCAAGCAATTAATTGACAGTAATTGTCAGATATTGACAATTTCAAGTTTCGAAGAAGAAAAACAAGTGTCAAATTCCTTATCAAGTTTGAGCATTATGCTTTCCTCGAAAAAAAGTTTGAGCTTTATGCTTTCCCCCAAAAAACAGTTTGAGCATTATTTGATGATCAAAATATCGTAGTCTTATCCATTTATAACCATTAGGTTTATGGGATTTAAAGATGACAAACTTCAACAGAAGACAGATTAGTTAACAAATCATCCATATCCATACTAATTGCAGAAAACACCAACGTTGTGCTTAGCAGGAGGAGTTCCAGCCTGAGAGAGAGCCACCAATGGCGGAATTCCACCTACTCTAACCAACATCACTTTGTTCTTCAGACTATCGACGCAAAGCAACAAAAGCGTCAACACCGCAAACTCCTTTCCGTTATCAGAGCTATCCTCCACCACTTCCACCAGCGCTGTTATCCCGCCTTCGTCCACAGTCGCCTCTTTCCCTTCCTCAGATGGCCGCCAGGCTACCAGTAGTGCTTTTTCAAATTAATTCGGATCCCACACTCCAAAATACTCGGTGCTTTATGATTTGCAAGCAGTGGAAAAAATTATTACAAAAATATATAAGCATACGCAGGAAGAGGCAATATATGCAGCAAAGAAGCATCTAAATCAGTAAGCAGTTTAGGTTATTAAATTAAATTCTACAAGTCATCTCAACCACACACCTTGAATTGAGCCATTTCGAATCCCGGTGACCTCACATGAATGATAACAAGAGATAGCTCAATAACTTGTTTACATGAGAACGAAATAATAAGAAAAATCTTATCATACAACTTCACTATCCATGAAAGGACACCATATCGAATACTCCACTACCACCTTATGAAGAATATTAAAACCTGCCAACTTCATTTTTTTTGGCACTTCAGTGAAGACGTGGGAAATGATAAATTGTGCAGAGAAGGAGCAATTCAATTTTCTCATGTGTCCTTTTATAAATAAGTGCAGAAAAGAAGTAAAAGATTTAGCTATTGTTGACTATAGGGTTGAGAATATAACAATGTTTTCAGATTTTCATCAGAAATCGTATGCACACCCCAAATCTCCAACAATCATCTTTTAAAGAATTATTTACACTTACTATGTAGGATGAGGAAACTTACTTTAAGCCAACGAAACATGTAAGAATCCACCAAATGGTTGATCATAATCTTGGAGCAGAACTCATCAAAGACCTAAGACAAAATTCTTAAAGCGAAAGAAAAGGGAACAAATAGTCATAAATTAGGATAGAAGATTGAAAATAAATTAGCTCTGCAACAATAAACGAAAAGAGTTGTCATGAAATACCAAACACTCGAACCTTCATTTTTAGCGTTTGATCAGGTGTGGTTTGATTTGAAACAAATTATCCATGGGTAAGTCACGAATGACCGCCGTTTAGCTGAATTATATTGGCTAATCGAGTCTCTCTCAGGTTCAGTGGAGCTTTAGAACGAGATGACTACAGTTTGGTGAAAGGCAAAGGAATGACACATAACATCTGGGAAGAGACGTGTCGAAAAGCATAATTAACAGGATCTCTCATTTGATGACAGTTGTGTCTACTCCACGTAGACATTTGTAGTAGAAGATGGCTCGAGTCGGTGGGAATTGTATTCTGGCGCTGGAGGGTATAGCCCAACTCAGGATACAAAACGTGGAAACAGATTACATATTGCCCAACATTTTTAAGTATATCACAAAAGAGGAGGTTGAAGCCTAAATGAAAAACAAGTGATAAGATGGTAATCAACAAACAAATATGGGTAAGCATGTGACAAGATGGTAAGAAACAAAATATATGGGTAAACAGGTGGCAAGATGGTAAGGAACAAAAAAAAGAGGAAACAAGTGGCGAGATGGTGGATGGTCATGGCATAGACGCATAGTTGTTTGGGTCTTGATGGCTTCATAATACCTGACACAATAATTTAACATTACAGCCTAATTTTAGATGGCAGAAATGCACAAAATAGAGTACACTGTAGATATAGGGATTTAATTACTCATCATCTTAAGATCATAAAACTATGAGAAGAATCACATTTTGTTCAACCATACCTCAAAGAAGTTGGTATCATTTGCAACCAAGTAAAACAAAACGGTGACAAAAGCAAGATATGTACCAATGATGATACCCATGGCAAATATCTCGTTCAGCTTGCAGCTGTCCGGTATTGGGGATGGCTTAACTCTATCAGTTGAAATCGTCATGATGGTACCTACATTAACACAGTAATGTTGACCGTTAAAGGGTTGTAAAATATTATTAGATTCACATCATATTTATGCTATTAAGAGTGAGCATTGATTACTCTGAAAGGTTGAACATTACCATACGTTTAATATTGCTATGATCAGAACCATGAAGGGTGGGAAATCGTATTCCCATATCAGAGCAAGAAGCATGAAACCCAATTGAAAATTGAGCGTTGAAACTTTATATCAGATGATCATATCAACAAGACACAGAGTATTTAAATAGAACATGGTAGAGAACGTGACCACTATACGAATGGTAATAGACGCAGCATATATCTGCAAATTAAGAAGTGATAAATTAGAAATCGATCACAAAGGCATGAATATACAGAAAGATCGTACGATTGTTATCTCAAAAGTCACGAGAGAGGAGCTAACTATGTAGTTCTTTTTTCTTCGGAAGTAGCTCGACTAGTCAAGACAACAATCACAATCAGACTAAGATCAAGCTTTGTCAAGACAATATCAGAGGCACTCCTTACAACATTAGTAGCATCTGAAACTGCTATATCGGTATCTGCTTTCTTCAAAGCTGGTGCATCGTTAACACTATCTCCAGTCATTCCCACCACATGCTTCTTTTCTTGTAGAACTTTCACAATTTCATAATTGTGTTCTGGAAAGTAATAAATCATTACAAATTTCACAATATGTGAGTTTGTGTTAGAAGGAAGAGAAGCACTAAATTGGTAAGAAACCAACCAGGGAAAACTCTAGCAAAACCATCTGCCTTTTCAATGAGCTCATCAACTGGAAGGGCTTCATGTTCCTCATGGTGACAACCCAACAAAGAGGAAGACGGGTACATGTTTGATCTCATGCCAAGTCGTTTGTCGGTTTCTTTTGTGATTGACATCACCTAAAACCACAATAGGCAGTTTTATGAGCAATTCATTAAATGTTGGAGCAAATGTTTGACAAGCAAAGGGTCTTTCATAGAAGTAAAAGAGAGATAGAAAGGCGATATCTTTACCTGTGATCACCTTAACATCAACTCCAAGATTTAGTGCTCAACGAATGGTCTCAACACTGTCATGCCTTTGGGGATCAAACAGGGGAAACAGACCACAAAAGGTTCAAGGGCTACCTTTACTCTCCTTAGATTTCTTAGGAACTTCCTATGAACAAAACATAGTAGAAATACACGAAAAACATGAGTGCTTTTGAATTGTGTGACAAATGATTCCATTGTTTTGACAGTAGGAGTAAGTTATTATATTTAAAAAATCTGCTACAAAATCTACCAAGCCTGCCGGCTGGACCAGTTCATGGATTAGTCAAAAAGAGATTTCAATGATGGCATGCACTTTTCCATCAATCTCATCTTTCTCTTGGGATAGTTCAAGAATCTGATTGACAGGGGTGGCATAAAAAGTTTAAATGTCTTGAAATCTTTACCATGTGCAAGAAACGTAACTGGATGAGATAACTACATGTTCAGGAGCTCCTTTGCTCGCTCTATAGCATTTTCCATCCGAATCAATGCAAGTGATAGCAGTTCGCTTGTCAACAGGGTTGAATGGCAGGAAGTGAACTTCTCAGATGTTTGCACGTTCCTACAAGAAACAAGGAAAATGGGCTATTTTACTCTCCTAACTTGTAAGTAGGCTCATGAAGTGCTCTTTCAGGTTTAGCTCATTCTTTTTACCTCCTTTGGATCAACAAGCATGTTGATTGTAGCAACATCAATGGCATCTTGGTTTTCCATTCTTGATGCTCTTGCTGCAAGTAGGACAATTGTATCTTTGTCCATGTCTTTTGCAAAAACCTAGGAATAGGTAAAGAAAGTAAATATCAAATAGATGACATAGCTAATTAAACGTATTTCAAAACAAGTTATTAACTAAGGAAGGAACATAAATTGTGGACATAAATTATCATCTTAGTACCTCAACAAGGTTACGATCAACAGTCAAACGATTTAAAGTAAGGGTCCCAGTCTTATCACTGCAAAGCACATCCATTCATGCCATCTCTTCAATGGCAGTCCTTCTCTTTGTGACGACATCCCGTTCATAGTGAAATTTCATAAGCAAATTAGATTAAGGATCCTTATTATTCCTCTATTTGCTTAAAAGTCATATTGGTACTGAGAGCGTACATGTTGAACTTCGTTAGAACCTAGTCCAACAAACACTACAGTAATTGTGCAGTTTAACAAAATTGGGAAATTTATATTCACAAGTTAATCTGCAGTGAAAAGAAAGGTAAGGATATCTGAAATATGGACTTATGAATTACGACTGAACAGAGAGATTCAGGGAACACAGTGAAAGTGGATGAATACAAGTGAATAAATACAGGTGTAGAGTTTTATATATATATTAGGTACTTATGATAATATAAAAACTAAAGTGGAAGGGATAGGCTTGATTTTACTACACAGATAAGGTACAAAATGAAAGCAAGTGGTGTCTTACTAATAAGGGTATTACATGTATGCATAACACGTGGAGGAGATGCTTATAACACAGCTGTGCACTAAACAGGAATCACAACAAATCAAAATAAATAATAATCAAGCTAATATTTTAGTTAATAGATCTATCTAAAAAGTGGAAGCAACTGGTGGCCTACTACTACAAGGCAGTAGACAACCAGCAACCACGTGGAGTAGCTGTAAAACAACAATTCGATGTTATTTGGGAGGAGATAGATGAAGATGGAAATCACTCAGAAATGGAAGGAAAAAAAAACAATTCTGAATTTCCTTTACAACGGGACAAACGACTAATAAATGCACAAAAACGAAAAATATACAACATCAAAGAATATATCAAACATAAATAACTTTTTACAGTTTTACATATGTGACATTTTTAAATATAGGATCGTAATGAAGTATTGAGATACCTTATTTTCGAATCCCTAATTAATAGCCCTAAATTAAAATCCCTAAAATTGAAAGGCTTAGAAATCTTAAAATCCCTAAAAAACCCTAAATCACTAAAAAATGAAATCCCTAATTAATAAGCCCTAGAAAACCCTAAAAAACCCTAAATCCCCAAATTTGTAAAGTAAAAGCCCTAATTTTAGGGCTAATCGAAAACCCACAATCCCTAATTTTGTATATCAGAAATCAGAAGGAAAAAATTGAAGGGCTAATTGAAGCCAAAAAATTTAGGGTAATTTAAAGGGCAAAATCCTTAGAATTGGTCTTCAGAAGGGAAGTAGGAGAAGTAGAAAATGCCTTCACGAAGCCAGGTCGAGGTCAGAAGAGGTCCAACTTGTCGTCGTCGTTCAAGATGGAGGAGATGAGCAAGATTTATTTGTTAACGGAAGTCATGAGCGGCGGCAAGAGGAGAGATGCATACTTGGAGTCTCCGTCGTCTTCCGCCTTCAACTTCCACAGGAAGAGGAGTTGGGGTCGCCGTACTCTCCAGACTCGCTATCACCGGCAAGAAGCTTCCCGCGTTGTCGGAATCTTCATCCCTCGTCGGAGCAAGCCACGCTTATGCCGCCGTTGTGGGACAATTTCTTCTCCGGGGACGACGACAATGACATATTTGAAAAATTGGGGGGCCGTGTGAGCCATGGAGAAGAGCGAAGATGAGGCATACATGGGGGCTGACATGGACAAGAGCAGAGAGGAGCCATAAAAGAAGGGTCAGTCTATATGCAAACGAAATACCGTCTATATGCAAACTGTTTTGTGCGTTAACGCCAAACGTACAGGCTGGTGCGTTTAGGCTTAACGTATAAGGGACAAAATTGGAATAAAAGTGGAAAAAATATCCAGAATGACACTATAGCTGTGCGTTAAGCCTTAACGTATGGCACTGTAGCTGTGCGTTAAGGCTTAACGCACATACAAAAAAAAAAAAAAAAAAAAAAATTGCCCCATAATCATGTAGAGAATTTCAATACGAGTCCGTACATATAAAATTCGTCCAAAACGGACATCGTTTGCCCCTCCAAAAGCCCAAAAAACAAAGTCTTTCTACCCATTTTTTTTACAATTTAGTGCCCGTCATATAACGCATTATAGTGAATTTTTTTGGTTTTTTTTGCATTTTTCTACTATAATTTTGTATAAATTTTAGGTCAAACTATTGTATTTCATTAAATCTAGTATATACTTAGACTTATATACTATTGTATTTCATTAAATTTCATATAGTTACACTTATGTACTATAGTATTTCATTAAATTTCATATAGTTATACTTATGTACTATAGTATTTCATTATTTTTCATACAGTTACGCTTATGTACTATAGTATTCCATTAAATCTAGTATATCTAGACTTATATATTATAGTGTTTCATTAAATTTAGTATACTTAGACTTATATACTATAGTATTTCATTATATTTCATATAGTTACACTTATATACTATAGTATTTCATTAAATTTCATATAATTACACTTATGTACTATAATATTTCATTAAATTTCATAAAGTTACACTTATGTACTGTAGTATTTCATTATATTTGATATAGTTACACTTATGTATTATAGTATTTCATTAAATCTAGTATACTTAGACTTATATATTATAGTGTTTCATTAAATCTAGTATACTTAGACTTATATACTATAGTATTTCATTATATTTCATATAGTCACTTATGTACTATAGTATTTCATATAGTTACGCTTATGTACTATAGTATTTCATTATATTTCATATAGTTACACTTATGTACTATAGTATTTCATAAAATCTAGTATACTTAGACATATAAACTATAGTATTTCATTAAATTTCATATAATTACACTTATGTATTATAATATTTCATTAAATTTCATATAGTTATACTTATGTATTATAGTATTTCATTATATTTCATATAGTTACACTTATGTACTATAGTATTTCATTAAGTCTAGTATACTTAGACTTATATACTATAGTATTTCTTTATATTTCATATAGTTACATTATATATTATAATATTTTATTATATTTCATATAGTTACACTTATGTATTGTAGTATTTCATTAAATTTCATATAGTTATACTTATGTACTATAGTATTTCATTATTTTTCATATAGTTACGCTTATATACTATAGTATTCCATTAAATCTAGTATAGTTACGCTTATGTACTATAGTATTTCATTATATTTCATATAGTTACACTTATGTATTATAGTATTTCATGAAATCTAGTATACTTAGACTTATAAACTATAGTATTTCATTAAATTTCATATAATTACACTTATGTACTATAATATTTCATTAAATTTCATAAAGTTACACTTATGTACTATAGTATTTCATTATATTTGATATAGTTACACTTATGTACTATAGTATTTCATTAAATCTAGTATACTTAGACTTATATATTATAGTGTTTTATTAAATCTAGTATATACTTAGACTTATATACTATAGTATTTTATTAAATTTCATATAGTTACACTTATGTACTATAGTATTTCATTAAATTTCATATAGTTACACATATGTACTATAGTATTTCATTATATTTCATATAGTTACACTTATATACTATAGTATTTCATTAAATTTCATATAGTTACACTTATAAACTATAGTATTTCATTATATTTCATATAGTTACACTTATATACTATAGTATTTCATTATATTTCATATAGTTACACTTATGTACTATAGTATTTCATGAAATCTAGTATACTTAGACTTATAAACTATAGTATTTCATTATATTTCATATAGTTATACTTATATACTATAGTATTTCATTATATTTCATATAGTCACACTTATGTACTATAGTATTTCATTGTATTTCATATAGTTACGCTTATGTACTATAGTATTTCATGAAATCTAGTATACTTAGACTTATAAACTATAGTATTTTATTATATTTCATATAGTTATACTTTTATACTATAGTATTTCATTATCCTTTATATAGTCACACTTATGTACTATAGTATTTCATTATATTTCATATAGTTACACTTATGTACTATAGTATTTCATTATTTTTCATATAGTTACGCTTATGTACTATAGTATTCCATTAAATCTAGTATACCTAGACTTATATATTATAGTGTTTCATTAAATTTCATATAGTTATACTTATATACTATAGTATTTTATTATATTTCATATAGTTACACTTATGTACTATAGTATTTCATGAAATCTAGTATACTTAGACTTATAAACTATAGTATTTTATTATATTTCATATAGTTACACTTATATACTATAGTATTTCATTATATTTCATATAGTCACACTTATGTACTATAGTATTTCATTGTATTTCATATAGTTACGCTTATGTACTATAGTATTTCATTATATTTCATATAGTTACACTTATGTATTATAGTATTTCATGAAATCTAGTATACTTAGACTTATAAACTATAGTATTTTATTATATTTCATATAGTTACACTTTTATACTATAGTATTTCATTATCCTTCATATAGTCACACTTATGTACTATAGTATTTCATGAAATCTAGTATACTTAGACTTATGTACTATAGTATTTCATTATATTTCATATAGTCACACTTATGTACTATAGTATTTCATTATATTTGATATAGTTACGCTTATGTACTATAGTATGTAACTAAATCTAGTATACCTAGACTTATATATTATAGTGTTTCATTAAATTTAGTATACTTACCCCACTCTCCGTCCATTAGATCCGGGCCAATTCGATATCCATCTCCGTCCAACACGTACCACCCTACCCCACTCTCCGTCCATTAGATCGTTAACGTAATTACAGATTTAAGCCGAACTTTTTATTTTCATTCAATTTCTCCACAACTTCAAAACTTGGGTATTTATGGAAAGAAAAATTCGGTTTTTAGCTTTATGGAAATTGACCGATATCTGGGCCAATTCGATATCGTTTTAGGTCAAACTTTATACGATTTCGAAGCTATCCCCGAGACATTTCCAACCCCTATAAATAGGGCACCTTTCAATGAGTTTTCGGTATCCAATTTAATCCCAAAAGCTCAAGAACCCTAGCTCCGCGGCCGTGTCTGTTCATCGAAGAAATTCGTCGACCACCGTCCACCGTTGGAGTCGCCGCTACCACCAAAAGTTGCGTCTGGAAGTTAGCTTCCAAAGCCCCAAGCTCTCACCGCCGATTACCCACCTCCGGTCGCCGTATTAGCCAGAATTTTATATGTCCATTTTCTGGGCTTTTGGAGGGGCAAACGATGTCCGTTTTGGACGAATTTTATATGTACGGACTCGTATTGAAATTCTCTACATGATTATGGGGCAAATTTTTTTTTTTTTTTATGTGCGTTAAGCCTTAACGCACAGCTACAGTGCCATACATTAAGGCTTAACGCACAGATACAATGTCATTTTGGGCCTGTCTCCCTTGGCCCATTTCAACCTGTGCGTTATGCCTTAATGCACAGGTGGTACCCCCGAATTTTCCGAAAATGCATATTCTGTCCCTTGTGCGTTAAGACATCGCACCCCACCCGTACGTTAAGGCTTAACGCATATTTTGATTTGCATTTAGAAAAAAAAATTGTGTGTATATATCTTTTTCCTAAAAGAAATGGGGGTAGGCTGACAACGGAGAGAGTTTTCATATAAACTCTAGAAGCAAAAAAAAGTTATGTACACTACAATTTTTTTTTGGGTACTCTATAGTTTGAAACTCAGAAATTTTACTTAAGTAAGATTTTTGCGTTTCAAGGCAAAATTGAAACGCATGTATTTTGCTTAAGCAAAATACCTGCGTTTTAATTTTTAATTTTTTTTTAAACTGAAACGCAGGAATCTTGCTTAAGCAGGATTCCTACGTTTCAAATATCTGAATTTTGAAAATATTACAGTTTTAAAACACAAAAATCTTGTGTTTCACTAAAAAAAAAAATCCCAAAATTGAAATTTTTTCCAAAATCATGTAGAGAATTTCAATACGAGTCCGTACATATAAAATTCGTCCAAAACGGACATCGTTTGTCCCTCCAAAATCCCAAAAAATGAAGTCTTCCTACACTTTTTTTTACAATTTGGTGCCCAGCATATAGGGCATTGTAGTGATTTTTTTGGGTATTTTCGGCATTTTTCTACTCTAATTTTGTATAATATTTTAATACGAGTATATATCTATACGTTAGAACCATAATATATAATTATAGTATATAACTATATAATATAACAATAGTATATAACTATACGATATAACAATAGCATATAGCTATAGTATATAACAATAGTATGAAATTATACGATATAACCATAATATATAATTATTCGTTAGAACCATAGTATATAATTATACGATATAACAATAGTATATAACTATACGATATAACAATAATATATAACTATACGATATAACAATAACATATAGCTATAGTATATAACAATACGATATAACAATAGTATATAACTATAGTATGAAACTATACGATATAACCATATTATATAACTATTCGTTAGAACCATAATATATAATTATAATATATAACCATATTATATAACTATACGATATAAAATTTGAATATAACCATAGTACGTTAGAACCATAATATATAATTATAGTATATAACTATACGATATAATCATGGTATATAACTATAGTATATAAATGAACGATATAGCAATAGTATATATATAACTATACGATATAACCATAGTATATAGTTATAGGATATAACGATACGATATAATCAAATTTGATATAACTATAAGATATAACCACAATATATAACTATCACCGTTCGCGAACGCGTAAAAACATCTGAAGCACGTTGTCTGTATTTTATTTCACTGAGAAAAATATTACAGATACATAGCACATTACAGAATGTCTCAAGCTACCTGAATTAAATCCGACGTGCTAAACGGGCACTCGGGAAAATTCCAAAAATTCCCAAAATAACCTTACAAAAATACGGGGTATCACAGTTATATCCAATTTGGTTATATCTTATGGTTGTATCCTATAGTTATATACTGTGGTTATATCTTATAGTTATATCCAATTTGGTTATATCGTATCGTTATATCCTATAATTATATGTTATGGTTATATCTTATAGTTATATCCAATTTGATTATATCATATCAATATATCATATAATTATATATTATGATTATATCTTATAGTTATATCCAAATTGGTTATATCTTATGGTTATATCCTATAGTTATATCTTATAGTTATATCAAATTTGGTTATATCATATCGTTATATCCTATAGTTATATACTATGGTTATATCTTATAGTTATATCCAATTTGGTTATATCATATCGTTATATACCATAGTATATAATTATAGGATATACCCATAAGATATAATCAAATTGGATATAACTATACAATATAACCATAACTATAATATATAACCATAGTATATAACTATAGGATATAACCATAAGATATAACCAAATTGGATATAAGTATAAGATATAATCATAATATATAATTAGGGGTGTTCATCCGGTCCGGACCGGACCGGATTTTTGGGCATATGTGGACCGAAGACCGGACCGGATAGGTCCGGTCCGGTCTTAGTCCGGTCCGGTCTTGGACCGGATTTAATTTTAAAAAATAAAAAAATTAAATTCTTATTTAAAATCTATAAAAAAATATCTAAAAAAATATTTATAAAACATATATACTCCTAACTTATTAAATTTAAAAAAATATCTACAAAAAAAATACATATAAATCTCTAAAAAAAATATAAAACATATAAATTACAATTTTATTTTATTTTTTAATTCCGGTCTTCCGGTCCGGACCGGACCGGAAACCGATTTTGGGGAAATGGTGGACCGGAGACCGGACCGGAATTTTACCGGTCCGGTCCGAAAATCCGGTCCGGTCCACCCATGAACACCCCTATATATAATTATATGATATAACGATATGATATAATCAAATTTGATATAACAATAAGATATAACCATAGTATATAATTATAGGATATAACGATATGATATAATCAAATTTGATATACCTATAAGATATAACCATAGTATATAACTATAGGATATAACCATAGTATATAACTAAAGGATATAACTATACTATATAACCATAGTATATAACTATAGGATATAACCATAGTATATAACTAAAGGATATAACCATAGGATATAACTATAGGATATAACCATAAGATATAACCAAATTGGATATACCTATAAGATATAACCATAATATATAACTATAGGATATAACCATAGTATATAACTAAAGGATATAACTATAATATATAACTATAGGATATAACCATAAGATATAACCAAATTGGATATAACTATAAGATATAATCATAGTATATAACTATAGGATATAACAATATGATATAACCAAATTGGATATACCTAAAAGATATAACCATATTATATAACTATATGATATAACCATAGTATATAACTAAATGATATAACTATAATATATAACCATAGTATATAACTATAGGATATAACGATATGATATAACCAAATTGATATAATTATAAGATATAACCATAGTATATAACTATAGGATATAACCATAAGATATAACCAAATTGGATATAATTATAAGATATAACCATAGTATATAACTATAGGATATAACCATAAGATATAACCAAATTGGATATAACTATAAGATATAATCATAATATATAACTATATACTATGGTTATATACTATAGTTATATCGTGTAGTTATATATATACTATTTCTATATCGTTCATTTATATACTATAGTTATATACCATGGTTATATCGTATAGTTATATACTATAATTATATATTATGGTTCTAACGTACTATGGTTATATACAAATTTTATATCGTATAGTTATATACTATTGTTATATACTATAATTATATATTATGGTTCTAACGAATAGTTATATACTATGGTTATATCGTATAGTTTCATACTATAGTTATATACTATTGTTATATCGTACTGTTTTATACTATAGCTATATGCTATTGTTATATCGTATAGTTATATACTATTGTTATATTGTATAGTTATATACTATAATTATATATTATAGTTCTAACGTATAGTTATATACTCGTATTAAAATCTTATACAAAATTATAGTAGAAAAATGCCGAAAATACCAAATAAAATCACTACAATGCCCTATATGCTGGGCACCAAATTGTAAAAAAAAGTGTATGAAGACTTCGTTTTTTGGGCTTTTGGAGGGGCAAACGATGTCCGTTTTGGACAAATTTTATATGTACGGACTCGTATTAAAATTCTCTACATGATTATGGAAAAAATTGCAATTTTGGGGGAAAATTTTTTTAGTGAAACGCAAGATTTTTGCGTTTCAAAACTGTAATATTTTCAAAATTCAGATCTTTGAAACGCAGGAATCTTGCTTAAGCAAGATTCATGCGTTTCAGTTTAAAAAAAATAAAATAAAATTGAAACGCAGGTATTTTGCTTAAGCAAAATACCTGCGTTTCAAATTTATACAGAAACGTTTTTTCTGGGTACATTTTGCCTTGAAACGCAGAAATCTTGCTTAAGCAAGATTTCTGCGTTTCAAACTGTAGTGTACCCAGAAAAAAAAATGGAGTGTACAGAATATTTCCAAAAAAAAAGGCTGATGCTATATCCCCCACAAAATTTTCCTACTCGCACGACATTCTGTACGCTAGAAAATGGCGTACGTCATATTCTAGCGTACAGAATAATATATGTATAAATTATAAGATTATATGTATTTTGAATTTTTTTTTTAAAAATAATTATAAATCTGTACGCCAGAATATGGCGTACGCCATATTCTAGCGGACAAAATAAAATATGTATAAATTATAAGATTATATGTATTTTGAACTTTTTTAAAAAAACATAAGTATAAATCTGTACGCCAGATTCTGGCGTACAGATTATAAAAAAAAATAAAAAAAAAATTTAAAACTTTTTAATCATGTAGAGAATTCAATACGAGTCCGTACATATAAAATTCGCCCAAAACGGACATCGTTTGCCCCTCCAAAAGCCCAAAACACGAAGCTTTCCTATCTATTTTTTTTATTTGGTGCCCGACATATAGCGCATAATAGTGAAATTTTTTGGTATTTTTTGAATTTTTCTACTATAATTTTGTATAAGATTTTAATACGAGTCCGTACATATAAAATTCATTCAAAACGGATATCGTTTCCCCCTCCAAAAACGATATCCAAAACAGATATCGTTTTCCCCTCCAAAAAGCCCTCTTTTGAGTTGGGGCTTAGACGGATATCGTTTTCCCCTCAAAAAAGTCCTTTCATTAAACCCCTCTTTTGAGTTAGGGCTTAAAGATGGGGCTTAAATGAAGGCTTTTTGAGTTTAAGCGTCCATTTAAGCCCCAACTCAAAAGAGGGGTTTAATGGAGGGGCTTTTGATCCCAAATTATATTTATATTAAATTACAATTATGTCATTATATTAAGTTATCAAAATATCATTTATATTAAATTACTAAATATACCCTTTATATTAAATTATAAAAAAATTGAATTTATATTAAATTTCAATTACATGTTGCATTTCAGGTGAATTGAAAGAAAAGAAGAAAAAAAAAACCGCGGGCGCGGCCTTGGAAGAACTCAACTAAGATGCCAAGAAGCAAAGCCGCGATCGTATATAAGTGTAACTATATAAAATATAATAAAATACTATAGTATATAACTGTAATTATGTGAAATATAATGAAATGATATAGTATATAAGTCTAAGTATACTAGATTTAATGAAATACTATAGTATATAAGTGTTAATATATGAAATATAATGAAATACTATAGTATATAAGTCTAAGTATACTAGATCTAATGAAATACTATAATACATAAGTGTAACTATATGAAATATAATGAAATACTATGGTACATAAGTGTAACTATATGAAATATAATGAAATACTATAGTATATAAGTGTAACTATATGAAATACTATAGTATATAAGTATAACTATATGAAATTTAATGAAATACTATAGTATATAAGTATAAGTATATGAAATATAATGAAATACTATAGTATATAATGAAAATACTATAGTATATAAGAAAATACTATAGTATATAAGTATAACTATATGAAATACTATAGTATATTAGTATATTCACATTAAATATAAAGGAAAACTATAATATATAAGTATAACTATATAGTACACTTATGTACTATAGTATTTCATTAGATCTAGTATACTTAGACTTATATACTACAGTATTTCATTACATCTAGTATACTTAGACTTATATATTATAGTATTTTATTATATTTCATATAGTTATACTTATATACTATGGTATTTCATTATATTTCATATAGTTACACTAATATACTATAGTATTTCATTATATTTCATATAGTTACACTTATATACTATAGTATTTCATTATATACTATAATATTTCATTATATTTCATATACTATAGTACACTTATGTACTATCGTATTTTATTAGATCTAGTATACTTAGACTTATATACTATAGTATTTCATTAAATTTTATATAGTTACATTTATATACTATAGTATTTCATTATATTTCATATAGTTACACTTATGTATCATAGTATTTCATTATATTTCATATAATTACATTTATATACTATAGTATTTCATTATATTTCATATAGTTACACTTATGTATCATAGTATTTCATTATATTTCATATAGTTACACTTATGTATTATAGTATTTCATTAGATCTAGCATACTTAGACTTATATACTATAGTATTTCATTATATTTCATATAGTTATACTTATATACTATAGTATTTCATTAAATCTAGTATACTTAGACTTATATATACTTTATCATTTCATTATATTTCATATAGTTACACTGATATACTATAGTATTTTATTATATTTCATATAGTTATACTTTTGTACCATAGTATTTCATTATATTTCATATAGTTATACTTATATACTATAGTATTTCATTAAACTTCATATAGTTACACTTATATACTATAGTATTTTATTAAATTTCATATAGTTATACTTATATACCATAGTATTTCATTAAATTTTATATAGTTACACTTATGTATCATAGTATTTCATTATATTTCATATAGTTACACTTATATACT
This sequence comes from Rheum nobile, assembly GCA_027886185.1. NCBI lineage: Eukaryota > Viridiplantae > Streptophyta > Magnoliopsida > Caryophyllales > Polygonaceae > Rheum > Rheum nobile. The sequence goes on from WOAB01000171.1 coordinate 210,810, forward strand.
ATAGTATTTCATAAAACTTTCATATAGTTACACTTATATACTATAGTATTTCATTATATGTCATATAGTTACACTTATATACTATAGTATTTCATTATATTTCATATAGTTACACTTATGTACCATAGTATTTCATTACATTTCATATAGTTACACTTATGTATTATAGTATTTCATTAGATCTAGTATACTTAGACTTATATACTATAGTATTTCATTAAACCTAGTATACTTAGACTTATATATTATAGTGTTTCATTTAATCTAGTATACTTAGACTTATATATTATAGTATTTCATTAAATCTAGTATACTTAGACTTATATACTATATCATTTTATTATATTTCATATAGTTACAGTTATATACTATAGTATTTTATTATATTTCATATAGTTACACTTATATACGATCGCGGCTTTGCTTCTTGGCATCTTAGGTGAGTTCTTCCAAGGCCGCGCCCGCGGTTTTTTTCCTTTCTTTCAATTCACCTAAAATGCAACATGTAATTGAAATTTAATATAAATTCAATTTTTTTATAATTTAATATAAAGGGTATATTTAGTAATTTAATATAAATGATATTTTGATAACTTAATATAATGACATAATTGTAATTTAATATAAATATAATTTGGGATCAAAAGCCCCTCCATTAAACCCTTCTTTTGAGTTGGGGCTTAAATGGATGCTTAAACTCAAAAAGCCCACATTTAAGCCCCATCTTTAATCCCTAACTCAAAAGAGGGGTTTAATGGAGGGGCTTTTTGGATGGGAAAACGATATCCGTCTAAGCCCCAACTCAAAAGAGGGCTTTTTGGAGGGAAAAACGATATCCGTTTTGGATATTGTTTTTGGAGGGGAAAATGATATCCGTTTTGAATGAATTTTATATGTACGGACTCGTATTAAAATTTTATACAAAATTATAGTAGAAAAATTCAAAAAATACCAAAAAATTCACTATAATGCGCTATATGTCGGGCACCAAATAAAAAAAATAGGTAGGAATGCTTCGTGTTTTGGGCTTTTGGATGGGCAAACGATGTCCGTTTTGGGCGAATTTTATATGTACGGACTCGTATTGAAATTCTCTACATGATTAAAAAATTTAATTTTTTTTATAATCTCTACGCCAGATTCTGGCGTACAGATTTATACTTATTTTTTTTAAAAAAAGTTCAAAATACATATAATCTTATAATTTATACATATTTTATTCTGTACGCTAGAATATGGTGTATGTCATATTCTGACGTACAGATTTATACTAATTTTTTTTAAAAAAATTCAAAATACATATAATCTTATAATTTATACATATTTTATTATGTACGCTAGAATATGGCGTACGCCATTTTCTAGCGTACAGAATGTCGTGCGAATAGGAAAACTTTGTCGGGCATATAGTCGCCTCGAAAAAAAAGGAAAAGTGGTGAGGAGAAGAGTGGAGTAATTTTTAAATCAGATAAGACAAAATGATGTACTGTAGATAAGGCCAACTGTAATTTTTATAGATAGATAGAAGTATGCAGCATGGACTGACCCAAAATTTTGAATATAATAACGGGTAGGGCTGTTCATAACCGGATATCCGATCCGATCCGGCTTATCGGATCGGATATCCGCAGACACGATTTTTCAAAACTGTGATTCGTATCCGATCCGAAACGTTTCGGATATCCGATCCGAAAGTCCCGGATCAGACCGGATATCCGAAACGGATATCCTAAATATCCGATTAGTACATAAACATCATATATTAAGGAAAAATACATATTTTAACATGATAAAATAATATATAAATACTTCATATTTTAATTTTTAATTGAAAATAATATATAAATACATCATATATTAAGGCAAAATACATATTTTAACACAAATGTCTATTAGCAAAATACATATTTTAATTTTTAATTTAAAATATTAATAATAGCAAGCTACCCCCGGATATCCGACGGATACCAAACCCCGATCCGTATCCGATCCGTTGATCCGGAAAAATTTCCTGGATCGGATTCAGATAATTATTCATCGGATACGGATTTTTTCGGATCGGATCGGCGGATCAACGGATCGGATCATGCGGATCAGATATTTTTGAACAACCCTAATAACGGGGTTCATATTCATACCCACAACTTTTTGATAAATACACCCTTTGTACTACTCCTCAATGCGTACAAGTATGTTTGATTTTATAAAAATAACAATAAATTCAAAAAATGGCTGAATCTAACAACATATTACTACTACTACTCAATGTGTAGTAGTATGCATACTACTACTAATTGCGTGGTAGTACCAATACTACCACTAATTGTGTAGTAGTACGCATATTACCACTAAGTGTGTAGTAGTATGGTGGCCCCCGGTTCATGAACAAGCCACCTCCCGAAACCGACGGTTGCTTGACGGTTCAACAAAAAAAAACTTATAACTTAAAAAATATCAAAAACATCTAACACTATGGTGGGTTGGATCCATAGAGTTTTAGGGCTTTTAGGATTAGGTTGTGTGGGGTTTCTAGAGTTAGGGGTTTCTAGGTTTACAATTCTTAGGGTTTCTACTTTCTAGTGTCTAATGTTTATTGGCTTTATGGTTTATGTATAGGGTTGTAATCTCTGTGGTTGTGGTTCAAAGAGTTAGAGTGTGTGGGATTTATATAAATATGATTATAGGATTTTTAAGAAACAATTTTTTTATAAAAATATATGAAAAAGTATATTTATAGGATTTTACAAATTAAGGGTTTAGGGTTTATGGATTTAGTTTTTTATAGATGAATATATGAGATTTTTTAGGGTTTAGGATTTAAGATTCTAGGGGTTATATTATTTTTATTTTATGGTCTAGTTTTTTTGTCTTTTTAGGATCTTAACATTTTTAAGGCATGGGGTTTCTAGGGTGGCCGGGATTTAGGGTTTTCAATGCATTAATCTTTGTTTACTTTCAAACAAGATATGTTTAAAAACTTGATTATTAGTGTTACATTAGTATATATTATTTCCTAACAACTTGATAATTAAATCTTTCAATTATACAAATACAAATTTATTTACTTAAATGTGCTTTTATGCAAAAATATCATACACATAGGTAAGGGTAGGTTACCTTACGAGTCTGAATGCATGGAATTTTTCATAGGGTAAGCATAGGGTCTTTCATACCCTACGCAATTCAAATTATTTCGCATACTAATTCGATTTAGTATGCCTATTAAAATATTTTTATAAATAATTAAAGTTTGGATTTTGGAATCATTTTGCTTTATTTCAAGGGAGAGGAGATAAACAAATTTTATTGTTAGTGAAAGTTATTCATATTACACTTAGTATAAAAATTCATTTGTCGTGTTTTTTCTTGAGTTTCTAGTCAATTTGAATTATAAATTAACTACTCCATATTATTTATATGAAATGAGTGTTTGTAATCCTATGAAATTTTGAAAATAGAGATGTTCCACCCCTTAAAACAAATTGAGATGTTTCACGTCAAGTTTAAGCCACTACGGTTAACAACGTTTGTATAATAAAACAAATATAACATATTGTAACCATTTAAACTTGTATCATAATCAAGTTTTGTAAACATTCTCATTTTTAAGTAAGCTATGATTGATGTGGAGAAAACCCAAAATCCTACCCTAAAAACAGTAAGTTTTCAAAAAATTGAAACCATAAAAATCCATGAGCACTAATCCTAAAATTTTAAATCCTAAAAATATTTTTCTTATATTATTCTAAATAATAAAAAAAAACTAAATTTACAAAACCATGGACCCTTAAAATTAAAAAAAAATCATAATATTTTTTTCATATACTCTTCTAAAAAGTTCCTCTTTACATATTATCCCCAAGGACTCGTTTGGTATAATTACCAAAGATATGAGATATTAGGCATTGGTATCAAAATATGAGTTTGAGTGATATCAAGGAATCGCGTTTGGGTATAGACATGAGTGATGTTTTTGATATACTCAATCTGTGGGAGATATCAAAATAACACTCTGTTATCACTCATTACCATATCTTGATATACATACCCGATACCAAACAACATATATCAATTTGATATCGACATCAAGATTATATGAAACCTAGATATGGGTATGAGTGATATCCATACTCATACCTGATATCAATACCAAACGGGCCCTAAAACTCCATAAACCTCACAAACTCTAACTCTTTAAATCCAAAATATAAAAACAATGCTCATATAAATCCCAAATCCTACTCACTCTAAACCTAAAAACCCTTAACTTTAGAAACCTCACACATCCTAATCCTAAAAACCGTACAATCCTATGGACCCTACCCACCATAACCATTGAACCAATAATCCTATAAGCCATAAACCATTAAACATAAAACATCACAAAATTACATATCTAAAGTTAGGCTTTTGAAGTTATTTAATATTTAATTAAAGTTTTAAGTTTGATTTTTGTAAGTTAAATTTCTTATTTTAAAAATATACATACTATTACATAATGAATAATAGTATGAAAGATATAAATAACAAAAAGTTGTGGGTATGAATATCTGAAGGGAATTAGATGCGTATAAGCGGAATTGCAGGAAACTATTTCCTTATATCTAACAAGGATCACATGCATGAATTGATACGAATCAATTAGGAGTTAGAGTTACATACCGTTTGATGCGAGCCTGAAACGTTCCTGTAGGATTTCAGCGGAGATCGAAAGCCCCAAGTGTGACTTCTCTAATTGGTCCACACGAGTCTGAAATCTGGATCGCCTTTGATCTCGTCTGCTAGAACGACGAACGAAGGAAAGCGAACGAGACTTGAATTGGGAGATACTGCCGTGCTTGATATGAAGGCAGAAGAGAGATATATTCACATGTGTTTCCAAAACACAATTTCCATATATATGATGTACATGTGTACGTGTAATCATATTCAACTTATTTAAGATATTATATAATATTATATATATATATTATCTTTAGTTATGGATACAATATCTATATATTGTTTCATATATCTTCTAATAAGATATCTCATTATCAAGTAATTATGAATGGTAACTTTTACTCATTAATAATAAAAGCCTATCTCCCAATTAAAGTCAATGGGCCGAAATCCATGTCCCACATGGGCTTCCGGTTCGGTTTGATCCAGCCCGATAACTCTATGTGTGTGACCTCATAGGACCCGGTTATTATAGCCGTGAGCCTAACTCGATTAAGCCCATCGATCGTAGTTGGCTTCTAGCAAAGCACTACGACCCCTAAAATTCCCGGATTGTAAATCTCCATTAATGGTCCTATTCCATGTTCGGTAATTGCACCTTTGATTAAAGGACACAATTCCTTCAATCTCCCACTTGTCCTTAAAACAAGTGTGCAATGTTAAATTCCTTTGTCTCTTAGTGTCTTATTTGATGATATGTTGACATTCATATCTCTTATCAAATGTGTTTCTTGAACTCCTGAGTTCGAACTGTCAAATAACGGATGATTACATATAATCCATCCGAGCATGGCCATGCATTTTTCAGTTCTCGCTCTTCAAGTGGCCGAGACACCATTCCTGTCCAATGTATCACAGTATACATGAAGCATGAGGACTTCTCCAGTCTTGCATGACTATAGCTCCCACTCAACTTTTGGCAATCCCAATCACTGCCTTTATAACTGCCTGTTACGGTCAGCGTTTAACAGCGTCAAAGACATACCAATCATCAAGAGAAACTATATCATACTCATGTCTGAGGAATCTACCAATCATGGTTTAACTTAAAGATTCTTCAAGTCTTTTATGAAAACCTTTAAGGTAGGTCAGTCCCATACGTATCATCCATACATATCTATGTAATTGACTAGACATCTCAATGTCCCTATAGCCCATGAAACCCGGCGCTATCCGTCAACTTACAATATAGTCTTTAAAGGAGTCATTTATGTCCTGGTTAATGACTTAGACTACGGACTTTGAATAATTTATAACTTCAGTTCACTTAATGGGGTTTCATTCACCAAAACACTTATGATGAGCCCATTTGCGAATTATAAATTATTTGGACATTTTATTCAACTCCAAGCAACGATTGAATAAGAATGACAGTGTATGTCATATAATCAAGCATAAGACATGTCTAACATACATGAAACAAGGTTCATTATGTAAGACAATACAATCTCAAAGTCATTCTCCAATGCGCTTGAGGCCCTTGGCCCTAGTGTGACCCTCACGTTTGAGCCTAGGCATAATCTTGGTTAGTGGATCTGCAATAACGTCATATGTGTGCACTTTGCACATTTTGACATCTCCTCTATCCTGACGTCCTTGAACGACTAATTCATCATCACCCTCACACACCAAGAAGTCATCATTGGTTCTTCTCAAGTATTTCATGATGTTCTTGGCTGCACATCAATGTGCCTCTCCGGGTGCTACACATGCTCAGAGCAAATGCAACATCAGGGCGTGTACATATCATGACATACATGATAGAAACCCTTTCTTAGAGTCCTGCATTTTAAATCTGCCAAGATCCTTATCTATATAAGTTTATTGACTTAATCTTAGCAACCTCCCAGATCTATCTCTATAGATCTTGATACTCATTATGTACTTCGCATCTCCTAAGTTCTTCATTGAGAAACATTTCTTCAGCCATCCCTTAACGGACTCTAGCATCGGAATGTCATTTCCAATGAGCAGTATGTCATCCACATACAAGACTAAGAAGACCACTTTACTCCCACTAAACTTCTTGTAAACACAAGGTTCTTCTTCGCATCTAATGAAGTCAAACTCTTTGACAGCTTCATCAAAGCGAATATTCCAGCTCCGAGATGCTTGCTTAAGTCCATAGATGGACTTCTTAATCTTGCATACTTTCTTAGCATCTGCTGGATCCTCAAAACCCTCAGGTTGTGTCATGTACACATCCTCTTCTAAGTATCCATTTAGAAAAGCGGTTTTGACATCCATTTGCCAAATCTCATAATCATAATAAGCGGCAATGGCTAAGAGTATTCTGATGGATCTGATCATTACGATCTGTGCAAATGTCTCTTCATAGTCTTGACCATGAATCTGTTTAAAACCTTTGGCAACCAACCTTGCGTTGTAAACAGATACATTTCCATCCTTGTCTGTTTTGAGTTTAAAAACCCATTTGCATCCTATGGGTTTTATCCCATCTGGCAAATCTATCAAGTCCCATACTTGATTCTCAGACATGGAATCCATTTCAGAATGCATGGCTTGAAGCCATTTCTCAGAGTCTGGACCCGTCATTGCTTGCTTATAGGTTTCAGGCTCTCCGCTTTCTAAAAGCAGGACGTCAGGGCTTACATTTAAGACAAAATCATCATATCGCCTTGGTTGCATCCTTGGCCTGTTTGATCTACGTGTGGGTTCAACAACTGGAGCATTTTCCACAACTGTTTGTGGTTCCTCATTCATTTCTTGAGGTGTTGGTGCCGATTCCTGGATAGCTTCCTCTTGGGAATGTACATCTCCAGGTACCAATATCTCCTCATCGACATCATCTATGTCAGTTTGTTATTGGGTTTGTTGCTCTTCTTGAACTTCTTCAAGATGAACATTTCTCCCACTTGACTTCTTGGAAATGAATTCTCTTTCAAAGAAGGCACTATCCCTTGCAACAAACACTTTGTGCTCAGTGAGGTTGTAGAAGTAGTATCCCTTGGTTTCTTTGGGATATCCTATGAAAAAGCATTTATCTGATCTGGGTGCAAGCTTATCTGACAGTAAACGTTTTACATAAGCTTCACACCCCCAGATCTTCATGAAGGACAAGCTTGGAACTCTTCCAGTCCATATCTCATATGGTGTCTTGTCTACAGTCCTAGACGGGGTTCTGTTTAGTGTGAATGCAGCGGTTATGAGGGCGTATCCCCAGAAGGATGTTGGAAGACTAGCAAAACTCATCATTGACCTGACCATGTCCAACAAGGTCCTGTTTCTCCTTTCAGACACACCATTTAGTTGAGATATGCCTGGTGGGGTCAGTTGTGTGACTATCCCACAACGTTTTAAATGATGATCGAATTCCTGGCTTAGATATTCACCTCCACGATCAGATCGAAGGGCTTTAATCTTCTTGCCAGTCTGAGTTTCAACTTCATTCTGAAACTCCTTGAACTTTTCAAAAGATTCAGATTTATGACTCATTAAGTAAATATACTCATATCTACTTAAATCATCAGTAAACGTTATGAAGTATCTATAGCCTCCTCTAGCTTCTGTGCTCATTGGTCCACATACATTTGTATGTATTAGTGCCAATAGCTCAGTAGCTCTTTCACTTTTCCCGGTGAAAGGTGACCTTGTCATCTTGCCCATTAGGCATGATTCACATGTTTCAAATGATTCACAATCAATTGATTTCAGAATTCCATCTTTATGGAGTTTCCTCATGCGGTTCAAACCAATGTGATCTAAGCGACAATGCCACAAATAGGCTTCACTCATGTCATTCGTCTTTTGCTTCTTTGTATCAATGTTATAGATTTCGGATTTAAGTTCAACCACATAGAGTCCATTACTCAAGGGTGCTCGGGCATAGAAAATACCATTCTTATAAATAGAAAAGCAATTGTTCTTAACAATAGAATCATAGCCCTCAACATCCAAAACCGAAAACGAAACAAGGTTCTTAGAAATTTCAGGAACGTAATAACAATTATTAAGTTCTAAAATCAAACCAGAAGGTAAAACTAAGTCATAGACTCCTACAACAAGCGCAACAACAGTCGCCTTGTTTGCAACATGTAGGTCTATCTCTCCCTTCTCCACTTGCCTCCTACTTCTTAGCCCCTGCACATTCGAAGTAATGTGAGCATGACATCCGGTATCTAATACTCAAGTAGTGGAATTGGTTGTTAAGATTTCAATAACATTAATACCTGAAGTGAGATTCATAGTCCCATTCTTCTTGTCTTCCAGGTATTTGGGACAATTTCTCTTCCAGTGTCCCTTGGCCTTGCAGTAGAAGCACTCATGATCAACAAGTAGCTTAGACTTCTTAGTCGTCTTGGGTTGAGCAACTGGCTTGCCCTTCCCTTGGTGCTGTTTGAGCTTTCCATTGGCCGCCTTCTTGAACCCTTTCCCTTTGTTGACCATGAGAACTTCCTTCTTAGGTTCAACCATGATGTTCTGCTCAGCTGTCTTGAGCATGCCATGGAGCTCATTGAGGGTCTTGCCTATCCCATGCATATGGTAGTTCAATCTGAATTGAGCAAATCCATCATGCAGGGAGTGCAAGATGATATCAGTGGCCAACTCATCATTGTAAGGAAAGCCCAATTGAGCCATCTGCTCAAAGAGACCAATCATGTCAAATACATGGTTGCTCACTGGCTTCCCTTTCTCCAATTTCTTGGAAGCATCGGTCAGGACAGGGATGGGTGTTTCCAGAACGTCCTCACGTCCTTCAGATCTGAGAACAATTCTCAAGTTCCTTTCCCAATCGATATAGTTCGTACCGTTGAGCTTGTTTTTGTCAACAATTGACCGCATGGTGAATTTCAAATCGCTACTAGACATGATTGCTACAAAAGGAAGTAACATGCAGATAAGTTTATGCTTGACATGCAAAAGCTTAAATTTTAAACATGCTTCAAAAATTAAGCAAATGCACATTTTATTCAAACAAGTTTGTTGTGATACCCCGTATTTTTGTAAGGTTATTTTGGAAATTTTGGAATTTTCCCGAGTACCCGTTGTGTACATCGGATTTAATACAGAGAGTTTGAGACATTCTGTAATGTGCTCTATATCTGTATATTTTTCTCAGTGAAATAATATACAAACAACATGCCTTGGATTTTAATATTCGTTCACGTACGATAATTTTTATCCCGATTTAATGTCATGTTCGTTCAAAGCTAAACGGGCGGGAAAAGCTGATCACGGCGACCGCCGTACAGTCGCGGCGACCGCCGTTGCGGATCCAAGAACGGCGACCGCCGTACAGTCACGGTGCCCGCCGTCCCAATGCTTGAGGTGGTAGCTGGCGTGCCAGGCTATGGCGGCGACCGCCGTAAATTACGGTGCCTGCCGAACTAGCGTTGTAATTGCTGTCGTCGTTGTCCGGCAAACTTTGCCCGATGGTCGCCGGCGTGGTTCTGGCGAGCGCCGAACTAGCGTTCGTAGGCCCATTTTTCATGCTCCAGATGCTTTGGCTATAAAAGGAGGTGTTGGGGGAGAGATTTGAGCCATCCCAAACACCGAACCTCTGCCAAATTTTCGTGTCGTCGGAGTTGTGTTTCGCCGGAGTTTGCAAGCTCTCGTCGGTGTCGTTTGGTGGTGTTTCCAGCAGCCCTTTTGAAGCCTTTTGGTTGCCTTTGGAGGTCAGAATCCAAGCAAGGCGGAAAGGGGTCGAAACGCGCATCGTTTTGGTGAGATTTCTCTCGTTTCAGTCGTCTGAGTTCTTCACGGCGACTGCCGTGTTCTTCACGATGCCCGCCGTGATGAACTGCGACGACCGCCGCCAAGAACAGCGACCGCCGCCAGTGCCCAAAATGCCTTCGTGGCTTTGGCTTGGTTGGTTGTGGTCGTGGCGTCTTTCCTTTCGTTCTCTTTCGTCGTTTTTAGATTCGTACTGTGGTTATGTCGGATCTAAATTAGGGTTCCTTTTATGGGTCGACTCGAAGGTTGTTGTGTTGTCGGAGCTATACCCGTGTCGAGCCCAGAATCCAGATGTCGTTGTTAGGCTATTCTGCGGATTAAGGCAAGTGGCGGTTCGCTATTGCTCGTTTGTTCCATATTTACATTAATTATCAGTAGTTTATCTGAGTAATTAATTTTGAATGAATACTCTGTTTGTCTGGAAACGGTTTTGATAAACTGTTTTGAAAGTCATATAATAGGTTGTATATCTGCTAGAACAACGCTATTATCTGTGATCGCCTTTCGGGCCTTTATGTGGATTTATCCTGTAACTGTTATTGTGCTGTAACTGTTTAGTTAGCACTGTTAGATAGGAACGTTACTCGGACTCTGTCCAGTCGTTTCTTTATAATCTGGTATCGGGGTGGCTCGTCTTCATCTGGTACTATTCTAAGATCATGATCGGTCTCTTTCACAAGTGTGTAGAGACAGGACACTTAGCTGATGTCACAAACCTTCCGGTGTACGTCACTCTCGACGAAACGTATACTAAGATGTGTCGTCCCAATGATGGGGTACACATGTAAAAGTCTAATAAACGTGATGTGTGTTTTTGAAACATAAATCAGATAAGTGCTACTCTGACGCACATAATTAATAAACCTTCGGCGAGTAGTGCAGCTAAGTTATAGTGCAATTAGGAAAACTCGTCTCGACTTTGATCATAGTACGTTCTCTTTCCAATCTGGATTCGCTGTATGCGATGAGGTTGGTCGTGAACCGAAGCATCTCAGTCAACTTTTAAATCATTGTTGTATGATTCTGTAAACATTCCAGATTTGGCATACTTCCTTAAAGACTCATTTCCGTTCGAGTCTTCTTTTCGAGTCGATTTCTGTGAAGGTTCAGTCTTCCAGAATCTTCTCTTGTACATACCTCTTGTCTATTCCAGTAGGAGTATGATGGTTGGCTATCGTCATCGATTATTATTCGAGAAGCGATGAGTCTAACCTAATACGACTGCTTCGAACCATTCTGCTTTGTATCCTTGCTAGTCTATTCAAGTAGACTAACCCACGAACTTTGTTCTCTGCACGTGGGCTGGTGTCATCCGTTCGATTCGGCACATCAGATCGAAAGTAGCTCAGAAGAATAGAAGGACTATGGAGTCGACGGTGGTTTTTGAACGTTTTAATTATTTCTTTAATCAGGTTGAGATCTTTTGGACAATGACTTTGGTTGTAATGTACTTTCTAAGACTTCCAGTGTTTTTGGTTTAAACTCTGTGTTAGCCTATTCGGGATTGGGTTGTAATCCCGTAACTCTTGTTTCCTTGACAATGTTATGTTTTGGAATTGAATGCTTTGATCATTATGTATCATTTGTATTTCATAAATTGTATTTAAACGGTAAAGTCTTGGGTGATCTCGGTAAGGAACACTGGGGTCACTGGCGGTAATACCTTTCCAAAAGGGTTAAGTTTTGGGGGTGTTACAATTGTGGTATCAGAGCCAAAGGTTTTAAAACGGGTTTAGGATTTTTATAAATCATTTATCCGTTTTTGAAAATGCTTTAAAAAGGGCTCAAAATTTTTAAAGTAAAAAGAATTTAAAGACACCGTTCATAGTCATGTCTTCTGGATAGTCTGATATAGTAAGCTTGCTTCTATGTCTAGAAAGACTAATTCCTTCATCGTTATCCTATAGGAGATGGGTGCATGTATATCTCTTAAGAAGGGGTCGGAAGATGCCGAGATGGATTCACCGTCTACCTAGAGGCTAGACTTCCCTGTACCCCAGAGATGCTTCGAGATTGGAGGCCCGAGCAGCCCATCTGAGGAGATCAAGCATGTGCTTCCTGAGTCAGTAGTTCTGGTGTCAAGGAATGTTGTAGTTCCTGTGACAGCGCCAGTGGAGCCACCAAGGGAGGAAGCAATGCAAGATGATGAATCGTCTAGGTACGCGAGAGGGTACTACAATGACGATTACCTGATAGATGTGATTATTGAAGGGAGCGAGGAGGAAGATGAAGAAGAGGACCCCATAGAGGATGACCCCGAAGAGGAAGAGGACCCTATCGAGGATGATCCCGAGGAGGATGCCGAGATGGACCTCAGCGGACAAAACCAGGAGTCTGATGACTTGAGGCACTTGCTGGTGGATAGTCAGGAAACGGGGATACAATTTATTCACCCCAGTACAGAGTTACCACCTATGCAAGAGTTGCCACCAGTGCCAGAGTACGCACCCATGTCAGAAGCTGATTGGGAGGCACTGTATACCGAGTACGGTATTAGGAGAAGTGACAGAGAATCTCAGCCTATCCCTACTCCAAGAAGAAGGAGGTCAGAATCCGAGCTGCAGGAGATCCTCCGCCAGAGTGAGGTAATCTCTGCAGAACAGCAGCGTCGGAGGGATGAGCTGATCGCCAGTACTCAGAGGAGGACTGGGATAGAAGGACCAGTCATGGACGACCCATATCTTACCATGACTGAGATAGGACCATGTGCTTCAGGGTCAAGCCGGGTGCGAAACCCATCGCCAGAGCTCTATGGTGAGCCTAGTCCGAAGAGACCGTGCATGAGTAGCCAGTCTTATGGGAGACATTTTGGAACGCCTTGATGAGAATTGGCGTTGCCTATCGCAGTAGTTTCGTTTCTTAGCATTCCAAGTTTGTACTATGTGTAATATTTCAGTATTGCGGCAAGTACTCTGAGAAACACTTATATCTTCGAGCAATGTTGTCCTAGCGCTCGGATGATAGACTTATGTGTAACTTGTGTAACAGTTCGAAGGTTCATCTATAAAATGCCAAGTTGATCTATTCTGAGTAATTTCTTTACGTTGGTATATTGCATAAGTATATTGCATAATATTAATGTATTGAATGCTTGGAATTGGATCGGTAAACAGATGGTGAACCCAAAAAGCACGAGGAACTCGATTCGAGCCGGTGCTGGGACTAGTCAAGATCCCAGGCCAGCAGGAAGAGGTGTTCAGGATGAGCACGAGTCAGAGTCTCGCGTCCAGCAGAGGCGTGAAGGTCAAGATCAGACCCAAGCGCCGGCACTATTTGATGCCGTAACTGTTGAGGCGATTCGCGGGATTGTGATGCAGGCAATTGCAGACGTATTGAGACCCAGTGCGCCTCAAGCGCAAGAAGTGCCTACTCACCCAGCGGTTCCTGATATTGTGGAACCCAGGAACCCTGTAGTTCAAGAGAATGCCGTCAGGGCTAGAGACAGCTATGGTCGCGCTCTTAAGACCATCACTTCCATGAGGCCCGATTGCTATAACGGGAAAGGGGAGCCAGTGGCAGTGACTCATTGGTTCTCCCATATGGAGAGGCTGTTTCGGAACGTGGAGTGTACTGAGGCCGAGAAGGTCCATATCGCTTCTCTTCAGCTGAAGGAGGAGGCTAGCGAGTGGTGGGAGAACACAGGTTTGGCTGAGAGCCCAGTGTTGACTTGGTCGATGTTCAAGACCAAGATGGTTGATCGCTTTTTCTCTCGTGCTATGAGAGAGGATAAGCATAAAGAGTTCTTGTACCCAAAGACGGATGGTCTGAAAGTGACCGAGTTGGCGTCTAAGTTCAATCATCTTTTACAGTATGCCACTACCGAGATCACCAACGAGGCCCAAAAGATCTGGTACTTACACGAGTGGATGAGCCCGGATATCAAGCCGTTAATGGTGCACCACACATGCTCTACCTTGGAGCAGTATGTGGATTGTGCCTATAAGCTAGAGATAACTCTAGAGGAGTCGACCAAAAGGCGCAACCGACAGAAGTCGATGCAGAACCAGAACCAGGGAGGTGGTTTTAAGCGCCCTACGCCACCGTCTAACTTTGCCAAGTCCGGTCGAGCTAAGACGGAGATGACGCAAGGAGGATCGACTCAGCAGTCAGGGCAGACCCGGAGTTCAGTTCGGTGTTATAACTGTGGTACGGCTGGGCACAAGAGCAATGAGTGTCAGAAGGAGAAGAGGTCGTGCTTTGGGTGTGGACGTGATGGTCATCTGCAAAAGTTCTGCAAGCAGGGGAAGCAGAAGGGAGTAGAGTCGCAGCAAGGGTCAGTTCATCAGAGCAACCGACCTAGGTTCAAACCTGCCGAGACTCCTAGCCCTTCAGTGCAGACGACTGCTCAGAACAGGGGAAAAACCCCAGCTGTTTCTGGAAGTCAGGACCAACGCTTGTACGAAATGCGTGAAGCAGATGGACCCAACGCTCCAATTGCTCAAGGTACTCTATACCTTCACTCTACTTCAGTGTGCATTCTGTTTGATTCTGGTGCTATGCATTCCTTTATTTCAGATAGCTGTGTTAGCAAGTTAGATTTAGTGTGCAACGATTCGTGCAACCCTTTCGTCGTTAATCTTCCTAATGGAGAACGTTTGGTGGGAACCAAGCATTTGTCCGACTTTCCGATTACCATTCAGGGTAAGGAATTCGAGGCAGATTTAATCTGCATAGCCATGGCTCCATACGACATTATCCTCGGTATGGATTGGCTGACGTGTCACAAGGCGGTGATCGACTTCAGTTCAAGAACGGTGATGGTGTCATCTGGGGGCTAGTTCGTGTGCAAGTTCAAAGGTCGAAATGACGCTGATAACGGCAAGCTGATCAATGTGATGGCTGTGTTTAAGCTACTACGACAAGGATGTGTCGGGTACCTTTGCTACTTGGATTCGCCTACGAAGGATGGACCTGAGATTCTTGATATTCCTGTAGTTAGGGAGTTTTCGGATGTCTTTCCGGAAGAAATTCCTGGATTACCCCCGAACTGTGATGTAGAGTTTTCAATTGATCTTGAGCCTGGTACGACGCCGATTTCCAAATCACCGTATCGGATGGCTCCAGCTGAGATGCAAGAGTTGAAGAATCAACTTGAAGATCTCCTTGACAAATGTTATGTCAGGCCGAGTGCATCGCCGTGGGGTGCTCCAATATTATTCGTCAAAAAGAAGGACGGATCGTTCCGACTTTGTATCGACTACCGAGAGTTGAACAAGGTGACGATCAAGAACAAGTATCCTTTGCCTAGGATTGATGACTTATTGGACCAGTTGCAGGGAGCAAAGGTTTTCTCCAAGATCGACTTGAGATCTGGATATCACCAGCTCAGAATTCGTGAACAGGACATTCCTAGAACTGCGTTCAGGACCAGATATGGTCATTACGAGTTCGTAGTGATGCCTTTTGGGCTTACAAATGCTCCAGCTGTCTTTATGGATTTGATGAACCGATGTTTTCACCAGTGCTTGGATAAGTTCGTGGTGGTCTTCATCGACGACATTCTGATCTATTCTCCGAATGAAGAAGTCCACGAGGAACATCTGCGGATTGCCTTGTCAATCCTTAGACAACATCAGCTTTTTGCTAAATTGTCTAAATGTGAATTCTGGATAAAGGAAGTCGCTTTCTTAGGTCACGTAATCAATAAAAATGGGGTTATGGTTGATCCCCAAAAGATTGAAGCGGTGGCTAATTGGACACAACCCCAGAACGTGAAGGAGGTGCATAGTTTTCTTGGACTTGCCGGGTATTATAGAAGGTTTGTAGAAGGATTTTCAAAGATCGCTCTACCTATGACTAATCTACTCCACAAGGTTCACAAGAAGTTTGTCTGGAATGACAAGTGCGAGGCCAGTTTCCAGGAGTTGAAGCGACGGCTGACCTCGGCACCCGTGTTAGCACTCCCAGAAGGGAATGACGATTATGTGGTCTATAGTGATGCTTCAAAGAGTGGTTTGGGTTATGTACTGATGCAGAAAGGCAGAGTTATTGCTTATGCATCTAGACAACTCAAGACTTACGAAGAAAACTATCCGACCCATGATCTTGAGTTAGCAGCGGTTGTCTTTGCGCTAAAGATTTGGAGGCATTACCTCTACAGTATAAGATGCCAAGTCTTCACTGACCACAAAAGTCTCAAGTATATATTTACTCAAAAAGAGCTAAATATGAGACAACGCCGCTGGCTAGAGTTACTCAAAGACTACGACATGGAGTTGTTGTATCATCCGGGCAAGGCTAATGTAGTAGCTGATGCACTAAGCCGGAAGACAACGCACGAGACTGTAGTTGCTCTACTTACTGCTCAGACCAAGCTAAACCAAGAGTCATACGACATTGAAGTCTTGTATAACCAGCGTAGAGGGTACTTGAGTATGATGGAAATTCAAGCTACACTGCTGGATCAGATCAAAGGAAAGCAAATCGATGATATCATCTTGGTGAAGTTAAGCAGTGAAGTGATGGATGGGAAAGCTCCCAGTTTTGTGGTTCAGGATGATGGATCACTTTGGTTTCAGGATCAGATCTGTGTGCCTGACACAGAAGGTCTTCGTCAGTTGGTGATGAGAGAAGCTCATTCATCCGCTTATTTTGTGCATCCTGGCTCTAGCAAGATGTACAAGGACCTCAGGAAGAAGTTTTGGTGGCCAAACATGAAGTGGGACATAGCAGACTTTGTGGCAAAGTGCTTAACTTGTCAGAAGGTCAAGATCGAACACCGTAGGCCAGGTGGTGAGTTGCTACCTCTCCCAGTGCCAGAATGGAAATGGGAGGACATCGCCATGGACTTCGTCACTGGGCTACCAAAGACTCGAAGTCAGAGGGATGCTATCTGGGTAATTGTGGATAGGCTTACGAAGAGTGCTCATTTCATAGCCATCAAGACCACATGGGAAACCCAGAAGTTAGCAGAAGTCTACCAGAAGGAAGTTGTTCGCTTACATGGCATTCCTAAGACCATTGTATCGGACCGAGATGACCGTTTCATGTCAAGGTTCTGGCAGGAACTTCATAAGGCTATGGGAACCGAGTTGAGGTTCAGCACCGCATTTCATCCTCAGACAGATGGCCAGTCTGAAAGGACCATCCAGACCCTGGAGGATATGCTTAGAGCTTGTGTACTCGATCGTCCGACTAGCTGGGAGGACAACTTGAGTCTGATTGAGTTCACATACAATAATAGCTGGCATGCTACAATCAAGATGGCTCCGTTTGAAGCTTTGTATGGTCGCAAATGCAGATCTCCGATTTGTTGGGATGATAATGCCGACAAAATTCTGCTTGGACCAGAGTTGGTCGAAAGGACGGCCTCAGACATTGCTTTGATCAGACAAAGGATGTTGACCGCTCAGAGTCGACAGAAGTCCTACGCAGATCGGAAGCGCAGGACTGTCGAGTTCGAGGTCGGTGACAAGGTTTTTGTCAAGGTATCGCCATCCAAAGGAGTTTTCAGATTTGGTAAGCGTGGGAAGCTTAACCCTCGCTACGTGGGACCATTCGAGATTCTGGATAGAGTAGGATCTCTAGCGTACCGCTTGGCGTTGCCGCCATCGGCTCACCCGGTGCATAACGTGTTCCACGTATCTTTGCTCAGAAAGTATGTGCCAGATGAGTCTCATGTGCTTAGTTATGAGGACATCGAGATTCAAGCTAATGATACTTATGAAGAGTTGCCCGTGCTCATTTTGGAGCGTCGGTTGAAGCGTTTGCGCAACAAGATCGTGTCGTTGGTACGAGTGTTGTGGTCCAAGTCAGGGACCGAAGAAGTTACTTGGGAGACATGGGAAACCGAGTCAGATATGCTCAGGCGTTTTCCCGAGTTATTTTCGACCTAAGTTTCGGGGTCGAAACTTCTTTTAAGGGGGAAGAGATGTGATACCCCGTATTTTTGTAAGGTTATTTTGGGAATTTTGGAATTTTCCCGAGTACCCGTTGTGTACGTCGGATTTAATACAGAGAGTTTGAGACATTTTGTAATGTGCTCTGTATCTGTAATATGTTTCTCAGTGAAATAATATACAGACAACATGCCTTGGATTTTAATATTCGTTCACGTACGATAATTTTTATCCCGGTTTAATGTCATGTTCGTTCAAAGCTGAACGGGCGGGAAAAACTCATCACGGCGACCGACGTACAGTCACGGCGACCGCCGTCGCGGATCCAAGAACGGCGACCGCCGTACAGTCACGGCGCCCGCCGTCCCAATGCTCGAGGTGGTAGCTGGCATGCCAGGCTATGGCGGCGACCGCTGTAATTGCTGTCGTCGTTGTCCAGCAGTCTTTGCCCGATGGTCGCCGGCGTGGTTCTGGCGAGCGTCGAACTAGCGTTCGTAGGCCCATTTTTCGTGCTCCAGATGCTTTGGCTATAAAAGGAGGTGTTGGGGGAGAGATTTGAGCCATCCCAAACACCGAACCTCTGCCAAATTTTCGTGTCGTCGGAGTTGTGTTTCGCCGGAGTTTGCAAGCTCTCGTCGGTGTCGTTTGGTGGTGTTTCCAGCAGCCCTTTTGAAGCCTTTTGGTTGCCTTTGGAGGTCAGAACCCAAGCAAGGCGGAAAGGGGTCGAAACGCGCATCGTTTTGGTGAGATTTCTCTCGTTTCAGTCGTCTGAGTTCTTCACGACGACCGCCGTGTTCTTCACGACGCCCGCCGTGATGAACTGCAGCGACCGCCGCCAAGAACAACGACCGCCGCCAGTGCCCAAAATGCCTTCGTGGCTTTGGCTTGGTTGGTTGTGGTCGTGGCGTCTTTCCTTTCGTTCTCTTTCGTCGTTTTTAGATTCGTACCGTGGTTATGTCGGATCTAAATTAGGGTTCCTTTTATGGGTCGACTCGAAGGTTGTTGTGTTGTCGGAGCTATACCCGTGTCGAGCCCGGAATCCAAATGTCGTCGTTAGGCTATTCTGCGGATTAAGGCAAGTGGCGGTTCGCTCTTGCTCGTTCGTTCCATATTTACATTAATTATCAGTAGTTTATCTGAGTAATTAATTTTGAATGAATACTCTATTTGTCTAGAAACGGTTTTGATAAACTGTTTTGAAAATCATATAATAGGTTGTATATCTGCTAGAACAACGCTATTATCTGTGATCGCCTTTCGGGCCTTTATGTGGATTTATCATGTAACTGTTATTGTGCTGTAACTGTTTAATTAGCACTGTTAGATAGGAACGTTACTCGGACTCTATCCAGTCGTTTCTTTATAATCTGGTATCGGGGTGGCTCGTCTTCATCTGATACTATTCTAAGATCATGATCGGTCTCTTTCACAAGTGTGTAGAGACAGGACACTTAGCTGGTATCACAAACCTTCCGGTGTACGTCACTCTCGATGAAACGTATACTAAGATGTGTCGTCCCAATGATGGGGTACACATGTAAAAGTCTAATAAACGTGATGTGTGTTTTTGAAACATAAATCAGATAAGTGCTACTCTGACGCACATAATTAATAAACCTTCGGCGAGTAGTGCAGCTAAGTTATAGTGCAGCTAGGAAAACTCGTCTCGACTTTGATCATAGTACGTTCTCTTTCCAATCTGGATTCGCTGTATGCGATGAGGTTGGTCGTGAACCGAAGCATCTCAGTCAACTTTTAAATCATTGTTGTATGATTCTGTAAACATTCCAGATTTGTCATACTTCCTTAAAGACTCATTTCCGTTGGAGTCTTCTTTTCGAGTCGATTTCTGTGAAGGTTCAGTCTTCCAGAATCTTCTCTTGTGCATACCTCTTGTCTATTCCAGTAGGAGTATGATGGTTGGCTATCGTCATCGATTATTATTCGAGAAGCGATGAGTCTAACCTAATACGACTGCTTCGAACCATTCTGCTTTGTACCCTTGCTAGTCTATTCAAGTAGACTAACCCACGAACTTTGTTCTCTGCATGTGGGCTGGTGTCATCCGTTCGATTCGGCACATCAGATCGAAAGTAGCTCAGAAGAATAGAAGGACTATGGAGTCGACGGTGGTTTTTGAACGTTTTAATTATTTCTTTAATCAGGTTGAGATCTTTTGGACAATGACTTTGGTTGTAATGTACTTTCTAAGACTTCCGCTGTTTTTGGTTTAAACTCTGTGTTAGCCTATTCGGGATTGGGTTGTAATCCCGTAACTCTTGTTTCCTTGACAATGTTATGTTTTGGAATTGAATGCTTTGATCATTATGTATCATTTGTATTTCATAAATTGTATTTAAACGGTAAAGCCTTGGGTGATCTCGGTAAGGAATACTAGGGTCACTGGCGGTAATACCTTTCAAAAGGGTTAAGTTTTGGGGGTGTTACATTTGTCCCCAGTGAATAAAATGATTCCAAGATCCTATTTCAGATAAGACCTTAGCGTACTTTGGCACTGCCCTAAGTCTCATGTGATCTAGGTAAGTAACATTTACTAATTATAACTCTTTATAATTCTTGGTTGATGGACCACATCCCATGTGGACTCATCCTTATGCCTCAAGATCCAAAACTTTGCCTTTTGGTCTCTTGTTGAGTATAACCATATCAAGGTTTATGAATCCCTTATATAGATCCACCCTCACTATCCCAAGGTCAAAGAAGGACACCTTGCTTTGGCAAAACCTAACCAACTTATTCCTAGGGCATCATGGGTTATGACATGGGAAGACATTATCTCAATATTCCTTTAGGGACTTAAGCATACAATGGTTCTCTATTTACTAGTGAACAAAATAACGTAAGTAAATAATCATGCAATGCTTAAAATAATAGGGCATTCAAAATGCAACAATTAAATGTGATCCTAGTATGACCCATAAAACCAAAAACCAAAGATCTAATCTTCATGGGTCTTCTCTCCATGGATCTCCATCCTTGGTACCCTTTATGGATCTTCTTGGTCTTCTTGAGATCTTCTTGTAATACAAAATTTCTAATAATCTAATTATTGAAATTTAAATTACAAAAATACATGACGATACGCAGATCGTGTATAAAAATACATAACGATACGCAGATCGTATTTTCTATCCTAAGATGTGGGCCATACTAGTCACCTCATGCAAGCAATAGTATCATAATATTATAAAACATGCATGCATTCATAATATCAAATATTATTGATAATATAAATCTAATTAATAGTAATAACCAATTTAACTAATTTAAATGAAATCATATTAAAATGAAATAAATCATCTCATGACATAAATAATTTTAATATCAAATTCTTAATTCAAATTAAAATCAATATATAGCATTAATCATTATTAATCATTAAAATGCATTATTTGATAAGATATACATGAACAAGATAAGATATCAAATATCTTTATCTAAATCTAGTGGGAATCTATCCTAACAACTTTTTAGGAAATTATATAATTTAGATAATATCAAATATTATCTAATTAAATAAATAAGATCTTATCTTATAATATAGGAAATTATCCTAAAACGCCAAATCTACTCAACCGGACCGAGTTGCGACCGAGTCAAACCCGGACCAACTCGCACCCATCGAATCCAAACAGTCGCTGCAAACCGATCTGAGTCTGATCCGAACCAGCCACTGCGGGACCGCGAGTAGAACAATTCTACCCGAACAGACCGAACCATCCGAACAATTTAAAACAACACTGTTAACGATTCTGGAAAGCGGTGACATCTTATGAAAATCAAGTATATATTACTCCGTATTTCCGAACAATCAGTGCTTTAACAATTGAAGCATAATATCATATTCTATTCTAAAGTAGATATGATGATTGTTCGGACTGTCCATCCGCAGGACCGCAGAATTAGAACCAGCCACCGAACATGTGGGCTCATCCCCATGAACTCGCATCCGAACCGATTCGCTTCGGTTCTGTTTTTTATTTATTTATGTGGAACAATTCCATAAAAAAAAATAGAATTTAACAAAAAAACAGATTTTTATTTAATTGATCCATCTTATGAAAATCAAAATTTTCATCTAATGATTTAAACATGCCAAAAAATTATATTTCTTGCATAATTAAATCACATGAATCAAGTATGGGTAGAGTAATTTTACATACATATTTGTTCATAAAGTTCTTCAACTTTACTAATCCAATCAATTAAAATCAAAATTTTAATCATGCAAATTAACCTATATATCAGTTTACCACTTAATTTGAATCAAGACATGCATCAAAATTAACTCTTAAAAATTTTGATCCTATCAATTTATGCAAAAGGCTCTGATACCACTGAAGGGAATTAGATGCGTATAAGCGGAATTGCAGGAAACTATTTTCTTACATCTAACAAGGATCCCATGCATGAACTGATACGAATCAATTAGGAGTTAGAGTTACATACCGTTTGATGCGAGCCTGAAACGTTCCTGTAGGATTTCAGCGGAGATCGAAAGCCCCAAGTGTGACTTCTCTAATTGGTCCACACGAGTCTGGAATCTGGATCACCTTTGATCTCGTCTGCTAGAACGACGAACGAAGGAAAGCGAACGAGACTTGAATTGGGAGATACGGCCGTGCTTGATATGAAGGCAGAAGAGAGATATATTCACATGTGTTTCCAAAACACAATTTCCATATATATGATGTACATGTGTACGTGTAATCATATTCAACTTATTTAAGATATTATATAATATCATATATATATATATTATCTTTAGTTATGGATACAATATCTATATATTGTTTTCATATATCTTCTAATAAGATATCTCATTATCAAGTAATTATGAATGGTAACTTTTACCCATTAATAATAAAAGCCTATCTCCCAATTAAAGTCAATGGGCCAAAATCCATGTCCCACATGGGCTTCCGGTTCGGTTTGATCCAGCCCGATAACTCTATGTGTGTGACCTCATAGGACCCGGTTATTATAGCCGTGAGCCTAACCCGATTAAGCCCATCGATCGTAGTTGGCTTCTAGCAAAGCACTACGACCCCTAAAATTCCCGGATTGTAAATCTCCATTAATAATCCTATTCCATATTCGATAATTGCACCTTTGATTAAATGACACAATTCCTTCAATATCATCACCCTTTAATAATGGATTCTGCATGGAGAAGTAAAAGTGAAGTTTGGTGTTCATCGATTCTCCACATATTCCCAAATATACAATTGCCACCCATTCGCCATTGCCCCATTGGTCCTTTGAAGGAGCGCATTAGGTATTGATAATGGTAGTAAGAGTACAAAAAATGAAGGAGAAGTTATAAGCTAATACAGATAAGTAACCATCACTTTTAACCGTATCAGTGGTAGTGCGTATCACCACAAGTAACCACCATCGCAGTCCAGCATCACTTAGCCGGCGTGTAGCAATATTTTGCATGTGATTGGCCTAAACGCCGCCTATCTGACACAATATAATCATCCAAAAAATGAATGATTTTTAACGTAATTTTCAAAATTTAGAAATAATAGAACATCAATCCGAACAAATGTCTAGTCTGGTTGGATTAATGAAAAGGTGGATTAGTAAAATGCCCCACTTTCATAACAGGGTAGCAACAATGCCCCACTTTTTATACAATTGCATCACATATTATTAAGTATCCTTAAATAATTTGTCGTTGGGAGTGAATTAGTCAAATTATTAAGTATCCTTATTTAATTAATCCACTTTCCCATACAATTACTTTGTTCCTCCTAAAACAAAGTGAAGTTGAGTTGTTAATGCCTGGAGTATGGACCACTAAAAATGTCCAATTTAATACCAAATATCAAATTCCAAAGAAGAGAGAAAAACTTTTAAGAAAGAGGGAACCACTTTTATCTCTACATTAATAATCTTCGTATTAATTTTACACAGTAAATGAGAGGTTAATGTTGATTTTTATTCTTTCTTAATTCCTATGAAACTTCCTAATTATAAAATGTCTAGTATTGTTGATCGAAGGGAGTACATATTTTACACATATGCCTGATTTTTTTTTTCAAAAATAACCAATTTTGATGGATAATGTGAACTTAAGAAATTAAAAAAAAGAAAATTTCTTTTACCTTTTTTTACTGGAAAACATGTTTTTGGAAACAAACAAAAAACTTAAATTAAAAACTTCTTTTCATTTTCTATTAATCCAAAATTTTGAACAAAATCAAATGCGTAGTTCAGCAAGCTTTGTTTCGCATAACTTTCCTCCAAAAACTTCTGTCATTGCCTCCCCTTCGTTTTCGATTTACAGATTCAAACTTTAAAAAAATGAAAGAAGGAACCGTGACGTCCGCGCCTCCTCTTATAGTTCTAACTCTTCGTTCTTACTATTATCGATTGGCCAAGACTTCAGCTTAAATTGAACCTGAGCTATTTAGGAGAAAAAGAAAGAAAAAACCCCTCCGAAACTTCTCGTTTTCTCCAAAGCCCTCTAAATTTCGTTCCTAAACAAACTCATAAGAACAGAGTCAAACGACAAGGAGCAAGCACCCGAAACCCAGTGAGCCCATAAGAAATAGACCCGAAATCGAGTAACCCAATGAAACCCTAAACCCCATTTTGAAAGAGGTTAATTATTAGGGGATCGAAGTCTTCAAGAACAAATAAGAAAAGGGTTCATGGAAAGGGAAAGAGGAAAATCAAATTTTCAAATGAAGAAAAAAGTCCCATGGCGGCGAGAAATCTAAAAAAGCAAAGGATGATGAAATTGAACAGTGAACTCGATGAAGAACCTAGTCCTATGGCGGTGAAAAAGTTCAAGAAATCAAGCATGAGAAAAACCCATAACTCTATAGAAGAACACAGTCTCGTGGTGCCAAAAAAGCTGAAGAAACAAAGTGGTTTGAATTTTGAAAAATCAAGGCTAAGAACTTTGTGAAAATATCATGGCGGGTTAGTCCATTATGAAATTCATCTTCTTTAGTGGAGAAATTTGTGACAACACATTGTTGCATGCATTATTTGGTGACATATACTGTGACAATTTAGGTTTTTTGTTAAGATTTTAGGTTCATTTAATCATGTCTTTAATTCAACATTAGTTTTGATTTTCTCTAGATTGCATGAGAAAAATGCCCTGAAAACTTAATTTTATAAAACATTTAGGATAACGAAAAATAGAGTGAATGTGAAATTTCTATGGCTTTGTTGGGTTTGAAGTAAATGTGGTGAATATGTTATTGCAATTGTTGTTATAGATTAAGTACAAGTGAGATAGAGAGGACATGTTTTGGGGGAGAGCTATTACTCCTCAGATAAATTATGTGATAACATTGTGAATAATCTAAATCCAAAGAAAATGAGAGGCCTTGGTAGTAAACATCAAAATAAAGGTGAGAAAAGATAGTCTCTGAAGATTGATGTTTTGGACTCAAGGCAAGTAATGACTTGCTTGAACGAGGTGGTAGATAGGATGCAAAGAACTGAAAGAAGAGAGGAAGGATTTACTGAGTTGAGAAAGGAATTCTTGTCCAAAGAAAGAAAGGTGGGAAAAGATTATTTAAAAAATGAATCTCCACCCAATGATGAAGAGGAAAGGAATGAGGTAAGAAAATTCTCTAACTCTTTATGTGTAACTATTTGATGTCGTATTTAGTATTTTTGCGTAGTCAAGCTTTAGTGTATAAGCTTACAAGAGTCATAGTCAAAGGTGACGAAAGTATGGAGTTAGATGATCATTCTAACATCCAAGAACACTAGTTGGGTAAAAGGAAGCTCAATCAAGAAAATGGATTTGTGTCTAAAGCGGAAAAAGAGTTAGGGACATTCTTATACACTGATTTCTTTTTCACTAATCCAATACAAACAAATTCATATTGTTTTGACAACATATAGAGTAAATCATCTCCTTGACAAGGCAATGATGATGAAGAGCATGATACCAGCAATGATTATGACTACACATGCATGGGATGATACAATGGAGAATGTTGAACAACATGTGACATTACCATTGAAATAACTAGAGGACATTGAGGTTGGACAATAGGTGCCATCACCTAAGCAAAAAGTGAAGCAAGAAGGTGAAATGATGTCAACTGCTAAGGACACTAAGGTTGGACAACAAGTGCCATCACCTAAGCAACAAGCAAAGGAAGTGGGACAAGAAGAGGGTGAAGAAGGTGAAATGGTGTCAACTGCTAAGGACACTGAGGTTGCAGTTGTGGAAGAATGGATCAAATGTTGAGAACATCATAGAAATATCAAAAGTGGTATGTATCTTAATGCAAGAAAATTTATAACACATTTAGTACGGTAATGATGTGATATATTTTGTACTTGTACTAATAACATGTAATGTGCTCTTATTCTTAGGTTGCTTATGCAACAACCACTGCTTCAGAAGTACTTAAACTAGGAGTTGAGTTGCCAGCAGTCCAAGAACCATGAAAAAAATTAAAAGTGGAAAACATTGCCCTAGCCCATAAAGGGGCTGAAATAGGGGAAGATGATGCATTGTCAATGGTTATAGATATGGCTATAGGGTGTCTAGGATCAAAACAAATAAATGAAGTTGAACTTTCATCAATAACCCTAAGGAAAGTGAGAAGAAGAATCTGGAACAACCAAGAATTCTAGTAAAGAGGAAATGAATGTGGAGCAAAAACATGAATATGGTGAAGCAGATCAAGCCATTGAGGATAGGATTAAGGAGGAAACACAAGCATCCGATAAAGCATTGCAAGCTACAAATGTCTTTGGAGCCATGCCTAGTCAAATAGAGGGAGAGACAATCAGTTGAAATTAGAGGGAGGATCACAAAGTAATTGCTGAGATATACGGTACCTAACAAAAATGTGAAAGGGGTGAGGAAGAAGACAAAGGTGAGGACGCCTACTATACCACCTAAAAGGATCCTTCCAAGTCGGACTCCAAAGCCTTCTACATATGCATCGTCACCTTTTTACGACGTGGAAGAGAAAAAATGTGCAAAAGACTAAAAGAAATTCCAATATAAAGGTCATGACTGATTTATCGAAATGGCTTCAAGGTGACATGTTAGTAATTCAACCAAACGTTATTTGACATTGCAATTCAATATTATAAGTAATTGTGTAATATGACTCGTTGCATTCTCATTTCAACGTGGAAAGTCGAGTTGGCCCCACAACGTTTACCAAGGACAATAAATTTTTAACTACGCTCATTGGACCCAAACTTTGGTTGGATTTTGAGGTAATATTACAATCCAACTTCCTCATTATTTTAGACTCAATATCAAGGTTCTATTTTACATGTCAATACTGAAAATTAACATTCATAATAACCATTTCAACATTTGGAGTAAGTTTTGTACTTCTTACATGAAGATATAACACAAGACCCTAAACGGTACCATAAGGCCGTAATGTTGGACTCATACTGAGGATCTTTTGTGTGCATGAAGGCTTAGCGCATTAGGAGTTGCAATGGACTTGGTGATGACCTACTTTTAAGGTTGTTGAAATGTGAATGTCCAAATAACTTTGCCAAGAGTTGGGATGAGGCTAAGCGTATATGTGGTCTATTGAACTTAAAAAACAAGAACTAGTGATGCGTTATCGTCTCCGGAATGTGTCAACGGGGTGGATCTAGGTAGAAAGCGGGTCGGAATCACCAATTTCCAAACGCGAAGACAATACTATGGAAGACTCGCAAGCTTTGAGGATGATCGAAGGCCTCGGCGGTCGCCGAGGTTCATGGGATGCGGAATGCTCGCGCGCAGGGAAGAGAGGGCTCGGATGGGCGCGCGCAAGGGAAAGGCCGGCGATAGCGGCGGTGGAAGAATGCTCGGTTGAGCTCGAAGCAAAGGGGGCGGGAGCAAGGCTATACAACAACAATTTACTTTAATTCAACTTAATCAAAGATAGGTTACAAGTGTTGGCTTTAAGGAGCCAAGTGTCTCGGCCAAGGGCCACAATTCCGAACATGGGCCGACTCTCTTAGGCACAAAAGAGGCCCGCACCCCAAAATAGAAACCTGCCAAAAGCGGCAACATCTAAATATAGTAAATACTAAAAATAGAAACTTTCCACACTTAGAAACATACTAAGAATAGAAACGGCGAAGAAAGGAATCCGCTAAAGAAGGAAACTACTAAAAATAGAAAGTGTCTCATAATGTCTCAAAATTGGCATGTGAACCTCAGAACGCCAAAATAACTCAAATGGCACAAGAAGTGCCGAGGCAATGTCAAAGGGCCTCGTCGATGGCCGCAGCTTGGCCAATCGTCGCACATAGGACGACCCGGGGCGCGGTGAAGAGGGCGTGGTTGTCGCGCGCCATGCCCTTGGTCGTGATCGACTGTGTGGCCTAGGAAATGGCCCTGGCTCTGGTGATCGGGCCTTCGGTTCTAACACTCAGCATGTCATCCTCTTGGGCCTCCGTCAATGTCACGACCGGGGGTGTATCAGTCTCCCCTTCTTGGCCTCAAATCGTCCCCGATTCGTCAATGTCAACGTTCGAGGGTACATACGGGGTCAAGATACCAATTGATGCGTTATTGTCTCCGGAACGCGTGCGTCGATGGGGTGGATCTAGGTAGAAAGCGGGTCAGAATCACCAATCTCCAAACACGAAGACAATACTATGGAAGACTCGCAAGCTTTGAGGATGATCGAAGGCCTCGGCGGTCGCCGAGGTTCACGGGCTGCGAAATGCTCGCGCGTAGGGAAGAGAGGGCTCAGATGGGCGCACGCGCAAGGGAAAGGCCGGCGATAGCGGCGGTGGAAGAATGCTCGGTTGAGCTCGAAGCAAAGGCGGCGGGAGCAAGGCTCTACGGCAACAATTTACTTCAATTCAACTTAATCCAAAATAGGTTACAAGTGTTGGCTTTAAGGAGCCAAGTGTCTCGGCCAAGGGCCACAATTCCGAGCATGGGCCGACTCTCTTAGGCACAAGAGAGGCCCGCACCCCAAAATAGAAACCTGCCAAAAGCGGCAACATCTAAATATAGTAAATACTAAAAATAGAAACTTTTCACACTTAGAAACATACTAAGAATAGAACCTACTAAGAAAGGAAACCGCTAAAGAAGGAAACTACTAAAAATAGAAAGTGTATTAGAATGTCTCAAAATTGGCATGTGAACCTCAGAATGCCAAAATAACTCAAATGGCACAAGAAGTGTCAAGGCAATGTCAAAGGGCCTCGTCGATGGCTGCAGCTTGGCCAATCGTCGCACATAGGGTTGAGAACCGGTCCAAACCCGGTCCGGACCGGTCCTATTTGGACCGGTTTAGGGTTTTATTAAATTTAAATGGGTTTTATTAAATTTAAATATAATTTACTTATATTTAAACATGAAAAAAACCCCTCAAATCTAAATATAATTTACCCTAAATCCTAAACCTCAAATGTAAAAAAACCTAAAATTTCAAGATTTTTTTAAAAACACCGAGTCGGACCGGATCGGACCGGACCAGACCCGGACCGGACCTGGACCGTACCATACCGGACCCGGAATTTCAGAATTCCCTAGACCGGTCCGGACTGTTTCGGTCCGATCCGGTCCAAATTTCCGGGCCGGACCGGAATATGCTCAACCCTAGTCGCACATAGGACAGCCCGGGGCGCGGTGAAGAGGGCGCGACTGTCGCGCGCCATGCCCTTGGTCGTGATCGACTGTGTGGCTTGGGCAATGGCCCTGGCTTTGGTGTTCGGGCCTTCGATTCTGACACTCAGCATGTCATCCTCTTGGGCCTCTGTCAATGTCACAACCAGGGGTGTATCAACTAGGTTCCAATAGAAATTGACCTTTCCGACAGGTGTGTTAACGTGTACGTATTAGACGTAAATTTGTACATAGATGCATATGTGGTTAATTTTCTTGCACAAGTCACTAAGGTGGTTTCATTACTCTTGAGGCAATAAGCCACTGTTTGAGAGATGTGGAACAATTTCTAAGAAATCAGTGATTGTGATATGGGTGAAAGGATTGAAGGCAAATAAGCATGGTTAAGTTCCCTTAAAATGCAATGCATAGTCCTGTATGACATTTATATTTGAATTTGGCTTGCATATGATATGTTTTGAATATGTTTTATAGTGGATATTGTGGGGTATACACCCTTATATACATTGAAATGCCCAACTTTGGAAGGTAAGAACTCTACATTGTTGTAGACAAGTTCATGGATGGATTTAGAAAATAGATGATGCATACCATTTTTAGACATAACTAAGAGACAATCTAACATGCTCGAGTGAAGAACTTTGATTGTATTAGACAAAATATTATCATTTTGTTTGTGAGACTATCTGACTAGTAGACTGTGATTGTATTAGCCGGAGAGAATACTATCTTAAACTATTTAGCTCTAGATTGCTTAACTTTGGTTTCAGAACTATTGTCATCATGCTAGGTATGAAATCATATGTATTTTGTATACCACTTGTTGGAGTTTTGCACAAGTAAGAATTGGTTGTTGAATTTAGGGTAGTGATGCTCCTTATTGTGAAACGTTTTTCAAACATTTAATAAGTTAAAATACATTACTAAACTCTAAACCCATAAACCCTATAAATATCATATTCATTTTGAAAACGATTAACTCTACTGCTCAGGGACAAAAGTAGTTATAGATTTGTAACTTAACATCATTGATACGTTGTAAAACTATATTCAAAGAATGCTTATATAATAATAAACTATCATACGTAATATGAAGTGGTATCTAATAGCATGTTTTAGTCTAAAAAAACTCATCCATATACATCAAATTAGTTAATAAAACTATATAGTTACCCTAACACCATTGGTCCGATTATAAAACTACAGTTGATATAGTTACAACATTTAGTCTAAACAAAACATGTGGTAACCAAGGTGCATGGATAAACTCCACATATTAGCTTTGTCAGGGTTAATGCAGTAAAGATATATGAGGCTTTTTACACAAGTCAGCTTTTCCCATAAGATGTAATTATGACTTTTGATATGACTACTCTAACTATAAGACTCTTATTTCCCCTACTAAATATTTGTATTTCCCCAACTACACTTCACTATCACATGTTTTCCCAATAAATTACGCCCTTCTCAGGACTAAACTCCACATTAAGCACATCTTCCACGACTCTACTTTCTATCTCTTCTTTTGTGTTTAAGCAATGGCCGCCACCTACCAACAAGTTCATCTCCAAGCTTACACCGGGGGTGGTAGAGTTAAGGCCCATCGACAATGGCATGGCCCTCTTGACCACCCACATTCACCATGGTGATGCTACTAGATTTTGGAAGGTCCCAAGAAATCGTATAAACATATGGTTTCTTCTTGGGCATCTCAGATCCATGATGAACTACCAACCGAACTCAACCATATTCTTTGAACATGTCCAATAAATCGGTATTTGTTACATCAAGCCGCTGCAAACAAAAGTGGACGGGACAACGCTTACTCTTTTGGGAGAGAAACTCATCGATTTGAGCCTTGTATTGTTCTAGAGTTTTTCAAAGAGACTCTATTCTTCCCACCAAATCGACATCTGATGCCACCTCTTCACGGATATGTTGGCCATTGTTGGGTTTCTCTAATTGAGGATTGATAGTAGGGTTAACTTGGGAGTTGGTTTCTTCGAGGCCAGTCATGGTATGTGTTTAGGATTTTTTGTGGAGAGCTTCAAAGGAATTTAGCTACGAGCCCTACGGTGAGCGCCAAATTGTTTTGAACACAAAATGTACAAGTAGACTACTTGTTGTGATGAGGGGTGTGATAGCCAAAGGTTTGGAATCGTTTGGCACATCACAAAGACAAACCATCAGCCTTTTGACGAAATGGATTATGTCAAAGGAAAAATCGACACTTCGTCCAGATAATCACTCGATTTGGATTAAAACTCACTTCAACGGGTGAAATTATTAGGAAAATGAAGGAACAGATATAGAATTTATATTGTATTGATTGGCTGATTCAGACTTGTGTTTTTCAATGAGCTGGTATATATGCTAAAAAATATGAACGTTGCCTTATTAAGTAAAGGATTTCTGAAATCTATGCCTATGTTAACCTCCAACGGCTAGATTGTCTCCGTCTTTAATGTTAATGGAAAAATAATAGGAATGACTCAACGTTCACCTTAAAACGTCATTATATGCCGAGGAGATTTTGGGCCTAAAATTGGCTCCTATATTTGTTTTAAGGAAGGCACATGTGCATTTCTTAAACATTTTCAAAATCATCACCTTGGATTGTTTCATCTTCACACTCAAAATCTATGCTTGAGTGTTCGTCTGCACACGTCTTATCAACTACTCACTTTCAATATTGTTGGTGGATCTCTTCTACTAAATGGATCTGATGACATTTTCATTATCAGTAGGCCTTCTTATTCTTTTGTCAAGGTAATCTTCTTATTCTTTTTATGTTTTTATGGTTTTTTCTCGCCTTTCTTTCTTTTGTGATCATGTTGCTATCTTCCCAATCTGAGCAAAGTGAAACCCCTCCATAAGAGGCTAGGTCCTTTCTTTCGCGAAAAATTCTACAAAGTCCCGAGAACAAAAAGTTGTCTCGAGCGAAGCTTTTAGACAAATCAGGTTTTTCGAAAAGCGTCGTCTTTCATGTTCCTTTTTGAAAAGAGAAAGTCGATGCCTTTAGAGATGGATGGTTTTGCTTTTACATTTTTCCTTTCAAAATTGGTCACTGTCTCCCCTATTGGCCGCTTGTTTGCCAATTTTTGCATGCCTATACCCTTTCGTATGCCCCATTTGATGTAACCTTGCCCGACGGAAAGACTACAAGTTGTTGTCGAGGATCCGATGAACGCGTAGTAGGGCAAAGCAACTCTTCGGAAGTGAAATAGAGGAGGCGGCGGGCTGTAGGGAGTCGGAAACACCGGCGGCTGTAGGGTGGAGGTGCGGCGGTGATGGAGGGAGGCGCGGCGGAAATGAGGTGTGAGGGGCGGCGTGAAGGTGTGGTGTGGTGGTGGAATCGGCGGCTGCACTAGGTGTGAGGATGGGGCAGCCGAGGGGTGTAGGGAAATTAGGGTTGGTGTTTGGTTGCGGATATTTGATGGGTAACCGAATTAATGCGTCAGGATAGTTCGACTAGAAACGCGTTAATTGTTGACGTCAAGGCCCGGGTTTCAGGAGATTACTCGACTGTAAACAAAAGCTCTATTTCGACGTACTAGAAATGAAGACAAGAATTCCTACTTATACTAGAGAGCTGACCTAATGGGCCAGACTCTCTAGTTACTAAATCTGACGGCCCATTTAACACAAATGGAATCTACTCTAGAACTAGCAGCTACTAAAAATAGAAATACTATAAACAGAAAGTACTAAAGAAGTAATGTCTAGAAATAGTAAGAACTAGAAATAAAAAGTCTCCTAAATCTAGCTCGAAATGGGTATAGTTGTAGAAGAGTCAGTCACGGCTAAGCTGACGAGACACAGAAGCTCGGACGCTGTAGTGATCTGGTCATGGCTGGCTACAAGTCTGGTCACCAAGGATTGTGTCGCTGCTTGGACACTCTTCGCTCTGGCGCGGGTGATAGGACCTGTAGGCGGAAGTCTCATGGCGTCTTCCTCCTCTGTAGCTGACATGGAGGGTTGGGTCACATCATCTTCCCCCACTTGAGTGTGAAGCGTCCCCGCTTCACCCTCATCATACTCAGGCTCAACATATGATGCTAAGTCAGCGACGTTGAACGTCAGATGCACCCCATACTTGTCCGGGAGCTCAAGCTGGTAGGCGTTGTCGCTAATGGCCTTGACGACTCTGAAGGGACCATCACCCCGTTGGTCAAGCTTTGACTTGCGGACGGAAGGGAATCACTCCTTCCGCAAGTGAAGCCAAACCAAGTCGCTCGGGGCGAAGATCAAGCGTCGCCTACCCTTGTTCTTCTGGGCTGAGTACTGCAGTGCACGCCGCTCCAGCTGTGTGCGTGTCCTCTTGTGCAGCTCTTGAATGTGCTCAACCAACTTGCCAGCAATAATGTTCTACTGGTCCTGCAGCGGGTATGGCCTCAGGTCCAATGGTGTCAGCGGGTTCCTTCCATATACGACCTCGAAAGGAGTCAGCTTCGTCGCAGAGTGCCTGGACATGTTATAGGAAAACTCAACTGTAGCAAGTAAGTCCTCCCACCTGCATGGGCTTGCCTTGAGAACCGTCCGAAGGAGGGCTCCCAAGGTACGGTTGGTTACCTCCGTCTGACCATCCGTCTGTGGGTGATAGCTAGTAGAAAATAGAAGCTTGGTGCCTAGCTTGCCCCACAAGGTTCTCCAAAAATGGCCCACAAACTTGGTATCCCTATCACTAACAATAGTTTTAGGAATACCATGCAAGTGCACCACATGCTCAAAAAACAATCCATCGATGTCTGTCGCATTGTTGGTGTTCTTGCAGGAAATAAAATGTGCCATCTTTGAGAACTTGTCGACCACTACAAATATGGAATCTCTACCACGCCGAGACATAGGCAACCCTGTGATAAAATCCATCGAAAGATCTTCCCACAGGGCTGCAGGAATCGGGAGGGGCGTGTAGAGACCATGTCGACTCGAGCGTGCCTTAGCCTTTTGACATGTCACACAACTCTTGCAATACCTAGTAACACTTTGGGCCATCTTTGGCCAGAAAAAGTGCTCCCGAAGTGCTGTAAGGGTCTTAGACACCCCAAAATGGCCACGGTTGTCATGTGCTTCCTGGAGCAACAAGTGCCTAACAGAAGACGTAGGAATACAGAGTTTCCCGGCCTTGTACAGATACCCGTCATCCAGGAAATACTTGTCATGCTCTCTACTGGTCTTACATTGCTCAAAGATGTCTTTAAAGAAAACATCATCAGCATACAAATCCTTGAGCAATGTGAAACCAAGTAAACGAGACTGGAGATGAGTTATGAGCACGTACCTACGAGAAAGGGCATCGGCTACCACATTCTCCTTACCTTTCTTGTGCATGATCAGGTACGGAAATGTCTTCATGAACTCGACCCACCTAGCATGCCTGCGGTTGAAGGTCGTCTGGCTCTTCAGATAGGCCAGAGCAGCATGGTCTGAGTGTATCACAAACTCACTCGGCTAGAGATAATGCTGCCAGGTCTTCAGCACCCGGATTAGCGCGTACAACTCCTTGTCATACGTCGGGTAGTTCAGCTGAGCACCCGAAAGCTTCTCCGAGAAGTAGGCGATCGGCCGCCTTTCCTGCAGCAAGACGCCCCCGATGCCGAAATCGGAAGTGTCGCACTCCACCTCGAAGCGACGAGTGAAGTCAGGCAACTGCAGCAAAGGGGCACGGCACAGGGCATCCTTCAGGGTGACAAAAGCAGCATCATGTCGTGGAAGACATGTGATCGACGCCGCCTTCTTGGTCAGCTCGTACAGAGGGGCAGCTATAGTGCTGAAGTCACGGACGAACCTCCTGTAAAAGCCGGCCAGCCCTAAGAACGAGCGAACCTGAGTAGGTGTCGTCGGAGTAGGCCACTCCTTGATGGCATGTATCTTCTCTTCATCCACGCGTAAGCCATCCCTGGACACAATAAAACCAAGGAAGTTTGTGGATTCATAACAGAAAACGCACTTACCTCTATTGACATACAAGCGCTCTTTCCTCAAGCAATCTAACACCTGTCTAAGATGGTCAGTTAAACTGCTAGAAAAGACAAGTATATCATTAAAGTAGACGACGACAAACTTCCCTAAGAAAGACCGTAAGACATGATTCATGAGTCTCATGAACGTCGATGGAGCATTGGTCAATCCAAATGGCAAGACGAGCCACTCGTATAGACCATACTTGGTCTTGAAAACTGTCTTCCATTCATCGCCCTCCTTCATACGAATTTGGTGATAGCCACTCCTAAGGTCAATCTTAGGGAACAAAGTGGCACCATGCAGCTTGTCCAGCATATCATCGAGGCGCGGAATGGGATGTCTGTACTTGATGGTGATCTGGTTGATGGCGCGATAGTCCACACACATCCTCCAAGTCCCATCCTTCTTCGACACCAGAATCACAGGAACGGCACAAGGACTCAAGCTTTCCCGCACAACACCCTTGTCCAAAAGATCTTGGACATGTCGCTGTAACTCCTTAGTTTCCTCAGGAGAAGCTCTATAGGCAACACGGTTCGGCAGAGAAGCGCCGGGAATGAAGTCTATCTGGTGCTCAATACCACGCACCGGTGGCAGACCTAGCGGTAGCTCGTCAGACATAATATCCTCAAAGTCCTGCAAAATAGACAAAATAGCAGGCGGGAGTGCAGGCTCTGCAGTAGTAATGGCACAAAGGCGAGGAATAACAAGGAAACAAGGAGACTTGCCTTGAAGTGCCGGAGTGATGTCCATGTGATGAGCCAGTAGAACCCGGTTTTCATAGGTTCCACGCAGGACAAAAATAGGCGGCTCAATAGCCCCTGTAGCAGACGATCCACCTGTACCTGTAGATGGTAATTTAAAAGTAATATCAGGTGTAGAACGCTTACCTGTCGGCGCAGTAGATCTCGCAGGAAGTGTTAATGGTGCAGACGCAGAGCCGGACGTCGATTTCGTTACAACAGGCTTCTTTCCTGCGGCCTCTATTGCCTTCTGGCGCTGGCGCTCCGCCTGATCCTGTAAAATTTCCTGCGGGCTCATTGGTAAGAGAGTCAGGCGCCTCCCGTGGTAATTGAACATGTAAGTGTTCAAATACCCGTCGTGAAGCACGCGACGATCGTACAGCCAGGGACGTCCCAAAAGAAAATAGGTGGCGTCCATGGCGGTAACATCGCAAAGCACAATGTCACTATATGGACCAATAGAAAAAGAAATAAGACACTGTTGCGAAACTTTGTTACCTGAACCGTCAGAAATCCACTGAAGGCCGTAGGGAGTGGGTGTGGTGTAGTCGGAAGGTTGAAATGTCGCACAACCTTCTCATTGATGATGTTGCAGCAAGAACCCCCATCAATGATCAAACTCAGCGACGCATCCTGAAGTCTGCATCGAGCATGAAACAAGTTTTCCCTCTGCTCTGTCAGGTCGCCCTCCTTGACGCTCAACACGCGTCTAGTAAGCAAGGAAAAGTGGTATGCCTGATCATCATAGTGATCGGAAGTACCGACCACACAACCATCAACATCGACTGTATAGACAGTTGTAGGGTCTGTCTCGACGTCGTCCTCATCGACGTCGTCGTAACTCTCATAACCTGCAGACTAGGTGGAGAAGAGGACCTTCTTGGCATTGGGACAATCCTTCTTGTAATGTCCTCTTCCCCCACACTTGTAACATTCCAAATCCCGGGCTCGGTCAGAATGAGCGGTCTCTGTAGTTGGCGGCTGTAGGCGGCGAGCAGGAGCAGACGGTGTTGATCTCTGCGTTGCTGTAGCAGATGTTGTACCTGTGCTGCTACGGCCCTGTCTAGGCACACTAGAAGTAGGAGTAGAATTAGTGCCATAACCGGAATTGAAGGGTCGAGAACCATACCTGGATGATGTCGCAGACTGCCAGGGATGCTGCTTCTGAAGGAGATTAAGAATATGTAGATTGGTGGTGCAAATCAAGGCAAATAGTGGCAAGGATTGCTTCTAAGCCTATATGCAAGCAGATCTACCATAAACACAATCAACAACCAAGCAGAAACACACGAAAATGCTGAAAAATCTGTGTGACTGGTTCGGAACTGTCCAGATTTTTTTTTTGTGATGATGGCCGAATTTCCCAGCCACCAAACCTAGGGTTTTTGTTGCGTTTTTTCTGGGTTCAGATGGCAAGGAATTTTTTTTTCTTCTGATGATGGAATTGATTTACGGAAGCGAAGGAGTGATTGAAAGAAGAGTTGGAATGACTTACGTGATTCATAGGCTCTGATGCCAATTGATGTAACCTTGCCCGAAGGAAACACTACAAGTTGTTGTCGAGGATCCAATGAACGCGTAGTAGGGCAAAGCAACTCTTTGGAAGTGAAATAGAGGAGGCGGCAGGCTGTAGGGAGTCGGAAACACCGGCGGCTGTAGGGTGGAGGTGCGGCGGTGATGGAGGGAGGCGCGGCGGAAAGGAGGTGTGAGAGGCGACGTGAAGGTGTGGTGTGGTGGTGGAATCGGCGGCTACACTAGGTGTGAGGATGGGGGCAGCCGAAGGGTGTAGGTAAATTAGGGTTGGTGTTTGGTTGCGGATATTTGATGGGTAACCGAATTAACGCGCCAGGATAGTTCGACTAGAAACGCGTTAAATATTGACGTTAGGGCCCGGGTTTCAGGAGATTACTCGACTGTAAACAAAAGCTCTATTTCGACATACTAGAAATGAAGACAAGAATTCCTACTTATACTAGAGAGCTGACCTAATGGGCCAGACTCTCTAGTTACTAAATCTGGCGGCCCATTTAACACAAATGGAATCTACTCTAGAACTAGCAGCTATTAAAAATAGAAATACTGTAAATAGAAAGTATTAAAGAAGTAATGTCTAGAAATAGAAAGTCTCCTAAATCTAGCTCGGAATAGGTGTAGCTGTAGAAGAGTCAGTCACGGCTAAGCTGACGAGACACAGAAGCTCGGACGCTGTAGTGATCTGGCCGTGGCAGGCTACAAGTCTGGTCACCAAGGATTGTGCCGCTGCTTGGACACTCTTCGCTCTGGCGCGGATAGGAGGTAATAGTCGTCGTACCCTTAATCAGAAGTAAATCCTAAAATCCTCACTAAACAAAGTATAGTAAGCAAGTCAGGGTCGATCCCACAGAGAAGGAAGGAACCAATGGTGGTAGCATGCAATGTCACAAAGGGGGGTTTTATGGTTGGTTGGTTGCAAACAAAACAAAGTAGAATGGATGAAATATCAAGAAAGAAAAACACTTAGCCAAGTAATGTCCACATAAGTCATTCAAAGGTTGTTCATAGATTAAGTCCTATCTTCCTATTCGGCTATTCTTGTCCCGATCTTATGTAAATTCAGAGGGAAACCTTTCACAAAGAACCCTTACCAATGAATAACCCTAGTACCACTAAAGGTTCAACCCAAAGGCAGCAATGCATATAAGAATTAACCAGGATACACAGAACGCTCGCTCAGATGCATTTACCATGTAATCAATTCCCACATAGATATAATCCACAGATGTAGATAACAATCAATGCTTGCTACTTATACTAGAGCGTTAGCCCAACAGTTCCCTAGTATTAGCAATATGAATGAAAGCAATAAACCTAGGTGATCAGTCTAGATAAACCAACAAACATTCAAATATGAATTTGCTTAGAGAAAATATATAACTCAATAGGATAGATAGATAGGAACAAAACCTCACAACCAGATGAACGAACTCATGCTTACATTACCAGACTAAGCCAAAGAGGCTTAGCTCCTCATAGTCATGGTAGAAACTTCAAAGGAAAAGAAAACAACGATGAATTCAAAATTGCAACTAAAGTCTGGATCCTTTTTTTAACCCTAATGCATAAGGAGAGTATTTATAGGGCCCTAACAAATGACCTAGCCCATTAAGCAAATAACTGAAATAGAAATAAGAAAAAGGGAAAAGAAAACTAAAAAGATAATTCGGAATAAGTCCGAGCCTCTGCCGTGTCAGACCCGCGATCGCTGTTGGTGGACCTTGATTGCGGCCCATGTGGCTCCGCGCCCTTCAATCTCTTCGCGCCCGCAGAAAACTCTCGACATGCTCCGAGTCCCGCGATTGCGGCACCCATGCCCGCGATCGCGGTTAATGCTCGGCACTCTTGTCCTTTGCCTTGCACCAACCCGTCTCCTCTTCACTCCTTGGCGTCTTCTCTTGATGGCTTCCTTCCTCAGTGTCTTCATGATCTCCAAAGTAGCTCAAACACCTCCAAAAACACCAACTTTGCCTCCAAACGCCATACACATGAATGTGTCTAAATCTACCCGAATGACACCAATAAAACCTCTAATAACTCTTAGTTAAGCCCTACAAAGTAGTGCTTATCAAACTCCCCCATGCTTAGACCTTTGCTCGTCCTCGAGTAAACTAAAAGAAAGTCTACTCCTCTAATGTAGCACCCAAGGTCTCAGGAAGCATATCCTCCAACTAAGAGTTACCTAACCCATGCCAAAGCTCCTGGCACCAATCTCATCTACAACACATCCACAACTCAATAAACTTGAGGGCAAACAGAGTACTTCCCCCAAGCTCAACCCGGACATCCAATAGTGTAAAGTGACCTCTAATCCTAGCCTCCATCTATGACTCCTTATGCCTCCCAGAGTGACCTACCTGACAATCCTTCTTCAACTCCTCTACTTATGTCGCCCCTTCGGTAAAATGAGATCCTAGAAACACTCATTTTCTTTTCACTCATTTTGCCTAGGAGCCCTTTCGGGTTTTCATCCTAGCCACTCATATTTTTCTCATAGATGTGCTCACATATGCTCATGTCACTCAGACACCTTTTTACCCCAGCCTAGCGCTGGTCCGGGTCACCTGCTTTTTACCCAAGCCGCCCTTTCAGGTTTTCAGCTTGTCCCAGAATTTTCGATTTTTTTTTTTTTTGGAAAAGAAATGTTGAAATTCGAAATGCTAAAAATCAAAGTACAATGCTGGAAAAGAAATATGTACAAGATAGATAGTGAATACTCTACTCCCCCATGCTTAAATCATGCATTGTCCTCAATGTATGGAAGACAAGAAAAAGATAAGGGGAAAATAGAAATACTCACTGGGGTGGAGGCCAATACCCATAAGCGTTGAAGAAAGCCTCAGCTCTCCTCTGCATCTGAACCACCTAGTCCTCAACAGTGGTGAGGTGACTGTCCAGGCGGTTGGCGTGGTATGCAAGGTTGACCTCCATGTTGCGCTGCCACTCAGCGCTCTGCCGCTCCTGCTCATCCAGGCGGGTGGAGACTTGGCATTCCCACTGAACGCTTCTCCTCTCATGCTCCTCTAGCCTCTGGGAGATGCCGCTTTCCCACTCGGCACTCCTTCGTATATGCTCGGCCTGCCTCAGCTGCAGGTTGGCCATTCTGTCCAGGAGCTGGTCCCAGGGCGCCCCTCCAGATCCACTACCAAACCGAGATGCCTGGTAGGTATAGTCAGGATAAACAGGTGGGCCCCTGGAACGCAGCGGGGATGGCACATCGCTCTCCATGTCCACCGATGCAGTCGCTTCCTCCTCCTCCCCGTTGTCGTCGTCGTCCCCTTCGTCTTCGGACGACGACCCCTGCTCTCCATCGGCATAGAGGTAAAAATCCCTCGCCCGGGGCCCATAAGGCATTGGACGAGGCAGCCTCATTCGGTGGGTCCTTTCCTTCTTGGAGAGCCAGGTGTACTCTCCACCACGGACCTCCAGCAGATGGGATCTCCGCAGCAGTGTGATGTTGTAGGTGTAGATATCGGCGGGGAAATCCCAATGGTCCGCGATGTTCTCGTACTGCTGAGCGATAAGCGTCACCATGCCCCCCATGGAGATCTTGCCGCCCGTCTTTTCCCTCAGCCCGAGACAGCTGGAGAGGAACAAATCGACCCAGTCGGGGGTGTTGTGGCTCTCCGGTGTCAAACACCAGAGCACTGTAAGGTCCATCGTCGGAACCTTGTTCACATCCTGTAGGATCGTGATTGTTAGAAAATAACTTAAGGAACTCAGAATATGAATTCTAAGTTCCCTTCACAGCGGAAATAAACAATCAAACAAATAACAAGTTCCTTATAGTGGAAACCTTTGATTAACAACTAGCAATCCAGGATAAAAACCACTACCTTTCTTTCGAAAGGATTTCAAGGTCTACTTCTTGATTTCTTATCTCTTTTGGTTACAGCTTATCCTAGGAACAAACACACAGTTTCTTTGCCTTACACACAGTTAGGCAATCCTAGATAACTTAACACAATCAATAATTAATCCAAGAGACAGACCTTCGCACCTAGGAACTATTACTTACAGTCACATGAACTTAGCACTCAGCTCTTCTCTTCCTTGACTGGTTCCTCTTGATCTCGGTTTGCTTTGATGATCTTGTTTGAAGGTTCACACTTGATATTTGCTAATGAGTGTGACTCGTATTTCAGTGCATGAAGATAACTCTCTTGAGTTAGTCTTCCTTTTATAGAGGATTCTTCGCAGCTTAATCCTCTCTGGGTTCCCACAGATTGAGCTTGCCCTAGGATCAGTGATTCTCCTTGGTCCACGTTGTTCTTGGCATGTGCAAACAACCTAGGCAGCTCAGAATCTCTCTTGGTTGGTCAACTACCTCAGACGAGTCTTGCTATGTCGTTGTTCAAGTGCTTTCGTCTGAGGTTGAGCAAGCTGGGCGCTTGGGAACTGTCTTCTGGATAGTGACATCTCTATGTCCTGTCACTTTCATCTTTTCTGTCCGAGGTTCAGCGTTTCTGGGTATCTTGTTGTTTTGTTCTGGACATTGGCAGACCTTTGGAAACTTCGGACAAGTCGTTTTCAACAACTTTTGTCCTAGGTTGTGTGTTCCCAGATTTCTCGGAAATCGCAGCCTTGCATGCTACCTTTCTGGGTACACCTGGGTTCCTTCTTCTGTCTTGTTTCTTTGGTTCTCTTTGTCCTGTTTGGTTTTCTTGCCTTTGGTATATTCATGTGGTTCCTTAAAACACATCTTTGAGATAAAACATTAGTATCATAATATTTGTCATCTTCAAAAGTAGAGAAACTGGGGAAAAGAACTCTCAGGGGAATCGAGGTTCCAGAGTTCCGTTTCCTAAAAATTTCCCCCTTTTTGATGATGACAAATACAAGGAACCTGACAACATAATAGGACTTGAATTTCATGAGACCATATTGAGTTTTAAGGGATTTTCAATATTACAGAGTAATGAGGAACATTCAATGGTTGCAAATTCCCCCTAAGCAAGTGAACGAGTTTATTTCTAATTCCCCCTTAGAAGTAGAACTAGTTCAGAGTTCCTATTAGTCAAGTGGTTTCCAAAGTTCAAAGTTCCTATCCTTTTCTTCCCCCTTTTGACATCATCGAAAAGATTAAATGCTAGTTAAGAACAGGATATCCAAGTGAATATGCAAATGCATCAATCTCATAACAGAAGCATAATGGAAACTTAGGGCAAAGACAAATTGATCATTGGAACGAAACCAAAAGATAGTCATTAAAACTTAACACTGATCATTGTTCATAGAAAGGATAAGATAAGCCACAAAACAACACAAACTAATAACTTAACAACCACCGACAAGAACCAACAACAAAATAACAAACGACGAGGGCAACAACAAAAGCAATCGTTAGGAAAGACGACATGGGGAAGGAAAAGGGAAGTAGGATCCTAGGGGAAACTACTAGCACACTGTGATGTTACAACACTGGGAACCAGAACAAGCGTTCCTATGGCAGAGCAGCGGCCTCCTCTTCATCAACTGTGTCGTCAGTTCCTACATTTTGGCCTGTGGCCTGATGAGCACCGATTGCATCTTCCCAATTCATCTGAAGGACTTTCACCAGACTTATCACATCTGAGCTCATTTTTCCCAACTCTTGTACTTGATCATAGAGGGCGACCGAGATGGCAGTCGAGCCTTCCATGATTGCTTTTTCAATACGATCCAAAGCAAAGAGGATCGCAGAGGAGTCTAAAGAGGGGTTGAGCTGTGGTCGGGAGCTAGAAGGGGCCTGGGAACTCGCATTTTCCTTAGGTGGATTGGCTTGAGCGTCAGAAGGGTTGGGCTATTGTTCCTTTGTCTTCAACTTCCGGATAGTGGCCATGGTAAGGCACTTGCTATAGACTGTCTCAGGCAAATCATCTGGGTATTGGTGAAGGTTAGAGAGAATAGACTTGATGATATGAGGGAAGGGTAGGGCATGGGAGGCATGGGATAACATAACTGCATATGAGCCAACACAATGCGAGGGAGATCAATCTGGACACCAGAGAGCACCTTGTCCATAAAAATGGCGTCTGTGATGAGAACGTCGTTCCTGTGCTCCTGTCTGGGAACTAGATTACGGGTGATCCAGAAGTGTAACATCTTGTTTGTGATGGAGAGGTCCTTTGTCTCCAAGGATTGGGGGGAGGCGCCGTCGTAGATTTTCTTGACCACTGCTCCCTTGGATTTGTAGCCCTTTCCCTTGGGCCACCCCTTTTTCTG
Source organism: Rheum nobile (assembly GCA_027886185.1). Taxonomy (NCBI): domain Eukaryota; kingdom Viridiplantae; phylum Streptophyta; class Magnoliopsida; order Caryophyllales; family Polygonaceae; genus Rheum; species Rheum nobile. The sequence goes on from WOAB01000171.1 coordinate 255,125, forward strand.
AGGGAGAATGCCAAACCCAGACCTGGACTCAATCCCTAGAGCGGATGCGATGAGATTGGAGGATATGGGATAGCTGGTTCCCTTCCATATGAGAATAGCATCATTACAGGGACAATTGTCTTTAGCGGGTACAAACTCGATAGACTGGTAAAACAGGCGGACGACCTCATCAGAAGCAGAGAAGGGCTCAATCAACATCTCGTCCCATCCTTGGTACTGTAGGAGGGAGTGGAACTCAGCAAGGGCTTCTCCAAACATATCCTCATCTTCTTCTTCCAGTTTTTGTGACCAGAACTCTTTGTCGATTATGAGGGGCTTGAGGATCTTCCTCTTAGAGAAGAGAGAGGAGACGAGACCCAGGGAGGAAGAGGCAGAGACGGTTAGGGCTTTGGTTCTTTTGGAGGGTTTCTGCTCGTTGGATTGAGGATCATAGGGAACCAAGGCTTGGGAACTCCTTTTCCGTTGTTGTAGCCTGGTGGCAACAGAGGGGCCGAGATTGGAAGGGGGTTTTGATTTGAGGCTTGCTGGTGAGGGCTCAGGGCTGGAGAGCGTTTGGATAGACTTGTCAGGGGAGGAGTCATGAGAGTCACCTTTGGGGACATATTTTGTAGCCGATTCTGAGGCCGGGGTGATGGCTAAGGCTTTCTCCTCAGCTTGTGATTTTGACGGCTTCTCAAGTTTCTCTGCAGGTTTCTCCGATGTTGTCTCCACAGTTTTATCTTCATGTTGGGTTTTTGGAGAAGTGGTGGCAGAAATAGGCTTGGAGGAAGATGTTGTCTTCTTTTCGCGAAAGGCTTTGAGAAGGGCTGCCTCCTCTTCATCCAGGATAACATTGGGGTTTGGATTGGCCATTTTGAGAGGTTAAGGATTTCTGTGTTTAAGAGAGAGAGAAGTGGAAGATCAAAGAGATGGCGAGTTGTGGGATTAGCTTGGAGCAACAGGGCAACTCTTAAAGGTGGTGAGGGCGGAAGGGACGTTGAGACAAATCTAGCCGTTGAGAAGATTGGGGAGAATCTGGAGCATTGAAGGCTCTTTGTAGCTTTTCCGAACGGTCAATACAAATTCAAAGCTTACCCTTTCAAAGAGGAGGGAGGTCTGCCAACTGATAGGACGTGACTGACCTCTGCGATTTTGCCATAAATAGCTTTGGGGGAGAGCCAAAGTAGCCGTTGGAAGTATGCTTCATCCTGGTTCCTTTCTGGCGATATATTCAACGTGCTAGAAGGACAAGTGGGAACCTTTGATGTGGGTTTAAACAATGGAACCAGAAAAATACGTTCCCATACAAGAAATCAGGGTAGGCCATTTATCGCATTGCATAATAATTCTCAGAGAGAGTTTAGGAATGGATCATAGAGAATTAAAGAGAGCAATGAGGCAGGGGAAGGTCTTAGTATACAATCATCATTTCGGCTTGTAGTGTTGGGTTAGAAATATGATCAGATTGTGACTTTTGGGCCATTCAAAGAAACTTGAACAATGAAGAAGTGGAAAGAATAATGAGGACCAGAAGGACACGAGCCAGAAAAAATTATCTAAACCCTTTTTAAAGAGACCATTATGAAAAGTAGGGTTTGAAGCAACAGATATAACACAAATATATCAAGACTCAACAAGTTGACAATCTTAAACTAGACAATCAGGGGAACTGGAAATGAACCTTTATACTAAAGTCACTACTAGGTTATAGGAATCATTCCTAGTTCCAATCTAAGATTCTCGAAAGGAACTCTATTCAATGCTTTAGTGAATATATCTGCAACCTGATCTTCAGTTCTACAAAACTTCATAATGATGTTTCCCTTCTCAACATGATCTCTAAGAAAATGATGTCTTATGTCGATATGTTTGGTCCTAGTATGATGCATAGGATTCTTTGAAATGTTTATGGCACTAGTGTTATCACAGAGAATTGTAAGAGGGCCATAAGACATACCAAAATCCGCGAGTTGTTGCTTTAGCCAGAGAAGTTGGGAACAGCAGGAGGCAGCCGCAATGTACTCGGATTCTGTGGTGGAGAGGGAGACTGAGACTTGTTTCTTTGATCCCCATGACACAAGGCAAGGGCCTAGGAACTGTGCCATTCCAGAAGTGCTCTTCCTATCCACCAAGTATCCAGCATAATCAGCATCAGTGAAACCCATCAGCTCAAAGGGACATTCTTTGGGGTACCAAATGCAGAGAGAGTCAGTTCCCTTGAGATATCTAAGTATTCTCTTCACAGCAGCCAAGTGGGTTTCTCTTGGACAAGATTGGAACCTAGCACACAAGCCAACAGCAAAAACAATGTCTGGTCGACTAGCAGTTAGGTACATGAGTGAGCCTATCATACCTCTATAGAGCTTCTCCTCCACTAGAGGACTCGAATGGTCCTTATCTAAGTGGGCAATGGTGGATATGGGAGTGGAGAGAGGCTTGCATGAATCCATTTTGAACTTCTTCAGTAGTTCCCTGACATACTTCTGTTGGTGAATTTGTATGCCATCTTTCTTTTGAGTGATTTGTAATCCGAGGAAGAAAGTGAGTTCCCCTATTAGGCTCATTTCAAATTCACTGCTCATCAAGTCTTTGAACTTATCTACAAGGGACAAGTTAGTGGAACCAAAAATGATATCATCAACATAAATTTGAACCACTAAGATGTTACCTTCCTCTTCTAGGATGAAGAGAGTCTTATCAATGACTCCACGCCTGTAGCCATTTGAGAGTAGAAACTAGGCAAGACGATCATACCAAGCTCTGGGAGCTTGCTTGAGGCCATATAATGCCTTGTCTAGAAAGTAGACATGATCTGGATGATCGTCGTCTTCAAAACCAGGTGGTTGCTTGACATAGACTTCTTCTTGAAGAATTCCATTGAGGAAGGCCGTCTTTACATCCATTTGGAACAACTTGAACCCTTTGTGAGATGCGAAGGCAATCAACAATCTTATTGCTTCGATCCTTGCCACTGGAGCATAAGTTTCATCATAGTCGATGCCTTCTTGTTGATTGTATCCTTGAGCAACGAGTCTAGCTTTGTTCCTTATCATAGCTCCTGTATCATCTAGCTTGTTTCTGAAAACCCATCTAGTTCCTATGATGTGTTTATCCTTGGGGCGGGGAACTAGATGCCGTACTTTGTTTCTTTCAAACTGATGAAGCTCTTCTTGCATAGCTTGGATCCAGTCCGCATCCTTCAGTGCCTCACCTATGTTCTTTGGTTCCACAATAGATAGAAAGGCATTGAAGGCAAAGAAGGTTAGATGTTCGAACCTGACTGGAGGCTTAATGACTCTTCTTTCTCTGTTAGGAGCTAGAGCATTTGATGTGGAGACATTCTGAGTTGAGCATTCAGCTTCCTGGTTGAGATCACTTTCTCCATTGAAGATCATGTGGGAAGATGAATCATTGAAGTCTCCACAGATGTTGTCGTCATGCTCCTAGTTCCCAGAGATGGATTGTTGTTCATTATCCATGGGAACTGGTGGAGGAGCCATTGGAGGGTTTCGAGCAGCAGGACAGGAACTGGGTGTAGTGACATCTTTATCTGGATCTTCTTGATATGACTTGGGAAACGGGTCTTCAAAGGAATTGGTGGTGTTATGCACAATCTTTCCAAGTGATTTTTCATTAAAAATAACATGAACACTTTCTTCTACCTTTTTAGTCCTTTTGTTGAAGACTTTGTACGCCTTGCTACCCGAGTCGTATCCAATGAAGATTCCTTCATCACTTCTTGGGTCGAATTTGCCAAGATTGTCTTTCCCATTGTTATGCACAAAGCACTTGCATCCGAACACCCTCAGATGTGAGATGTTGGGAACTCTTCCTCTTAGGAGCTCATAGGGTGTCTTTTCTGTAATTGGGCGAAGCATGGCTCGATTGATGATGTAGCAAGCTGTGTTGATCGCCTCAGCCCAAAATGATTGAGAGAGTCCACTTGAGATCAGCATAGTCCGGGCCATGTCTTCCAAAGTTCTGTTCTTCCTTTCCACTACTCCATTCTGTTGAGGAGTGTATGGTGCAGAGAAGTTGTGATCAATTCCATGTTCACTGCAAAAGGTTAGAAATTCTCTATTTTCGAATTCGGTACCATGGTCAGACCGAATAGCATTGAGTGAGCAATCAAGAGATTTTTCTAACAAGGGAACCAGATCTTTAAAGCGGTCAATAACTTCACTCTTAGATTTAATAAAGATGGTCCAAGTAAAGTGAGAGAAGTCATCGATAAGAACAAAGATATACCTGTTCCCTCCTAGGCTCTGAACTCTCATGGGTCCACACAGATCCATGTGGATGAGTTCAAGAGGCCTTGAGATGCTTACGATGTTTTTGGACTTGAAGGAACTACGAGCCTATTTCCCTTTTACACAGTCAGAGCACAGTTCTTTATATGTGCCACTTAGCTTTGGCAGCCCTCTGACTAGCTCCTTTGAGTGTAGCTTTTGAATCAGCTTGGTGCTAGCATGACCGAGGCATTGATGCCACAAGTCAGCTTGGTCATTCACAGTTGAGAGACAAAGTTTCTCCTTGGGAACAAAGGATGGATCAATTATGTAGACATTGTTGAATCTTTTCCCTTTTAGGATGATTTGTCCCGAGGAGTCAAGGACTGAACATTCGTTTGATCTGAATCTAACTTCATTGTCTCCTTGATCACACAGCTGTGACATACTTATTAGATCAAAACCAAGATTATCAACAAGGTGAACTTTGTTTACCTGAATGTGGTCGTTGAGTTTCACAGTTCCTATTCCACAGATTTTCCCTTTGCTTTTGTCTCCAAAGGATATGTTTCCACCTTGGAGAGGTTGAAGAGAGGTCATTTGATTTCTTCTTCCAGTCATATGGCATGAGCAACCACTGTCAATGTACCATAGTTGGGGTTGCCTCTCTTCTTTCTGCACGCAAGGGAACTAAGATTTCTGAACCTAGCGAAGCTTGGCTTTACTGGGGGGATTAGCATTCCGAGTCTGTGAGTAGCCAGGGAACTGGTTCCTTTCATGGTAATGAGTACTTTTCTCCTTTTTAAAGTTCCTTTTCTTAGCACAGTCAGTGTTGTAATGACCATTATTACCACAGTAGGTACACAAACGATTGTAAACAACATGTCCATATTTTCCTTTTCCTGGCCTAAAAGGTTTTTCAGTTTTTCTTTTGTTAAAATCAACATTGTTTCTAACCTTGCTATGGGCCATGTCAATATATCTTTTGTGAGCAAAGGAATTGGTGAACCATTGGTTTTCAGGAACCATCTTTTCTTTTCCCTTTGGTTTCTTCTTAGGACTTTGAGAGCCTTCATTGAGACGTTTGGCAACCTCAGCCTTGTTCTCAAGGACCATGATCTTCTCTGATAGGAATTGATTCCTATCACGAGAAGTGGCAAGAGCAATACTGAGATTCTCATTCATCTCAACAAGTTCTCGCCTAGCCTTTTCTTCTTCAGCATCATTGTTCCCTTTATTATTGACATATCCTATTCCATGCCGTTGTCTCACAAAAACAGTTTGATTTATCATTTTTTCATTAATGGAATTAGTGAGAATGTCTAACCTATCAATTATGGATTGAAGCATGTCATTTCCAGGTGGGTTAGCATGCAAGGGAACTTTGACAGAATCTATGCTAGTTTCATCACAAGATTTGCAAGTTTTAAGGTGACTAGCATGCACATTCCTAATATCAATGAGTTTGGAGTGAGTTTCAGCTAGGTCTTTCTCAGTTTCATCAAGTTTCTTACTCCAAACAGAATTCTCAACAGTCAAGCAAGCAATTTCATCTTCACAATCATCTAGTTTCTGTTGAAGGGAACTGGTTTCCTTTCCTAGTTTCTTTATGATCTTAAGAAGTTGTTTCTTATCACAATCAACTAGGGACTTTAAGAGATCGTCAGAAGTTACCTCAAGGTCTTCTGAGTCGCTTGAGTCTCCTTTTGCCATGAGACATCTTCCTCCAGAGAAGCCACTGAGATCCAGTTCCTCATCTGAGTCTTCTCCCCATGAGGCTACGAGAGCCTTCTTTCTCTGAGGTCTTTCTTCTTCATTTGAGTCTTCCTTGTTGGGACAATTCTTAGCGTAGTGTCCCTTTTCCTTGCACTCGTAATAGGAGACTTCCTTGAGATCCCTTCTGGGTCCATTGTTGGAGGAACTGCCCTTCACAAAGAATTTTTTGATGTTCTTTGAGAAGAGGGTGGTTAGTTCGTCCTCTTCTTCTTCTTCCAGGTCTGAGTTCTCTTGTTCCATCTCGAGCTTGGAGAAGGCTTTGGAGATTTTAAGGGCGATTCCTTTCTCCAGTTTCTTGTCGGCATTGGCTTTGGTGTGCTCTCCTTCTTCAACTTCCAGTTTCCCTATGACTTGGGTCAAGGGAAGGGATTGGATGCCTGGAGTGTTCTTCATGATTCCCTTGAGAAGGGTGAACTTGGAGTTGAGTCCGTTGATGACCACTAGGGACTTGGAAACTTCATCAAGGTCGACTCCCGCCGCTGTTAACTTTCCAATCAATCTATTGAAGCGGGAGTAGTATTCTGAGATGGTCTCAGTTTCCATCATTTTGAAGGTGTGGTATTCTCCTTCCAAAGCAAATTTTCTGCTTTGCTTTAGTTCCTCACTTCCTTCATGCATCTCTTTGAGAGCTTTCCACATTTCCTTGGCCGTCTTGATGCCTATGACCTTGTCCATGTCCTCTCTGTCCAATCCATTGAGGATGAACTGCCTGGCCTTGGCATTCTTCTCCATGATAACATAGTGTTCTGGTTTCCAATCTTCTTCCTTCATGGTGAGGTCGACATAGCCATCTCCATTTTCGACTATCCTCCAACATTGGTAGTCGTTGGTTTTGATGTGGCTTTCCATGCACTTTTCCCACCATGTTTCTTCTCCTTTCTTTCAGAGATGTGGCTTGTTGGTAGAGATTCCGAGCTCAAACTTGCTTGGTTGAGACATGATCTGTAAACTTAACAAAGATCTAGAGCTTTTCCTGCTCTGATACCAATTGTAGGATCGTGATTGTTAGAAAATAACTTAAGGAACTCAGAATATGAATTCTAAGTTCCCTTCGCATCGAAAATAAACAATCAAACAAATAACAAGTTCCTTATAGTGGAAACCTTTGATTTCCAACTAGCAATCCAGGATAAAAACCACTACCTTTCTTTCGAAATGATTTCAAGGTCTACTTCTTGATTTCTTATCTCTTTTGGTTACAGCTTATCCTAGGAACAAACACACAGTTTCTTTGCCTTACACACAGTTAGGCAATCCTAGATAACTTAACACAATCAATAATTAATCCAAGAGACAGACCTTCGCACCTAGGAACTATTACTTACAGTCACAGGAACTTAGCACTCAGCTCTTCTCTTCCTTGACTGGTTCATCTTGATCTCGGTTTGCTTTGATGATCTTGTTTGAAGGTTCACACTTGATATTTGCTAATGAGTATGACTCGTATTTCAGTGCATGAAGATAACTCTCTTGAGTTAGTCTTCTTTTTATAGAGGATTCTTCGCAGCTTAATCCTCTCTGGGTTCCCACAGATTGAGCTTGCCCTAGGATCAGTGGTTCTCCTTGGTCCACGTTGTTCTTGGCATGTGCAAACAACCTAGGCAGCTCAGAATCTCTCTTGGTTGGTCAACTATCTCAGACGAGTCTTGCTATGTCGTTGTTCAAGTGCTTTCGTTTGAGGTTGAGCAAGCTGGGCGCTTGGGAACTGTCTTCTGGATAGTGACATCTCTATGTCCTGTCGCTTTCATCTTTTCTGTCTGAGGTTCAGCGTTTCTGGGTATCTTGTTGTTTTGTTCTGGACATTGGCATACCTTTGGAAACTTCGGACAAGTCATTTTCAACAACTTGTGTCCTAGGTTGTGTGTTCCCAGATTTCTCGGAAATTGCAGCCTTGCATGCTACCTTTCTGGGTACACCTGGGTTCCTCTGGGTTCCTTCTTCTGTCTTGTTCCTTTGGTTCTCTTTGTCCTGTTTGGTTTTCTTGCCTTTGGTATATTCCCGTGGTTCCTTAAAACACATATTTGAGATAAAACATTAGTATCATAATATTTGTCATCTTCAAAAGTAGAGAAACTGGGGAAAGGAACTCTCAGGGGAACCGAGGTTCCAGAGTTCCATTTCCTAACACCTCCCCCTGTCCCAGGAAGGACATGGCGAGCACCTTGTGCGCCAGTCTCAGACAGGGGTGCGTCAGCTTGTAGTTATACTCGCCGACGCTGGGGTTGAGTACCTCCCGGGTCGCATCCTGCCAGAAGAGCTCTGGCAAGGTGCCTACAGCCTCCCAATCCTCGGCGGGAGCCTCAGTAACGCCAAACAGGTCCCGTAGACCTTGGTAGGACATCATCCTCTGCCGCCCAAGCAGGTTGAACGTGATCCCATCGTCGTGGTGCTCCAGCGTGGCCAGAAACTCCAGGGTCAGCTCGTGCGAGGACGGGGCGGCTAGGTCAATGAAGTTGCCGAGCCCTCCGTGACTCAGCAACTGTTGTGTGCAGTCCTCCAGTCCGAGTCGTTGCAGCGTCGGCCGATCGAAGAACTTTGTCTGGACGAACTTCCGCGCGCTGAACGTCTCGTAGTAGCGCCTGTGCCTCTGGCTCCTCATGTTGCCTACAAAGGCTGCCATGGTGGAAAAAAAAGAGCGAGAAAGCACAACTGAAAGAGTATCGGAGGGACCCGCGATCGCGGGGTGTGGGGAGCGGTCACGGTTTATGCTCGACTCGAAGCTCGCTGGAGAAGATGTGCCGCGATCGCGGGGTTGATGCCGACGATCGCGGTTTTTGGGTTTGCAGCGAACTTTGAGAAAAAATGGCTCTGGTGCTTTGCGGTGGCGCTGCGGTGGTCGCGGGGTTTGGCGTGGGTCCGGCGATCGCGGCTCGTGAGGCTATGAGAAATCCAAGAGTTGGAAAATGGAGATCTCACCCAAACGACGTCGCGGCGTTGGAACGATAGTCGCGGGGCTGCAGGGGGGTGTCACGGTGGTCGGGGTCGGAGATCCGATCTGGTGAGAGTGAGAGGTGGTGGTGGAGGTGTTGTAAAATGCCTCCACCGCCTCTCGCCTTTTATAATTGCCGCGATGAATACCCGCGATCGCGGGGCTAGTGCCCCTGCATCCGTAACAGTCAGCGTGAGTTACGAGGTGCTAACTGCCTCGAAAAACGCGCCGGTTTTATTAAACCGTGGGCCATTTTTTTTTTGATTTTTTTTGCTAGAACTCGCCATGGATCGCCGAGGGGAAACCGCGATCGCGGGTGTGAAACCGTGATCGCGGGTGTGAAACCGCGATCGCGGGTGCTGGATTCTGGCCTCCGCTGCATAGTTAGTTCTAGTGCCCACAGAAAAAGAAAAACAAGTGGAAAGAAGAAGAAAGAAAAATAAAATCTAAGTCCTAAGAAAGGTAAAAACATAAATGAGTTCAACGACTCATACCTCGGGTTGCCTCCCGAGCAGCGCCATAGTTATCGTTGCGGCATGACGTCCTGCTGTACTTTTCATCCGGGGTTGCCTCCTGCAACCGTACTCCTTGCTCTTGTATCTGGAGGATGCTCCGGAATGTTCTCCAGCCTATAATCTGTCTTCCTCTTGTCGAACTCCATGCTGATTGTGCCTCTGCCCACGTCGATCTTTGTGTTGGAGGTCTTCATGAAACACCTCCCTAGCATTACTCGTCCTCCTCGTTCCCCTGTGTTCATGACAAAGAAGTCTGCAGGAAAAACAAGGGTATCGACGCTTACCAGTACGTCCTTCACAACGCCCTCAAGAGTGATGACGGAGTTGTCAGCCAGTTGGATGACGATTTCCGTGCTCTCTAATGGTCCAACGTCGAGGTTGTTGTAGACGGACTGTGGCAGGACATTGATTAAAGCTCCCAAATCCAGCAATGTCTCGCTGAATTCAGTCTCCCCAATCTTGCAGGGCACACTGAACATTCCGGGATCCTCACACTTCTTGGGAATCCTCTTCTGCACCACAGCAGAGACATCCTTCTTGACCTTTGGCTTCTTCTTAGATCGCTCATTTTGCTCCGCTATAGTCTTGCGTAGCTCTCTCAAGAAGGGGCTCTCCGGGTAGCCCTGGTATATCTCGCAGTATATTTCCGTATTCCCTTCGTCTTCTAATGCTGCAGGGAATGGCACCGGGATGTCAAAATATCCCTCCGGATAGTCATACTTGTTCATAAATGTCTTGCGAGGCGGAGCGCTTTCCGAGAGTTGATCGCGGGTGTCAACCCGCGATCGCGGTTCTCGCACTGGTTCCCCGCGATCGCGGCTGTCATGCCCGCGGTCGCGGTTAATGCTCGAATTTATGCTCGAGTTTTTCTCGGCTTTTGGGTCCGTAAACCCGCGATCGCGGCTGTCGCCCCGCGATCGCGGTTTTGCCTCGTACTTCTCTTTTAATTCCAGCTTCTCTTCTTCATTCTCCCATCTTGGCCTTGACGTCATGCAGTTGACGTTTTGCCTTGGATTAATCTCAGTTTGAGATGGGAGTGCTCGTGACTCTCTAGCTTCGAGCTTGCTGACCGCTTGAGAGATTTGCCCTACCTGCTTCTCCAGGTTTTGGATACTGGACTTGGTCTCATGTTGGAACTGAACCATGTTTTGCTGCATGGTTCCTACTGTTTGCGTCAGCGTGGTCATATGCTGCGCCAGTGTATTGACCTGGTCCTCTAGATTCATAGCGCGGGGAGCTCCTTGTCCTTGCGGTCTCTGCTCTGCTGGGCCTCTGAACTGCTGGCCTCCTTGGAATGGTCGCTGGGGGTACTGCTGCTGCTGTTGGTATTGCTAAGGGGGTCTTGGTCGGAACTCAGGGGGGTTCTCCACATTGTGCGTGTTCCCGTACCTCAAGTTAGGATGGTCTCTCCACCCCGGATTGTAGGTACTGGAGTAGGGGTCGTACCGTTGTCTTTGTTGGTACCCCCCAACAGCGTTGACTTGCTCAGTGGGCTCCTCATGGAGTGTAGGATATGCGTCACTTGCATGCGTGGTGGCATAGCAAAATTCGCACTCCTTGACCCTCTGGGGTCCTTCCTTCCTCATCAAAACCTTGATCATCTCCTTTATTTCGCTCACTTCCCTCGCCATAGATGGGGGAACATTCTCACTTGAAGTGGCTTTCACAGCCTGGGCGCTCGCCCTCTTGCTGAATTGCCTTGAGCCTTCCGACAACTCGCTGAATATCTCAAATGTAGTGGTAGGGGTTTTGTTCAGTATGTTTCCCCCACACGCCGCATTCACCATTCGTCGCTCTTCATCCAGCAATCCCCCGTACAGATATAAGACCAAATCCTGGTCTGAATACCCGTGATAGGGACAGCTAGAGCACAACCTCTTGAAACGCTTATAGTACTCGTAGAGCGTCTTCGTCCCATGCTGCTTTATGTTGCTCAGGTTGCGCTTGAGACTGTTCAGCTTCGTTGCTGGAAAGTACTTTTCCAGGAACGCCTTCTTCATTTTCTCCCAAGTGTTGATGCTTCCTGGGGTGAGGTAGTAAAACTAGTCGTTGGCTGAATCCTTAAGTGAAAAAGGAAAAGCCCTCAACGTGATTTGATCCTCATTGACATTCCGTGGCTTCATGGAACTGCACACGGCGTGGAACTCCGAGAGGTGCTTGTTTGGGTCCTCTCCAGCTAGCCCATGGAACTGAGGCAAAAGATGGATAAGACCAGACTTGAGCTCAAAGTTCACTCATGTGCCTAGCTCAGGGAATCGTACGGCCAGTGGCTGCTGTGTCAAGTTAGGCACAGTCAGCTGCCTCAACGTAGGTGGTGATACCTCGTCTGCCATCTCAAAAGTGGGATTCTCAAAGATCAAAGCTCGATTCACTCTGCGTCCTTGGGAGAAAGTTCTCTCAATCTCTGGATCAAGATCTAAAGGTGGAAAGTCAGCAGTACGGGTGTGGACCATAAGATAGGTCCATACACACAAGCAAACACACGAAAATCACACAGAAAAAATTCAAAAACACACAAAGCATGCAAAACACCAAAAATTCGCAATTGCTTTCCCCGGCAACGGCGCCAAAATTTGATAGGGGAGATAATAGTCGTCGTACCCCTAATCAAAAGTAAATCCTAAAATCCTCACTAAACAAAGTATAGTAAGCAAGTCAGGGTCGATCCCACAGAGAAGGAAGGAACCAATGGTGGTAGCATGCAATGTCACAAAGGGGGGTTTTATGGTTGGTTGGTTGCAAACAAAACAAAGTAGAATTGATGAAATATCAAGAAAGAAAAACACTTAGCAAGTAATGTCCACATAAGTCATTCAAAGGTTGTTCATATATTAAGTCCTATCTTCCTATTCGGTTATTCCTGTCCCGATCTTATGTAAATTCAGAGGGAAACCTTCCACAAAGAACCCTTACCAATGAATAACCCTAGTACCACTAAATGTTCAACCCAAAGGCAGCAATGCATATAAGAATTAACCAGGATACACAGAACGCTCGCTCAGATGCATTTATCATGTAATCAATTCCCACATAGATATAATCCACAGATGCAGATAACAATCAATGCTTGCTACTTATACTAGAGCGTTAGCCCAATAGTTCCCTAGTATTAGCAATATGAATGAAAGCAATAAACCTAGGTGATCAGTCTAGATAAACCAACAAACATTCAAATATGAATTTGCTTAGAGAAAAGATATAACTCAATAGGATAGATAGATAGGAACAAAACCTCACAACCAGATGAAAGAACTCATGCTTCCATTACCGGACTAAGACAAAGAGGCTTAGCTCCTCATAGTCATGGTAGAAACTTCAAAGGAAAAGAAAACAACGATGAATTCAAAATTGCAACTAAAGTCTGGATCCTTTTTTTTAACCCTAATGCATAAGGAGAGTATTTATAGGGCCCTAACAAATGACCTAGCCCATTAAGCAAATAACTGAAATAGAAATAAGAAAAAGGGAAAAGAAAACTAAAAAGATAATTCGGAATAAGTCCGAACCTCTGCCGTGTCAGACCCGCGATCGCGGTTGGTGGACCTTGATCGCGGCCCATGTGGCTCCGTGCCCTTCAATCTCTTTGTGCCCGCAGAAAACTCTCGACATGCTCCGAGTCCCGCGATCGCGGCACCCATGCCCGCGATCGCGGTTAATGCTCGGCACTCTTGTCCTTTGCCTTGCACCAACCCCTCTCCTCTTCACTCCTTGGCGTCTTCTCTTGATGGCTTCCTTCCTCAGTGTCTTCATGATCTCCAAAGTAGCTCAAACACCTCCAAAAACACCAACTTCGCCTCCAAACGCCATACACATGAATGTGTCTAAATCTACCCGAATGACACCAATAAAACCTCTAATAACTCTTAGTTAAGCCTTACAAAGTAGTGTTTATCATAGGACCTGTAGGCGGAAGTCTCATGGCGTCTTTCTCCTCTGTAGCTGACATGGAGGGCTGGGTCACATCATCATTGATGCCCCAAGCTTGGGGAATATTCAGTGTTTGGAGATCCTTTGTATCAAGTTGGTTATTCGGTTTGGCTTGAGTGACTTGTTGTATACCTATTTCCCTCGCAAATGTGTGTGTGTGTGTGTGTGTGAGAGAGAGAGAGAGAGAGAGAGAGAGAGAGAGAGAGAGAGAGAGAGAGAGAGAGAGAGAGAGAGAGAGAGAGAGAGAGAGAGAGAGAAGTGAATATGAAGGTCTATGATGATAAGATCTTGATGATTCTTGATGTTAACAAAATCAATGATCGTGGTTGGGGAGAGAGCTTGTTTTATGTTGAGATTGCTTCATTGAGCGCTAGTGTAGTGATTTGAGGAGCGCTAGGCTGGAAATAGGAAAAGTGAAATTTCTTATATTTACTCATTCTTCTCTGATCTTGTTAACTCTTCTCACATTTTTTGATAGCTCTGTCGTAAAACCTTGTTGCTCTTGACGAAAATGTTGTTTTTAAAACAAAAAACGATTCTCAAGCTTAGCAAGGAAGAACGTTTATGCATGGACTTCGAATTGTCTTTCGACGTGTTTGATTCTGCTGCTCCTTCATCTCTGGCACCACTAAACATTTCTCCCCATGTCGTTCTGGCAAAGGAAAGGAATACAATCTCAAAATCATTGAGTAAGTATCATTTTGCAACTTTTGTCATATAGATTTTATTAATAAATATCCTTATGTGTGCTTCTCAATGTATAGGCTCTCTGCAAATGAAGTCGGGCCCTATGGACCTAGTTTCAAGGAAGAAACGTAAGTTATAAGGAATAAATTATAATCCGCTCCTAAGTCATCGATGATGAAACCTCCCACTCCAACTCCTTCCACTTCGGCAAAGTCTACCCTTGTAAACAAGCACCTATTTCGTATGCGTCTACCCCTTCGCCGACAGCCAAACATAAGGCTCATTCTATTCTTGACTTGAACGTGGTTTTGAAAGAGGCTTTGCCTCCATTATTTCTCATTGTGGATAATCTTTTTACGCCATTAACAAGGATGATTGCTTTGAATGGAACTCCTATCTCAATGTCAAAAGAAGGGATAGTTGTTGCATGGAAGGTATGTTCTTCTTTACTCTTCATGCTACCGTAGACAAGCCATGACAGTCATCACTTGTCACCATGTTCATGTACTCGCAACACACGACCAGTGCCTAAGACGCACGACCATGGATCAGCTCGTGCGCATAAGATGCATAACCGTGCACCTAGGTTCAGTAATCGCCTCAAGTCGTGCGCCCGGAAAGCACGACTGTGGATTAGGTCATGCGCCTCTCTTTCCTAGACATTGATCGTGCACCTTCTTTCATTGGTAATTTGCCACAAACGCACGGCCATGCGCCCGTGTTCGGTAATAAGTTCAGGTTGAACGTTTTAGGCGCACGATCGTGCATTACAGTGTTTTCCGAGAATTGTTACTGGGTTCAATTTTGGATATATTTATACTTTTTTACTGTTTTTAACTAATTTTTGGGAATTATGCTAGTTTATTTTTTAAGCCTTTTTCGAACACTAGCTTTGTTATTTAAGAACGTTATTTCATTCTATTGAAATCATATTTGAAGACATAAGCACTTGGCTATGTGCTTCTTATTCCCAAAATCATTCATGTTCTTGCGTTCTTGCTATTGTGTTCATTCTTATTGTGATTGTTCGATTGATTGGGTTCTTGTTCGTGTTCGTGAAAAAAGAAAGGGAGAACGATCTTATCTTAAAGATGAGACTGACAATATCATGACGTGGCCAAGGAGTTTGCCACGTATCACACCGTGCAAGTTCACAATGAATCTATTTGTTCCATGAAGTACCTCGGCTTCAAACTCACTTAGCCTACGCACGTTAATGGTAGTTGAATTCAAGTAACTCGGTTTTATCTACTTGTGAATAGAGGGTGACAAAACATGGTCCCTCCTTTTAGCTTTTCCCCCTTCGTTCACAAAACCATGTAGCCATGGTCTCCAAAATCATGATGAACAGTGCAAGAACATACCATTGACGCTAAGTTTTTCAAAGACCATCCAGACACTCAACATTGTTGGTTGTCATGATGTTGAATTTGTTCCCATGGAATTTTGCCCTTGCCTAGTTCTCAACTCTGGTTTTTACCCACCCTTGTTGACGAGGTGCAAATTTGAGCATACTTATTATTGAACTCGTCCATCGTGTATGCCTTCATAGCTTTTTTGAAGAGGCTAAAGAGGTCTCCCCTACCGTATTTCCTCTTAAAGTTTTGATATATGTGATGTATGTTGTGAAAGACAAAGAGGCCTTCACAACTTGGCGAAGTATTTATTCTAGGAGGGATAGTCTAGTCCGCTTATGTAGTCCACTTAGTACCCCAAATTTATTCATTGGTCCATGGATAAATTATATAATAATTAAAACAAAAAAATCAATTACACACCAATTCTTAAAATCCACCATGTTATGTGCGACCACGACACCGGTGAAAAACCACTAGCGAGGCCTTTACTAGCTTATTTTTTCTTAGGCGTCGGAATAATGGCTTTTCGTATACTTTAGGTAAGAAGCTGACAACCATCTCTCAACTGGTTTATATTGCCTTCTTGAATTCATTTATCTCTACCGCTTGTAATTCAATCTCGATTTCGATCCTAATTTCAAGTCAAAATCATTACTAATATTGTTTATGGTGCCAAAAATTGTTTGATTTGGGCAAGGGGGTTTCAAGGGATTTATTTGGCCTTGAAATAAAACCTTATCTGTTTCACAAATCATCCGTTGGAGCTTAATAAATATACAATGAGGATAGATCCTCCCGAAAATACAAGCCATGGGCGGCGAGGATCTCTTTGTGTACAACACTTTCCTCTGTTTCTTTCATTACTAGGCTTGTGTACAACTCAATATCTCGCTCAACTTCCTTCAATTTCATACTTAAAAACTTGTAGGCCTCTAGATCATTATCATCATTTATATCGATAGGAGTAAAATTAACTTTATTTGGTGAAACATATTTAATTTGGAGCATGTACCTTTCTTGATCAAAGCACTACTACAAAAAACGCTTTTTAGCCCGGGCGTTTTCCATTATATAGCCCGGATATAGCTAAAAAGGGTCCGGGCTAATGGTTGGTGTGATAATAGACCAAATAGCTCGGACCCATTGTCACACGCCCGGGCTATAATCTTCACATAATTTCCCGGTTGAACTTCACTTAATAGCCCGGATGTGTTTAATACATGTCCGGGCTAAAAAGTCCAAAATTTTCAAGTTGAACTTCACTTAATAGCCCGAATGTGTATAATACATGTCCGGGCTAAAAAGTCCAAAATTTTGAAGTTGAACTTCACTTAATAACCCGGGCTTGTACAATACATGTTCGGGCTAAAAGGTCCAAATTTTCCAATTTAATTTTTTCTCCTGTCTGGGCTGTATGTTTTTCATATCCGGGATAAAAGGTTTGTCCTAATAGGCATATATAGCTCGGACTTATAATGTCCGGGCTATATAGTATTAAATTATTTTCCCGCAAATATTTAATAAATATTGCCTATTTGAATACGTACCCTGTATTTTGCTGCATTGTACCAATATTTAACTCACACTAGAGAATATAAACATTTATAATTGATAGCCAGATAGTATATATAGATCCAAAACACTTGAGTTACAATATCATTCTTCATATAATTTAGCAAAGGACTCCCAAAAGAAGTTCACAACTTAACCCATACTGAAAGAAAACAACTGATATATTCTACGCCTTCTAGCAATACCACTTGTGATTCTTCATCTCTGTTGACAACTTTCCATTCGACAAACACGCCTGCATGACAATCCTTTACGCAATCAGCTAATATATATCAACTTCCTACAATGCTTTGCAGAAATTAAAGAACAAAAATATATATATCAAACAAAAAGTAGAATGACTTATTAGGTGTTATTAATAAATTCAAACTACAAGCAATAGGTAAATAGAACTTCATACCTACATAAGACTTAGGAAATAATCAAACCACTCCCGTCGAATTTCATCAACATCTTCATTTGTGTAGGAAGATCGGTCATCATACCACTATAAATATATACAACATGATATTTAGTTAGAGTAAATCTTATTTATCAAAGACAAACAATTACAGATTAAAAAAGCCTTACATTGATGGGAATTACAGAACAATTTTTTTGGTAAAGTATAAGATCTTTCATAAACTTCAAAACATAGTATCCACAATCAATCGCATTCTTCTGACGAGGACACTGTAAGTCATACACAAATAATTGTATAAGATTGGAAAATATATCGAAAGAATGATGTATTCATACATGTAACACTTTAATTAGGAAATTCTAACTCAACTACAAACAAGTTTAGAAAATCAGTAAATTTACCTTAACTTTATGCCACAAAGTTTCTTTTCGTGATGTTTTCCTACCCAACTTGGCATATTTCAATTTATAGCTCCTGTTTACAACAGACGCAATTACTTATATAAGGAATAATGCAAGAATCATACTCGACATATCAAACAAATACTTACAATGTAACCAATGACTCTGCATCCTTCTCAATTTTTCCAAGTTGTGAATCAACCCAATATGCATGACCCAGTTGATGATTCATCAATATCAACACCCAATGATACCTAAAAATATATGATCATTTAATTTAACTGACAAAAGTTATAAAAAAATATAAGGGTTGGTTACCTAAAATGGTAGGGTGCCATAAATATCTTATTCTTAACATCTCCTTCCATAGACTTTGCAATGTAAGTAGCCCTTTGTTCAATGCTTTGAGCCAATGGAGAAATTTGAGTAGGACAAAGAAATTTGATCATGTCATTGACACCTTTGCAATGATTGTCAAATAAATATCTACAAGAAATATGAACATGTTTATACATTTGAAACAATTGACAAAAACATAATGAAAAACAAGATAATATTGCTACTAACCTGATATATAATAACATATGAGTAATTCCAACCTCTTTCCTATCAAGCCATCTTTGAATCTCCTCCTTCCCAATTTCAATCCCCGGATGGTCATAATGAAAAACTTCATCATGAAGTTTGATTTTCCGCAGCGCATTTCCACTAAAATCATCTAATATCCATTCATATTTTTCCAATGAACTCGGTTCTGATTCAGCTTCACCCGGCCCAATGACAGATTCATAAGTAAGTGACTTTCCCTTGCTCTTTTCTTTCATTATTATATTCTTTTCAGGTTGTTCCAAATCCTTGTTAATTTAACAAAGAAAAAGAAAACTTCATGAAATATATGAAAATTTAAGAAATGAGAATGCATTTATGTAAAAGATTTTGCACTTACCTCAATGGGAATCACAAGAGATTTTGCATTTATGTAAAAGATTTTGTCTTATTTGAATAAATTTTGTCCATTGATCTTGAGTGATGTATGAGTCATACATGGCTGGAGGTTCTGTGCAAAGTTCACCTGTTTCCTCGTCCACCATATGAAATTTACCCAAGTCCTTTTTGAATGCCCTCCATAAATCATTTGCTTTTTGCACCACCCAATCCTTTAGCTCAGCTGGAAGATCAAAGCCTCCCTGTATGTAAAATAAACAAGCACATTTTAGAAATGTACAAATACAATAGTTATTGTATTATAGATAAACATATGTACTCATTACCAAGACTTCTTCCCAAATAGCATTCTTTTCCTCTGCAGAAACCAATTTCCAATTATCAACTGTGATAGGAACCCACTTCTTTATTGTAGTACCAATATATGTGGACAGTTTTGCTTTATTTACTCCTATGGGTTGTCCTTTGTTGTTCAGGTCGACTGAGAAGCGGGAACCATGCGCCATTCCTTTAACAATATTCTTCATCAGCGAAGCCCCTCTAGTCTTACGTTTCTTCTCAGAAACATTTTCAGGCTGATTTTTAGAACTATTATCTAATGCCATCACAAATAAGATGCTCTCTAATAACACTAACCTTGTATCTCCTTGAAAAATCACAATCGTTACACGGACAAATAATTTTAACAGGATCAGCCCCATGATCAAGAGCAAATTTAATAAACAACTCAACCCCTTCAACATATTGAACTGAATTACGACTTGCTCTCATCCATGACTTATCCACCATTCTCTATAAGTTGAAAAAGATTAACAAAGTTTTAAGTTATCTCCAAATACTAATCAGAACAAAGCAATTCTACTCTAGTGACTATTTCACTCCAACAAACGCATCAGCAAACGCATCAAAAAATCAATAAAATCTGTGTGGCCATTGCTTTGCACAAAATCCCTAAATTGCCAAATCGACATCAACACAAGTAAAAAATTACAAGATTACATAGAGAGAAATACATCGGCACGAGTGTGGAGCATACGACGAACAAAACCCCAAATTGCTAAAAGAATAGTTTCGTATGAACCCTAAACAAGAAAAAATGAAATTAGTGAGGATGAACAAACAAACTAAGCAAAATTGAGAGTTGTACAACAATATCAAACTTCACAAAATTTAACAAAAAATTAGGCCTGAAATCCCCAAAATTTAACAACCAAGAAATTTACGGATTAAAATACCCAAAATTTCCCTGTTCACTATCATCTTCATGAATTTCACGAACTCACACACTAAAATTTCCCAGAATTTCACGAACTCACACACTAAAATACCCAAAATTTTACGGATTCTACAAGGCCATTTCGCCTCTCCCTGTTCACTATCATCTTCACGAACTCACTTAATTTAACAACCCACTCGAAAATCTCACGCAGGAAAACAGGGAGAGGAAAAGAAAAGCTTACGGATTCTGCAAGTTGGTGGCGGCGTCGAAATAGAGAGCGGCGAAGTGGTGGCGGCGTCAATGTTGGTGGCGGCGTCGCATATCACAGGCGAGGACAACAATGGCAGCCACCCCCCGATCGATTTTAGGGTTTGGCCTAAAGTGCGTGCACTGGGAAGGAGGCTCTGTGAAGGAGACTCTGTGAAGTCGACGGAAGGAGGAGATGTGTAGTCCAGGAAGGACGCTCGATCTGTGAAGTCGGAAATGGCCAAGGAAGGAGACGGGATGTGTAATCTGAAAGAAATGAAGAAGGAAGGAGACGCGCGCGATAGCTAGGGCTGTGTTAAGTCGGGGACCAGGCTGAACATGCTTTTACCACAAAATAGCCCGAATAAAATAGCCCGGATGTATTTTAACCGGCTTATTTTAATGTGGGTTAATATAGAACACGACAAAATAGCCCGGATATTCCCAAATAAAACACGCCCGGGCTATTAAATTTTGACTCCTTTAAATAAAATCTGATTTTAGCCCGGGCTTCCCTACAACAGTCTGGGCTAATATGTTATATTTCTTAAATAGCTCGACTTCTTCTGATGTATCAGGACTTTATATCACGGATATTTAAGATCTGGGCTAAATAATCACGGGCTAAAAAGCGTTTTTTGTAGTAGTGAAGGGTAGCTTTTCACTTATTTTCCTCTTCAGCGTATCGAAATTGATACCTTTAAAAATAACCATGTCTTTTGCCTTTCTATCCCCTTCGTAGAACCAAATTTTTTCACTGAATTTCCATTCTCCATTTCTTATCACATTTACGTAGAAAGACGTTCGAACTACAACTTACACACATAAAAAACCATAGATGATGGGCGTTTTCAGTACAGAGAATCAAGAATAGTCAACAACATACCCATTGCTACTTGAATGAAGAAGAATAAAAAATTGTACGTTGAAGTGTTGAACTTGCACGACACTTTTCAAATAGGATGCAATGGCGTGAAACAGATATGATGGCAGATGAATTTTCGGTGATGTTAGTATGAGAATGAAGAATAGATAAGATTGATAATATGAATCACATTAACCGTCAATATCTCATGTTATCGTTAGGTCTCCTGTAACAAGATTGTGAAAAATGATCCACCTTTCTCTGGAGGGAAAAATCATACCCCTTCTTAACTTCTTAATTCCTTTTTTAACTCTATTTAAATTGCTAAATTAAAGAAACACAATTAGTTTTCTTTTTAGCATTTTCTTTTACCTTTATCTTTTAGGAATTTCAAAGTTTGTTTGGATTTTTAGATTTAGACCAACCAATACCCAAGTAGTTTAGATTTGCTATTCTGTAAAAAGTGGTGTAAAATTGTAAGCCAAAAAAAATTGGGATGCGGATACAATTGTGCCTAATGAAAATAACATTTTGGCATTTAAAGAACATAATTGCCTAACATAACACCTCTGTCTAATTCACAACGCACTTTTTAATTTTGTTGCCAATAATACCCTATGTTTATACTCTACTCTTTCACTTTGTTTGACCCCTCACCAGGGTCGGGCGTGAGCCCACTACATGTGGATGACTGAACAGGGCCCCCAAAATTTTGGGGTCTCATATTTATAATTTTTAGGCCCAGCTCAATATGTATATTTTTTTTTCTATCAGTAAAATTGCCCAAATCCTATAGAAACAACCTCCAAGAAAACACGCTCATTCTTTTCCCATTCTTCATCTCTTCGATTCCTGAATTCCATCATTGATTTTGTCCCCACTCTCCAAATTCGACTTTAATTTCGCCGACTCCCCCTTAATTATTCTTCGATTCCCGATTCAAACCTAAACATTTGATCTCTCCAAAGCACAATTACAATGAAGATTCATGTATCTTGGCAATTTTTGGTGTTCATAAATTAGGGTTTCCCCTCTCTTGCTCGTTCATCAACAATTCAAATCAATTTTCAATCAGACCTACTGTGGTTGAAATCTTGTGTTCAATCATACCTATGTTGGTCGATCTGGGTTCATTGGTTCAATCCGACCTACTTTCTGCACAATCTAGATTTTGGTCAAAATTTTGTGTTGCTTCAAATCAATTTTTAGGTATGGTTTGATTGTCGTTCGTGCGAAATAGTCTGATTGTTTGAACCACGATTAACTGAATTAAATTGGGTTTGTGTCTTTCTTCTACAGGATAACTGGATAAGTGGTCTACTGATCTTCACTCTTTAACAAACTGCATATGCGTCAGAACCATCCTTCTCTCAATTCAGAGCCTTTTGGGAGGTTTGTATATGCTATACTTTTTAATTATTCTTCTTCCCCTCTTTATTTGTTAAAACGTGTCTTTTACAATTTGGAGTTGCAGAACCTAATAGGCTAATAATGACACATAATTTATTAATTATTTAATTTAGATGATAATTAGTTTTAATTGTTGCCTTGTTGGATGTCGATTTGAGGTTTTGAGTAATTTTATTTATGTTTCAATTGTAGTGTAATTAAAAAAGCTTCAGGAGAATTGGAGAAAGAAGAATCCTGACTAGAATTGTAAAAGGGGCCTCTAAAATAGATTACGGATTAGAATTGTAAAAAAGGCCTCTAAAATAGATTATAACAGGGTGTTCAAATAGTCAGGAACGACCCTGCCCCTCACCTTATACACCCTGATCTCCGCAGCCTCCTCTCGCTGCTCTACTTTCACTGCAATTTGAGACAAGTCAACTTTTTTTTTTTTTTTTTGATAAATGTCAACTTTGTTAAAATCTTTGTAAACCTCTCTTATTCCTCATTATGCATCTAATTTACAATAATTTTGTCAAACCGCCGCCATGTCCAGAAGCTTCACCGTCTAATTTGTCATGGAGGTTAGCATTTCACCAAAAACATAAGATTCGAAATCGCCGCCCTCTCCACCGGATTCAACCAAATCGAGGTCCAAAGTCTCCCTCAATTTCTCAGAAATCAAAAACTTAATTTCTACAAATTGCTATGATTTTACAGTACAAGGGAGAGCTCGAAGGTTGAATTAACCCTCATTTTATCATAAGGATAATAAGATAAACTTTATTTGATAAAAATAAAGATTATGAATTTTTTTTTTATTTTTTTAGAGGAATAATTTAAATTTTTATTAATTTAAGTTTAGAAAAGAGGTTAAGATAATTTTATACAAATTATCAAATGGGTTATAGTAGTTTGGTGTAGAAATAAATAAATAAGTATAATAATAAATTTAATTTTAAAATTTGAAATAATAATAAAAGTCATAAGAATTATTATGTTTATCTATAAAGAGAAAAAATAATAAATACCTTAAGTATGTTATCTTTTTAAGTTATGGTTGGTCTAAATTATGATTAATCTTATATTAATTATAATTTAAATAAAATTTATTAAATTTTAACTTAGAATGCTTGAACCAAATTAACAAAGTGTTAAAGGGTTAAATATGATTTAAATTATAAGGAAGGGTAACTTAAGATAACATAGGCATTATTTTAGCCTAAATTAATTTTTCTAAACATTAATTTGGGGTTAAAATAATTTTAGAAACTTAGAATTATTAAATAATTAAGTTTGGGTAATTTTTGTAAATTGTGAAAAGTGGTTTGAGGGCATTTTGGCCACAAATAAAAATGTGAGGGGCCTAATTGTAAATAGTGGAAATAGTCATCTCCTTCCTCCAGCCAGCCATGGCGCGCGCGACAAGCTCCCTTCATTGGCGGATGGGGCTCGATTTTGTGGCTTATTGGTCCAATTAAATCATAGGCTTCGTAGGAGGGATCAAAACGCATATTATCGTTATGGAATCGAAAAGTATCATCCCCGTATAAGATCGAATTTCGTCATTTAAGGCAAGTGAATAATCCAAAAACGCGTTTTGGAAACTTGGAAAAATCAGGATCAATTCGAGATCGTTTTGAGCCAAATTTAAGCCCATTGTGTAGTGATCTCCAAGATCTTAAAGACCCTTATAAATAGGGATGCAATCGATGAAGTTTGAGCACCCAATTTTGCGTCCAAAGTCGAGGAACCCTAGCTCTTGTCCGTGGTCGTTCATCGAATCAATTCGACCGCCACCGAGCTCCATTGTCGCAATTACCACCACCAATAGGACCGCCTGGAAGTCTAATTCAAGAGCCCCAAGGCCTCGCCACCGGAAAGCCACCGCCTGGCCTCCATTTCCGTCGATTTCCGCCACGTCTCCACCACGTGAAAACGGGGTAATTCGGATTTTTGTCTGATTTTAATTTCTTTTATTTTTCTTTGTTATTATTTCACTTAATTGAGGTTAATTAGATTAATCTTGATTACTGAATAATAAGAGGTAATTAATTTGATTTTATTAAAAATTAAAATTAGATTAATTGGAATTATTTTGGGTATTATCTTAGACTATGAATGATTAAAATATTAACTTTTCATCTAGATAATATTTTGGAGTGAAATTTCTAGACTAATAAATAAACTATGAGATTAATTTATTTATGATATAATTATTTAGAATATACGACTAATTGATTTTTAGTATCGTATAAATAATTGTTTTACCGAAAAGCCTTGAAATTGATTTATTTGGAGTTAAGTAATTCAATTAAAAATCAAGACGTGTACCCTTCAATTGTCGTTATTCAACTAGGAACGCGTTAATTTGTTGACGTCAGGGCCCGAGTTTCAGGAGATTACTCGATTGTAAACAAAGCTCTATTTCGACGTAATAGAAAATAAGACAAGAGTTCCTATTTATACTAGAGAGTTGACTTAATGGGTCGGACTCTCTAGTTACTAAATCTGGCGGCCCATTTAACATAAATGGAAACCACCCAGAACTAGCAGTTACTAAAAATAGAAATACTGTTCATAGAAAGTAATGTCTAGAAATAGTAGGTCTCCTAAATCGAGCTCGGACTGGATATAGTTGTAGAGGAGTCAGTCACGGCTAAGTTGGCAAGACACAGAAGATCGAACGATGTAGTGATCTGGCCGTGGCTGGCTACAAGTCTGGTCACCAAGGATTGTGTCGCTGCTTGGACACTCTTCGCTCTGGCGCAGGTGATAGGACATGTAGGCGGAAGTCTCATGGCGTCTTCCTCCTCTGTAGCTGACAGGGAGGGATGGGTCACATCACCCCCCCACTTGAGTGTGAAGCATCCCCGCTTCACCCTCATCATACTCAGGCTCAACATACGGTGCTAAGTCAGCGACGTTGAACGTCGGATGCACCCCATACTTGTCCGGGAGCTCGAGCTGGTAGGCGTTGTCGCCAATGGCCTTGACGACTCTGAAGGGACCATCACCCCGTTGGTCGAGCTTAGACTTGCGGACGGAAGTGAATCGCTCCTTCCGCAAGTGAAGCCAATCCTAGTCGCTCGGGGCGAAGATCAAGCGTCGCCTGCCCTTGTTCTTCTGGGCTGAGTACTGCAGTGCACGCCGCTCCAACTGTGTGCGTGTCCTCCTGTGCAGCTTCTGAATGTGCTCAACCAACTTGCCAGCAACAATGTTCTCCTGGTCCTGCAGCGGGTATGGCGTCATGTCCAGCGGCGTCAACGAGTTTCTTCCATATACGACCTCGAAAGGAGTCAGCTTCGTCGCAGAGTGCCTGGACCTGTTGTAGGAAAACTCAACTGTAGCAAGTAAGTCCTCCCACCTGTGTGGGTTAGCCTTGAGAACCGTCCGAATGAGGGCTCTCAAGGTACGGTTGGTCACCTCCGTCTGACCATCCATTTGTGGGTGATAGCTAGTAGAAAATAGAAGCTTGGTGCCTAGCTTTCCCCCACAAGGTTCTCAAAAAATGGCCCACAAACTTGGTATCCCTATCGCTTACAATAGTTTTAGGGACACCATGCAAGCGCACCACATGCTCAAAAAACAATCCAGCGATGTCGGTAGCATTGTTGGTGTTCTTGCATGGAATAAAATGTGCCATCTTTGAGAACCTGTCGACCACTACAAATATGCAATCTCGACCACGCCGAGACATAGGCAACCCTGTGATAAAATCCATCGAAAGAACTTCCCACGGGGCTGCAAGAATCGGGAGGGGCGTGTAGAGACCATGTCGACTCGAGCGTGCCTTAGCCTTTTGGCATGTCACACAACTCTTGCGATACCTGGTAACACTTTGGGCCATCTTTGGCTAGAAAAAGTGCTCCCGAAGTGCTGCAAGGGTCTTAGACACCCCAAAATGGCCACGGTTGTCATGTGCTTCCTGGAGCAACAAGTGCCTGACAGAAGACGTATGAATACAGAGTTTCCCGGCCCTGTACAGATACCCGTCATCCAAGAAATACGTGGCATGCTCTCAACTGATCTTATATTGCGCAAAGATGTCTTTAAAGAAAACATCATCAGCATACAAATCTTTGAGTAATGCAAAACCAAGTAAATGAGACTGGAGATGAGTTATGAGCACGTACCTGTGAGAAAGGGCGTCGGCTACCACATTATCTTTACCTTTCTTATGCATGATCAGGTACGGAAATGTCTCCATGAACTTGACCCACCTAGCATGCTTGCGGTTGAGGGTCGTATGGCTCCTCAAATAGGCCAGAGCAGCATGGTCTGAGTGTATCACAAACTCACTTGGCCAGAGATAGTGCTGCCAAGTCTTCAGAACCCGGATCAATGCGTACAACTCCTTGTCATACGTCGGGTAGTTCAGCTGAGCACCCGAAAGCTTCTCCGAGAAGTAGGCGATTGACCGCCTTTCCTGCAGTAAGACACCACCGATGCCGAAATCGGAAGCGTCACACTCCACCTCGAAGCGACGAGTGAAGTCAGGCAACTGCAGCAAAGGGGCATGACACAGGGCATCCTTCAGGGCGACAAAAGTAGCATCATGTCGTGGAAGCCATGTGATCGACGTCGCCTTCTTGGTCAGTTCGTGCAAAGGGGCGGCAATGGTGCTGAAGTCGCGGACGAACCTCTGGTGAAAACCGACTAGCCCTAAGAACGAGCGAACCTAAGTGGGTGTCGTCGGTGTAGGCCACTCCTTGATGGCGCGGATCTTCTCCTCATCCACTCGTAGGCCATCCCTGCCAACAATAAAACCAAGGAAGTTGGCATATTCAGAACAAAATACGCATTTACCTCGGTTGACGTACAAGCTCTCACGTCTCAAGCACTCTAAGACCTATCAAAGATGATCAAGATGGTCACTTAAACTGCGAGAGAACACAAGTATATCATCAAAGTAAACGACGACAAACTTCCCCAAAAAAGACCGTAAGACATGGTTCATGAGTCTCATGAACGTCGATGGAGCATTGGTCAATACAAATGGCATGACTAGCCACTCGTATAGACCATACTTGGTCTTGAAAGTTGTCTTTTATTCATCGTCCTCCTTCATACGAATCTGATGATAGCCACTCCTAAGGTCAATCTTGGAGAACAAAGTGGCACCATACAGCTCGTCAAGCATATCATCGAGGCGCGGAATGGGATGTCTGTACTTGATGGTGATCTGGTTAATGGTGCGGCAGTCAACACACATCCTCTAAGTCCCATCCTTCTTCGGCACCAGAATCACCGGAACGGCGCAAGGACTCAAGCTTTCCCGCACAACACCCTTGTCCAAAAGATCTTGGACATGTCGCTGTAACTCCTTAGTTTTCTCAGGAGAAGCTCTATAGGCAACACGGTTCGGCAAAGAAGCGTCGGGAATGAAGTCAATCTGGTGCTCAATACCACGCACTGATGGCAGACCTGGCAGCAGCTCGTCAGGCATAATATCCTCAAAGTCCTGTAAAATAGACAAAATAGCAGGCGGGAGTGCAGGCTCTATAGTAGTAGTGGCACAAAGGCTAGGAATAACAAGGAAACAAGGGGACTTGCCTTGAAGTGCCGAAGTGATGTCGCTGTGACGAGCCAGTAGAACCTTGTTTTCACAGGTTCCACGCAAGATAGAAATCGGTGGCTCAGTATCCCCTGTAGCAGACGATCCACCCGTACCCATATATGGTAATGTAAAAGTAATACCAGGTGAAGAACGCTTACCTATCTGCTCAGTAGATCTTGCAGGAAGCGTGAAAGGTGCAGACGCAGAGTTGGCCGTCTGTTTGGGTGCAGTAGCAGGCTTCTTTCCTGCGGCCTCTATTGCCTTCTGGCACTGGCGCTCCGCCTGATCCTGTAAAATTTCTTGCGGGCTCATGGGTAAGAGAGTCACGCGCCTCCCGTGGTAATTGAACATGTAAGTGTTCAAATACCGTCGTGAAGCACGCGACGATCATACAGCCAGGGACGTCCCAAAAGCAAATGGGTGGCGTCCATGGCGGTAACATCGCAAAGCACAGTGTCACTGTATGGACCAATAGAAAAAGAAATAAGACACTGTTGCGAAACTTTGTTACCTGAACCTTCAAAAATCCACTGAAGGCCGTAGGGAGTGGGGTGTGGTGTAGTCGGAAGGTTGAAATGGCGCATAACCTTCTCATTGATAATGTTGCAGCAAGAACCCTCATCAATGATCACACTCATCGACGCATCCTGAAGTCTGCATCTAGCATGAAACAAGTTCTCCCTCTGCTCAGTCAGGTCGCCCTCCTTGACGCTCAGCATGCGTCTAGTAACCAAGGCAAAGTGGTATGCCTAGTCATCATACTGATCGGAAGTATCGACCACACAACCATCAACATCGGCTGTATAGACAACTGCAGGGTCTGTCTCGACGTCGTCCTCATCGACGTCGTCGTAACTCTCATAACCTGCAGACTGGGTGGAGAAGAGGACCTTCTTGGCATTGGGACAATCCTTCTTGTAATGTCCCCGTCCACCACACTTGTAACATTCCACATCTCGAGCTTGTTCCGAACGAGCGGTCTCTGTAGTTGGCGGCTGCGGGCGGGGAGCAGGAGCAGACGATGTTGATCTCTGCGCCGCTGTAGCAGACGATGTACCAGTGCTCCCACGATCCTGTCTAGGCACACTAGAAGTAGGAGTAGAATTAGTGCCATAACCTAGATTGAAGGGTCTAGAACCATACCTGGATGAAGTTGCGGACTGCCATGGTTGTTGCTTGTGACGCATGTGCTGAAGATATAACTTCTGGGCAGTGTGAACGACATTGTTGAGGTCCCATATCGGCAGCACGTCGACCTGATCACTAAAGGGCTGGTTAAGCCCAGTAATGAACCGCATCCTCAAGGTTCCCGGAACAACACTGACGCCAGCCTTGAAGTACATTTCTTCGAGGCGAGCGAAGAACTCCTGTGGCGAATCAGAACCTTGTCTAGCACGTGCTATCTCCGACCGCATCTGCTCCTTGTAGGTCGAAGACACATACTTTCTAGTCATAATATGCACAAGCTGATGCCATTCACTAATGGGTGGCCAACCCATTCTGTAATGTTGCTGCTCAAGACGATTCCACCAGGTCTGAGCAGCTCCCTCAAAATGTAAGGTAACGAGCTCGACCTTCTCATGCTCCTAGACGGTCAAGTGTCAAAGTACATGCTCCATGTTCTGCAACCACTCAAGGAAAATAGCAGGGTCATATAAACCAAAGAAGGGTTTGATCTTTACCTTAATGTCTCTGCGGTGCACAAGTGGTTGGGCCCGACGGTCAGGAAATGGTGCTGCAGGGTCCTTATGTTGCTCGAAGTGACGAGCTGCATGCTGGGGAGGAGTTTCATACTAACCGTATTGTGGTCCGGCATACGGCGGCGGGTCGCGAGTAGGTTATTGCTGACGCTGATGGCCAGCGGCGGGGCGCTGGTGCTGGCGAGCCGGCTGTCGGTTGCCGTACTGGACAACGTTCCAATACGCTGCCTGATTCCGATGCAGGCGAGGAGGTGGAACATAGCTGGTAAGGTGCTGTTGTAACTCATGGGGATCTTGTAATGGTGGGTGAAAACCATGAGCATACCCAAACTGACTCGCATCCTCCCCTTGGTCATACTCATCAAACTGATCCTCCTCATCAGAATAGATAGGAGTGCGGACACTCTGATGATCCTGAAATTCATCAACATCAAACGGCACAACACTAGATTGCCGGTGACGATGCTGAGGCGGAGGCTGCTGATTATGCGAACCAGACGGCTGGCGTGGTGGTCGACCTGTAGGAGGCTGGCGGGCTTGCCGATGTCGACCACTGGAATGAACCTGATCGTCCTCATGTTCCTCCTGGGAACTTTCATCATCTGCCTCTGTAACTTCAGGGTCCTCCTCCCGGATCACGACCTGCGTAGAGCGTCGTTGTCGACGACGCTGTGGGACGACAATTCTTTCTTTCTGCGACTCCAGGTGTTTCAGCTGGCCTGGAGTTGATGTGGAGGGAAGCATCAGGGCTTTACCCTTTGCCTTTTCCAGGTCTAGGGCGCTCACCTCCTCTGCTTGTAACTTACCCTGATCAGAAGCTACTGTAGCGATCGAAGACGGTTGCTGTCGAGATAAGAGCTCTACATTCTGACGCTGGAGCTCGGCTATATGCGCATCTCGGACTTTGTTGGCAGCAAGCATCTCTCGTAGCATCTTCTGTTCAACAGTCTCGGAGCCTGTATCACGGGTTGTATCACCTTCTGACATGGTACCTGACAACAAGAAATAGCAAACCACAGGATCAAGGCGAACAACAACGGCAAAAGAGTAACAACAAATAGGTAAGCAGAACCGAACTCAACAAGCAATCACTCAGGAAACTAATATGGCTGGCCGTGTGGGCGGTTACGAGCTGGCTAAAGCAAGTCATACAACAATCAACAAAATCAAGGCAATGCTCAGCAAAGAAAATGTCAAAAGTACATATGCAAGGATATAAGCACAGAAGCAAGCACAACACAGTCAACCAAGATATGCAGCCCAGACAGTGAAAGAGATAGAAGACGGTAAATGAATCACTTGTGAAGACGGTAAATTAAAGGTGCCGGATTCAAGACCGGGATCTCCCTTCTAGCACATAGGCGGCTAGGCAGGGGCCTAGGCGGAGCCTAGACAGATTAAAAGTTAATGCGTGATCCATGTGATTATTTGACTATGTTCTCCCAAATCAATTAATGTTTATATAACTTTGTTGGGATGAGGTTTGATTTATAATAATGAGCCTTATTTTACAAAGCATCACCCAAAATTATGTTTTATGCATCCGCCAATTCCTAAGATGTTGCCGCTTCTACAACATCTGAGACTTCTTCTCGCCTAGGCGGTGGATGACCGCCTAGCGCCCAGGCGGGGCCTATGCGGCCTTAGGCGGGGATTTTTAGAACATTGCTTGTTGCATATAATTAATATACCCTCGGGCGAGAAGTACGACGTGAAACCCGCCCGAACTCTTATTTTAAAGTAAGTCCTCTTTCCAATCTGGATTCACATTATGTGGTGAAGTTGGTCGTTGACCCAAATAATCAAGGTCGGTTTTCAAACTTTGTGTGAAATATAATGTTCCTAGATAAATTCATTAATTTCCCTTAAGACTCATATTCTTTGGAGTCTTCTCTTGTTGCATACCTTTTTCTTTCATTTCAATGAGAGTATCTGGGTTATATATCGTCTATCGGTTTTTATTCGAGAGACAATGATAGTAACCAGATACAATCACAAAAAGCATTTTGTTTGAACCATTGCGTAGTCTTTCATTAGACTAACCAACATTTCTCTCTCCTTGCATGGTTGGTTGGTGTCATCCGTCCTATACGGCACATCAGTGGTTGGTCTCAGACGCCTTGAAGTAACAAATCGAAGACGAAGGCTTGTAGTCGAAGATTGAAGATTTAAAGTAATAGTATTTAAAAAGTTGTCTAGTGTTGATTAATCTTCCTAAATAAATGTATGATGTAGTTAAATTAATCTTGTAATTAGGATTTATTTAAAGTCTTCTGCTGTAATTTCAATATCGTTTGTAAACTATCCTTCTCAATTTGCGAGAGAAATTTTAATAAAAGATTGAGTTTTCCTTATACAAAGTCTTCCGCTATTTCTTCTTTATTATTTAATGTTTATTTATTTATTTAAGTATAATCGTTCTGATTAAATCCTTGGGTGGCTTTGGATTTTACTGTCTGAGGTCACTAATGTGTGGCACTACCGACATAACTCGGGGTGTTAAAAATGTGGTATCAGAGCAATGGTTTCAAGATTCTGGGCATATTGTTAGGTTTGAGAATTTTCAAAATTATTTTCAAAACTATTTTCAAATTATTTAATAAAAGGATTTTGAGAATTTAACTATTTAGTACTAAATTTAGGGTTTAAAAATTTCTTAATGTCTAAAAAAGGAATCTTAAGAAGTAATAGTTTAGTTGTTAAAATACTAATATTAATTTTCATAGTCGTTTTATGTAATGGTGTTATAAAGAATTAGATTAAGTTTTGTTTTAAATTTAAAGGAGTGGTTTTGGGTTTTGTAAGAGTTTATAAAGAAATAATAATTTCACTAGTTTAAGAAACTAACTATTTAAATAATTATGTTATTAAGTTAAATATATAAAGTTTAAAAGTATGATTTTTTGCTTAGTAAAGGTTTCTAAATAAATAATAATGTCATTAGTTAAGAAATTTACTATCTAGGTAATTATTTCACTAAGTTAAATATAAGATTTGAAAGTATAAGTTTTGATAATAAATGTTTTCAAACTTCTTCAAGCATCGATTCTGTTACGTAATCCTTAGATCCATTCATAAGAATCTCTCTATATTCTTGGAATAATGTCAAGTTGGGTTTTGACATTATTTGTTTCTCTATTCGAGTTGACGAGCGTTGTCTCGTGAGTTTAGTTTTGTCAGAATTCCTTATTTATATGGAATTAAGTGTGTGTAGTTAATGCTCTATGGAGTTTGAGATTTATTTCTCATGTGTATACTCTGAGCTTTTGTTGTGGTAAAATTTGTGTGGTGAGCTAATATAAAAACTTAAAATACTTAATTGTGAGTTTTATAATTTATTCATTTAAGTGACTAAATTGTTGATAAAAGGTTAAATCATGAAGAGTTATTTCTCCCTAAAGAATTGTAATCTAAAACGATTGATGTTTTAAAATATAAAACGTGTAGCGATTTGTGAGGATTTTAAGTGAGTGTGTCGTTTATAAGGCTGGTGGTATACCACTTTCTGGGAAGATTCAGTTGTAAAGCTATTGTCTTCGGAAAAAGCTCACTTAAATTTAAAGGTTATAGTATAAGGATAAGTTATTATGAGGATTTCGATAAATTAAAAGGATGTAGTAAATGGATTTGTCGTAAGTGCGCTTAAGGAATAAAGTAAGAAATGTTACCAATGTATATGTACGAAAGGGTCAAGAAAGAAAGTGATTGATTTTGTTGGTGATAAATCAATTATCAAAATGATATTTTGAGGAAATAAGAGTAATATCTTATGTGACTCGTTTTGGAAAAAAATTAAGGAATCTTAAAGGTTTTAAGTTAGAGATTGGTTAATGGAATGAGTTAAATTGTTCTTGGAAAGATTGTAAGTTAGAGATGGCATACGGGCCAAACTTGATTAAGATAAATAATGGAATTGTGGGATGTACCTTTAAGGAATTCGAGGATGTAATGTTTCGAGGTTACTAAGATTTGATATCCGAATTATGAGTAAGGTAATATAATGTATGAACTTTGGGATTTGATTATATAAAGGAAGCTGGAAGAGATAGGTAGTGTTCCCATACTTAAGGTATATTAAGATCATTATGATGATTTTGAAGACTATGATTCTAAGGTAGTCATGATGACATGAAAATATTAAGAGTTATTACATGGTATAATATATGGAGACGAGGTCTATGAGATGATGTCATGGTCGAGGAAACGGGTCGACATTCCTAGGAGTAATTTCGAGGACGAAATAATTAAGGATACTAAGCTCAAGTAGTAAGGTTAATGTGGAAACCGATTCCTCTACCTTAGTAGTGCTAGTTTCGGGGTCGAAACTATTTTTAAAGGGGTAGTATTGTAATAACCTTCATTTTTTCATAAGGGTAATATTGTAAACTTTATTTGATAAAAATAAAAGTTATGAAATTTCTTTTAGAGGAGTAATTTAAATTTCCATTAACGTAAGTTCAAAAGAGAGGTTAAGATAATTTTATACAAATTATCAAATGGGTTATAATAGCTTGGTGTAGAAATAAATAAATAAGTATAATAATAAATGTAGTTTTAGAATTTTAAATAATAATAAAGGTCATAAAAATTATTATGTATATCCATGAATGGATAAAATAATAAATACCTTAAGTATATTATCTCTTTAAGTTATGGTTGGTCTAAATTATGATTAACCTTATATTAATTATAATTCTTTTTTAAAAAACTTATTAAATTTTAACTTAGAATGCTTGAACCAAAGTGTTAAATGGATTAAGTATGGTTAAAATTATAAGGAAGGATAACTTAAGCATTATTTTAGCCTAAGTTAAGTTTTCTAAATATATATTTTGGGTTAAAATAATTTTAGAAACATAGAATTATTAAATTATAATGTTTGGGTAATTTTTACAAATTGTGAAAAGTGGTTTGAGGGCATTTTTGCCACAAATCAAAAATGTGAGGGGCCCGATTGTAAATAGTGGAAAGAGTCATCTCCTTCCTCCAGCCAGCCATGGCGCGGCAAGCTCCCTTCAATGGCGGATGGGCTCGATTTTGTGGCCGATTGGTACAATTAAATCATGGGCTTCGTAGGAGGGATCAAAACGCTTATTATCATTGTGGAGTCGGAAAGAATCATCCCCGTATAAGATCGAATTTCGTCATTTAAGGCAAGTGAATAATCCAAAAACGCGTTTTGGAAACTTGGAAACATCAGGATCAATTCGAGATCTTTTTGAGCCAAATTTGATCCCATTATGTAGTGATCTCCAAGATATTAAATACCCCTATAATTAGGGATGCAATAGATGAAGTTTGAGCACCCAATTTTGCGTCCAAAGTCGAGGAACCCTAGCTCTTGTCCGTGGTCGTTCATCGAATCAATTCGACCGCCACCGAGCTCCATTGTCGCAATTACCACCACCAATAGGACCGCTTGGAAGTCTACTTCAAGAGCCCCAAGGCCTCGCCACTGGAAAGCCACCGCCTGGCCTCCATTTCCGTCGATTTCCGCCACGTCTCCACCACGTGAAAACGGGGTAATTCGGATTTTTGTCCGATTTTAATTTCTTTTATTTTTCTTTGTTATTATTTCACTTAATTGAGGTTAATTAGATTAATCTTGATTACTGAATAATAAGAGGTAATTAATTTGATTTTATTAAAAATTAAAATTAGATTAATTGGAATTATTTTGGGTATTATCTTAGACTATGAATGATTAAAATATTAACTTTTCATCTAGATAATATTTTGGAGTGAAATTTCTAGACTTATAAATCAACTATGAGATTAATTTATTTATGATATGATTATTTAGAATATACGACTAATTGATTTTTAGTATCGTATAAATAATCGTTTTACCGAAAAGCCTTGAAATTGATTTATTTGGAGTTAAGTAATTCAATTAAAAATCAAGACGTGTACCCTTCAATTGTCGTTATTAACTAAATTATCTAATCATAATTTATTTATGTTGTGTGAATTGGGTACACTTCGGAATCGCGTTTGAAACGGAAATAAAGTAGGGAGCCAATTTGCTTTTCGAAAGCAACCATCTGTGTTACGCCGTGTGACCTTCTTCGTGATTCAAGGCAAGTGGCGATTCGCTCTTGCATATTTATTCTATTTTCAACTTAATTGACATTGACTCGGTTTTTCTATTAAGTTGGGATAAATATTTCCACTTATCATTTGAGAACTTCTGTGAATAAATGATGTGTTAATTGAACTTTATTGTTAGGTTGTATAGTATGCTAGCTATGACCTTTATATATAATGATATTGTTATAATAGGGTGCTAATTATAATTGGTATGGATTTGCATTGGTGTGGATATATAACTGCTAGTTTAGCACGAGTATTCGTATGAACGTTATTTCCTTGCGAAATTTAGTTGTTTCTTTATTACTTTGTGTTAGGAGGATAAATGCCCTAACACTTTTGGTCATGACCTACTGATGTAACCTTGCCCGACGGAAATACTACAAATTGTTGTCCAGGATTCGATGAACGCGTAGTAGGGCGAAGCAACTCTTCGGAAGTGAAACGAGGGGGTAGCGGGCTATAGAGAATCTGAAAGGTGACCGACGGAATGGTGGGGGCGCGGTGGCGACGGAGGGAGACGCGGCGGAAAGTGGATGGGAGGGGCGGCAGCCGTAAGGGTTGATGTGAGGGGCGGCGGCTGCCCTAGGGTGAATTAGGGTTTGTGTTTGGTGTTTATTGCGGATAGTGATGGGTAACCGAATTAACGCGCCAAGATAATTCAACTAGGAACGCGTTAATTTGTTGACGTCAGGGCCCGAGTTTCAGGAGATTACTCGACTGTAAACAAAGCTCTATTTCGACGTAATAGAAAAGAAGACAAGAGTTTCTATTTATACTAGAGAGTTGACTTAATGGGTCAGACTCTCTAGTTACTAAATCTGGCGGCCCATTTAACATAAATGGAAACCACCCAGAACTAGCAGCTACTAAAAATAGAAATACTGTTCATAGAAAGTAATGTCTAGAAATAGTAGGTCTCCTAAATCGAGCTCGGACTGGATGTAGTTGTAGAGGAGTCAGTCACGGCTAAGCTGGCAAGACATAGAAGATCGGACGATGTAGTGATCTGGCCGTGGCTGGCTACAAGTCTGGTCACCAAGGATTGTGTCGCTTCTTGGACACTCTTCGCTCTGGCGCGGGTGATAGGACATGTAGGCGGAAGTCTCATGGCGTCTTCGTCCTCTGTAGCTGACAGGGAGGGATGGGTCACATCACCCTCCCCCACTTGAGTGTGAAGCATCCCCGCTTCACCCTCATCATACTCAGGCTCAACATATGGTGCTAAGTCAGCGACGTTGAACGTCGAATGCACCCCATACTTGTCCGGGAGCTCGAGCTGGTAGGCGTTGTCGCCAATGGCCTTGACGACTCTGAAGGGACCATCACCCCGTTGGTCGAGCTTAGACTTACGGACAGAAGGGAATTGCTCCTTCCGCAAGTGAAGCCAAACCAAGTCGCTCGGGGCGAAGATCAAGCGTCGCCTGCCCTTGTTCTTCTGGGCTGAGTACTGCAGCGCACACCGCTCCAGCTGTGTGCGTGTCCTCCTGTGCAGCTTCTGAATGTGCTCAGCCAACTTGCCAGCAGCAATGTTCTCCTGGTCCTGCAGCGGGTATGGCGTCATGTCCAGCGGCGTCAGCGGGTTTCTTCCATATACGACCCCGAAAGGAGTCGGCTTCGTCGCAGAGTGCCTGGACCTGTTGTAGGAAAACTCAACTGTAGCAAGTAAGTCCTCCCACCTGTGTGGGTTAGCCTTGAGAACCGTCCGAATGAGGGCTCCCAAGGTACGGTTGGTCACCTCCGTCTGACCATCCGTTTGTGGGTGATAGCTAGTAGAAAATAGAAGCTTGGTGCCTAGCTTTCCCCCACAAGGTTCTCAAAAAATGGCCCACAAATTTGGTATCACTATCACTTACAATAGTTTTAGGGACACCATGCAAGCGCACCACATGCTCAAAAAACAATCCAGCGATGTCGGTAGCATTGTTGGTATTCTTGCAAGGAATAAAATGTGCCATCTTTGAGAACCTGTAGACCACTACAAATATGCAATCTCGATCACGCCGAGACATAGGCAACCCTGTGATAAAATCCATCGAAAGAACTTCCCACGGGGCTGCAAGAATCGGGAGGGGCGTGTAGAGATCATGTCGACTCGAGCGTGCCTTAGCCTTTTGGCATGTCACACAACTCTTGCAATACCTGGTAATACTTTGGGCCATATTTGGCCAGAAAAAGTGCTCCTGAAGTGCTGCAAGGGTCTTAGACACCCCAAAATGGCCACGGTTGTCATGTGCTTCCTGGAGCAACAAGTGCCTGACAGAAGACGTAGGAATACAGAGTTTCCCGACCCTGTACAGATACCCGTCATCCAAGAAATACATGGCATGCTCTCAGCTGATCTTACATTGCGCAAAGATGTCTTTAAAGAAAACATCATCAGCATACAAATCTTTGAGTAATGCAAAACCAAGTAAATAAGACTGAAGATGAGTTATGAGCACGTACCTGCGAGAAAGGGCGTCGGCTACCACATTATCTTTACCTTTCTTGTGCATGATCAGGTACGGAAATGTCTCCATGAACTCGACCCACCTAGCATGCTTGCGGTTGAGGGTCGTCTGGCTCCTCAGATAGGCCAGAGCAGCATGGTCTGAGTGTATCACAAACTCACTTGGCCAGAGATAGTGCTGCCAAGTCTTCAGAACCCGGATCAATGCGTACAATTCCTTGTCATACGTCGGGTAGTTCAGCTGAGCACCCAAAAGCTTCTCCGAGAAGTAGGCGATCGGCCGCCTTTCCTGCAGCAAGACACCACCGATGCCGAAATCGGAAGCGTCACACTCCACCTCGAAGCGACGATTGAAGTCAGGCAACTGCAGCAAAGGGGCACGACACAGGGTATCCTTCAGGGCGACAAAAGAAGCATCATGTCGTGGAAGCCATGTGATCGACGTCGCCTTCTTGGTCAGCTCATGCAAAGGGGCAGCAATGGTGCTGAAGTCGCGGACGAACCTCTGGTAAAAACCGGCTAGCCCTAAGAACGAGCGAACCTGAGTGGGTGTCGTCGGTGTAGGCCACTCCTTGATGGCGCGAATCTTCTCCTCATCCACTCGTAGGCCATCCCTACCAACAATAAAACCAAGGAAGTTGGCAGATTCAGAACAAAATACGCATTTACCTCGGTTGACGTACAAGCTCTCACGTCTCAAGCACTCTAAGACCTATCAAAGATGATCAAGATGGTCACTTAAACTGCGAGAGAACACAAGTATATCATCAAAGTAAACGACGACAAACTTCCCCAAAAAAGACCATAAGACATGGTTCATGAGTCTCATGAACGTCGATGGAGCATTGGTCAATACAAATGGCATGACTAGCCACTCGTATAGACCATACTTGGTCTTGAAAGCTGTCTTCTATTCATCGCCCTCCTTCATACGAATCTGATGATAGCCACTCCTAAGGTCAATCTTGGAGAACAAAGTGGCACCATGCAGCTCGTCAAGCATATCATCGAGGCGCGGAATGGGATGTCTGTACTTGATGGTGATCTGGTTAATGGCGCAGCAATCCACACACATCCTCCAAGTCCCATCCTTCTTCGGCACCAGAATCACCGGAACGGCGCAAGGACTCAAGCTTTCCCGCACAACACCCTTGTCCAAAAGATCTTGGACATGTCGCTGTAACTCCTTAGTTTTCTCAGGAGAAGCTCTATAGGCAGCACGGTTCGGCAGAGAAGCGTCGGGAATGAAGTCAATCTGGTGCTCAATACCATGCACTGGTGGCAGACCTGGCAGCAGCTCGTCAGGCATAATATCCTCAAAGTCCTGCAAAACAGACAAAATAGCAGGCGGGAGTGCAAGCTCTATAGTAGTAGTGGCACAAAGGCTAGGAATAACAAGGAAACAAGGGGACTTGCCTTGAAGTGCCGAAGTGATGTCGCTGTGACGAGCTAGTAGAACCTTGTTTTCACAGGTTCCACGCAGGATAGAAATCGGTGGCTCAGTATCCCCTGTAGCAGATGATCCACCCGTACCCATAGATGGTAATGTAAAAGTAATACCAGGTGAAGAACGCTTACCTGTCTGCTCAGTAGATCTTGCAGGAAGTGTGAAAGGTGCAGACGCAGAGTTGGCCGTCTGTTTGGGTGCAGTAGTAGGCTTCTTTCCTGCGGCCTCTATTGCCTTCTGGCACTGGCGCTCCGCCTGATCCTGTAAAATTTCTTGCGGGCTCATGGGTAAGAGAGTCACGCGCCTCCCGTGGTAATTGAACATGTAAGTGTTCAAATACCGTCGTGAAGCACGCGACGATCATACAGCCAGGGACGTCCCAAAAGCAAATGGGTGGCGTCCATGGCGGTAACATCGCAAAGCACAGTGTCGCTGTATGGACCAATAGAAAAAGAAATAAGATACTGTTGCGAAACTTTGTTACCTGAACCTTCAGAAATCCACTGAAGGCCGTAGGGAGTGGGGTGTGGTGTAGTCGGAAGGTTGAAATGGCGCATAACCTTCTCATTGATAATGTTGCAGCAAGAACCCTCATCAATGATCACACTCATCGACGCATCCTGAAGTCTGCATCTAGCATGAAATAAGTTCTCCCTCTGCTCAGTCAGGTCGTCCTCCTTGACGCTCAGCACGCGTCTAGTAACCAAGGCAAAGTGGTATGCCTAGTCATCATGTTGATCGGAAGTATCGACCACACAACCATCAACATCAGCTGTATAGACAATTGCAGGGTCTGTCTCGACGTCGTCCTCATCGGCGTCGTCGTAACTCTCATAACCTGCAGACTGGGCGGAGAAGAGGACCTTCTTGGCATTGGGACAATCCTTCTTGTAATGTCCCCGTCCACCACACTTGTAACATTCCACATCTCGAGCTTGTTCCGAACGAGCGGTCTCTGTAGTTGGCGGCTGCGGGCGGCGAGCAGGAGCAGACGGTGTTGATCTCTGCACCGCTGTAGCAGACGATGTACCAGTGCTCCCACGATCC
This sequence comes from Rheum nobile, assembly GCA_027886185.1. Lineage (NCBI taxonomy): Eukaryota > Viridiplantae > Streptophyta > Magnoliopsida > Caryophyllales > Polygonaceae > Rheum > Rheum nobile. Next base: position 295,861 of record WOAB01000171.1, read on the forward strand.
TGTCTAGGCACACTAGAAGTAGGAGTAGAATTAGTGCCATAACCCGGATTGAATGGTCTAGAACCATACCTGGACGAAGTTGCGGACTGCCATGGTTGTTGCTTGTGACGCAGGTGCTGAAGATATAACTTATGGGCAGTGTGAACGACATTGTTGAGGTCCCATATCGGCAGCACGTCGACCTGATCACTAAAGGGCTGGTTAAGCCCAGTAATGAACCGCATCCTCAAGGTTCCCGGAACAACACTGACGCCAGCCTTGAAGTACATTTCTTCGAGGCGAGCGAAGAACTCATGTGGCGAATCAGAACCTTGTCTAGCACGTGCTATCTCCGACCGCATCTGCTCCTTGTAGGTCGAAGACACATACTTTCTAGTCATAATATGCACAAGCTGATGACATTCACTAATGGGTGGCCAACCCATTCTGTAATGTTGCTGCTCAAGACGATTCCACTAGGTCTGAGCAGCTCCCTCAAAATGTAAGGTAACGAGCTCGACCTTTTCATGCTCCTAGACGGTCAAGTGTCGCAGTACATGCTCCATGTTCTGCAACCACTCAAGGAAAATAGCAGGGTCATATAAACCAAAGAAGGGTTTGATCTTTACCTTAATGTCTCTGCGGTGCATAAGTGGTTGGGCCTGACGGTCAGGAAATGGTGTTGCAGGGTCCTCATGTTGCTCGAAGTGACGAGCTGCATGCTGGGGAGGAGTTGCATACTAACCGTATTGTGGTCCGGCATACGGCGGCAGGTCGCGAGTAGGCTGTCGCTGACGCTGATGGCCGGCGGCGGGGCGCTGGTGCTGGCGAGCCGGCTGTCGGTTGCCGTACTAGACAACATTCCAATACGCTGCCTGATTCTTTTGCAGGCGAGGAGGTGGAACATAGCTGGTAGGGTGCTGCTGTAACTCAGGGGGATCTTGTAATGGTGGGTGAAAACCATGAGCATACCCAAACTGACTCTCATCCTCCCCTTGGTCATACTCATCAAACTAATCCTCCTCATCAGAATAGATAGGAGTGCGGACACTCTGATGATCCTGAAATGCATCAACATCAAATGGCACAACACTAGATTGCCGGTGATGATGCTGACGCGGAGGCTGCTGATGATGCGAACCAGACGGCTGGCGTGGTGGTCGACCTGTAGGAGGCTGGCGGGCTTGCCGATGTCGACCACTGGAATGAACCTGATCGTCCTCATGTTCCTCCTGGGAACTTTCATCATCTGTCTCTGCAACTTCAGGGTCCTCCTCCCGGATCACGACCTGCGTAGACCGTCGTTGTCGACGACGCTGTGGGACGACAATTCTTTCTTTCTGCGACTCCAGGTGTTTCAGCTGGCCTGGAGTCGATGTGGAGGGAAGCATCAGGGCTTTACCCTTTGCCTTTTCCAGGTCTAGGGCGCTCAACTCCTCTGCTTGTAACTGACCCTGATCAGAAGCTACTGTAGCGATCGAAGACGGTTGCTGTCGAGATAAGAGCTCTGCATTCTGACGCTGGAGCTCGGCTATATGCGCATCTCGGACTTTGTTGGCAACAAGCATCTCTCGTAGCATCTTCTGTTCAGCAGTCTCGGAGCCTGTATCACGGGTTGTATCACCTTCTGACATGGTACCTGACAACAAGAAATAGCAAACCACAGGATCAAGGCGAACAACAACGGCAAAAGAGTAACAACAAATAGGTAAGCAGAACCGAACTCAACAAGCAATCACTCAGGAAACTAATCTGGCTGGCCGTGTTGGCGGTTACGAGCTGGCTAAAGCAAGTCACACAACAATCAACAAAATCAAGGCAATGCTCAGCAAAGAAAATGTCAAAAGTAGATATGCAAGGATATAAGCACAGAAGCAAGCACAACACAGTCAACCAAGATATGCAGCCAAGACAGTGAAAGAGATAGAAGACGGTAAATGAATCACTTGCGAAGACGGTCAATTGAAGGTACCAGATTCAAGACCGGGATCTCCCTTCTCATACTGCGAAGAGACGCACTTGCCTTATTTTGGCTTGTGTGGTCACGATTTTTTTTTTGTATGCTGCGAACATCTACTTTTTTTTTAATACCCTATTGTTGCGAACAACACAACAACGCAGCAGCAACTTCAGCAAAACAACAGTGCAGAAAGTGCGAACAACAGACAACACAGAGGACAAAAATTCAGCAAATGTGCGGACAACACAACCAGAAATTTGTGCACATAAAATTCAGCAAAGCAGTGATTCAAGTGGGAAAAGAAGGAGTATCAGATGATGCAGATTTTTGGCGCAAACTAGGCAAACACAGTTGCAAGCAAACTATATAAGCCTATATCCAAGCGGATCGACAGAAAACACATTCACGAACCAAGCAAAACACACGAATTTGTTGAAAAACTGTGTGAAGTGGTTCGGCTGTGCAGGAAAACAAAAATTGTTGGTTTTTTATGATGGCCGGAATTCTCAACCACCAAACCTAGGGTTTTTGTAGTTTTTCAGATCCAGATTGCAAGGATTTTTTTTTTGGTTCCTAGAGCAAGATCTAGGTTTTTTTTTATACAAGAATTGATTTACGGAAGCGAAGGAGTGATTGAAAGAAGAGTTGGAATGACTTACGCGATTTGTAGGCTCTGATGCCAGTTGATGTAACCTTGCCCGACGGAAAGACTACAAATTGTTGTCCAGGATCTGATGAACGCGTAGTAGGGCGAAGCAACTCTTCAGAAGTGAAACGAGGGGGCAACGGGTTATAGGGAATCGGAAAGGTGACCGGCGGACTAGTGGGGGCGCGGTGGCGACGGACGGAGACGCGGCGGAAAGTGGATGGGAGGGGCGGCAGCCGTGAGGGTTGATGTGAGGGGCGGCGGCTGCCCTAGGGTGAATTAGGGTTTGTGTTTGGTGTTTGTTGCGGATAGTGATGGGTAACCGAATTAACGCGCCAGGATAATACAACTAGGAACGCGTTAATTTGTTGACGTCAGGGCCCGAGTTTCAGGAGATTACTCGACTGTAAACAAAGCTCTATTTCGACGTAATAGAAAAGAAGACAAGAGTTCCTATTTATACTATAGAGTTGACCTAATGGGATGGACTCTCTAGTTACTAAATTTGGCGGCCCATTTAACAGAAATGGAAACCACCCAGAACTAGCAGCTACTAAAAATAGAAATAATGTTCATAGAAAGTAATGTCTAGAAATAGTAGGTCTCCTAAATCGAGCTCGGACTGGATGTAGCTGTAGAGGAGTCAGTCACGGCTAAGCTGACGAGACACAAAAGCTCGGACGATGTAGTGATCTAGTCGTGGCTGGCTACAAGTCTGGTCACCAAGGATTGTGTCACTGCTTGGACACTTTTCGCTCTGGCGCGGGTGATAGGACCTGTAGGCGGAAGTCTCATGGCATCTTCATCCTCTGTAGCTGACAGGGAGGGTTGGGTCACATCACGTACCCCAATCCGAATATAGGTGGTGGTGCACTTAGCTAGTGCCAATTCTCGGGATTTATTCCCATTCTATATCTCATTGTGAGATCTGTTGTGGAAATTAAAAGCTTTAACGTTAATGCACGTTTTGAAATTAAATAAGATAAGTGTCTTGTTGCACATAATTAATATACCCTCGGGCAAGAATTACGATGTGGAACCCGCCCGAACTCTTGTTTTAAAGTAAGTCCTCTTTCCAATCTGGATTCGCACTATGCGGTGAGGTTGGTCGTGGACCCAAATAATCAATGTTAGTTTTCAAACTTTGTGTGAAATATAATGCTCCTAAACAAATTCATTAGTTTCCCATAAGACTCATCTTCTTTGGAGTCTTCTATTGTCGCATACCTTTTTCTTTAATTTCAGTGAGAGTATTGGGGTGATATATCGTCTATCGATTTTTATTCAAGAGACAATGATAGTAACCGGATACAATCACAAGAACCATTCTGTTTGAGCCCTTGCGTAGTCTTTCATTAGACTGACCAACCTTTATTTTTCCTTGCATGGTTGGCTGGTGTCATCCGTCCTATACGGCACATCAGTGGTTGGTCTCAGACGCCTTGAAGTAACAAATCGAAGACGAAGGCTTACAGTCACAGATTGAAGCAGGGAGCCAATTTGCTTTTCGAAAGCAACCATCTCCGTTACACCGTTCGACCTTCTTCGTGATTCAAGGCAAGTGACGGTTCGCTCTTGCATATTTATTCCATTTTCATCTTAATTGACAATGAATCGGTTGTTCTATTAAGTTGGGATAAATAATACTTTTATCATTTGGGAACTTTTGTGAATAAATGGTGTGTTAATTGAATCTTATTATTAGGTTGTATAATATGCTAGCTACGACCCTAATATATACTAATATTATTATTATAGGGTGCTAGTTATAATTGGTGTGGATTTGTTGTGCATTGGTGTGGATATATAAATGCTAGTTTAGTACGAGTATTCGTAAGAACGCTATTTCCTTAAAAGGTTTAGTCGTTTCTTTATAACTTTGTGTGAGGAGGATAATGGCCCTGACGCTTTTGGTCATGACCTACCCCGATCCAAATATAGATGGCGGTGCACTTAGCTAGTGTCAATCTTCGAGATTTATTCCCATTCTATATCTCATTGTGAGATCTGTTGTGGAAATTAAAAGATTTAACATTAATGCATGTTTTGAAATTAAATAAGATAAGTGTCTTGTTGCCAATGTTCTAAAAGTTGCTAGGCAGAAGCTGGGGGGGGGAGGGGGGGGGGGGGGGGGGGGGGGGGCTAGCGGCTAGGCAGGGGCCTAGGCAGAGCCTAGACGGATTAAAAGTTAATGCGTGATCCATGTGATTATTTGACTATGTTCTCCCAAATCAATTAATGTTTATATAACTTTGTTGGGATGAGGTTTGATTTATAATAATGAGGCTTATTTTACAAAGCATCACCCAAAACTATGTTTTATGCATCCGCCAATTCCTAAGATGTTGCCGCTTCTACAACATCTGAGACTTCTTCTCGCCTAGGCGGCCCTAGGCGGTGGATGAACGCCTAGCGCCCAGGCGGGGCCTATGCGGCCTTAGGCGGGGATTTTTAGAATATTGCTTGTTGCATATAATTAATATACCCTCGGGCGAGAAGTACGACGTGAAACCCGCCCGGACTCTTATTTTAAAGTAAGTCCTCTTTCCAATCTAGATTCACATTATGTGGTGAAGTTGGTTGTGGACCCAAATAATCAAGGTCGGTTTTCAAACTTTGTGTGAAATATAATGTTCCTAGACAAATTCATTAATTTCCCTTAAGACTCATATTCTTTGGAGTCTTCTCTTGTTGCATACCTTTTTCTTTCATTTCAATGAGAGTATCTGAGTTATATATCGTCTATCGGTTTTTATTCGAGAGACAATGATAGTAACCGGATACAATCACAAAAAGCATTTTGTTTGAACCATTGCGTAGTCTTTCATTAGACTAACCAACATTTCTCTCTCCTTGCATGGTTGGTTGGTGTCATCCATCCTATACGGCACATCAGTGGTTGGTCTCAGACGCCTTGAAGTAACAAATCGAAGACGAAGGCTTGTAGTCAAAGATTGAAGATTTAAAGTAATAGTATTTAAAAAGTTGTCTAGTGTTGATTAATCTTCCTAAATAAATGTATGATGTAGTTAAATTAATCTTGTAATTAGGATTTATTTAAAGTCTTCCGCTGTAATTTCAATATCGTTTGTAAACTATCCTTCTCAATTTGCGAGAGAAATTTTAATAAAAGATTGAGTTTTCCTTATACAAAGTCTTCCTCTATTTCTTCTTTATTATTTAATATTTATTTATTTATTTAAGTATAATCGTTCTGATTAAATCCTTGGGTGGCTTTGGATTTTACAGTCTGAGGTCACTAACGTGTGACACTATCGACGTAACTCGGGGTGTTAAAAATGTGGTATCAGAGCAATGGTTTCAAGATTCTTGGCATATTGTTAGGTTTGAGAATTTTCAAAATTATTTTCAAAACTATTTTCAAATTATTTAATAAAAGGATTTTGAGAATTTAACTATTTAGTACTAAATTTAGGGTTTAAAAATTTCTTAATGTCTAAAAAAGGAATCTTAAGAAGTAATAGTTTAGTTGTTAAAATACTAATATTAATTTTCATAGTCGTTTTATATAATGATGTTATAAAGAATTAGATTAAGTTTTTTTTTAATTTTAAAGGAGTGGTTTTGGGTTTTGTAAGAGTTTATAAAGAAATAATAATGTCACTAGTTTAAGAAACTAACTATTTAAATAATTATGTTATTAAGTTAAATATATAAAGTTTAAAAGTATGATTTTTTGCTTAGTAAAGGTTTCTAAATAAATAATAATGTCATTAGTTAAGAAATTTACTATCTAGGTAATTATTTCACTAAGTTAAATATAAGATTTGAAAGTATAAGTTTTGATAATAAATGTTTTCAAACTTCTTCAAGCATCGATTCTGTTACGTAATCCTTAGATCCATTCATAAGAATCTCTCTATATTCTTGGAATAATGTCAAGTTGGGTTTTGACATTATTTGTTTCTCTATTCGAGTTGACGAGCGTTGTCTCGTGAGTTTAGTTTTGTCAGAATTCCTTATTTATATGGAATTAAGTGTGTAGTTAATGCTCTATGGAGTTTGAGATTTATTTCTCATATGTATACTCTGAGCTTTTGTTGTGGTAAAATTTGTGTGGTGAGCTAATACAAAAACTTAAAATACTTAATTGTGAGTTTTATAATTTATTCATTTAAGTGACTAAATTGTTGATAAAAGGTTAAATCATGAAGAGTTATTTCTCCCTAAAGAATTGTAATCTAAAACGATTGATGTTTTAAAATATAAAACGTGTAGCGATTTGTGAGGATTTTAAGTGAGTGTGTCGTTTATAAGGCTGGTGGTATACCACTTTCTGGGAAGATTCAGTTGTAAAGCTATTGTCTTCGGAAAAAAGCTCACTTAAATTTAAAGGTTATAGTATAAGGATAAGTTATTATGAGGATTTCGATAAATTAAAAGGATGTACTAAATGGATTTGTCGTAAGTGCGCTTAAGGAATAAAGTAAGAAATGTTACCAATGTATATGTACGGAAGGGTTAAGAAAGAAAGTGATTGATTTTGTTGGTGATAAATCAATTATCAAAATGATATTTTGAGGAAATAAGAGTAATATCTTATGTGACTCGTTTTGAGGGAAAATTAAGGAATCTTAAAGGTTTTAAGTTAGAGATTGGTTAATGGAATGAGTTAAATTGTTCTTGGAAAGATTGTAAGTTAGAGATGGCATACGGGCCAAACTTGATTAAGATAAATAATGGAATTGTGGGATGTACCTTTAAGGAATTCGAGGATGTAATGTTTCGAGGTTACTAAGATTTGATATTCGGATTATGAGTAAGGTAATGTAATGTATGAACTTTGGGATTTGATTATATAAAGGAAGCTGGAAGAGATATGTAGTGTTCCCATACTTAAGGTATATTAAGATCGTTATGATGATTTTGGAGACTATGATTCTAAGGTAGTCATGATGACATGAAAATATTAAGAGTTATTACATGATATAATATATGGAGACGAGGTCTATGAGATGATGTCATGGTTGAGGAAACGGGTCGACATTCCTAGGAGTAATTTCGAGGACGAAATAATTAAGGATACTAAGCTCAAGTAGTAAGGTTAATGTGGAAACCGATTCCTCTACCTTAGTAGTGCTAGTTTCGGGGTCGAAACTATTTTTAAAGGGGTAGTATTATAATAACCCTCATTTTATCATAAGGGTAATATTGTAAACTTTATGATAAAAATAAAAGTTATGAAATTTATTTTATTTCTTTTAGAGGAGTAATTTAAATTTCCATTAACTTAAGTTCAAAAGAGAGGTTAAGATAATTTTATACAAATTATCAAATGGGTTATAATAGCTTGGTGTAGAAATAAATAAATAAGTATAATAATAAATGTAGTTTTAGAATTTTAAATAATAATAAAGGTCATAAAAATTATTATGTATATCCATGAAAGGATAAAATAATAAATACCTTAAGTATATTATCTCTTTAAGTTATGGTTGGTCTAAATTATGATTAACCTTATATTAATTATAATTTTTTTTTAAAAACTTATTAAATTTTAACTTAGAATGCTTGAACCAAAGTGTTAAATGGATTAAGTATGGTTAAAATTATAAGGAAGGATAACTTAAGCATTATTTTAGCCTAAGTTAAGTTTTCTAAATATATATTTTGGGTTAAAATAATTTTAGAAACATAGAATTATTAATTTATAATGTTTGTGTAATTTTTACAAATTGTGAAAAGTGGTTTGAGGGCATTTTTGCCACAAATCAAAAATGTGAGGGGCCCGATTGTAAATAGTGGAAAGAGTCATCTCCTTCCTCCAGCCAGCCATGGCGCGGCAAGCTCCCTTCAATGGCGGATGGGCTCGATTTTGTGGCCGATTGGTACAATTAAATCATGGGCTTCGTAGGAGGGATCAAAACGCTTATTATCATTGTGGAGTCGGAAAGAATCATCCCCGTATAAGATCGAATTTCGTCATTTAAGGCAAGTGAATAATCCAAAAACGCGTTTTGGAAACTTGGCAAAATCAGGATCAATTCGAGATCTTTTTGAGCCAAATTTGATCCCATTATGTATTGATCTCCAAGATCGTAAATACCCCTATAATTAGGGATGCAATCGATGAAGTTTGAGAACCCAATTTTGCGTCCAAAGTCGAGGAACCCTAGCTCTTGTCCGTGGTCGTTCATCGAATCAATTCGACCGCCACCGAGCTCCATTGTCGCAATTACCACCACCAATAGGACCGCCAGGAAGTCTACTTCAAGAGCCCCAAGGCCTAGCCACCGGACAGCCACCGCCGGGCCTCCATTTCCGTCGATTTCCGCCACGTGAAAACGGGGTAATTCGGATTTTTGTCCGATTTTAATTTCTTTTATTTTTCTTTGTTATTATTTCACTTAATTGAGGTTAATTAGATTAATCTTGATTACTGAATAATAAGAGCGAATTAATTTGATTTTATTAAAAATTAAAATTAGATTAATTGGAATTATTTTGGGTATTATCTTAGACTATGAATGACTAAAATATTAAGTTTTCTTCTAGATAATATTTTGGAGTGAAATTTATAGACTTATAAATAAATTATGAGATGAATTTATTTATGATATAATTATTTAGAATACACGACTAATTTATTTTTGTATCGTATAAATAATTGTTTTACCGAAAAGCCTTGAAATTGATTTATTTGAAGTTAAGTAATTCAATTAAAAATGAAGATTTGTACCCTTAAATTGTCGTTATTAAATAAATTATCTAATAATATTTTATTTATGTTGTGTGAATTAGGTACACTTCGGAATCACGTTTGGAACAGAAAACAAAGTAGAGAGCCAATTTGCTTTTTGAAAGCAACAATCTCCGTTACGCCGTTCGACCTTCTTCGTGATTCAAGGCAAGTGGCAGTTCGCTCTTGCATATTTGTTCCATTTTCATCTTAATTGACAATGAATCAGTTGTAAGGAACTAGAGAATTCTGAAAGAGGGGGCACAATTTTTGTAATATTATATTAATATTAAATAAAATAGTTATAAATAAAATTAATATCAATCTCACATGCATTCTCCTTTCATACTTTTCTTTCTTGAAAACCAACATTAATCTTCATCAACGTTTTTAGGTTTATTAGGAATAGTCGGAGACACAAACACTTGAAATTGATAATCTCTTACTCGCACAATAAATTTGTCTATATTCCTTTTTAGAATAATTCAATTTAATAAAAGTTTGTTAACACGTCAATCAAATTAGATTAAGTTTGAATTATAAATAAATTAATTCAAGCAAATCTATACCTAAATGGAAATACCCTAACCATCACGATTCGAATTTATAAGATCGAAAATGAGTTGTTGTTTCAGAATTCAAATTGAGATGGTCTGGGTATGAATTTAGATGTTTTATTAGCAAATCCTTCTAATTTGAGTGCAAGAAATACGTGAAGTTGGACTGGAGTACCCTTAAACTCAAGGATACCCACCGAAATTCCTAAAAAAATAATATAAAGAATGAGCGAAAAAAAACTCGGGACGAAAGGGGGGGCACAAGACCCCCTGCCCCCTCAGTTATGCCCTTGCGGTTGTTCTATTATGTTGGGATAAATAATACTTTTATCGTTTGGGAACTTTTGTGAATAAATGGTGTGTTAATTGAAACTTATTATTAGGTTGTATAATATGCTAGTTACGACCCTTATATATACTGATATTATTATTATAGGGTGTTAGTTATAATTGGTGTGGATTTGTTGTGCATTGGTGTGGATATATAAATGCTAGTAAAAATATATGGAGGTAGTATGCCAGTACAAGAGTAACAACAATAATACAAGAGTTTCACAAATATTGCATTTCAGTTGATATTTTAATTACATGGGTAGTTTAGTAAAGTAGTAGGTAGGAAAATGTGACAAATGGTGAAAATGGTGTGATGATAGGCAACTCCCTTAAAGAAAATGGGTTAAATAATTTTGTATTTATAAATTTGTTTCTTAATCTCCCAATAAAATGTATAATATTTTATCATTTTTCATTTATAATAAGAAACTATTGGAACTGTTTTAAGTCAATATTACATTATAATAGTTCAAGTACTATGTTTTATACATTGTAAGATAAATTTCAATAAAATATTACTTATATTATACCTTTTATTTGTCTTACATCTATTAAATAAATAATTTAATAAAGTCATTGACATATCCATGCTCCACTATAAACGGGAGTTGCACACCCGAGAGAATTGCCCCAAAAAAAGACAGCATGTGTTGAGGTACCTTCCTCTGGGCTTGCCACTACCGTAGACCGCCCGTGGTTCCCTATTATTTAACGACCTACCATTATGATTTGGTGATGTGTCGTGGTTTCCCTGGTTGTTTTCCTCTATTGTGTCTACACGTGGGACCCGATACCTTTGTTGTTGTTTAATATGATTCTGGTGTAGCCTTTCGTGTTCTCATCGTTATGTTCTCCTTTATTGTGTTAAGTCTTCTTCGCCATGATGTGAGCGAGAGAAGGTGTTGTCCTATATGGCTATTGTTATATCGTGTTGTGATGCGATGATAAAAATGGTAGGTGTGCACCCGGCAAAAATGCCCCGCAATTGGTCTGCGTGTGCTGAGGTACCTTCTTGTGGGCATGATTACGCTGCATGTAGTCCTGCGTGTCATCCGTATTCGCTTCAGTACTTTTTGGATTTATTTTTTCTAATTTTTGTTCCTTTTCTCTTTTGTGTAGGCTTTCGTTTTCTCATCGTTATGTTCCCATTTATTGTTGAGTGTTCTTTTGGCCATTTCTCATCGTTGTGTTCCCTTTTGTCATGTTGAGTATTCTTTCGTCTCGATGCCAACAATGGAATGGGGTGTCATATGTTGTTTTGATACAACCGCGCTGCGGTAAAATGATAAAAGGGATAGTTGTGCATTGGGAAAAATACGTTGAAAAGGGAACGCATTTGCTGGGGTGCCTTCTTGTGGGCTTGCTACAGCTGCCTCTTGTCATGCGTGTTCGGTGCGTAGTCACTTGGGTATTCTTCGGATTTGTATTTTCTTATTTTATTTGGAGTGTTGATGAGGGGTTTGTCGTAGACTCCTATCAAATAACCTCAAAAACCTAACTAACGTAGTAGGGTAAATAAGGATCGATCCCACAGGGAGGTAAGTGATCAGTGCTATTTTATAGTGTATTTCTAGGGGTTATTACCAGGTTTGACGCGCCATTTGGATGGATTTAGAGCATAATTGTAGAATAGGGAGTTGGAGAGAAGAAGTGTGGATTTGGTGGTCTGGAGAAGCAAGTTGAAGATATCCAGAGGAAGAGGAGTTGACCACTGAGGAGACGAAGAAGAACCAAGGAGAGAGTCCACACGAGAGTAGAAGAACAAGATGCTGAATTCAATTGATTCGTTCTCTTTACTCAGATGTCCAAATGGAGTGATTCCAATTCGAGGAGTTAGATCTTGAAGTCTACTACAAGTCCTCAAAATATGAGCGCGATCCGAATTGGGAATCAAAAGTTATGGCATTTTTACGGCGATGCTGAAGAGTGACGTGGCTAAAAGATGCACAAGCAAATGTCGTTAATTAGCCTTATCAAAGTAAATTATCCTAACAAACCCACTAAACAGAAGTATAGTAGACAAGTAAGGGTCGATCCCACAGAGAAGGTTTGGTGTAGTATGCAGCCGTGAATGACAAGTAACACAAACGGGGGTTTAGTTATCAAGAAAGTAAACAAGTAAAGCAAACAAGTCTGATTTATGTAGGAAGAAAATATAATGAGGGAAAGTAGTCCCACTAGAGAGAAATCCACAATACAGAGATAGAGTTTGATCACTGAAATCTATTTCGTCCAAGTTCTTTTAATTATCCTGATAGTCGTTCCCACCCTGATCTTGAGTACTATTGATTCTCACAGTTGTCAATAGACTTATTACTATGCTAATGATAAAGTACCATTGATTCTCACAATTGTCAGCGTACTTTAGCACCAACACTGCAATAGCAATGCACACAAAGATATAGGATACATGCAAGTAGAAAGACGTACAAGTACTCACTCCCCTACTTAACATGCAATCGATTCTCACTCACAATTGTACGCTCGGAACCCCTATACGCACAATTGTGTTTGCCACTAGATATGCACTCTGAACCCCTATATGCAATCCTAGCAATTGATAAAACGTATTCAACCTAGTTGATCACGCTAAGAAGAATAACAAGAAATCAAGATCAATATAACCAAGAGAATCAATCCGATACAAATAAGGATAAGAACAAGGAATAGAAATCTCACAAACACATCAACTGTACCGCTTCAATCGTCTAGCAGAACAAAGGTGAGGTTAGTTCTCCATCAAAGGGGATGAAAAACTAAGAAAAGTAAAAACAATGATAACAAATAATCCAAGTCTCCGTAATAGTGTGTCTGTCGTAGTGTGTCCTCCTCTTAACCTAGAAAGAGGGCTTAAATAGTCTTAACAAACTAGGTTAAACTAAAGCGGAATTTAAAGGAAACAGAATAATAATAAAATAAAGTCTCAAACATAAAAGGAAAGAAAATCGTCTCTGGCGCGAGGTCATTAAGCACAGCCACCGCGGGGCGGCGAATTCCACCGCGAGGCATCGAACTTCCACCGCGGGGCGGTGGCATCCTCTGGCGCGGGCTCCATCTTCACTGAGAGTCACCGCCGGGCCGCGGTACTTCTGACGCGAGGCGGCGAGCTCAATTCTCCAGCTCTCTTCTTCTCTGCTCCTGCTGCCCTTCAATCCTACCAAGTGTTGGGAGTCTTCTCCATGAATGCTCCAGTAGCTTCATCCATCGTCATGCTTCATCTAAGCTGCAAATCCTTGAATTTCTTCACTTCTCTCCATAACATCTGGATTACAGACTTAGCACCAAAACTCATCTAAAACCTCTCCAAATCATGCTAATAATTGCTAGTAAAGGTGTATGAAATAACACCTATCAAATTCCCCCATACTTAGACCTTTACTCGTCCCGAGTAAACTAAAGAAAAGTTCACTCTCTAAATCAACACCAAGGCCTCAGGAAGTATAAGACAATATGACACTAGAAATTACAGCATATCAACAATAAGCTCCAGACAACCAAAGCAGGTGATGCAAAGATAAACTAATCCTAACTCCAATCAATATCCTTATCGCTCCAAAGTGGCCTACCCGAGTCCTCCTTATGGCTCCCCTTCTTATGACGCCTCGCCAAGAAATATAGAGAAATCCTAGAATCACTCTTCTTCTTTTACGCTCATCTTGCCTAGGCGTCCTTTCGGGTTTTCACCTAGCCACTCATTTCATTTTGCTAGATATCTCACATATACTTGCATCACTCCAGTCCAATTTTTCCCTGGTCTATACCAGCCGGACTACCTGCTTTTTACCTGGACCGCCCTTTCGGGTTTTCAGTCCATCCCAGGATTTTGGTTGCCTTTTTACCTCTTTTTGGCTTTTTTTTTTTGAAATGCAGAAACAAACAACGACAAATGCAGAAACAAAATTATTTACACTAGCTAGATAGCAAGTCTATATTCCTCCCCTATACTTAAATCGAGCAGTGTCCTCAATGTAGAAAAGAGAACATCAAATGAAATAGGGGAAGAAGAAAAAATAAACTCACTGTGGACCTGAGGGTGGTGGTGGGTACATCCCAAAATAGTCTCTCATATTGGCGTCCATGGTGTCCAGACGCTCATCTATATCAGCACGGAATTGGGTTTGCCAAGTGTGCAGACCAGTCTCTATCTGGGAGTTCCACTGATCCTGGCGCATTGAGAACGCATCCCATCTAGAATACAACTCCTGCCAGGGTGCGACAGGACCGTATGAAGACGAAGGCGCCTCAAACTGGGTAGACATGGGGTCATCCCCACCCACGGAATCAGCGGCAACAGCATCACAACCACCACTATGGCCCTCCCCAAATGAACCTGAAGGAGCGACAACAGGGGCATCATCGGTCGGCATCCGGCTATCACTGGGAATCCACCAACCCGCATATGAAGGCGAGTAGGCAAAATCCCGTGGAACAATCAAAATGTGGCCCTCATAGGACGACCAGACCAAATCGCCATCCTGTCCCAGTGGTTTCATCATGGAGCACACCTTCATGTGCGCTAAATCATACACCGCGTAGGCAACATGCCGAGAAATCTGATTGCAAGCAATCACGTTAGCACAAAGGAGTGTAATCAGACCACCCCCACAAATATCACGTGGCTCGCCATCACGAATCCTCTTCAAGGAACCCAAGAAAAGGGTAGCCCAACACGGCGTATACTCGACAGTCCCCAAGATGCTCATAAACCACTGGAAGTCCTTCAGAGGGACCTTCCCATCGTCTGCATGGCCAAAGAAATCTCTCATCATCACCTTGTGGATCAACCGCAGACACGAGTTCACCAACTTGGAATTCACTTCCTGACCCTTCCTGAAACTTCTGCCCGTAGCAGCCCGCCAGAACTCCATCATCTCGAACTCGTGAATACCACCAGACTACCCATCGGTTGGGTTCTTCGTGATACCCAAGGCTTCATGCACCAACTTCAGAGATAAGGAGTAATCACGCCCATTGTAGGTGAACATGATCTTGCGCAGATGCCTATCGTCTGAGTCATTGGTGAGCCTCCTGAAAGAGGCAATAAACCGGTAGCATAGCTCTGGATACGCAGGGGCCGCCTTGTCCAGAAAATTTCCTAACCCACACTGTGTCAAGCACATGGACACACATGCCAACAGTCCCAATTGCTCCAAAGTCGGCTTATGGAAAAACTTCGAAGCCAACACCTTCCTCTCCTTCACCACATTATAAACCTCACTCCCATCCCTGGTCGACACTTTCTTCTTGCCTCTAGATGCCATAAGTAGAAAATTGAGGTGCTCAAAGCAAGGCAAACTAGAGAACTTACAAACAAGCAAACACGCAGCCTGGAGAGTCTCAGGGCGGGGCGGTGGGGTCGCGGCGAGAAACTGTGAGCTATGGCCGGGTCGCGGCGAAGACGGCGTGGGGCGGTAGCAGTAGCGACGTGAAGCGGGGGCAGCGCGAGGCGGAGCGACGGCGAGGCGGGATTAACGCGACGCGGTGGGGTTGTGTTTGGGCTTGTTTGCGAGGCTAGATTCCAAATTGGGGACTTGGGGCTAGATTTGGCTCAAGGTCGACAGGGACTTGGGGGAGATACAGGGGAATAGAGGTGGGAGCTTGAGGGAGGCGTTGGAATAGGGGTTAGATAGTGGGGTTAGGTCAGGGAAATAGAAAGGAAAAAAAAGGGTGATGGGCCGGTCATACACCATGGCCCATAAGAGAAATCTTGGCCTACTAGAGGGAACTCAATCCGTCAAAACCTTAGTTACCACTTAAGAAATAAGCTTTTACTCACCCGTTTAAGGTTTTTTCGGGGCCCATTATTCTTGCTTTTTTTTTATAGTAAAAGAGTCGAGAGGTTATACCTGACCTTCACCGCGGGGCGGTGAACTCCACCGTGGGGTGGTAAAGGACGCCGCGGAGCGGTGAGACTGGTTGGGTACCACATCTCTTCTCGGGTTTACTTTCGCACCTGTAATGTGAGTAACATGCGAACGAAACAAAGGAAAATAAACTATGAAAATAATCTAATTAAAGGAAAGAAATCAAAGAAGGACTAACACGGGTTGCCTCCCGGACATCGCCTTGGTTATCGTCGTTGGCTCGACGTAGTGCAGATCCTTCACCATTTAGAGTAGGGTCCCCTTGGAATCCTCCTACTCGTCTCTTCCTGTGGAGACCTCTCATGAAAAGGTTTAAACCTTAGACCATGTTCCCTCTTTGCCATTGACTCCATATGTGCTTCCTTTGGAGTGTTTCCCCCATACTTAGAACGATGTGGGGGCTGATATGGCTTGACCTGAATATGCTGCATGTCACTAGATAGAGGCTTACAACCTTGTATAGTTAGTGCAGGGGGGCTAGCGCCCAAAGTAGAGGGAATAGAACTTCCTACATCTTCTAGCAGGACATCACCAACACGCACTTCGTACAACTCAATAGGTCCTTTATTAGTGGAACACTCAACTACGGTCTCAACTGCATTAGTTTTAACGTTTTCATGCATGGAACTATCAATATCAATAATGCAGAGAGGGGTGGACACTTCAATGGAATTGGCTGTATGAATATTATGTTCAAATATAATTCCATCAAATTCCATAGTCAAAGTTCCATTATCTACATCAATCTTTGTCATGGAAGTCTTCATAAAAGGTCGTCCGAGCATAACAGGGGCAACTTGTTCATCATAATCCATGTCCATAACAAAGAAATCAACAGGGAAAATCAAAGAACCTATCTTGACAAGAACATCTTCCACTATACCCTTAGGGGGCACACATGATCCATCAGCAAGTTGTATGACAATATTAGAATCATGCAAGGGTCCTAATTCTAATTTTTCAATCAATGAATAGGGTAGAACGTTAATTGAGGCACCCAGGTCTAGCAGTGCTTTCTCAAAAAGATGCCCACCTATGGTGATAGGAATCGTAAAAGTACCTGGATCCTTGCATTTTGCGGGCAGACGCTTCTGAACTACCGCTGAGACTTGTGCACCCACTGGACTCTTCTTCTGGGTCTTCTGCTTTTGAGTCCTCTTCACCGTGCATAGCTCTTTTAAGAACTTGGCGTATCTCGGGATAGCTTTTATAAGCTTGATCAAGGGAATGTTCACCTCACAATTCTGAAATGTCTCGAACAGGTCACTATCGTCGACAACTCTCTTTGCCTTCAGCGCCTCGGGAAAAGGTGCTGGGGGTTTCTCCGAACCGAGAGGCGGGAACGCGGGGCGAATGTAATCATCATAAGTCTCTTCAGCGGAGACAGATCTTTGTGGGCCAAGTGGTGGCAAGCCCACCGCGGGGCGTGAGTCAACGCCGCGGGGCGGTGGGGTCGCGGTGGCTTTACCGGGTTCAGGCGCCGGGTCGCGGTGGAGTCTGCCGCGGGGCGGTGTCAATGGCATTTCTTTACTGGCTCCTTCCCCCATTTCTGGCCGGGTCGCGGTGGGTCTGCCGCGGGGCGGTCGGTGATTTCTTCTTTCTCGAACTCGTTCTCCACTTCAGCATTGGGAGCAACGATCAACTTCTTACCACTTCTGAGCGTGATAGCACTCACGTTCTCTCTGGGGTTCACCGTGGTCTGGGATGGTAGGGAATTTGACGCCCTTTGGTTAATCTTGGTCATCTCATCGGCTAACTGACCAATCTGCCTCTCCATGTTCTTGATACTCGACTCAGTAGCCTGCATATGTGTGGCAAAGTGCTGAGTCAGAGTCTTTAGCATGTCCTCAGTAGAAGCTCCAGATGTTTGGCCCTGGGCCCTCTGTTGATAAGGGGCTCTCTGCTGGTGCTGTTGTTGCGCCGGCTGGTACTGCTGTTGCTGCACTGACTGTTGACCACCTTGAGGGTCACTCCATCTAAAGCCTGAGTGGTCACGCCCTCTCTGATTGTAATTGGGCTGTCCATCGTATTGTGGTCTAGGGGGTCCGTAACCTCCTACAACGTTTACTTCAGCAACACTTTCCTCTTGCAGCTGGGGGCAGGTGTCGGTATGGTGGGACTGGTTAGAGCAAAGTCCATACGCTTTAACTTGTTGAGGGGCATTCTGATTCGCCATCCTCAGCACCAACTCTTTCAGCTCGGCCAACTCGGTCAAGACTGGGCTTGGTCCTGTAGGGGTCACAGAATTGACCGCTTTTCTCTGGTTCATCTTCCCAAAGCTCCTGGTACTCTCACTCATCTCCTGGAATCTCTCCATGGCTGCATCCGGTGTCAGGTTCAGAATACTTCCACCGCATACGGCATCAACCATTCTCCTCTCTTGGTCCAGCAGACCATTGTGCAGATAAAGAACAAGATCCTGCTTGGCGTACCCGTGGAATGGGCAGCTGGAACAAAGCCTCTTGTACCTCTCCAGATAATCATACAGCGTCTCATCACCTGCATTCGCCTTCTTCGTGGGAAAATATTTGTCCAGGAATGCTTTATGCAGTTTAGTCCATGTATCTATGGTCCCTGGTGACAAGTGATAATACCAGTCGCTCGCAGAGTCGAGTAGGGAAAAACCAAAAGCTCTCATCTTGATCTGGTCTTCCGTCACATTCCTGGGCTTCATCGTCATACAGACATTGTGGAACTTGCCCAGGTGAGAGATCGGATCTTCTCCACTCAGCCCGTGGAATTTAGGGAGATAAGCAACAACTCCTGACTTTAATTCAAAGTTCACCCCTTCTCCTAGCGCAGGGATGACGACAGCTAGGGGTTGCGCCCCTATATTCGGCTCAGTAAGCTCTCTCAGGGTTCCAGTTCCAGCCATTGCAACAGCTGGGGTGTTGGCAGTCTCAACGGTTTCAGTCTCAACGGTCTCAACTGTCTATATTCCTTCTTCTCCGTCTTCCCTTTGATTGCACAGGTCCCTAAGGAAAGATCTGTCAACCTCTGGATCAAAAGGGGCTAGAATAGGGTCAGTACTACGGGTATCGACCATAAGATAGGTCTCCACCAAAAGTCAATCACGAAAACACACAACAGACAAAAACCTTCCCCGACAACGGCGCCAAATTTGACGTGGCTAAAAGATGCATAAGCAAATGTCGTTAATTAGCCTTATCAAAGTAAATTATCCTAACAAACCCACTAAACAGAATTATAGTAGACAAGTAAGGGTCGATCTCACCGAGAAGGTTTGGTGTAGTATGCAGCCGTGAATGACAAGTAACACAAACGGGGGTTTAGTTATCAAGAAAGTAAACAAGTAAAGCAAACAAGTCTGATTTATATAGGAAGAAAATATAATGAGGGAAAGTAGTCCCACTAGAGCGAGATCCACAATACAGAGATAGAGTTTGATCACTGAAATCTATTTCGTCCAAGTTCTTTTAATTATCCTGATAGTCGTTCCCACCCTGATCTTGAGTACTATTGATTCTCACAGTTGTCAATAGACTTATTACTACGCTAATGATAAAGTACCACTGATTCTCACAGTTGTCAACGTACTTTAGCACCAACACAGCAATAGCAATGCACACAAAGATATAGGATACATGCAAGTAGAAAGACGTACAAGTACTCACTCCCCTACTTAACATGCAATCGATTCTTACTCACAATTGTACGCTCGGAACCCCTATACGCACAATTGTGTTTGCCACTAGATATGAACTCGGAACCCCTATATGCAATCCTCGCAATTGATAAAACGTATTCAACCTAGTTGATCAAGCTAAGAAGAATAACAAGAAATCAATATCAATATAACCAAGAGAATCAATCCGATACAAATAAGGGTAAGAACAAGGAATAGAAATCTCACAAACACATCAACTGTACCGCTTCAATCGTCTAGCAGAACAAAGGTGAGGTTAGTTCTCCATCAAAGGGGATGAAAAACTAAGAAAAGTAAAAACAATGATAACAAATAATCCAAGTCTCCGTAATAGTGTGTCTATCGTAGCGTGTCCTCCTCTTAACCTAGAAAGAGGGCTTAAATAGTCTTAACAAACTAGGTTAAACTAAAGCGGAATTTAAAGGAAACAGAATAATAATAAAATAAAGTCTCAAACATAAAAGGAAAGAAAATCGTCTCTGGCGCGAGGTCATTAAGCACAGCCACCGCGGGGCGGCGAATTCCACCGCGAGGCATCGAACTTCCACCGCGGGGCGGTGGCATCCTCTGGTGCGGACTCCATCTTCACTGAGAGTCACCGCCGGGCCGCGGTACTTCTGACGCGAGGCGGCGAGCTCAATTCTCCAGCTCTCTTCTTCTCTGCTCCTGCTGCCCTTCAATCCTACCAAGTGTTGGTAGTCTTCTCCATGAATGCTCCAGCATCTCCATCCATCCTCATGCTTCATCTAAGCTGCAAATCCTTGAATTTCTTCACTTCTCTCCATAACATCTGGATTGCAGACTTAGCACCAAAACTCATCTAAAACCTCTCCAAATCATGATAATAATTGCTAGTAAAGGTGTATGAAATAACACCTATCAAAGAGAGAAGGCCGCGATCGCGGCCACACACGGGAGACAGCCCGTGGAGATTTTCGAATTTTTGTTTTCTTTTTCCTTTTCTTAATTTTATTTAATTCGAATATTATATTTTATTTCCTTATAGATGAGGTTTGTGATCTTGGACTTTAGGTTAACTTTATTTAACCTAATTCCCACAGCCTCCATTCATCATCTTCGGATCACGTTAGACCTAGTTTTCCATTCAGTATTGTTTTTCCCTTTCTTAGTTTAGTTCTTTGTTTTGTTTGGTGTTTTTGGCTAGACAATTGAAGCCTTGGTTTGAATTTGATATTGAGATTATTCCTTTACTCTTTCTATGATTGTATTAATTCTCTCTCGTGCTTAATCTCATTGATCATATATCGATTCCCCTTGATTTGTTAATTAGGACATCAATTAGATTGTTAATAGTAGTTTCCTCTAGTCTGACAACCTAGAGAAATTAGTAATATACTATTGGTTCCCCTTTTCTATACAACCTGTTGAGATTGTTATTGATCATACTACTAAGGATTAGAGGATACTGGTTGAGAATCTAAATCCCTTAGTTTGTGTAGAGAATTAATTGCATGCAATTGTATGACTGGTTGCTACACTTGCATGTACCTATCTATTCCTGAATTCATTGTTGCTGTTAGATTCAATCTAGAAAGTCTTCTAGGTTATTGATAGTTAGGTTTATCAGGACTGGTAACTAATTCAGAACAGGGATTAGGACATTTATGAGTATTGAGGACTAGGAGTAATCAATGATCGATCAACCAAACTAAATGTGGATATTTGTCTAGCCAAGCTTTCTATATTTTATTTATCGTTTTCTTAGTTAGTTTCATTCAAAACCCCCCCTTTGTCTTTGTTATCAATTGGTGAATGATTTTGCAAACATGAAATATAACTTTATTCTCTGTGGGATTCGACCCTTGCTTACCAGACTACATTAGTTAGGTTTGTTTAGGATTATTTTGTTTAGGTATCACGACAATGCCTTATCAGTAAGCAATCTTCCTAATTGCAAAGGTTGTATGCCAATAGTAACAAAATGGGGGATTTTGGTTTGTATCAAGTAACAATGTAAATCAATGCAAAAGATGTAATCAATGGGTGAGAAGTAACTTAGCCAAACAAATATCCACACTTCAGTTTGATTGGTTGATCCTAGATTATCTCCAATTTTTACCAATGAATATTCCTATTCCGATCTTATGTATATAGACAGGTCAACCAGCCCTGAAAATACTTACCATTAAACAATCAAGAAACCATCAAGATTCAATCTAACGGCAGCATTAAGCATAGGAATTAAGCAGGATACATGCAATACTTAACAAATAGTCAGTACTCGACATGTAATCAATTCTCTTCACAATAAACATTCACAACCAGTTCTTGTAAATTGTGGTTGCTACACAAGATAAAGGATTTCAACTAGAAATATCCAAACCCTAGCAATAGAAAATCACTAATATCAACTAGATGACCAGGCTAGTCAAATCAGCAAGAATCAATGGGATGAAGCACGAAGAGAATCAATATAATCAAAGGAAAGGAAATAGAGTTATAATCTCACAACCAATGTAACACCCCCAAATATATAACCTTGAAAGTATTACTGCCAGTGATCTCAGATTCCACATCCGAAGCCACCCAAGGCTTAACAAATTTATACAAATCATAAAACAACATTTAATACGAAATATCATAACATTCAAAGTCTCGGAATTACATCCACAATTCCAAATACAACCAAAATACGTAATATGTTTCAATACAGCGGAAGTCTTTTAAATAAATAACAAAAATGTCTTGATCGAAGCGATCACCCGCCTAGGATCTCAACCTTGATAAAACTCTTAAAAACTCCATCTGTCTTCATCGTCGTTTCTAGCCTTCACGTAACGGGAGTTTACCTGATGTGCCGTATGAGACGGATGACACCAGCCAACCATGCAAGGAATAAAACCCGGTTGGTTAGTCTAATGAAAGACTATGCAAGGGTAAAACAGAAAGGTTCTAAGGTAGGCGTATTAGGTTAGACCCATCGCTTCTCGAATGAAAGTCGATGACGATAGTAAACCTCAATACCTCTACAGAATGATTCAAAGTAGAATGATCAAGAGAAGACTCCTAAAGATCGAGTCTAAAGGAAACATAAGAAGAGAAGACTCCAAGAGATTGAGTCTTATCGGAAAGTATGACAAGTGTTTGGGAATATTAAAGTTTCACACAAGCGTTTAAAAAGACTTGCCCATTTGGGTCCATGACCAACCTCACCGCGTAATGCGAATTCAGATTTGGAAGGAGGACTTACTTTAGTCAAAGTCCAGACGAGTTTCCAAGTTGTACTTCTCGCCCAAGGTTCATTAATTATATGCATAGCGGCAGTTATCTTATTTTAGTGACAAAGCGTACATTCACGTTATAAGCTTTTATATATCATCTCATCGCGAGAGATATTGAAGGGAATAAATCCCGAGAATCGGCACCAGCTGTGTGCACCTATCCTGAGTAAGGGCAAGGTCATGACCAGAGAAAGTACTAGGGAAAAATCCTCCTAGCACCAGTTATAAAGAAACAACTAGACCTCACAAGGTACATAGCGTTCCTACGAATACTCGTTCTACCTAAACAGTTAAAACCACATAATAATCCACATCAATGCCATCACGGCAACAGTATATATATATATATATATCTATAATAGCGTTGTTTCTAGTAGTATATACAACCTATTATAATATCTCTTTTAATCGTATCAAATACGTTTATCAAAACCGTTCCCAACGAAAACAATATTCATCCCATTTAATTAACAATTAAAACAATTGATAATTAATAGAAATATGGAATGATAAGCAAGAGCGAACCGCCACTTGCCTTAGATTAGACGAACGGTTGACGAAGACGGGTTTTTGGGTCCGGAACGGGAACAGAACTCGGATTACAGATTCCTACGGAATGACCCATAACGAAACCCTAGGTTAGATTCGACATTTAAAAATGATACGAATCGAAGAAGGAATGAACCAAATCGAAAGAATGGAAGTCCCGCCCGAGACCGGCAAGCCAAATGCCACGATCGCTATTGCCCAGGCAATCCGCGGTCGCAGGCGTCGAGGACGAGTGTCCGCGAGTGACAAAGGCAGTGGCCGCGGACGCGGCCGGCCTTGTCACAGCCGCGGTCGCGGCTGTTCATGTCCGGGGTCGCGGACATGAACTCCGGCGACTCAGAATGGGAGAAATCTCACCGGGGGCGACGCGACGGGGCTCGATTCGGATGGGGCTCGACTCCTGGGCACCTTGCACCTCCAATGCACCACCTTGAGGCTGCTACGACACCAGGCGAGGGCTCCAGTGACGATTTGAACATTCCGGCGAGAGCTTCAACTTCCGGTGAGCAAGAAAACGAGAGAGAATCTGAGAGGGAGAGAGTGATTTCGGTGTGCCCTTCAACCCTCAATCCGACCCCCTTTTATATCCAAAGGAAGGAGCTCTCCCTTCCCAGATCAGCGGCTAGCCAGAAGATCAACGATGGCGCGAACGACGAGGCTCTGAGCGACGCGACGTTGGCGTGTTGGAGTTTTCCGTGGTCGGGGAACATTATCCGCGGTCGCAGAAAATTCCTGTGCCCAGCCCTTCTGAAGCCCATATTTCCGCGGTCGCGGAAATGCCGCCGCGGTCGCGGAAATACCTTTTTCGCGTCTGTTTGCTCGGGGAAAGGTTTGGCGTTGGTATTAAACCCCGGATTAAATATATTTGTACCCAAACAAATATTCTAAACCCCGAAAAATACATCGAATGTATTTTATATCACTCAGGGGATTTTACAGAGATCAATCTCGATACAGAAATCCGAACCTCTCCTAAAACGATACGATCACAGAACGAGGATTGAGTAAATTACCCAAATACCCTTACAAAAAATGAGGGGTATTACAACCAAATACAAACGAAGGCTTCAATCGTCGGACTAAGCAATGGTTGCTTAGTTCTTCATAGTCTTCAAAGCATAAAACTCTAAGGAAAAAATAATGAACGATGCTAAAAAGTGTGATAATGTGAAGGCTGCTGTCTAAGAGAGGTATATAACCTAGCAAAACCTAATTCCTAAGATAAGAAATAATATCTTCCTAAAAGGAAATTAAATGAAATAATAAAGAAGTAAAATAAAAAGAAATAAAACAAAACAGATCTCGGACGAATCGTCGACGCGCTCCGCGCTTGGGAAAGGATCCGCGACCGCAAAAATACTTTCGCGCCCACGGTTTTGCTCTTTGCTGAATTCTTGCTTCTGTCGTCCATCCGCGCCCGCGTCCAAGCTTCCGCGCCCGCGGAAATGCTTCTGCTTCGACTTCTACTTCTCGCTTGCGGTCTTCTCTCGTGGCTCGCCTTCATCTTCAATGTCTTTACAATATGCACTAAAATCTTCCTTTCCGCCACTTCTTCTCTACAACTCCATTCTCCTCAAATATCTTCTAAACCCACACAAAATGGTACCTAATATCCAGTAACAACTCCTAGTTACGCACTATAAAGTAGAGCGTATCAAATTCCCCCATGCTTAGACCTTGCTCGTCCTCGAGTAAGCTAATAGAAACCTACTTCTCCAATGAAATACCCAAGGTCTCAGAAAGCACAGCAAAACTATCCACTAAGAACTGCACCTAATCATGAATCTCCATAGTACCAACAAATCAACACAACACAGAAGGTTAAAGGAAAGCAGAGTACTTCCCCCAAGCTTAACCTGAACACCATAGAGTGAAAGTGATCAACGAAATGTTTACCTCGCAGTTACTGAAGGTTTCAAAGATCTCCTTGTCGTTCTTCGACGTTCTAGTATCCTTCAACGCCTCAGGGAATGGCGCGGGTGGCTTCAGCGAGCCGAGCGGAGGAAAATTTGGACGAACGTAGTCGTCTTGGACATCAATAGGGAAACCGCGGTCGCGGTTCCACTTCTGGCAAATCTGGTGCATCAGGAGGAAATCCGTGGTCGCGGAAATTTTTCTGCGATCGCGGATCGTTACACTGTTCGTCCGAATTTTCGGCATTTTCTGAGGGTTCTCCAGAGGAACTTCCGCGATCGCGAAAATCTTGCCGCGGGCGCATAAAAGATTGTTGATCGCCCTCTGCGTTTTCTTCGTTTTACATAGAGTGGTCTGGCACCAAACCGCGGTTGCGGTTTTCAATCCGCGGTCACGGTTTCTACTCTGCAGCCTCCGTTACTTCCTTCGTTTGCGTTCCACTCCTTAGCGTCATCACGTTGAAGTTCTGCACTAGATTCAATCCCGTCTATGATGAGAGTTTACACGCATCCCTAGCCTCCAGTTTGCTCACAACTAGCGAGATGGTGGACACCGTCTGAGTAATACCGATCATGCATTGCGCAAGAGACTTGATCTGGTCGTCAACAGACATAGATGAACTGGAACTTTGGCTTTGAGGTCTAGGCTCGTATTGTGGTCTGAACTGTTGTTGTTGACCTCCAGGCTGCTGAAATTGCTGTTGGCGTGGTGGAAACTGATGTGGCCTCGGGTGGAACTCATGGTCATCACGGCCTGAGGAGGATTCAGCTGGTTCCCGTACCTCAAATTAGGGTGATCTCTCCACCCTGGATTGTAGGTGTTGGAGTACGGGTCATATCTTGGCCTCTGTGGACCAAAACCTCCTATAGCATTTACTTCAGCGGTGGGTTCATGCAGTGTTGGACATGCATCAGTAGGGTGCATCGTATCATAGCATATGCCACAGGCCTTGACTTGCTGCTGGTTGCCTTTCATCATAAATCTCCTCATCATCTCCTTCATCTCAGCCATCTCAGAAAGTAGTGAGGGCGATGGCTGGGAATCTGCGGCCTTAACTGCTTGAGAGCTTGCTCTCTTGCTGAATTGTCTTGAGCCCTCAGATAGCTCAAAGAATATCTCGAATGCTGCAGCCGACGTCTTGTTCAGAATATTACCACCACAAGCTGCGTTCACCATTCTACGCTCATCATCAAGAAGTCTGCCATATAGATATAGAACGAGGTCTTTGTGATACCCCGTATTTTTGTAAGGTTATTTTGGGAATTTTGGAATTTTCCCGAGTACCCGTTTAGTACGTCGGGTTTAATTCAGGTAGCTTGAGACATTCTGTAATGTGCTCTGTATCTGTAATAT
Source organism: Rheum nobile (assembly GCA_027886185.1). Classification (NCBI taxonomy): domain Eukaryota; kingdom Viridiplantae; phylum Streptophyta; class Magnoliopsida; order Caryophyllales; family Polygonaceae; genus Rheum; species Rheum nobile. The sequence goes on from WOAB01000171.1 coordinate 322,625, forward strand.
TTTTCTCAGTGAAATAAAATACAGACGACGTGCTTCGGATGTTTATACGCGTTCGCATACGATAATTTTTATCCCGGGTTAATGTCTTGCTCGTTCAGAAGCTGAATGGGCGGGAAAAGGCAAAAACGGCGACCGCCGTACAGTAACGGCGCCCGCCGTCGCTGGGCCCGAGGTGTCAGGCCGTCGTCTCCTACTCTGGGCTCGCCAGGGCTAGGAACGGCGACCACCGTAATTACGGCGCCTGCCGTAGGCAAAGTTGCGGCGCTCGTCGTGATTACCCAGAAGTCATTACCCGTTGGTCGCCGGCGAGCTCTGGCCGCGCCGATCTAGCCCTGCTCGGCCTCGTCTAGGGTGATGATGATGTTCCCATTGCTTTGGCTATAAAAGGAGGTGTTGGGGGAAGGGCTTTGAGCCATCCCAGCACCGAATCTCTGCCAAAATTTTGCCTCGTCGGAGTGTTAGTTTCGCCGGATTTCGGTAGCTTCGTTGGTGTTTCCAGAAGCCCTTGTGAAGCCTTTTGGTTGCCTTTGGAGGTTGGAACCCAGGCAAGGCAAAAAGGGGTCGAAACGCGCATCATTTGGGTGAGTTTTTCTCTCGTTCTGTCGTCGGAGTTCTTCACGGCGACCGCCGTGTTTTTTACGGCGCCCGCCGTGATGAATGCGGTGACCGCCGCCAAGAACGGCGACCGCCGCCAGTGCCCAGAATGCCTTCGTGGCTTTGGCTTGGTTGGTTGTCGTCGTGGCGTCTTTCCTTTCGATTTCTTTCACCGTTTTTAGATTCGTATTGTTGTTATGTCGGATCTAACTTAGGGTTCCTTTTATGGGTCGACTCGAAGGTCATTGTGCTGTCGGAGCTATACCCGTGTCGAGCCCGGAATCTCATCGTTGTCGTTAGGCTTGTTTCTACTCTACGAATTAAGGCAAGTGGCGGTTCGCTCTTGCTTATCGTTCCATATTTACATTAATTATCAGTTGTTTATCTGAGTAATTAATTTGGAATGATTATTGTGTTCATCTGGAAACGGTTTTGTTAACTGTTTTGGAAAACTAAAATATGATGTTATAATAGGTTGTATATCTATTAGAACAACGCTATTATATATATATGTGAATTAATACAGATATTATTATAGGTTGTATATTGTTAGAACAACGCTATTTTATCTGTAACTGGCCTTGAGGGCATTGATATGAGTTATTGCTGCGTTTGTAACTGTTTAGTTAGAACGAGTATTCGTAGGAACGCTACTGTGTATCTCAGTACGAGTGCTAGTCGTTTCTTGATAACCTAGTGGTTAGGATTTAGTTCCTACCATTCTTCTTTAGTGCCGTTGTAAGGATTTAGTTCCTGATTCCGCCTAAGGGATATAGTTCCCGCGAGATTTAGTTCTCGATTCGACTCTTGGGATTTAGTTTCCGAGTCAAATCTGCCTTAGGGATTTAGTTCCCAAGGGATGTAAAAATATTATAACGTGATGTGGGTTTTGGAATTAAATAAGATAAGTGCACATAATTAATATACCTTTGGCGAGTAGTGCAGCTAAGTAAATAGTGCAGCTAGGAAACATCTAAGTCAGTTCTCTTTCCAATCTGGATTCGCTGTAAGCGATGAGGTTGGTCGTGAACCGAAACATCTAAGTCAGTTTTTCAATCACTGATTGTCTGATTCTTTAAACGTTCCAGATTTGTCATATTTCCTTAAAGACTCAATCTCTTGGAGTCTCTTTTCGGGTCGATTTCTGTGAAGATTAAGTCTTCCAGAATCTTCTCTTGTGCATACCTCTTGTTGTTATTCCGTGAAAGTGCCGGGTTATGTATCGTTCCTTCGGTTATTATTCGAGGGACAATGATAGTAAACAGTTATGATCATTCGAACCACTCTGCTTTTTACCCTTGCATAGTCTATTCAGTAGACTAACCAACTGCAATTGTTCTCTGCATGGTTGGCTGGTGTCATCCGTTCGATTCGGCACATCAGATAAAGCGAAGATGAGGAGACTAGATTGACTATGAAGACGACGGTTATTTTTGGATGTTTTTAATAATTTCTTTTAATCAGGTTGAGATCCTTGGGAGATGACCATTGTGGTCAAGATCCTTGTTTGTAATACATTTAAAAGATTTCCGCTGTAACTTATTTACTCTGTTATTTGTTTATCAAGACTTCCGTTGTACTTTGTTTAAGATTTCCGCTGTAATTTATTTAAACTCTGTGTTTGTCCTATTCGGGATTGGGATGTAATCCCGGGACTCATGTTTTATATAAATAAGGTTATCATTTTGTATTTCATGATTTGTATTTAAACGGTAAAGCCTTGGGTGATCTCGGTAAGGAACACTAAGGTCACTGGCGGTAATACCTTTCCAAATGGGTTAAGATTTGGGGGTGTTACAGTCTTGGTCAGAATAACCATGGTATGGACAGCTTGATATCAACCTCTTGAGCCTCTCATAATACTCATACAACGTCTCAGTAGCATGTTGTTCGATATTGCTAATATTCCTCTTCAAGCTATTGAGTTTCGTTACATGGAAGTACTTCTCCAAGAAGGCTTTATTCATCTTCGCCCATGTATCTATGCTTCCTGGGGCCAAATAATAGAACCAATCATTGGCCGCATCCTTCAGAGAGAAAGGAAAGGCCCTCAACTTGATCTGGTCCTCAGTAATGTTCATTGGCTTCATGCTGCTGCAGACAGCGTAAAATTCAGAAAGATGCTTGTTGGGGTCCTCTCCACTCATCCCATGGAAGTGGGGTAGTAAATGAATCAGCTCAGATTTAAGCTCAAAATTCACGCCATTAGCCAACTCTGGAAACTGTACAGCAAGCGGCTGCTGCTCTAGATTAGGTGCAGTCAACTGTCTCAAAGTCTATTCCTCAGCCATCTCGAGGTACGTGCGGGCTTCTCTACGGTTCCTAAAAATTGTTCGCTCAATCTCTGCATCAAGATCTAAGATTGGAGAGTCAGTAGCACGGGTGTGGACCATAAGATAGGTCCACACAATAGTTGGCACACAAATAAACAAATAGGAAAAAATGAAACTTTGCCTCCCCGGCAATGACGCCAAATATGATGAGGGGTTTGTCATAGACTCCTATCAAATAACCTCAAAAACCTAACTAACGTAGTAGGGTAAATAAGGATCGATCCCACAGGGAGGTAAGCAATCTTCCTAATTGCAAAGGTTGTATGCCAATAGTTACAAAAGGGGGGATTTTGGTTTGTATCAAGTAACAATGTAAATCAATGCAAAAGATGTAATCAATGGGTGAGAAGTAACTTAGCCAGACAAATATCCACACTTCAGTTTGATTGGTTGATCCTAGATTATCTCCAATTCCTACCAATGAATATTCCTATTCTGATCTTATATATATAGACAGGTCAACCAACCCTGAAAATACTTACCATTAAACAATCAAGAAACCATCAAGATTCAATCTAACGACAGCAGTAAACATAGGAATTAAGCAGGATACATGCAATACTTAACAACTAGTCAGTACTCGACATGTAATCAATTCTGTTCACAATAAACATTCACAACCAGTTCCTGTAAATTGTGGTTGCTACACAAGGTAAGGGATTTCAACAAGAAATATCCAAACCCTAGCAATAGAAAATCACTAATATCAACTAGATGATCAGGCTAGTCAAATCAGCAAGAATCAATGGGATGAAGCACAAAGAGAATCAATATAATCAAAGGAAAGGAAATAGAGTTATAATATCACAACCAAATACAAACGAAGGCTTCAATCGTCGGACTAAGCAATGGTTGCTTAGTTCTTCATAGTCTTCAAAGCATAAAACTCTAAGGGAAAAATAATGAACGATGCTAAAAAGTGTGATAATGTGAAGGCTGCTGTCTAAGAGAGGTAAATAACCTAGCAAAACCTAATTCCTAAGATAAGAAATAATATCTTCCTAAAAGGAAATTGAGCGAAATAATAAAGAAATAAAATAAAAAGAAGTAAAACAAAACAGATCTCGGACGAATCGTCGACGCGCTCCGCGCCTGGGAAAGGATCCGCGACCGCGGAAATACTTTTGCGCCCGCGGTTTTGCTCTTCGCTGAATTCTTGCTTCTGTCGTCCATCCGCGCCCGCGGCCAAGCTTCCGCGCCCGCGGAAATGCTTCTGTTGCGACTTCTACTTCTCGCTTGCCGTCTTCTCTTGTGGCTTCGCCTTCATCTTCAATGTCTTCACAATATGCACTAAAATCTTCCTTTCCGCCACTTCTTCTCTACAACTCCATTCTCCTCAAATATCTTCTAAACCCACACAAAATGGTACCTAATATCTAGTAACAACTCCTAGTTACGCACTACAAAGTAGAGCGTATCAAGTGTCTTTTTTGTCACGATGTTGGCAATGACATGGGGTGTATTCTGTGTTTCAACTGGTATCGCGCGTGATGAGATGTGTTGGACTGACTGCCATTATGATTTAGTGACGTGGCATGGTTCGCTTTGTTGTTTCCCTCTTTTGTGTCTCCGCGTGCAACACTGTGTGTTGCCCGCTATTTTATATGCTTTCAGTGTAGCCTTTTGTATTCTCAGAGCTGTGTCGTCCTTTATAATGTTGAGTGCTTTGCGTCACGATTTTTGGAAGGGAATGGGGTTTCATATGTGGTTTTGGCAAAGTAAAGGGGTTTCTTGTATTGTTCATATTTTATCGCGTCGTGATGAGATGATAAACATGGCAGTGATAGCCTTTAGTATTCTCGTCGTTTTGGTCTCATTTGTAACGTTGTGTGTTTTTGATGCGATATGGACAAGGGAAGGGGGTGTCTTGCACGATACAGATTGTATCACGCTGTCATCAGATGATAAAATCTAGAGTTGTGCACCCGGAAGAAATGCCCCCTAATGAGACTACATGTGCTGGTGCGGCCTATAATTTTCAGCGATATATTATAGTTTCTTGTGGGCTTGGCACCGCTCCCTCTTGCCCTTCGTGTCGGTCATATGCTCCGAAAGTGGTTGCATGTGTTGAGGTGTCTTCATGTGGACGTTTGTAATTGGGTCTAGAGTATTTCTATGGTTAGTGTTTGTTATGTCGGTACACTTGGGTGGTGTAGTTGCTAGCCCTACTTTTATATGGACACACATTTTGTACTGTGTGTTATTGGTCGATATGGTTACACCTTATTTTGTGGATTGTGTTCACCCCTTTTAATTTTTTCTTGTGTTATATGCTAAATTTCACAAGATGGCCACTACAAATGTGTAATAACCTCCGTTTTTACATAAGAGTATGAATGTAATTTTGGTTTTTTTTTTTTTGAATAAAGGCTATGACATTTACTATGTTATTCCAAGTAGGAATAAACTAATCAATTTCTTACCCTAAGTATGTTATCTATTTGAGTCACGGATTATTTAAGTTTATATTAACCTTATGTTAATATTAAATACACTTATCAATTTAACATAATTATTTAACTTGATATTAACAACAGGTTGATTATGATTTAACTTTTGTTAAACTTAAGAAAAATATGACTTAACAATAAGACAAGCCTAATTTATTTTTACTCCATCTTAATCTTGGGGTAACCTTAGGTTATCTTTTATAAAAATAAGTTTGGAAAGTTTTATAATTTTAAAACTTACAATTGGGGTAATTTTGTCATAAATTCGAAAAGTTAAGCAAAATCCGTAATTAAGTGGGAATGCAGGGAGACCGTGCGTGAACATCCCCCTCTTCTTCTTCCTTTGTTCTGGCCGTGCTAAGGTTCATGTTCATGGGGGACATTCGAGTCGGTCAAGATGAATTGAACCCGATTGAGTCTTGGGTTTTATAGATATCGAAAAGGCGATCCAAAGTCCTCTGAAAGCGGAAGCCAAATCATTTGGATTTGATCGAATTTCAATCGATAAGGCAAGTACAAGTCGGACTTACGTGTTCGTGACAGTTTTCGGAAATTTGCACAAATCCGAATGAATTAGAGGTTGTGATTAACGTGATTGTGTAGCCACGATTGAGGGCAATTCTCGCACTACAAAATGGGCCTCGTTCTATTCGATTTCGACACCAAAATTCGAGCAAAAGCACCCGATCCTTTATTTTACCGGCGTTCTGTTATTCGACAATTCTGGCCACCTCAGGGCACCTCCACCGCCGCTAGCCACACCTGGAGGTTCACCTCGACGCCACGAACCTAACCACACCATCCTCAAACCCATTGACACCCTATCGAGCCAGCGAAACTTTGCCCTGTTCGACCGGTGAACCACTGTGAGTGGGTCGATATTTTTCTTTCGGTTAATTAAGTTTAACTAGGATTAATTCAGAATAATTAGGATTAACTTAGCTTAATTTAATTTAATTTTTATTAAAATTAAATTAAGCAGATTTTATATTGTAATATTTTGGGTTGAATAATGTTATTTTTTAACATTACAAGGTATACAATACATAGTTAAATGGTTAACTAATGTCATAAATAAATTAAGCAATTTGATTTATTTGTACTAGGATTATTAGAATGTACGACTAAGGAATTTATTGTATCGTATAACTAATCGGGTATAATTAAGTAATCTCGACGATTGATTTACTTAGGCTTAAATCAATTCAATTAGAAACCGATATAAGTCTCGTTCAATTTTCCGTTTTGGAATAAATTATCTAACTATAATTTATTTTGTGTAAATTGGGTACGTCTCGGAATCACAATTCGAAATGGAAATGAACCAGGAATTCAATTCGTCGATTAGAATCAACATCTTCTAGTACGTCGACACGTCGTTTTATCGACAAAACGATTTAAGACAGTGGTGGTTCGCTCTTGCTTTAATTCCGTATTTTTTTAATTGACAATTAATTAATTATTTTAATTATGTTGGGATAAATATTGTCAAATATTGTTTTGGAAACTTATGTGTTATAATGGTGCGATAAAATATGAATTATATACTTAGGGTGTATTTACTGCTATAAACAACGCTTGTGAATATATTATTATTACCGTAAGGTGATAGGTGGACTTTGGTGTGAGTTTGGTGTGCACTTTTATGCGTTGCTAGTACGAGTATTTGTAGGAATGATATGTACCTTGCGAGGTTTAGGTGTTTCTTTATAACGGTATTAGGAGAATTTTGCCCTAGTACTTTTTTCATGACCGTACCCTTATTCGAATATAAGTGGCGGTGCACATGGCTAGTGCCATTGTTTGGGTTTCATCCCATTATAATTTTCATATCGATAAAGTTTGGATTAAAAGATTTAACGTAAATGCACGTTTTGGAAATAAATAAGATAAGTGTTTTTTATGCAAATAATTAATACACTTCGGGCAAGAAATACAACTTGGAAACATCTCGGACTCCTGTCTAAGTAAGTCCTCTTTCCCATATGAATTCGTACAACACGTATGTGGTGAGGTTGGTCGTGGACCCAATTATTTAATAGATTCTTTTCAAAATTTTGGTGTGTAATAATTAAAAATGTTCCCTAAAAATTCATATAATTCCTATAAGACTTAATTTAATTAGAGTCTTCTCTTGAATCATACTTCTTCTTGTATTTTGGTAGAAGTGTCTTGGTCCTAACGTCTATCGGGTTTTATTCGATAAACAAAGGTAGTGGCTAGATACAACTACATAGAACCTCTTTTAAATACCCTTGTTTAGTCTTTCATAAGACAAATCAACCGCTCTTTTTCCTTACATGGTTGGCTGGTGTCATCCGTCCCATACGACAGATCAGGTAATTCTTCTCAAGTGTGAAGTAGATTCCCGACATTGGAGGCAACTGATATTTTCAAGAGTTTTTGTTTAATGAGGTTGAAGATCCTGAAGTTAGATTATCGGTATTCAAGACCTATTATCTAAATTTGGTATTTTCTAATAAAGTCTTCCACTACGACATTTTCTATAGGTTTCTTTGCTATTTGTTTCCCGCGATGTCGTTTATAAAACATTATTATGCAAATGAAAGTTTTATGTTTGTTATTTTGTATTTGCGATCAATACTGTAAAGCCTTTGGTGATTTTGGATATGTGTTCTGAGGTCACTGGCGATAATATTCCCATGGTAATTTAAGGGTGTTACAATTATGATATCAAAGTTAAAAGGCTTTTAAAACTCAAAGTTTTCACACTTTGTGTTTAACAGAGTTTTAAAAACCTTAAAATATGACTTAGATAATTTTAATTTTCATAAGTTGTAAGAGTTAATGGCGCGTTACATTTATTTGGTGGGGACTGTTTCAAAAGATATCTATTTAGTTTCCTAATAAGAGGTTAGAAATGGAAGACAAAGTCTGGTTAAAAAGACACAAAACTTTGACAAAGTTGTGCTTCCATGTGAATTTTTAAACTTCTACGAACTGTAGTAGTTCCTTCTACTCATCTCTAATTGTAGAAATTAGCTTTTATATTTGGAAAAGTTTTGACATTTTCTTGTCTCTTTTCATACAATGGTCTTTACAAGATCTCAGTACAAGGCTTTGGCAGAATCCCAACCTACTCCGACACTTAAGTCAAAGCTTGATTCCTCCAACCCCATGGAGTACCACTCAGAAGATAACTCATTCATCCCGCAAAGGGAAGAAAAGGCAACCTTAGAATAGAATGTTGTGATAGAGACAATAGAGGAGGATCCAATTAAGGATGCAGACTAGGTGAGCGACATGGAAGACCAGGTGTAGTCTGAGCAATTTCCTTTTCAAAGCCCCGTGGTACCACCATCTTCTGAATACTCTTCATTGTCTCCAATTGCGTACGAGGCAAAAGGGTTGTCAAATGCCGAATGGAAGGAATATGACCCCAAGACACCTCTAGGTATGTAGGTTCCCTCCCATTAGTACTCACCTAGCAAGCCAATAATGAGTTATGCCACTCAAAGTGTGCTTGATGGAGAAGAAATGAGTTTTTCTGAGGTTTGTCGCTTTGTCGATGAGATGACCGAGCATATGAGGATGCCAGCTAGGCCATGGGAAGCGCAAGTCGCTTCTGGGAGTATCGCGCCACACCAAATCATAGTCAAAGCTCATGTGTTAAATAAGCAGGCGAAGGAGTGGATGACCTCGCTATTTTTTTAACTATTAAGAAAATGGGAATTATTCCACTACAAATGTATCGGCAAAATGGGGGACATGCGGATCCTATCAGAGTAACATATAAATAATGGTTGAATTCCATGTTAAGTAGAGCTATTAAAAACATGACAGAACCCGTTTTACCGATCCACACTTGAACCCGACCCGACTTGATAAAAATTGCTAATAACTCGAAATTACTGAACCCAAATCTAACCCGAAAATGTATAACCCGAACCCGACCAACTCAAACCCGACTCAATTAATGAATAAGTGTGAAGTATTAGTAAAATATAACATAAAATAACACATTCTCCCATTAGTTATGTATATTATTTTAACAACTCACTTCCAACAAGATTGTGAGTTGTTCCACCAGCCCAAAGGTATATATTGAACGACCTATCATACTTCTTATACATCTTTCCTTCTCATGTTATTAAACAAATTACCTATCTGAACTTTAAATTGATGTTGTGTTATCATGAATAAGGATATCAATAAACTATTATAGTTTCCAAACACCCTTGCCTTTCAACTTCAATCGATACATAGCTATGACTACCTTAACCCCGTATTGCATCCTCAACATCATCAATACAAGCAAACCAATTATACATGCGCTCGCTGGTGAAGACATACAGTCACCGGATTCAAATGGTTGTGACATGCGCATGAGCATGTATGAAGGGTAAATGATATGTCTTTTTTAAACCCGAATCAAACAAAATACAAAGAAATAGGAATCAAAAATCAAACCGATTTACTTCATTAGGATTCAAATCGTTGCGATTCACTCGGTGTGAGATTTGGTTTAGACGGAATTGTGAACAACCCTATTTACAGAATTCAATAATTCCATAATTATAGAGGGACATGTAATGAAATTAATGCAAGAAAACAACATGTGCACTCAATCAGTCACTTTTACTTTCTGGTATATTTTTTACAGCAAAAACAACTCCAACCTGATTTCTCAAAAATACATTTATGAACTTAAGAGAACAAATTGTGAGCAAATTCTATAACAGTTTATTCCCAGCTTCAGCAAATTACTATTAGTCATATCCAAAGAGCAACACCAATTATAAGGTGATGACACACATTTATGCATAAAAAAACAAAAGCTGAAGAAGACTCACTCTCTTGAAACAAGGTTCCAATCTTCAAGGAAGAATGACAACGTACAACAGGCGACTCACTACCAGTAATGCACATCAATGCCTTCCATATGATCAGTGCAAAGATAACAATCATACTTGATGAACTAAGACAATAAGACATCAAAGATTAAAAACTATTACACATGACAAAATCCCAAAAAAAGCTACTACAAGAAGGACAAGGCACACATCAAACATGAAGCATTACGATAAGTTCTCTTCCCTTGACTAATATGAAGTCCATTTTCTTCTTTTTCACTACCATTACTTAACTTAATACCATTACTTATTGTTAGAAAAGCAAGGTCCGCATAGACAACGCCAAGAACAAGATCATCCAAACACTGGCATGATAACAACAAGGCATGTGTTTCCAACCCAATACTTATGCCTAAAACTATAGCTTAGCTAACCAAACAAGGTTCATTGCGACCTTTGACAAGGCACACTTTGTCGTACTTCTATTTTTGTATGGATGTCCAAGAAGACTTTACAATCTTTATACTAGCATGGGTATTCTTTATCTCATAGTAAGGTGAATCAGTTTCAATCATCATCCAATCAATGGGTATGCCTCTCCCAACATCTAGATACTCTCCAGTCTTTAGGGAGCATCAATTAAATCATGTTTGCAACAACAACTTATGTTAACAACATTGACATTTTTTGACAAAAAATCTTTCTAAGCAACCTGTAAATAAAACAACAATCTGCTTAAGCAACAAGGATGGCACTAATCAAGGGCCCTAACAATCAATGCAAAATTATGGAGGAGTGCTAATACGTAATAAGAAAATGAAAACCCCCTTTTAAGAAAGAAGCTCATCATCATTGGATATGTGCTAGGATCAGTTGTATCATCCAGTTTCCAAAGAACAAATAGCAAAGGAGGAAACGTTTTTACCTATGACCATGTTATCACGATCTTCTCCGCTCCCGATAAATGCATGACCAACTCCTCTACTAAATATGGGAAAAAACATATGAGAAACAATCATATAATTTCAGTTGTATACTCCACTTCTATATCCCACATGAAAAAAGGGGAAAAAACACATGCTCTTGTTACAGTCACCTTCTCGCATGTGTAGGAACATAGCCAGCAAAGAAGCCAATCACATGGTGTTCCATTGGTCAACCATTGATTACCACTGATAGCATCAACTTTATGCCAAACGGACACCCACATGATTGCACAGTGAATCCGAGTTACAAACAACACTATATTGCTTTCAATTTCAGGTTTCATATTCCTACCCATTACTTTTTGATATTTATACCAGCTATACTTGTATGCAATGTGTATGCGTAAATATAATTTAAATAAATATAAAATTATATATTTTTAATAAAAAAAGAAGTATACTGCTACGCACTGTGTATGCGTAGGGTACTCCGAAACTTGTTTTCAATTTTTTCTACTTCTGAGTTATTGAATTGTTGGGATTGGAATCCACTTAATTTACTTAAATTTGAATACAATATGCAGAAGAAGGTGATAAATTTTAATTTGACTCTTCTCTTCCAAACCAACCTTTTCCCTTCCGTTTTTCTCTTTTTGTTCCCAATTTCCCAAAATTTCAGATCCTGTCCTAATTGCAAGCTTGATTGAGACCTTGGTTTCTGAGCCTCCATCGCAGCCACCTGACTGCCATCGCCTTTTTTGCCAGTGCAACCACCTCTGTGTTTTTCTTCTTCATGTTGTTAGAACGGGAGGGAGAAGGAACAAGTTGGAAGGATAGGAAGAAAATGAAGTGGAAGGGTTGTCGGAACGCGAGTTTCGTGTTTAGTCCTCATCGCCGATCGTCGGACAAGTTGCCGATGGCGAGACGAAGAAGACGAACATCACCCACCTGCTGGAAAGAGAGGAAGGAGATGAAAGTGTAGGGCCAAATGGAGTTTGATAAAAAAAAATTAAAATTTTAAATCTCATAGAAGGGCTTTTTTGTCCATTTATTAATGGGGTATAAATATCATAAAGTAATGGGTATGAATATCATCACCCTTCAATTTAGGATAAAAATCCACCACTCAAAACACTTCACCCCATCTGTGTATGGATCCATAACAACCAGCTTCAATTTCGCATGCCACATAACGATTTATGTTTCCCCCTTTCATAAATCAACCAAAATCGACACCTTTTAGAAACACCACAAAGCTTCCTTTCAATCTTTTGGATATGACTTCCATGATTAAACAATGTAGAGAGACGGACCCAAGATTCCGACACCTAGATCTGGAATTTGGGGCACTCATTTCAGACGCAAAGGGTTAGACAACGGTAGGGTTTCTAAAATGTGTACTACACAAGCCACATGAAGCAACGCCGTCGGCGATTTCATATCTGCGAGGAAGACGGAGCCGATATCGCCCGAGCCAAATCGACGATGAATCGTCCACAGTACGAGGACATTTTTCTCTAAAAAATAATGAAGGTGAGATATATGGTAAAACAAGTGTGATAATAGGCAACCTATTTTTGATATTGTGCGTATTTTTTGTTTCTCCAATTAAAAATCAACAGTCTATAATACTTAGTTTAAAATCTTTCTCATTGGTTTAATGTTTTGAAATGAAAACTAATTAATTAATGATGTATAACTAAAAAATGTGTCATTGATTTGTACAATAATTACTAATTACTAATAATTACGTAAATGTTATATGCTAAGTGCTTAATATATCCTAATGTAATAATTTGAAACAATAATGATTAGTAAAGTAACTAAAAAATCCAATTCAATATGGTGTGTCATGGATTTGTACAATAATTGGTGATAATTATATAAATGTTTGATGCTAAATGCTTTTAATATATTCTAATTTAATAATATAAAACAATAATGATCAATACAGGTTCAACAGTTATTACTGACGACTTAAATCAAACGTTAAAAATATTAATACCAGCTCATATAATAATAGATATTCCCCATTTCATACCTTTGCTTCAACACTACCGGAGAATTTAACTAAAGTATTATGTTTTCAAATGAAATACGGGTTCCCTTCATCCTACATACAAACAATGTCAAACATTCCCTTCAATATTACCGAACATATTGTCGTCCCCGTAAAACAAAAACAAACATACATAAACTTAGATTTTTTAATAACATAACTACACTCAAATTCACCCATGTTCGCACGGGATCAGCGGGCTAGTTACTCTCAATACTCAAGAGTGGGTACCTAGCTCGCTCTTTCCTTGAAATTTCACACTTCCTTCTTTAGCATTTCCTGTGCCGCCCAACTTTGTGATAAACACAACTGCACACACCTATTGCAATAGTCAATATAGATTGTAGACAGTGTATTGTAGCTGCAGTTTCATCTCATTTACTGATCACCGCCCAATTTTAGGCGGCTCTCAAAACAAGAAACCAAGGTTGTTAATTTAGCTTGTCTACAAGTCTGGGTCCCCGGTTATATGTTTTTTTTTTTTTTTTTAAACAGGCAAACAGAAGGTATCTTTACAAACCAGAAGGCATACCTAAATCATCACAACGGATGATTTTTACAAATGATTTACAAGCTGAAGAAACAGTAGAGCTCGAGTGTACAAAAAAAAGTCGAGATCTTTGTAACTATGCGTTGTCGTGCTGCGGCAGAAGGTAATCCGAAATGGCATTGCGTAAAAGTATAGGGGAAATGTTAGTAGTAGCTAGGAAATCTGCGGCTTTGTTGGACTCTGGATAGCAGTGATGGACCTGAAAATAATCCAAACCACATAACAGTGATCGAATTTCCATAATTATGAGGTAAATTTCCCAAGGGATTTTCCAGATTCCACGGATGAAATTAATAACAGAAAGATTATCTCCTTCAAGAACTATCCGCAAAAACCCTTGCGAAATAGCCCTACGAAGGCATTCAAGAGCGGCCATTGCCTCTGCTTTAATAGGTGAGGAGCAGAGAATCTGCTTATGGTCTAAGAAGACCACCTCACCTGAGTGGTTGCGGAAGACGTATCCAATGTGTGTAGAACCATTATGTTTGACAGATGCATCAAAATTTAATTTTATACAATCTGGAGGAGGTTTTCGCCAACGGGAGAATTGTTAGGAACGTTTCCTTTTGTTGACACTGGAGTGAGCTTGCTGTGATAAGGAGAGAGTCCAGTCTTTATACGCAATGTATGCACGATTAACAGTTTGCTGAATATGAGTAGGAACATTTCGAAAAATTAGGGCATTACGGTCTTTCCAGATGTTCCACCAGAGAAACAAAACCGGAATGATATCACAGTTTCTAGAGTGGAAGAACTCCATATTAGTGTAGAAGTCATCGTGAACATCAAAACTATATGTGTGACCAATGAGATTTTGAAGTAATTGTAGGGACCTTGTAGTGAAGGGACAATTAAAGAATAAATGATTGGAATCCTCAATAGGGAAATTGCAAAGGACACGATGAGATGGGACCTTAGAGAAGTGTCTATTTAGACGCTCAGTTATAGGTGATGTATGGGTACGACGAGTTAAAGAACGAGCACTCTTAACTGTAAAATTACCATCAGTAGATGGATACCAAATCCCCGGTTATATGTTGTTGTTTGAGTCTATATTTCTTTTCTTTTTTATAAGGAAAATATCCGACGTAAAAAACAGATCTGAAAGTAATCGGACAAGCTTGCTCTTTTTTCTTTTATGTATCGTTGTATGGATCTACTAAATTGTTAGAGATATAATCCATATATCCACATGGGTTAGTGAAATAAGTCCATATAAGTCAAAAGAGGGTGAATTTAAGGAGATAATGAGATAATTAAGATGGAAATGGGCCCAAAGAATCAAGGCCCAAAACAAGCCAATATTGGAGGATTGAATTCGGGAGCTCTCCAGAAATTGTGTGGGTGCAACTTGGAGCCTGATTTAGCATGTGAAGATTAATAGATTATTCTAGCATTGGAGAATAATTAGCTTGTAGAAGGACCTAGAATTGAATGTAAATATCACCCTTGAAAGTTGAGAATGTCCGTGGATTGTGCAAGCTACTGGACCAACCTTGTACTATAAATAGGCTTAGGTGTTGGTTATTTTGTGGAATCGAGCAAGAGAGATCAAATAGATTGTGAGAGCTAGCTCGAGCGAATTTGTATGAGAGTGTTTCATATAATAAAGAGTGTTGTTAGCGACCCGTAAAATATCTTCTATACATTTTCACTATATAAAATAAAGTCGCTTTTATATTTTACGCTCAATAAGGCCACACACCTGAAAACCGTGAGCGTGAAATGGGTTACGCATACGAAAAACGTGGACGTTACATGTTATAGGGTATCCGGTTTCGGTTTAGGATAAACAGTGTCACGCCCACACTTTGCGTGAGCGTGACCTGTTGTTGTCACAAAAGGTCAGCCTCGTCGCGGCCTACGAGGTTGTGCGGCCTACGGGGTTGTCACAAAAAGCCAGCCTTGTTGCGGCCCATATCAGGGACGGGCCCAAGCCCGAGCCCGTCCCTGATATGGCCCCCCCTGGCATCCACGGCCTACGCTCACCCCCAACAGGGCCAGCCTCGGGCTCGGGAGCCGGCTCTGGAGGAGGAAGAACTGGTCGACCTCGTCGCGGCCTACGAGGTTGTGCGGCACAGCCTCTTCGGCCTCCTCTGCCACGACGGCCCGCGCGAGCAGTAGGAGGAGGCGCCAGGTGATCGACTGGCGGAGCAGGAGAAGGAGGAGCTGGTTGGTTCATCGGGGGAGCGGGAGGGGGGGCATAAGAAGGAGGAGAAACTCGCGGGGTCGTCGAGGGAGCAGAAAATGGGGCAGAAGAAGGAGTAGCTCACGGGGTCGTTGGGGGAGCGGAAGGAGTGGTCGTCGGGTCCTCAGACTCCGCCCCCGTGTGCTCCTGAGAGTCGGGTTATGTCATGGGCGGGGCGTCCTCGTGTACATCCTCAACCATCGACTCTGGATGGTCGTTGCTAAGCCCCGATGATGCCGCCATCGGCTCTGGATGGCCACTACTGGGCCCCGATGATGCCGCCATGTCGATATCGGCAAGCAGATCCCTAGTTCCTAAACGATCCATATCGCCCCGACGGACCGATGCGGTAACACCCCGGTCTGCTACGTGACGACTCATATGTCGCTGCCGGGAGCGCACCGACTCCGCAGCCACAATCAAATCCTATTATTTAAATTTATAAATATTAAATTTATAATTTCATTGCTTATTCATAATTGTTTCCACTTAATTTTTTATCTTTAGGGTTTAGGGTACTTATTTGGTTAATTTTTTTATCGTTAGGGTTTAAGGTACTTATTTAGTAACTTTTTTTCGTTAAGAATATTTTACTCTTAATAAAGCCTATTAATTAAATTTCAAAAGATTAAATTTATAAGTGGTTAAGTTTAGGGTATTTGGTTAAGTTTGTTAAACAAATCTCTTGTTTGACAAAATAAGTCTAAATATAAAGTTTAATTATTAAAAAAAATCTACGAATTTGTACAATACATAAATAATAATACTAAATATAAAGTATACGAAACTAATTTCTAGAATATATAGATTTCGTAATTTTAATTATGAATCCTAAATATAAAGTGTAATTATAAAGCTTAATTGTAAAGTGCAGAATAAACAGAAAATGCATAATAAATATCCAATATTAAAACAAATTTAAATTTTGTAATTTTAATTATAACGTCGAATAATAAAGTATACGTAAATACATACATGAAGAGATCCTTGTGTTCAATCGAGACTACCACGCCCTATGCCACGACCAAGAGCGGGATGGCCTGTCAATCGACCTCCCCTCGCGTCGCCTCGACCTCTACGCCGTCCACGTCTCATCCGGGACATGATCACCGAGTCGTCGGGTCCCGCAGCGCCACTGCCAACGGGACGACCGCCAGCGGGACGGTCGCCAGCGGCACCACTGACGCCGTCACCACCTCTAACGGCCTCGGTGCCACCAGAAACGTCGCCGGCCGTCGGATCGCCTCCATCCATGACATCATCGCCACCAAAAACGTCGTCGGCCGCCGAATCGCCTCCATCCACGACGTCGTTGCCACCAGAAACATCGTCGGCCGCTGGTTCGCCTCCATCCACGACGTCGGTGCCACGAGAAACGTCACCGGCCGTTGGTTCGCCTTCATCCACAACGTCGGTGCCACCATCGACAACGCCGGCCGCCGGTTCCAGAAAATCCCTCTCGGTCACCATTTTTTGCACAGTGAAATCGAAAGAAGAAGGGAGGAGGCGGAAATCGAAAGGGAGGAGGATGAGGAGGGAGGAGGATAAAGGAGGCGGAAATCAAAAGAAGAGCGGCGCGATTTAGGGTTGCAGGGAAGGGGAAGAAGAAAGGGGGAAGGAGAAAGGCTTCACGCATTTATCAGCGTGAAATTGTCCCGCCCACGCTTCCCGCAAGCGTGATAATTAATTGCCTTATTCGGTCTCACGCTCACGCTTTCCGTGAGCGAGACTTTGTATTGCATTTTGCACAGAAAAGTCTCGCTCACGCTTTGCGTGAGCGGGACTTTGTTAACAACAAAGTACTTTTAAAATTGGAAACAACAACCCTTTTTGAAAAATTGGAAATATTATGTTAATATGTTTTAAAATACAATTGGAAAAATTGTGATAATATGAACCCTTGTAAAATTTTAAAAACATGTGTTTATAAATGACTAATTTCGTTATCTGAACTCTTCTAAAATTTGAAAAACATGTATATTATTCATATGTTAACATGAACCTTTTTAAAAAACTTTGGACACTTTGCACCATTTTAAGCTATGCTAACCATTTTAAAATATAAATTCAAATATTATGTTAGTATGAACCATTTTAAAATAATAATGAAAAAATTATGATAATATGAACCCTTTTAAAATTTCAAAAACATGTGTTTATAAATTAACACTTTTAAAATGTAAAATGTGAATTGCATTCTCAGTTCATAGTTTTGCATTGATAAGCATTACAACAAAGGGCTAAATCCTCAACTATACAAAAGGTGTTGGTGTACGACCAACTTGCACCCTATATGTACGCCACTGTGCAATCCTCTCCTCGTAGAAGTTTTCCCAACCAGCGACACTAGGATCTTTGAATCTCACCCAATAAGATGGAAGGGGTGGTAGTGGAGCAATATCACTGAGCTACAACTACAATCAGATAAAGTTAAATATTAAGTTTGGATATTTTATACCCTAATTTAAAAAAATGTTGGTATTAATTTATGTACTTACCGGAATGAAGTGGTTGTCTAATAAAGCTATGGACATGATCTTGGTTGGTGGTTTATCGTTGTCACCGGAAGCCTTCATCGGTAAACATAGGCACGGGCTGTTCCAAGACAAAAACACAAGAGCCACCCGAAATCGAGTTGCAGATGCTAAACCAATCATGGGCATCTCTATCCAGTATCTGGGGGCGCAAGGATTGGACAAGTAGTTGACATTCTGCAAAAGGACATCATGTGGGTGCACAACAGGGTGTATGATCCTGTATATATCTTTGTTTATCACCAACTCTTGCCCGATCTCCATGTGAACTCTGTAGTACTCACTCTCAGGCCATCCCAATAGTACAGCTAGGCTCCGATAACCACAATGTTCGTCTGCTGCCACGTTCTGAGCCATGGGAATGAAGGCAAACATGAAGTAGTCCACAGTCTCAACTCCAAATGTAATCCCATAGCGCTTCACTTCTATCTTCGGGAGATGCGTATCTTCGTTGGTGTCCTGGGGCTGACTCCCACTCTCGGTCAAATACTCCCTTACTTGACTTGCTACCTCGGGGGTGTCCTCATGGTCGAGGGGGCTTCTTTCCCTTGAGCGAATCCGAGTACTCGTCCCTGCAATGCTCAACCATGCTCGGTTCCCTCTTTGTGGAGTATTTGCTACCGGTGGCTCCCTTCGGCCTACCTTTTGAAACGCATTCTTTAGGCTCATTCAACGTAGATTTCCACGAGTATTTCAAGTCATAGAACAACGATGAGACTTGCTTTACGTGATCATCAGACATTACTTCGTCTTTGTAATCCCCGAACATCTCCCTAAAAATCACATGATGCACCGCGAGGGGTATTGTGCCACCATCTCTCTCCTTCGTAGAGTCCGAATCTCCTTCCCACTTCACTTGTTTCCAAAAGCGGTATATCTCACTCGTCATGATCAGAGTGTTTGTAATCACGGCCATTCCGATTATGTGGATGCACGCAAACCCATAGCATGTTATCCACCAATGATCTTTGCAAACTTCCTGGATCTTTCCATCCAGTATAAAACAATACATAACTAAAAGTATCTTCAAGCACTTCTTTGTCACTTTGTAGAATAAAGGGGAAAATAAGGCATAGATGTGGGTTGGCAGGTCATGCACCTCTGTTGGAACTTTTGTACGTGAAATTTTCATTGTTTCTCTAACCCTCTCACACTGGAACTCCAAGGCATAGTGGATCCTCTCAATAAATGAGTTGAAACCGTATTAAGAAGATTTCAAAACATCTTTCAAGTTTTTATGTATACCCTCAACCCTATAAAAAAAGAAAACATTATAAACTATCTTGTGCAATAATATCAAACATACAAATTAGAGTATAAGGTTACCTATTTGTGGTTCGGATAAAGAAATGAAGATGAAGGTCGGTCCAAGCTCTGACTATATTCTCCTTATATGGATTGAGCCACATCCTTTCCACGTATCCAACAAGGCCATTGTGCCATGATTTTCTCAACTATTGGAGTCTTATTTCGTAGGTTTCCTCCGTGCTTGACAAAAACAACCCCCAACATTTATCTGCAAAAGCGTCGGCGCTATCCTTGGCCTTGTGGGAGTGAGAGCATATGATTCAATATTGTGTTTAATGTGCACCCAACACAAAAGGTGTTTCACCGTATCTCCGAAAACTTCACCAATTGCAGTGATGAGAGCGGTTTCTTGGTCGGTCACTATGGCCGTTGGCTTTTCTCCCACATACGTATATATTTTCTCCAGACTTTCCTGTAACACCCCCAAATATATATCCTTGAAAGGTATTACCGCCAGTGACCTCAGATTTCACATCCAAAGTCACCCCAGGCTTAACTCATTTATATAAATCATAAAACAACAGTTATAATACAAAATATCATAACTTTTGATTAAAGCAAATGTTTCGGAATTACATCCATGATTCAAAATACATAATCAAATATATTACAGCGGAAGTCTTAATACATAAAGGACACAAGGGTCTTGATCTAAACGATCACCCGCCAAGGAATCTCAACCTGTAAAACTCTTCAAAATTCCAACTGCCATCATTGTCGTTTCTAGCCTTCATCGGAACTGCAGTTTATCTGATGTGCCATATGAGACGGATGACACCAGCCAACCATGCAAGGGAATATAACCGGTTGGTTAGTCTAATGAAAGACTATGCAAGGGTAAAACAGAAAGGTTCTAAGTAGTCGTATTAGGTTAGACTCATCGCTTCTCGAATAAAAGTCGATGACGATAGTCAACCACCATACTCCTACTGAAATATACGAAAATGTATGATCAAGAGAAGACTCTAAAAGATTGAGTCTTAAGGAAACATATGAAGAGAAGACTCCAAAAGGTTGAGTCTTATCGGAAAGTATGACAAGTGCTTGGGAACATCAATTTCACACAAGCGTTTTAAACTGACTTGGTGTTTCGGTTCACGACCAACCTCACCGCACAATGCGAATTCAGATTGGAAAGAGAACTTTACTCTGACCAAAGTCTAGACGAGTTTCCTAGCTGCACTACTCTCTTAGCTGCACTACTCGCCTGAGGGTATATTAATTATGTGCACTAAAGCACTTATCTTATTTAATTCCAAAACGTACATTTTACGTTATAAGCTTTTAAGATCTCTTCACAAGAGATATCGGATCTTCTCACAAGAGATATCAAAGGGAATACATCACAGGGAATACATCCCAAATGGCAGCACCAGCTGTGTGGACATACCCTGAGTAAGGGTAAGGTCATGACCGAATATACTAGGGAAAATCCTCCTAGCACCATTATCAAGAAACCACTAAACCTCGCAAGGTACATAGTGTTCCTACGAATACTCGTTCTAACTAAACAGTTAAAACATAAGAGCAATAATTCACATCAAAGCCATCGAGGCCAATAACATATATAATAGCGATGTTTCTAGCAATATATACAACCTATTATAATATATGTATTTTAATCATATATATATATATATAATATCATTGTTTCTAGCAATATATACAACCTATTATAATATCTCTTTTTAAATCACATATAGTTATCAAAACTGTTCCCAGACGAAAACAATATTCATCCCAAATTAATTAACAATTAAACAATTGATAATTAATATAAATATGGAATGATAAGCAAGAGCGAACCGCCACTTGCCTTAGATTTAGACGAAGCTCAACGAAGCTCGAGACGACAGGTTTTCGGGTCTGAAACGAGGAAGAACTCAGATTATGATTTCCTATGGAACGACCCATAACGAAACCCTAAGTTAGATTCGACAATAAATAGTACGAATCTAAAGAAAAACGAACAAAATCGAAGGAACGAAAGTCCCAAACAAGATCACAAAGCCCAAGCCACAACCACACACGCCCAGGCCCACCGCAGGTGCGGCGGCTTGACCGCGGGTGCGGCATGGCTACAGAGGTGAGACGACGACGATGACAACTCACCGGGGAAGACGATGGGGGCTCGACTCGTGGTGGCTCTGACTTCTGGATTCCCTAGATCACCCAAGCACCACCTTGAGAGCACCTCCTCCTCCTTTGGTAGCTCCGACGACGACCTTGAAGAACTCCGGCGAAAGCTTGCAACTCCGGCGACAATGGAACGAGAGAGAGATTGGAGAGAGAGAGATTGTAGCTGTCTTCCTCCTCCAAGCCTCCTCCTTTTATAGGCCAAGCAAGGAGCCCAGCTGGCACCTCCCCCACCGCCTCAAAGCCGACCGAAACGGCAAGCAGCTCAGGCGACGTTCGGCGGAGCAGAAAAGGAATCATGACGGCGCGGGTGCGGTGGCGACCAATTCCTGACTGCGGGTGCGGTCAAGGCAATTTTTGTGCCTTTTGCCCATTCTTTGACCGGGAAGCCCACTTTTGACCGGAAAGAATTATGGGTATGGGTTTTAACCCCGGGTTAAATATACTCGTACCCGAAAAATTATTCTAAACCCCAAAAATACGTCGAATGTATTTTATTCCACTCAAGGAATTATTACGGAGATCAAGTATTTAACAGAAAGTCTGAAATTCTCTGAAAATAATTCGACTACAATACGAGTGTTTGGAAAACTTACCAGAATACTCTTTACTAAAATGAGGGGTATTACATTTCCATGATAAAAATGTAATGAGGTATGTCCTCCCTTTTAGTAAATGCATATGCAATGTTGAACGTCTTATCGGTGGAGGAAAAACCAACAATCTCAACCAAAGCCATGCCATACCTATACATATAACAACTCTTAATATGATTGTATAAATAACAAAAAAATATTAAATATTAAAATTCAATAAACACGCACCTATTAGTCTTGTATGTGCTGTCAATAACAACGACATATGGGAATAGCTTCAGCAGGTGCAGTGACTTTGTGTTGGCAAATAATAAGATATCCACTTCATCAGTTTGCTTATCCCTACTATGATACACTTTGTACCCTTGTTTTTTCAAGAATGTTAGCGTCCATTGGGTTACCGTCAAATCTCCACGCTCCTCGAATTGAATCTTCTGCCGGAAGTTGTTGATTTGTCTGACGGATGTCACATTTTTGGGGAATTGATTCCGAAGCTCATAAATAATACACTTTGGCATCGATTTCATATTTGTCCATCTCCTAACCACGCCCTCCTGGTCTGAGTTTATATGACCCATATATGCATGCCCAAGGAAACTAGTAGGAAGCCCGTGGTTGTGGTGTCCGTTAATGACACTAAGCTCCCCCCATCTTTCTGTCCCTGTTTCTGAATCTCTGCTCACCCACAAAAAATGGACAGTTGCACTTTTTTGTGTTGGTTCTCATCCCCTCGATGTTTTTAGGTTTATCTTACCGAATTTCTCGCAACTCATCTTCACCCTTCTAAGATTTGAGTTTTGAATGACAATAATCATCATCAATTCCCGACCCTTTTGTTTGACCCATTTAATCATTTTCTCCCAACTATCCCACACCAAGTCTACGGAAAAGTCCTCTGAGTAATCTCTCGTGCGTACCTATTTACAATATGTTTCATTGTTTGATAAACTATACAATGATTCATCCTTACACTATTAACATTTAATTAAGTAAATATCTACTTACAAGTCATACCGAAATAGCTATACTAAGTATATCAAAATGAACTACATCACATAATTATAATAGCTACACCGAGTATATACAAATGAACTACATGATATGAGTAATTTAATAGACGCGCTAAGTATATCAAAATAAACTACATAATGTAATAGCTACATAATTTAACAATTGAACTACATAATTTAATAGACGCGCTAAGTATATCAAATTGAACTACATACTTTAATAATTACACTAAGTATATCAAAATGATCTACATAATTTAACAATTACACTAATTTATCAGACGCGCTAAGCTTAATGAAATAAACTACATAATGTAATAGCTACACTAAGTATATGAAAAGGAACTACATCATATAATTAAAAAAACAAAAAAATTAAACTATATAAATTAATATCTACACTAAGTATAGAAAATTAAACTATATAGCAACGGTACTGTATTATTTAACTAAAAACGAAAAACAAAATATATTAAAATTTCAAATAATAAATACCTCTTCAGTTTCATTATTCTCAATATCTTCTCCTTGTACCGAAACTCCATCATTCTTTGACATTTTCTTACTTCCAAATTGCTTTTGAGAGGATTTAGATGAAGGTGTGAGATTTTGTGATGTGAATTTCGGGTTTTATAGACAAAATTTCCAACGGTCGGATTTTCGAACGTTGGAAATGTGACAAACAGTCACGCTCACGCAAAGCGTATGCGTGACTGTTCACCAATCCAACGGTCGGATTTTCGACCGTTGGACTGTGAAAGAAAATCCAAATGTGACAAAGAGCCCCGCTCACGCTTTGCGTGAGCGTGACTCTCTGATAAGGATACCCGTTCATTGGTTCTCACTCTCGCTTTGCATATGCGTGAGTGAGCTCTCGCTCTCGCTTTCTGTCCGCGTGTGTAGTTGAGCTTATTTAGTAAAAAATATGAGCGTAGCTAGCAGCTCCCTTTATAATGTGTTTTTGTTTAATTTCGGTGAGGTGTCGCTGAGTGTACAATGTTTCTGGGGTGGGTCCATTTCCTAACATAAACAAGTTCAAGAAAAAAAGAGAAAAGGTAAAATGTGGATTTTTAAAGGATTTGGGCTATAGCTCCGATCCTATGAAGGAATTTCATAATGACAAAATTCTGAATGAAAGGATTTGGGCTCCACTGCACAGGCCCATCTATTTAAAGTTCAATAATTTGGGCTCGAGTGATCACTTAAGTTGATAAATTTGATTTGCAAGAGCATATTTTAGTTCAAAATATCTGATATTTAACTTAGCTACCACATCATAGTATTGGGGTAGATAATATATATTAGCACTAGTAACAATGTATAGATTTGGGTTCCCGTGCGAAATAGGCTTCCCGTGCGAAATGCGAAGCAATCTCGGTCGTAATTTTTTTTTTTTTTTTTTTGTCAACAATTTTTTTTTTCTCATTTTCGTCCCGTGATCATTCTGAAAAAGCCTATATAGAAGGTTTACGAATAAGCACTAGATGTTCATTTATTTGTACATTCACGTTCACAAATAAGCACTGAATGTTCAAAGACATGTGTTGGAACATGATCATGTTATATGTGAACTTATACGGCACATACAATGAACATATAGTACTTATATGTGAACGTTAATAATTGTCTATTCCAGAACGATCGGAGACAATAAATAAATAAAAAAAAAATAAAAATTGTTGACCGAAAAAAAAAAAATCGCCATATTTACGGTTATGCCACCGCGTCACTATTCACTATCCCCCCTGTTTTTTTAACAGTACAGTGCCCTTGAATATATCCCCCAGATAATGAACATTACCGCTCAGAAAATGAACATGTGGTGTCTATTTATGAACTCGAATGAACGCGACCGCTTCGCATTTCGCACGGTAAACATATTTCGCACGTGAAACGGACTCACAATGTATAAACCTTATCCTAGATTCATAAGGCCTGAAACCCTAATCCGTAAAATCTCTAACCTATCACTAGTGGCCGGTTTATTTATATGAAAAGTAAAACTAATGATTCTTTCTACATTCAAGATCTAGCTAAAGCTACTCATTTAGTTTTTTTTTATGTATATTATATAGACTCAAAACTAATGTGTTCAACCTATCATTGATGGAAGGAACAAAAACCCCTTTGTAAACTATGAGATGCAAGGCCAGATGAATATGAGTTGGTAGGTAGGCATGTTTTGGAGCAAAGAAAAAGTTTGCTTTCCATAGATTAAGGGATCTCTATTAAAGATGATAATTAACAATAAGTTAATATATAGGACACATCATACATGAAGGCTAAATTTTTCCTTGTTTCAAGGAAAGTTACCGATCAAATTGATTGCATGTGTACACTGCGCCGCAGAGGGAATCATGTGCCAAATTAAAGAAACCCAACCCACTAATGAAAAACTAAAACAAACCCACCTGAATTCATTTTAAATCATAAAGCAGCCTTCAAGATTAAGTTCCAGCAGAAAATGGCAAAGTAGGTCTATTTACTTATAAGTTACAACGTACCTTTGTGAACTTACATTTGCCTTTTATAATCCATCTGCATCTTTAATATATTTTAATATAGATATACATTTTATTATGTTCTATGATATACGACAATGGAACGGGAAAAGCTATCTTATATAGTTCTACACTAGAATATCTAAGCTATCTAAGTGGGTGGATATCAATATTTAATATATAAATTTAGTAAAATAATCTTTCATTAATTGGTTTTAGAATTGACTTATAAATTGGTCCTATCGCACATATGCATGTGCTTGTCCATTCTAGCTTCCAATCTACTGGGCCACAAATTTCAGTGTATGTCCTATAGAGTTTGCGGGTATACTTAGCGCGCTTATTTGATGCATGTTTTAAATATCTTGCTTTTTTTTTATTGATAAGGTAACCATTTAAAGTTATAAACTTTGAGAGGTCGAACAAACGGCACCAAGAAAGACCGACAAGACAACAAACAATCAACCACAAATCAAACAAACAGAAAAAAACAATAAGAGAAACACAGAGGAAGAAGAAAACAAAATCCCAGAGGAGAGGTGAGTAAAACACAGATGAAATCTGCACCGCCGGAAGGATGAACATCCTGTCTTAGCCCGGAACAACAACTCGATTCACCGTCTAGGAAACTCCCTTCACCAAGAATGCATCTCAAGAAGACAAGAAACAAACGAAAACCACAAAAACACAAGATCTGGCTGATAGAGGGCACAAAATCCAGATCCAAACAAAAGAAAACAAACAACAAAAGAAAAACAAAAAAAAGAAACAAAAACAGAAAGAAAAGCACAGAGAGAAAACAGAAGCCATCACCGGGACCACCACCCTCCAATGAGGGAGATCTCGGCGAGGGCACTCCGTCTTACCGCCGACACCACTGAGCAAATATCTTGCTTCTTGATGAATCTATTGAAAGAAGATTTTTAAAAAATAAAAAATGAAAAATAATAAAGCTGGGTGTGACACAGGCCAGCATAGCATGCAAGGTAAGTATATATGAAGTGACAACTCGATCACAGTGTTATATGTAAATATATGGATAGCAAGATATGTCTCTCATCAACTGCAGCTGCAACTGCATGCAGGTAAAATATGGGTTTTAGGCGAAATCATATCGAAGAGGGGGGAAATCTGTGTTAAAAACATTACTATGCCATATGTACCAAGTTACTGATCACAACATGCGTAGTTGTACTCCAAGATTCTACTGCATGCTGCAATTTTCAGTGAAAGAAAAGAAATGTGGATTGACATCACTTTCAAATTTCAACACTCTTGTTATTACCCAAAAAAGCCACTATTCCTCCTCCACAATTTCCCTGCTCCACCTAGCTCGCTCTGCACTCTCAGACATGTACTCTTGTTGTGATTTGAGAGTTGTGTTTTGGGGCAAAAAGATTGAATCGATCTAACTTCCCTTAGATGTGGTAACTAGACAACAAAGAGATCGAAATATCGAAACAATTCAAATCGACTAATAATTGAACGAATGAAATCAAGAAATCACAAGAGCAAACGTATCTCCTTTGGATAAGAAGATTATCGAATCAAATATTCTTGTTGTCGATCGTCTAGATCTTTGGACGTGAAACCTGATGAGAAACCTCGTGCTCTGATCGGTACAAAAGAGAGTGTGCTAATGCTCTACTTTGTGAGAACGAGTGTAACGTAAAAACTGCAAAAGAGACCTCATTGCTACTTATATTAATCACGTAACTAATTAAACAAAATCTTTAGAGATCTGCGGGGATCGTTGTGTTGTTTGTTGGTCGTTTGAGATTTCTCTACTACCCTCAACGTCTCATAGCTTCCTCCTCGTCTCCGCCTTGGTCTTCAGGCTTTCTCGCGTCTTTGAGCTGCTGGGCCGGTCCACCAGACTCTTCAAACTGCTGGCCCAACAATTGCCCCAAAGTTAGATGGGTTGAAAAAACGGTTTATAGGAGCAGTTAACTTTCCCATTCTCTCTCTTAACGCAATCTTTTCTTGCCGATTTCTTTGCAGGCGAAGGTGACGTGGTGGATTCTGATTGGACCATCATTTTGGCCGTCTTGTCAATCGGTTTCACCTCTTTAAATTGGCAACTACTCGTATCTATCTCTTACGATCTCCTTCTTTGTAAAAAGCTCTCTCCTTTCAAGGTAAGAATTTAAATTTTTACCTTTGCTTCTTCTTGCTCTTCCATGGCATTTTCGAGATCCAAAAAGAGTCGGGCCGTGTCCTGCAGTTCTAGTGAGGAAGACGACGGCTTCGCTCCCATTGAGCTTATGAGTTTAGAGGATTCCCTGTATGGAACCTTGACCCAGCCAGAATTAGATAGAACTCTCGAGATTGGGCAATTTCCATCCGAACGGTGGCGCGTCTTCCACGTCCTCATGAACGCGCAGACTGGCGTCAGAAAGGTTGGATTTGCTTCTTTGAATACCGTTTTAGGAATGGGCACTCTTTTTCTTTCTGAAGCCTTGTCCGCAAGTTTTTGGCTGTTTTGAATCTCGCTTCTAGTCAAGTCATGCCGCATGCTTGGTGCCTTTTGAGGGTAGTTGATTTGCTAGTTTCCAATGTCGACGTCGATTTTGATTTTGACGCTCTATGGTACTCCTACTATTTGAGCACTCGGGGGTCTTCTAGATTTTATTTACGTCTTCGGCCACATAGGTGGTCATCGCGTTGAACGTCAATGTTAACGATTGCGGGTGGAGATCTCACTTCTTTTTTATGGATCGGAAATTGCTTGAGGGGGGCATCGATTGTTCCATTCTGCTGGACGACTGGAGGACGACATGTATCGTATTTTTTCTCTTAGATTTTTGTTGGACGCCTTCTTAATTTTTGCTCACATGTTTTTTGTTTCAGTTCCCAACCTGGATGAACTCGTCGAAGACTCTGGCTTTGAAAAGGCGACACCGTTTTTGCTTTCTCTTCCCGAAGCGCAGAGATCCCTTGTGAACATTAACTTCCTGACGTCCAACCCTCTCAGCCAGATCATCATGTTGACACCTTCAACTTCTCTGATCAAAGGCACATGTTCGTTCCTACAGGTATGCGTTTGGGTGGTTTTTGGACTGGTCGTGTGCTTATTGTGTTGTGTTTACCTGACAACGTCTCACGGCGAGAGGTCTAGCGTGCGCCTTTCGGGGAAGAGTCTTCTGGAGCAGAAGATTTTGGATGTGAAGGCATCTGCTCCAGCCAAAGTCATCTCTCTTGACTCGCCATCGTCCAAGACATTCGGGGCCAAAAGGAAGGCGATTATGGTTGCTGAACCGATGAGGGTCGACCTCGAAGATAGGTCTCTAAGCGACCTTCTCTACACCCAAGACCCCACTGATAAGAAAGAGATTGGGGATCTTCATCCGATCAATCGCATTGATGAGGCGGGCGTCTTGGCTTGGAAGGTAAGTGTAAATGCGTTTTTACAAAGTTGTTTTTTTTGTACAATGAATGGATACATGATCTTCCTTTTTTTTGTATGCAGTCGCTTCAGTACTTTTTGGTGGCATTTTTGACGGTGAAGGATTTGAGCGCTAGGGCGGATAAGCGTGTTACGCATGTTGAGATCCAGCTTGATGCTGCCAATAATCGTGTGAAGACAGCTGAGAGCAAGCTCGCCCACGTCGATAGGAAATTAAAGGAGGCCCAGGCTTGCGTCGAAGAGCTTGAGAGCAGTGTTGAGGAACTTCAGGTGAAGGATGCTCATATTGCAAGCGACGTTGGCGCCTACTACTGTCTCAAGTCCCGTATAGAGATGATCGAAGAGTATGCTGTCGGTAGCCATTTGTCTTGGAGTGTGGATAACGAGAGGGCGAGCATGGACCTCCTCTACCCCAATGGGAATCCTGGTGCCGAGCTCTTCAAAATCATTGGCTTGGGTGAAGAGGAGCAGAAAAGGCGAAGGTGATCTCGAGATGGACAAGGGTGTGGCTGAGGATATCCTAGAGACGTCTTCCCCTACGTCAATGGATCAAGCGTCTACCCCTGCTAATGTTTGCGAATGTTGCTTAGAAGTTAGGTGAATCTTGATCATTTTAAGATTATGTGTCTTGAAAATATTGGTCTTTGTTGCGTCGTGTGTTGACGCGTAAACTTTGTGACACTTGTTTTGTTAATGTTGTGCCCTATCGTGGAGATGGGATGGATAATGGTTTTGGCGACCCGTCTACCATAACGGGTCGCATATTTCATATGAATGCTTTAGGGCTTGCATACCTCGTGTGTCATTTTTTGTTTTGCAGGTGAACTCGTCGGTCGTTTCCTGGATGAATTATGTAGTCTGGTCGCATAGACCTGTAACTATAATGGTTAGTTTGTATGACATGTCGTGTAGTTCCGGGGAGGAGTGTATATGTATTTTCGTAGAGTGTGTACTTTTGTAGTTTGGGACACGTCTTGTAAGGGTACGTTTGTATTGTTCCTCTACTCCCCATGTATCGATCGATCTTGTGATATGTAAGCGCTTTGTATTGTAATGTTTTTGTGTTAATCAACTTGGTTTTGTCTTGAGGCCTCTTGTCGCGTCCCTGTCATAAAACGTGTGGAAAAGAAAAGATCAAGGGGTGACCGTTGGGTGTGAGCCCAACGGCCCTCCGATGCTTAAGTCAGTATACGGTCGAATAAATATAATTGAATGAATTTGGACTAATCGTAAAACATAGGGTTTAGAAGTGATACACCTTTAGATGGGTCGCGTTCCAGCTTCGTGGGATTGGCTGACCATCTTTTGTCTCGAGCCGATGCATTCCTTGTCCTACGATCTCCTTAATGAGATATGGTCCTTCCCATTGGAGCAAGAGCTTTCTGTCAGTTGGGTCTCTAGTATTTTTGAATACTTTCCTCAAGACCCAATCTCCCACTCTGAAGACTTTGATGCGGACGTTCTTATTGTAACTTCTTGCGACCTATTGTTGATACCTTTCCATTCGTATCCTAGATTTTCCCTGATCTCGTCTGCTGTGTCTATGTTGTAAGACAACTCAATGTCATTTTTCTTTGGGGTTTGTAGACCATACCTGGCTGTTGGGACGAGTAGTTCGGCGGGTATGACCGATTCACTTCCATATACTAACGATTGTCCAGTCGTGTTGTTTGGGGTGGTTCTGTCCGACCAAAGTATTAGGGGAAGTTGGTCTGCCCATTTTCCTTTTGCCCCTGTGAGACGCTTCTTGAGGTTGTTTATGATGATCTTGCTACTGGACTCGGCCTGGCCATTAGATTGTGGGTATTGAGGTGTGGATGTGATCAGACTGATGTTCCATTGTTTGCAAAAGGATCGTGTTTTGCTACTGATGAATTGGGAGCCATTGTTGCATACTATTTTTGACGGTACGTCGAATCTGCTCAAGATGTTACATTTTATGAACGAGATGATGTGTTTGTCTTTTACCTCTCGATACGCTTCAACTTCGATCCATTTCGAAAAAGAATCAGTCATAGCAAGAAAGAAGATGCGTTGCCCCGATGCTGGTGGTAGTTTTCCGACAATGACCATTCCCCA
Source organism: Rheum nobile (assembly GCA_027886185.1). Lineage (NCBI taxonomy): Eukaryota > Viridiplantae > Streptophyta > Magnoliopsida > Caryophyllales > Polygonaceae > Rheum > Rheum nobile. Next base: position 354,109 of record WOAB01000171.1, read on the forward strand.
TCTCATGAATGGCTACGGTGCTAGTGTTGGATGGAGTAACTCTGATGGTTGGTGAGCAATGGGCGCGTGTCGTTGGCAGGCGTCACACTTCTTTATGTATTCTATTATGTCTTTGTTCATTGTCGGCTAGTAGTACCCTGTACTCACAGCTTTACCAGACAAGCTACATCCTCCGGTATGGTTGCCGCATTCTCCGTAGTGTAGGGATTGTTGGACGCGTTCAACTTCAATTGTTTTTAAGCATCGCAAGTATAATCCTGTGACAAATCGTTTGAACAAGACATTATCTTTTAGATAAAAGGTTAGTGCTTGTACCTTTAGTCTTTTGGCTTCTTCTTTGTCTGTCGGAAGCACCTCATCTTTTAGCCATTTGACATAAGGGGTAGTCAAATCATCTCGATTGTTTATGACATCGTCTTCGGTGGTATTGCGTACTTTTGCTGAGACTACTTCTTCTAAGGGGGGATCATCTGCCTCTCGAGTGTCATCGATGTTGGCTGCTTTGTGAACTTTGGGAACTACTGGAGTTGTGATGTGTGTTAGGGGGTGGAAGTCGTTAGGGTGCAAGGCCGAACCATGGTTTGCTAGGGCATCGGCCTGGGCATTGAGGTCGCGTAGGACTTGCCTGATGTTGAAAATTTGGAATTTCTGCCAGTTTTTTGACGACATCTAGGTAGGCCATCATTCTATCGTCTTTAGCAAAATATGAGCTTTGTATGTGGTTGACGATTAGAAGAGAGTCGCATACCACTTTGATGCTTTGGATTGCGAGGTCTTGTGCAAGTGTTAGTCCGAATATGAGTGCCTCGTACTCTGCTTCGTTATTGGTCGCGTCCCATTCACATCTTACGGCTTGGGCTATTCTGTCCCCTTGTGGCGATATTAGTACAACTCCTAGGCCGACTCCTCATGAATTTGACGCTCCGTCTTTATGGAGTTGCCACGTACCCCTGTCTTCTTCGGCCGTCAGCTGAGTGGCTTCCCTTACGGCTTCTTGTTCCAGTGTTGGACTGAAATCAGCCACAAAGTCTGTCAAAGCTTGAGATTGATTGCTGTCCTTGGTTCGTATTCGATGTCGAAACCACTCAAGTGTATTGCCCATTTTGCCATTCGACCTATGAACTCTGGTTTCCTCATGATAGCTTTCATGGGATGGTTAGTCTGTACAATAATAATATGCGACTCAAAATAAGGCATGAGTTTGTTCGATGCCATCACTAAGGCTAGGACTAGTTTTTCAAGCGACGTATACCTGGTTTCTGCTGGGAGTAAGGAACGACTTACATAGTAAATTGGAGATTGCTTTCCGTCTTCTTCTCATGTTAGGACTACACTTACTGTTGACTCTGATACTGCTAGGTATAGTGGTAGTGGTTCATCGTCCTTTGGTTTTTCTAGTAGTAATGAACTCGTGAGGTACGCCGTTAGGTCTTGAAGGGCATGTTCGTGTGCTGCCGTCCATTCGAATGACTTGTTCTTCTCCAAGGCTTCATAGAAGAGTTTGCACTTGTCTGAGGATTTAGATATGAACCTGTTGAGTGTTGTTATCCATCCTGTTAGCTTCTGAACGTCCTTGACGCATCTAGGGGATCTCAAGTCGACTATTGCTTTGATTTGATCCGGGCTAGCTTCTATTCCTTTTTGGGTCACCATGTACCCTAGGAATTCGCCTGAGGACACTCCAAAGGAGCATTTAGTAGGGTTCAATTTCATGTTGTACCTTTTTAATACCTCGAATGCCTCTTCCAGGTGTTCGATGTGATCATGGGCTGCTTTCGATTTGACCAACATATCGTCTATGTATACCTCTATGGCATCCCCAATCTAGTCTTTGAACATCTTGTTGACTAATCGTTGGTACGTTGCTCCTGCGGTTTTTAGTCCAAAAGGCATTACTTTGTAACAATACGTACCTTGGCTTGTCATAAAAGCCATTTTTTCTTGATCTTCTGGGTCCATTAGGATCTGGTTGTAGCCACTGAACACGTCCATGAATGTGAGCATTTCGTGGCCTGCGGTCGCGTCGACCATTGTGTCGATGTGCGGTAAAGGGAGTCTTTAGGATATGCTTTAATTAGATATGTAAAGTCGATGCAGACCCTCCATTTGTCATTCTTCTTTTGTACTATGATGACGTTTGCTAGCCATTCTGGGTACTTGACCTCCCGGATTTTACCTGTCTCTAGTAAGTTTTTGACCTCATCATCTACAATCATGTTTCGCTTTAGCGCGAATTTTCTTCTTTACTGTTTGACTGGAGGGTAAGCTGGATGTACATTTAACTTATGAGTGATTTTGTCGGGTGAGATTCCTACCATATCCTCATGAGACCATGCAAAGCAGTCGGCATTGGATCGTAAGAGTTTCACCAGATTAGCTCTGGTCGAGTCATTTAAATCTGACCCGACTCTTACTATCTGGTTTGGCCTTGAAGGATCCAATACGATCTCGTCTAGTTGTTCCATTTCTGGTTCAATGTATCGTTTGGACCCTTCGCCGACCTGTAGTTGCTATGCCGATATTTGTTTGACTGCCCCTTTCATCGACGTAACATAGCATTCCTTAGAAGCCCATTGGTCGCCCTTTATTTCTTATACCCCCATTTTGTTGGAAACTTGATAGTTTGATGGTAAGTGGACAATACAACTTTAATGGCACGTATCCAGGGTCTACCAAGGATTGCATTATAAAGCGACAAGCAATCAGGTACTAAGAATTTTACCTGTTGGTTGATACCGCCAGCATACGTTGTTAACACTATTTTGCCAAGGGTATGTTTGACTTCCCCGCTGAAGCCGACCAGTGGAGTCGACTTTCTAGTTAGATCGTCCTCGCTTAGACCCATACCCTTTACAGCGTCTAGTGTTAACAAGTTGGTGGAGCTACCTGTGTCGATCAGTACTCGGCGTATGAGACAATTACCAATTGACAAAGAGATCACCAAACCGTTGTGGTGATCGTCTAGTTCTTCGGCTTCGGAGTTGTCGAAGGTGATGGCAGGCGTGTCCCCTGTTCTTGATCGCCAAGCTTCCGACCAGGCTGGTCTGTCGCCCTTGCTTTCCTTGGCGTATCTCTTAGCGGCAGAGTATGTGTTTCCACACACATCTGACCCTCCTGAAATGGTGTTAATAATCTTTGTATGTACTGGAGATGAAGGTCGATCGGTCGTTACCTGGTCCCTTTGTTCCGGGGTGGCTTTTTCCTTGTCAGAGATTACGTCGCGTAAGAGCCCTTGTGCGAGGAGCCTTGCAACCTCCTTGCGTAGCGCGATGCATTCGTCTGTCGTGTGGCTGTGATCTCCATGGAACTTGCACCATCTGGTCATGTCTTTCTTGGAGTCCGACTTGTCTCTCATTTGGGGCCATCTTACGTCTTTTCCATATCTGTCGAAACTTTTGACAAGTTCTGACACGGAAATGTTTAAGTTATAAGAGTGGACCTTTAGAGGTAAAGTCGGGTTGTTCTTCCAGTCTTGGTTCCTATCGTAAGAGTTGTTTACCTGACCCTAGTCGTTTCGTCCCTTGGGATATGGTTGGTGTCGTCTGTCGCGTCAATGATTCGAGGATGACCTTTGGTCGACTCGATCCGGGCTCCTGTCTGCTTTTATAGGTTCTTCATCTTCCTCCAGCCTGACTTGGGCCATGATTTTTGCATGTACGTCTTCGAAACTTTGACACGGGTATTTAGTCAACTCGCGATAAAGTTCGCTGCCTCTGATTAGTCCCCGGTGGAAGGCCTCAATAGATATCGGGACGTCGCAATGCGGGATCGCAACATTCTCTATGTTGTACCTCTTAGGATAGTCCCTTAAGGGTTCACCACACCTTTGTACGATCCTGTATAGGTCACTTGACTGCTTTTCTAATCTTCTGCTGCTGGCGAATTGGATTTTGAATGAATTGACCAGATCAGTGAAGGACGTGATTGAACCCTGAGGCAAATGCATGAGCCAGTTTAGCAAGCGTCGTGCCAAAGCTCTTGCACATGACCACTTCACGGTTCCCTCTTGGAACAGAGATAGTCATTAGTTTTTTGTTTGTAAATAGAAATGTGGTCGTCGGGGTCCCTAGTCCCGTCATAGTTGGCCATGTTGGGGACGGTGAACTTCTTTGGGATTTTGACGCGTGCAATCGCCTCTACGAAGGGCGAGTCTTCGTATCCATCGACCACTTCTTTTTCGATCGCTTGTGAGACTCCTGGAATCCTGGCAATGCGATCGTCTAGAGTTTTCATGCGCTCATCGACAACCTGTTGTATGAGGGTTTGGAGGTCCGTTGGTGCGGCGACCTGTGGAGGGACTACTCGAGTCTCGATAGACCCGCTGACAGTAATATGAACGTTAGTTGTAAACGTATTAATAGGTGGAGTTTGAAACATACCAGTGGGATGCATGACGCTTTGCGTCAATGGTGCTATGGGCGTTGCGAATGCTCCGTCCATGTTAAGACGCGTTTGGAGGCCCTCGGTATTGACTGTGTGCCTCGATCCTTTTGGGCCGATGCAGCCGAGTATACCTGAGATTTCAAGAGCTCATTTTCACGAGTTAGTCACACGATATCGGCCTCGGATTGGGCGCTTAGGGCTTCAGTTCTTAGGCATTGTTGGGTCAGTTCCTCTTGGAGGGCGCTCATGTTTTTCGCTAGCTCTTGGATTGGGTCGACTAGGATAGGAGGGTTGGTGACCATATCCTCGGTTTGGTGGGCGACATATGTTTCGGTTTGGTTTTCGACCATGGCGTCGGTTTGGGTTTGGCTGTTGACAATGGTCACGGGGATTCCAGAATCAGTCATGGTAATGTAGAAAGGGTGATTGGATCAGTAGTTGACAAGATATCCCATGGTGGGCGCCAAATTGTTTTGGGACAAAAAGATCGAACCGATCTAACTTGCCTTAGATGGGGTAACTAGACAACAAAGAGATCGAAATACCGAAATAATCCAAATCGACTAATAATTGAATGAATGAAATCAAGAAAATACAAGAGCAAACTTATCTCCTTTGGATAAGAATATTATCAAATCAAATATTCTCTTCATCGATCGTCTAGATCTTGGGACGTGAAACCTGATGAGAAACCTCGTGCTTATCAGTACAAAAGAGAGTGTGATAATGCTCTACTTTGTGAGAACTTGTGTAACGTAAAAAGTACATAAGAGACCTCATTGCTACTTATCTTAATCATGTAACTAATTAAACAAAAATTTTAGAAATCCGTGGGGATCATTTTTTTGTTTGTTGGTCTTTCGAGATTTTATCTACCACTCTCAACGTCTCATAGCTTCCTCGTCGTCTCCGCCTTGGTCTTTAGGATTTGTCACGTCTTTGAGCTGTTGGGCCGGTCCACCAGACTCTTCAAACTGTTGGTCCAACAAGTTACGTGTTACATGACCAAAAATTATGTCGCTCGGTTATATGCCCTATCTTTACTCTTCAGTACTTTAGAACTAGATCAATTCATATACAACTTTTTATTAATTTATCATTGGATCGTAAAGTTTAATCCCCATCGGAAGTTAACTGGTGGATACATATCAAGGAATCGACTTGGATGAGAACCCGTGTCTTCGCGAGAAGGTTTTTGTAGGGAAAAAATATATTATTCCCAAGAAAGCATTAATTAGTATATTTGATAAATCGGTTTTTCTAGTATGTGTCCATGGGCACATGCTAACAAATTTAAATAGGAAATTTATCTTTAAAATATTTCCTAATAGAGAATTGATAAACGTTAGCAAACAAGATTAAACTAATGACTAATCAAACAATTGTCAAAAAAAGAGTTCTTAGAATGTGCCCATGGACACACACTAGAAAAAATCGTGATAAATAAGGCATAATAGATAGCTAGCATAATTAATGAAATAAGACATAATAATATATAAATAAGGATTTCCATAAATAAACAAGTGTTTATTAACCCCTCTCTTTTTTCTAAAAGAACATTCATTCGCTACGCTCTAGGTTTAACTTTGAGAGAATAATTGTCTGACTCGAGTGTCGAAAGGGCTTTAGGCGGGATCCATCCCTCTCGCTCACGTTTTTTCGTGTTTTAGATCATTGAATTGAAGTATGTTCGAGTTCTTGACGACGGATATCAATCGTTCCTTAATCAATTTCTTGGAGATACAAATCATGCAACTATAATTGGCGCCACCTATGAGAACGATTGCGATGGCACCCGCTAGAAGGGCTACGAGCGTGAACCAATCATCACACTAGGCCAGCGAGGATGCCGCCACCGAAGAAGTTGCACGTCGGCAGGCCGATCTGGAGGTGGCAGTGGTTGAAAAGGACCGCCAGATGACCAAATTGGCCGAAACGCTAGCAAACCGAGATTGTAAAATTCGAGCGGTTCAGGAAGAATTTGTTGCGACACGCTGGAGAATGGAGCGCTCAAACGGAAAACGCCCAGCTGGCAGAGATGAATCGAACGCCGGCGGTTTGCAGCGTCTGACGAGTATTGTGGAGGCCCCAGAATCCTACGCACATCATGCGCATACAAGCAGAATCCGGAGAGAAATCTCAAATTCTGGGAGAAGAAGGCAGGATTGCCGATCTAGAGGAGAAGTCGAGCCAAGCCACCAGGGAGAGATTCGCTCGTCCTCCTCTGCATCCCAACCGAGCCATCAACACTCGGACTCGAGGGCTACGCATCATCGATCTGACCACCGAAGTCCGACTCGAAGGAGCCCTAGACGTCGAGAGCGATCCATGAGCAGATTTGAAGAACCTCGAACGTTTCAAACGAGTTAGAGAGAGAGATCTGAATCTCCTAATTCAGAGCGCATGCAGAGGCGACGTGTTGGGCGGGTGAGCGATGCCTAGCAGAGTTTGCTTCATCTTCTTGATAATCAGGGTGAATCCTTGATCAACGCTCATGAGCAGGTTGAAATTAGACTTGCTAGTATGATTGCGACTCCCTTTGCCAGGGTGGTACGCGAAGAAAGACCACCAACTAAGTTTTCTTCTCCATCTTTTGAGTTATATGATGGGAAGTCTGACCGTGTAGTTCATGTTGTTACTTTTGCACATAAGATGACTTTCTAGGTGTCTAATGATGCGTTAATGTGCAAGATGTTTCCTGCTAGTATAGAAAAAACAACAGCTAAATGGTTTCATTCATTAGAACCTTATTCAATTTATGCATGGGATCAATTAGCTAGCAAATTTATGTCACATTTCATAGCTAATAGTAGAGAACCTGTGTCAGTGGATGCTTTATTTGATTTAAAATTGCGCAGGGGAGAGAGCTTGCGACAATTTGCTCCATGCTTCATGGAGTGCTTTGCTGACATGGATCACTGCGATGAGAAAGTGGTTGTTGCAGCTTCCAGGCTAGCTTTTCCTAGAGACATCAGGCTTCGAAAGAGTCTGACTGTGAGAGCGCCTGCTAGCGTTACAGAGATGCAAGAGCGAATCAGGCAGAACATGAAGCTTGAAGATGATTTGAAGCCTACTCGCGATAGGAGATCTGCTTCCCCTCCTGCGCAGAAAGAGAAAGAAGGGGGAGACAGGTTTGGTTCGAAGAAGGAGAACAAAGATGGAGCGGTAAGGGAGAGGGAACTCTTGCCTGGGGCACCCCTTCAAGCCGTCCATACCGTCTTCAATGTCCCAATTTACAAGATCATGCCTAAGATTAAGGACAAAGACTTCTTCAGTTGGCTGCCAAAGTAGCATAGTGAACCTTAGAATAGGGATCAAAGCAAGTTCTGCTCTTTTTTTCGTGAGAAGGGCATATGACAGTGCGATTGCATCACTTTGAAGACGGAACTTGAGAAATGGGCTGCACAGGGGCACTTGTCCGAGTTCGTTGATCATGGAAATAAGACTGATGGAGATCAGGCAGGGCAAGGGGCCGAAGAGAGGCCACATGAGAGGGTGAACGAACCTTAAAAATAGGTCATTCATGTCATAGAAGCTACTTCTAAGCAAGACAATGCAGGAAGGCATGATTACATGAAGCGATGTCATACTCTTGAGGTTCTGAAATCAGAAGTTGGACCTCCTAAGAAGCAGTGCATAGCATCTACTGAATTACTTACCTTCTCATATGCGGATTTGGTTGGTCTGCAACATCCGCATAACGACCCATTGGTCCTGTCAGCTGGCATTTGACCATTTGAAGTGAGAAGAATTCTGATTCACTCTGGAAGTTCGGTTGACATAATGTGCTATGAAACTTTCAAGAAGTTGGGAAAAACTTAGGATCTAATTCTAGTGTCTACTTAATTGATGGGATTAGGATCCTTTCCAGTTTGGCCTTTGAGGATGTTGAGGGAGACAATGACGCTAGGTGGGAAATCGGTGATCATAGAGTTCTTGGTGGTCAATATTCCTTCATCTTATAATACTATAATGGGGAGGCCCTAGTTGCATTTGATGGGAGCGGTTCATTCTACACTCCATTAATTGATCGTCTTTCCACACGAAGGATTCACATTTGGAAGATTTGCAGCAGGTGTATATTTTTCTATACTGTGATGCCATTCGGTTTGGAAAATGTTGGGGCAACGTTTCGGAGAACGGTTGTGTTGTTTTCAGAGCTGATTGGCAAGATTATTGAGGTATATATTGACGACATGGTCATTAAGAGCAGGTTGCAGGATTCAAATTTGGAAGATTTGCAACATGTTTTTGATGTATTGAAGCGTTTCGGGCTGCTCCTGAATGCTTCGAAATGTGCTTTCGGTGTCTGGCTTAAGCAAATTTTTGGGGCATTTGGTCACTAGAAGGGGAATTGAGGCGATTATGGATCAGATTCAGGCGATTCAGTCTATTCAGAGCCCGAAAAGCATGAAAGAAGTGCAAAAACTCACAGGAATGGCAACGACTCTCAATCACTTCAGCAGCAAATCTTCAGATAAGTGCAATGCTTTCTTTAAATTGCTTAAAGGGGATCAAATATTTCAATGGGATGAAGAGTGTGATTGTTCTCTAGCAGACTTGAAAAAATATTTGCAAGAGCCGCCCGTTTTGTCTGTGCCGAGAGATGGGGAGGAGCTAACCCTCTATCTAGCAGTTTCTGATCGATCTGTGAGTGCGATACTTATTAGAGAAGAAGGGAAGAGCCAGTGGCCTGTCTATTATGTTAGTAAGACTATGCATAATGCTGAGAGAAGGTACACACCGATGGAAAATTTATTGTTAGCTTTGATCATCGCAGTCAGGAAGCTCAGACATTACTCTCAGGCTCACCCGATTAGAGTCATGAAAGCATACCTTCTTAAGGCCCTAATCTCTAGTTCTGATCTGTCGGGCCGAGTGGCAAAGTGGGCAGTGGAATTGGGACAATATGAGATCACATTCACCCCGAGGACGGCCATCAAAGGCTCGATCTTGGCCGACTTTTTCACTGAGTTTGTCAGTGAAGATCCCGAGGAAGACCGTCATGTGTGGTAGGTTTAGATTGATTAGCAGGGGACGTGGGAATTGCAGGTTGACGGCTCTAGGAACCGTAAGGGTGCTGCGACAGGCTTAGTTCTGATTTCACCTACCAGGGAAACCATTAAAACTACTGTGAAATTAGGCTTTGAAGCGACCAATAATGAATACGAGTATGAGGCGCTGATTCTGGGTTTGTTGGCTGCAAGAAATAGGGGAGAGAAGATAGTGACCGTGTATTCTGACTCGCAATTGATTGTGAATCAAGTCATAGGCGAATATGGCGCCAAATTAGCTCGTATGCTCGCTTATTTAGAGAGGGCACGAAACTTCTTAGCTGGGTTTGTGGAATTTCAGGTTCAGTAGATACCGCGGGATCAGAACGAGGTGGCCGATGCTTTGGCCACCCTTGCGTCATCAAGTTCGGCTGGGACCGGCTCCACGATACACATCGACGTGCTGGAGGTCCCCGTCATCGAGGCAGAAGATGTGTGTGCAAATGACATTAAGCTGAGTTGGATGGATCCAATCTTTGATTATGTGACACGTGATATACTTCCAGCTGAAAAGAAAGAGACACGCTTAATCCGGTTGAAAGCATCACGGTTTTGGGTGTCGCCATAGGGAATGTTACATCAGAAGTCATTTTCCGGACCTTATCTTAGATGTGTTCCACCTTAAAGGGTAGAGGATGTTTTTTTTGAAATCCATGGAGTATGCAGAGTTCATGCGGTTTGGAGTAGCATGGCCTTTCGGGCACAAGCCCAAGGATATTGATGGCCTTATATGCAAAAGGATGTTGAGTGTTATGTGAAAAAGTGCAAGAAGTGTCAAAAGTTTGCAAAGATGACACATCAACCAACAGTTGATCTTCATCCCCTTACGAGCCCTTAGGCATTCACATTGTGGAGACTTGATCTAGTTGGTCTGTTTCCTAAATCGTCTGGCAATAAGCATTTTTTTTGTCACACCAACGGACTACTTCTCAAAGTGGGTTGAAGCGAAACCCTTTGTAACACCCCCTATTTATGTCGGTAGTGCCACACGCCAGTGACCTCAGATGTAGGGTTGAGTACCGGTCCAAACTCGGTCCGGACCGACCCGGACCGGACCGAAACCCGAAACACCAAAAATGGTGGACCAAAACTCGGACCGGGTCCGGACCGGTCCTATTTGGACCGGATTTGGACCGGTTTAGGGTTTTGTTAAATTTAAATATAATTTATTTATATTTAAACATGAAAAAAACCCTCAAATTTAAATATAATTTACTCTTAAATATAATTTACCCTAAATCCAAAACCCAAAACCTCAACCCTAAAAAATCCTTAAATCCTAAAATATTAAGATTTTTTAAAAATACCGGGTCGGACCGGACCCGGACCGGACCGGACCCTGAAATTCGAAAATCCTTGGACCGGAGACCGGACCGGTTATGTCCAGTCCGGTCCAAATTTCCGGGCCGGACCGGAATCTGCTCAACCCTACTCAAATGTTAAAGTCCAAAGTCACCCTAGACTTTAATCGGAACAATTAAGCTTAAATAATTAACTAAATGTTGAATAAAGACAGAGTAGCGGAAGGCCTTTGTAATGAACACTTAATACTTTTATTAAAATCCCTCTCGTAAAATGAGAAGGACGGTAATACAACAAAGTAAAATTACAACGGAAGACTTTTTACGTTACAATGGAAGACTTTTGAACAAATCCTAAATACATGACTAAGTATTACATTTATTCGAAACATACACACCTTTAAAGTATTACTTCTTAAAACGCAACCTTCAACATTCAGCATTCTCTTCGATTGGTTACTTCAACTCATCAGAGACCAACCTCTGATGTGCCGTATGGGACGGATGATACCATCCAACCATGCAAGGAAAATGGAGGTTCGTTAGTCTAATGAAAGACTATGCAAGGGTGAAAACAGATTGGTTCTCATAGTCGTATATAATCACCACCCTTGTTTTCCGAATAAAACTCGGTAAATGGTATGACTATAGACTTCTACCGAAAAGAATGAAGATGTATGATTAATAAGAAGCCTCCAGTGAATTGAGTCTTATGGGAAATTACATGAATTTGTTTGGAAACGTTATATTACCACACAAAGTTTTAAAAACATCTCGTTGAATATTTGGGTCATCGACCAACCTCACCGCGTAATGCGAATCCAGATTGGAAAGGGGACTTACTTTAGACAAGAGACCGAGTGAGTTCTACGTTGTACTTATCACCCGAGGGTATATTAATTATGTGTAAAAAGGCACTTATCTTATTTAATTTCAAAATGCGCATTTACTCTAAAGATTTTAATCCATGCCAACCTCGCAATGAGATATAGAACATGAGACGAATCCCGAATTTCGGCACTAGCTAGGTGCACCACCACATGTATAAAATAAGGGTAGGTCATGACCAAAAGTATTATGGCAATTATCCTCCTAATACCAAGTTATAAAGAAACATCTAAACCTCGCAAGGTAATAACGTTCCTACAAATACTCGTGCTAACTAGCAATTATTATACACACCAAATCACAACAATTCACACCAATTATTATCTAGTACCCTATAATGTGTATATATATATACGGGTTATAGCTAGCATATATACAACCTAATAAAAAAGTTCATTTTACACAATATTTTAACACACAAGTTCCTAAACGAGAAATTAAGAATATTTATCCACACTTAATTAAGACAATAGATTAATTGTCAATTAAGAAAAATATGGAATAAATTAGCAAGAGCAAACCGCCACTTGCCTTGAATCACGACGGAGGTTGAACGATATTTCGGAGATGGTTGCTTTCAGAAAGCAAAACGGCTCCATGCTTTTATCTCGTTCCAAACGCGATTCCGAGAAGTACCCAAATCATACAACATGAATAAATTATATTAGATAATTTATTCAATATCACAATTTGAAGGATACAATGTCTCAATTTCTAATTGATTATATTTAACTCACAAATAAATCAATTTCAAGGTTTTTCGATAAAACGATTATTTATACGATTAAAAATTAATTAGTCGTATATTCAAAAAAATCATATCATTATTAAATTAATTAAATAATTTATTTATAATCCTGAATATTTCTAAGCCAATATATTATCTAAATGAATAATCATAAATTACCCATTCATAATATAAGATAATATTATCAAAATTATAATTAATTAGTTTTAATTTTTATAAATTCAGATTAATCCCATATTATTATTTAGTAACCGAGATTAATTTAATTAATCCTAATTAGCCTAAATAATAATAAAAAAATAAAAGGAAAATCAAATCGTAGCCAAAAAATACCCAAACCGACGAAGATGACACCCAGCGGTTTCCGGCCGAATTGGAGGTTCTCCGGCGGTTTCACGACGGGTTCTAAATGTTTTTGATCGAAATTGGGTGCATTAGATCGTTGATTTGGGCGGGTATTTATAGGGGTTTGATAGAGGTGATTATACCCAGCATAAACCCTCCATTAATTTGCCCCAACTGAATCCAAATCGGATCAATTGTGAATCAATGTGAATTTATCCCTAAATTCCGACAGGATACAATCGAGCACAATTCCGAGTTTTTTGTCCTCCTCTAATCCGAATAAATGGTAGATTACGTATAAGATATGATTGTCTTCAATGCCAAGCCTTCAATGGGCTCGATGGAATCTGAGGCTCGCGAATTTCCGCCATTAAAGTGGCTTGAAAGCTTCACGGCCAACTGAACAGAAAATCGGGAGGAAGGAGATGATGTTGTAGGCTATTTACAAAAATGGCCCAACGTTTTGGGTTTTTGGCAACAATGCCCCTTTTTACTTTACATAAATTGCACAAATTGCCCGAACTTTATATTTTTAATATTTTAAGTTTGTAATTTTTTTTAACCCAAAATTAAAATATATAAATTTAATTTAGGTTAAAATAAGCTTAAGTTATTGTTCTTATGAATTTAACCATACTGAAATCCTTAAGAAAAATTTGTTAGACTTGATTTAAATATTCTAAGTCAAATTTTATATGTTTTATCTAAATTATAATTAACATAAAGTTAATCGTAATTTAAACCATTCTTAGCTTAAAGAAATAACATACTTAGGACAATTATTATTTTATCCCTTCTTGGATAACATAATAATTCTTATGACCTTTATTGTTATTTAAAATTCTAAAATTACATTCTTTGTTATACTTATTTATTTATTTTAACACTATATTATTATTATTATTATTATTCATATGATAATTTGTGCCAAAAATTATCATAACCCAACCTTTGAACCTAAGTTCATGAAAATTTAAATTACTCCTCTAAAAGAAATAAACTAAATATCAAAACTTTTATTTTTATCACTTTAAAAATACCATTTTACCCTTCTATTTTAAGTGAGATATTAAAATACTAACCCCTTAAAAATAGTTTTGATCTCGAAACTAGCGCTAAAGTTAGAGGGATCGGTTTCCACATTAACCTCCCTACTTGAGCTTAGCATCCTCAATTATTTCGTACTCGAAATTAATCCTAGGAAAGTCGATCTGATTCCTCAATCATGTCATTATCTTGCATATCTCCCAAGAAGTTCCATTATTTATCTTGATTAAATTTGACCCTTATGTCATCTCTAACCCAAAACCCTTCTAAGAATAATTTAGATTATTCCATTAATCAGGCTCTAACATAAACCTTTTAGATTTTTTTATGTTTTCCCAAATAACCACACAATATTTTATTCCTATTTTCCTCAAACATAATATTATTAAATTCATTTAACACGATCATGATCAATTACTTTATATATCCTGCACGTGTCATAAGATCACCTTAATAAACATAGATCACTTTTTCACCAAGTCTAGTTGGTAAATATCCATACACTTACATTATCCCACACTTTTAATCCACAAAATTAGATCAAACTTTTACCGGCTGAGTTTGTTATTCACCATAAATCCTTAAACACTTAATTGTCCTCATACAATTTATTATCCCAAATTAAGCAAATCTTTTGCTTAACCAAAATTTACTATTTACCCAGGACTAAATCGTCTTAATACTTCTCGTACCATTATATCATTTCCTTAAGAAAGACTCATAATGAAACCTTAAATAGTTTTTTTTTAAAATAATAATTTCACTTATTTAGCTCTTCCAAAAGCTTTAACCACTAATCCCACAACGGACACACCCAATTATAAACACCATAATTATAACTCTTAAATTTTAAAGTCTAACTCAAAATCGTATTAGAGTACGATCATTTTTAGAGAAATCAACTTCTTATGAAATACATCTCTTACAAATTTATTTACTTACATAAATAATTTATATTAAGTATTTTGAGCTTTATATTAGGTCACCATCAAATTATTACCACCACCTATGCTCGGAGTATACACATGAGAATTAATTCTCACACTCCATAGAGTAATAACTACGCACGCTTAATTTCTTATGGAAAGGAATATTTAGAATACTACTCTCCAGACAATGCTCGTCAACTCGAGTAAAGGAAACAAATAATGTCAATATCTAACTTGACATTATTCCAAGAATATAGAAAAATTCTTATGAATGGATCTAAGGAATAAGTAACTGAACCGAAACTTGCAGAAGTTTGAAAACCACTTATTATTAAACCTTATACTTTAAATTTATTAGTATAATTATTTATATATTTAATTTCTTAAACTAGTGACATTTATAAACTTTACCAAAACTCAAAACTACGCCTTCAAAATTAAAATCATAAACTTAGTTTTAACCTTTACCACACCATCTTAAAAAAGCACTATGAAAACAATTATTAGTATCTTAATAGTTAAACTATTACTTTTAATTTTTACTAAACCTTAAAGAAGTTTTAAAGCTTTAAATTTAGTACTAACAATTTAGATTATTGAAATTTTTTATTAAATTAAAATAGTTTCAAAAATAATTTTGAAAATTCTCAAACCTAACAATAGGCCAAATTTTTTAAAACCAATGCTCTAATACCATAATTGTAACACCCCCGACTTATGTCGGTAGTGCCACACGCCAGTGACCTCAGACGTTAATGTCCAAAGTCACCATAGGCTTTAATCAGAACAATTAAGCTTAAAAAAATAACTAAATGTTGAATGAAGATTGAGTAGCGGAAGGCCTTTATAATGAACACTTAATACTTTTATTAAAATTCCTCTTGTAAAATGAGAAGGACGGCAATACAACAAAGTGAAATTACAGCGAAAGACTTTTTAAGTTACAACGGAAGACTTTTTGAACAAATCCTAAATACATGACTAAGTATTACATTTATTCAAAACATACATACCTTTAAAGTATTACTTCTTAAAACGCAACCTTCAACTGCAAGCCTTCTCTTCGATTGGTTACTTCATCTCGTCGGGGACTAACCTCTGATGTGCCGTATAGGACGGATGACACCAGTCAACCATGCAAGGAAAATGGAAGGTTGGTTAGTCTAATGAAAGACTATGCAAAGGTGAAAACAGATTGGTTCTCGTAGTAATCACCACCCTTGTTTTCCGAATAAAACTCGGTAAACGGTATATGACTATAGACTTTTACTGAAAACAATGAAGATGTATGATTAAAGAGAAGACTCCAATGAATTGAGTCTTATGGGAAATTACATGAATTTGTTTGGGAACGTTATTACCACACAAAGTTTTAAAAACATCTCATTGAATATTTGGGTCATCGACAACCTCACCGCGTAATGCGAATCCAGATTGGAAATGAGACTTACTTTAGAAAAGAGACCGGGCGGATTCCACGTTATACTTATCGCCCGAGGGTATATTAATTATGTGAAAAATGACATTTATCTAAGTTAATTTCAAAATGCGCATTTACGTTAAATCTTTTAATCCACACCAATCTCGCAATGAGATATAGAACATGGGATGAATCCCGAATTTCGGCACTAGCTAAGTGCACAACCACTTATATAAAATAAGGGTAGGTCACGACCAAAAGTATTATGGCAATTATCCTCCTATTACCAAGTTATAAAGAAATAGCTAAACCTCGCAAGGTAATAGCTTCCTACGAATACTCGTGCTAACTAGCAATTATTATCCATACCAAAGCACAACAATCCACACCAATTATTATCTAGAACCCTATAATATATATATATATATACGGGTTATAGCTAGCATATATACAACCTAATAAAAAGGTTCATTTTGCACAACATTTTAACACACAAGTTCCCAAACGAGAAATTAAGAATATTTATCCCAACTTAATTAAGACAATAGATTAATTGTCAATTAAGAAAAATATGGAATAAATTAGCAAGAGCGAACCACCACTTGCCTTGAATCTTGACGAAGGTTGAACGGTATTTCGGAGATGGTTGCTTTTGGAAAGCAAAACGGCTCCCTGCTTTAATCTCGTTCCAAACGCATTCTGAAACGTACCCAAATCATACAATATGAATAAATTATATTAGATAATTTATTTAATATCACAATTTGAAGGATACAATGTCTCGGTTTCTAATTGATTTTATTTAACTCATAAATAAATCAATTTCAAGTTTTTCGATAAAGCGATTATTTATACGATTAAAAATTAATTAGTCGTATATTCTAAATAATCATATCATTAATAAATAAATTAAATAATTTATTTATAATCCTAAAATTTTCTAAGCCAAAATATTATCAAAATGAATAATCATAAATTACCCAATCATAATATAAGATAATATTATCAAAATTTTAATTAATTAATTTTAATTTTTATAAATTCAGATTAATCCCCTATTATTATTTAGTAACCAAGATTAATTTAATTAATCTTGATTAGCCTAAATAATAATTTAAAAAAATAAAAGGGAAATCAAATCGGAGCAAAAAAAATACCCAAATCGACGAAGATGACACCCGACGGTTTCCGGCCAAATTGGAGGTGCTCCGGCGGTCAAGCCGAGCACGGTTCGGTTAAACCGAAAAATTTAACCAAACCGAACCGAAACCGATATTTTTCGGTTCGGTTCTCGGTTCAAATATTTTAGAATTTTGGTTTTTGGTTCAGTTCGGTTTTGTGCTACGCAAGGTGTAACACCCCAGATTTGCTATCCTTCATAAGGATTAGTGTGTTACCCATGTCAACAAGAGTTCTCTTCCTTTTCATGGTTCGAGTGATGACAAATAACTATGAAGTTAAGCGTTTTAGGACGGGAGTAGTACCAGGATAGGTGACCTTCTCCGGAAGTCGCCGGGTTGGCATGGACTAGCGCTTCTAAGGTCTCGTGTCTTACAAATGGTATCAGAGCCGACTCTGGGTTACGAGTGGGCTTGGTCCGATGGACAGTCGCTCGACCTAGAGTGCGGTCTTTGGGCCATGACGAGGTCGTCAAGGGTATAAGTGGGGGTGATTGTAACACCCCATATTTGTAATCCTTTATAAGGATTAGTGTACTACTCATGTCAACAAGAGCTCTTCCTTTTCATGGTTCAAGTGATGAAAAAGAACTATGAAGTTAAGCGGGTTAGGGCAAGAGTATTATAGGATGGGTGACCTCTTGGGAAGTCTCCGGGTTGGCATGGTATGACGCTTCTAAGGCTTGGGCCTTACACAAGATCCTCGCTAACACTAAAGACCCCGCAAAGGGCAAGTTGGGTCCAAACTGGGAAGGGCCCTACCATGTCATGGCGAGCCTGGGCAACAACTCTTACAGGTTGAAGGATATGAGTGGGAAGGCAGTCCCGCGTTATTGGAATACCTCTAACTTGAGGAAGTAATACATATGAACATGAACTAAGGTAGGGGTACACTTTTTCCTCTTCGTATGGTTTTATAGCATGAGGTTTTCCTACGAAGAGGTCTTAATGAGGTTCCCCAGGGGGCGTTCCTTTGAACTTGTAGGACTCACTTTGGTTTACCTTGACTTATTCTTAAGAAAGTTTTCATTATTATCAATTTCTATGCATTTTTGGCTTATGGGAGCATATGCACCAAGCAATTTGACACAGAAAAATGCGCCGGTACGGGTGCCGAATCCGAGCAACCCAGCGTCGAGCTCAATATGACAGGCAGACCTTGCCAGAAAATGCTGGAGTGGGTGTCGAGTACGGGAAACTCAACTCTGAGCTCCCTTTAGTAGGCAGAACTTGCCAGAAAATGCCGGAATGGGTGCCAGGTACGAGCAACCCAACTCCGAGCTCTCTTTAACTTACAAGAGTTGTCAAGCAGTGAATACCATCATGGGCGCCTGTAATTCCCCAGATTTGTAATCCTTTATAAGGATTAAAGTGCTACCAATGTCAACAAGAGCTCTTCCTTTTCATGGTTCAAGTGAGGACAAAGAAGTATGATGTTATGCGTGCTAGGGCGGAAGTAGTACCAGGATGGGTGACCTCCTGGGAAGTTCCCGGGTTGGCATGTGATGGCTCTTCTAAGGCCTCAGGCCTTATAGATGGTATCAAAGCCAACTCTGGATGGCGGTCACTCGACCTAGAGGGTGGTCTTTGGGCTTGACGAGGTCGTCAAGGGTTTATGTGGGGGTGATTGTAATACCACGGATTTGTAATCTCTTATACGGATTAGAGTGCTACCCATGTCAACAAGATCTCTTCCTTTTCATGGTTCAAGTGAGGACAAAGAACTATGAAGTTAAGCGTGCTAGGGCGGGAGTAGTACCAAGATGGGTGACCTCTTGGTAAGTTCCCGGATTGGCATGGGATGGCGCTTCTAAGGCCTCAAGACTTACAGATAATATCAAAGCCAACTCTGGGTTACGAGTGGACTTGGCTTGGATGGCGGTCACTCGACCTAAAGGATGGTGTTTAGGCTTGACGAGGTCGTCAAGGGTTTAAGCAGGGGTGATTGTAATACCCCGGATTTGTAATCCTTTATAAGGATTAGAGTGGTACCCATGTCAACAAGAGTTCTTCCTTTTCGTGGTTCAAGTGAGGACAAAGAACTATGAAGTTAAGCGTGCTAAGGCGGGAATAATACTAGGATAGGTGACCTCCTGAGAAGTTCTCGGGTTGGTATGGGATGGCGCTTCTAAGGCCTCGGGCCTTTCAGCGCCAAATTCGAGCGACTCAATGACCAAGTAATTGTATCTGGCGGAAACCGCTAAAAAAACGAATTGCCACGGGAGCCAAATCCGAGCAACCCGAACGTGATCATTGAGAAGATTTGATGCAAAATCTCAACAATTCAGCAAGATAGGACGCGTACCAACCCAAGGCACGGTAGAAAACATCATCGTCGGGTTTTCAAACGCATAAAACAGGTCCATGCACTTCTCAGAGGAAGTGCACGGTCAGTGCACAACATTTTGATATCCTAGAGGAAGTGCACGGTCCGTGATAGTTCCCTGGAGTCTCGAAGGAAGTGCATAAACCAAACGTCCTGTATGATTTTCTAATTTTTTTTTTGCACGGTCGATGCATTAATATGCACAACCGGTGCAAATTTTCAGCGTTTGAACGATTTGTCGTCAATTAGGAGCACATCTTGTGACCCTCGATCGGGGATCCGTGCAGCTACCGCAGTATCAACAAAGGAGTCCACGTGGACGACTTTTGGAATAGATTACGGGGACAGAGCGCATAATCGACCCACACTCTGTAAATTAAATGAATCGCATTTCGAAGTTATCGGATCCTATGACCTCGGTCGAGTCCGAAGAATCTGAGGCGCAAAATGAAAAGGAAAAATATATTATTCCCAAGAAAGCATTAATTAATCTATTTGATAAATAAGGCATAATAAATAGCTAGCCTATTTAATTAAATAAGACATTATAATATCTAAATAAGGATTTCTATAAATAAACAGGTATTTATTTACCCTAAAGCTCTCTTTTTTCTAAGGGAATATTTATTCTATACGCTCTAGGTTTTCTGGCTCCATTGACTTTAAGAATAATTGTCTGACTTGAGCGTCAGATGGGATTTAGGCGGGATCCATCCCTCCCGCTCACGTTTGTTCGTGTTTCAGATCATTGAATTAAAGTTTATTCGAGTTCCTAATGGCGGATATCAATCATTTCTTAATCAATTTCTTGGAGATACAAATTCCTTCAACTACAGTTCTCAAAAGAGGACAAGCCGCCTGGTGGCAATTTTGTAACTTTGACAAATTTTCAAAAAAAGCCTCAACAAATAATGGGTCTCTTAAAAACACTAGATCAACTTAGTGCAGTGATGCGAACAACCCCTGAAAGTGTCGTTGCAATCGCAGGATCTTCGTTTCCTCAACCTTGTAGTCGATTCTCCTCTTGCGTAGCCAAAGATATGGCTTTCTTGAAGGTGCGTGAAACAGGCCAAAGTGATGGCCAAAACTCATCCAAAGAGATGGACGTAGGGATCAACGTGATGATCGCGAGATACCGAAGAGACGGTGTTTGATTGCTCGAAGCGACGAGATACGGGATAGTTAGATCCGGGGGATCGTAGGGAAGATGCAAGGGATTTTGGAAAGGAGTATGACTCAACTTAATTATCAAAATCTGTATAACATTACAAACTAGGGTTTGCTAGCTTAAATAACTACTTAGAAATAATAATAAAATAATAATAAGTTTAGGAATAAAACGTCTGTCGCCAAAGCCCGGTCCAAATTCCACGGGCGCAAAAACAAAACCGCGTGCGCGGATTGGTCTCTACAAATGGAAGGGGTCTTCCTGCAGTGTTGAATCCGCGGGCGCGGAAGTGGCTTCCGCGGTCGCGGAAAACATTCTGTAAAAGGGGGTCTTCAATAGCGACGAATCAGCGGGCGCGAAAGTGGCTTCCGTGGTCGCGGAAAACATTATGTAAAGTCATCTTCATCAGCGACGAATCCGCGGGTGCAGATGTGGCTTCTGTGGGCGCGGAAAACCTTCTGTAATGTGGCTAAGGTAGGACCTCACCCAACCCTTCATAGGTCATAAGAAGGACCCATTTAGGACTAGATGAACCCGAGTCACTCGCGTAAGCTCGGGAGACTAAGGATTGAGTCGCTCGTTCCATTGCCCTTGCGCGAGCTCTTGTTATCGAACCATTCGAGCGCACCCCCATTGTTTCCTCTTCGTCCTTCGCCTTCATCGAGGGGGTCATGGAGCTATCAATCTCCCCTTCTTGGCAGCGAAGCGTCCCCGCTTTGTCCTCGTCGTCAAAAGTAGGAGGCGTATAAGGAGAAAGATCAGCGATGTTGAAAGTAGGATGCGCACCATAGTCATCGGGTAAATCCAAGCGATAGGCGTTGGCCCCAAGGCATTGTAGCACCTGGAAAGGACCATCACCTCTTGCATCCAGCTTGTGACGTCGTTTCAATGGAAAGCGTTCCTTGCGCAAGTGTAGCCAAACCAAGTCGCCTGGCTCATAGGCAACCGGACGTCGGTTTTTGTTGCGTTGCGCATCTATCTGCTCGGACCTCCGCTCCAGATGCTGCCTCGTCCTCTCATGTAGGGCCTTGACCTGGTCCGCACGCTCCACTCCCTTGATGCTTTCCTTTTCCTTCATTGGTCGTGGTACTAGATCCAAAGGGGTGAGCGGATTGAGGCCGTAGACCACCTAGATCGGAGTCTTCTGCGTAGCCGAGTGCATAGACCTGCAAGAAAGGGCATCAGCAACCACATTCTCCTTACCTTTCTTGTACTTGACCACATAGGGGAAGATCTCCATGAACTCCACCCATCGTGCATGGTGTCGGTTGTACTGGCTCTTCAAGTACTTCAACGCCTCATGGTCCGAGTGAATGACAAACTCCTTAGGCCATAGATAGTGCTGCCAAGTCTTCAACACCCGAATAAGAGCATAGAGCTCCTTGTCATAAGTGGGGTAGTTGAGTTGGGCCCCTGTGAGCTTCTTGCTAAAGTAAGCAATGGGACGCCTATCTTGCAGCAAGACCCCTCCAATTCCATGATGAGAGGCGTCACACTTGATGTGTTCTTGCCTCCGATGACAAGCCAATTGTCAAAGGCGATACCTTTGGATCTAGTCTTGGACGAGAAGTCACGTTGTCTTGCACGAAAGGTTGACAAGTTGGACACAGTGGTGCTGTGAAGCGAACCCGGTGGCTAACGCGATGATGTCCGCGAGCGATTGACTGGATGGGTGTCTGGGCTTGTTGGTGACGGCGATAGCAAAGACAATGACGAGTGTCAAGGCGATGCTAGCGACGACGACAATGAAGGAATTGGTGGCGATGGTGAACGCGATGGAAGCGATTGATGGGGTGAAGCGATGGCGGAAGCGATTTGATGAGGGATATATGACTTGAAAAGACAAGTCTTTGGGTGTCGTAGCGTCGACTGCGGATGAAGGGAGATGCGAAGGAAGACTTGGCTTGAAGGTTCAAGCAATTGCCGTAGCATCGGCGGCGGAGGGAATGGGGATGCGAAGATAAAGGGTGACGTCCGATCAAGGGAAGGAGGATAAACACTCTACTTGAAACCTTGATTAAAATTGAACGTGCTGCAACTAATAACATAGTTTGACTTAAATACTAGAGGCGAGACATCGGATGGGCCGAGTCGAGCCTAGTGGGCTAGCCCATGCAAGCATGCAAAAGGCACAAACCCTAAAATAGAAAGGACTATAAAAGGAAACTATCTTAAATAAGCAATAATAACAATTATAGAAAGCGTCTAAAAAAGAACGCGGCGAAGGCATGGATGCAAACACCGCGAGGAACGGCGACGAAGGGTCGATGGCCTCGCGAGTGGGTGCACGCGATGCCGGCTGTGAAGATCGCGATGTTTCAATGCCGATCGTGGCGAGGGCGACGAGTCTTGGGTTGGCGTCAGGGTTCCCTTGGCCAGCGACGACGCGTGCGACAAGTGATGCGACGGCGTTCGCGATGGCTTTGGACCTGGACCTTGTCACTGGGCCCTCTGAGCGAAGGCTCATGGCTTCTTCCTCGTCTTGGGCTGTCATGGGAGGCAAGGTCACATCAACACTCTACCTCAAAATTCTTGGAGAAGTCCGGTAATTTCAGCAAAGGGGCATTGCACAAACGGTCCTTCAAGGTGGTGAATGTGGCCTCGTGTGTGTCCGTCCACTCAATTGATGCAGCCTTCTTTGTGAGCTCATGTAACGGGGCTGCAATGGTGGAGAAATCACGCACAAACCTGCGGTAAAATCCAGCCAAGCCAAGGAATGACCGAACCATGGTTGGAGTTGTGGGACGTGGCCATTCTTCTATGGCGCGGATCTTCTCTTGGTCGACTTTCAGCCCATCCTTGTATACAACAAAACCAAGAAAAATAGTAGATTCCGAGCAAAAAGAACATTTACCAAGGTTAGCATAAAGTTTCTCATGCCTAAGACACTCTAATACCTTCCTAAGATGCTCAACATGCTCATCTAACGACCTGCTGTAAACAAGGATATCATCGAAGTAGACAACTACAAATTTTCCTAAGTAAGCCCTTAAAATATGATTCATCAATCGCATAAAAGTGCTAGGAGCATTGGTCAAACCAAAAGGCATAACCAACCAGTCATAAAGGCCATACTTAGTCTTAAAAGCAGTTTTCCACTCATCACCCTCATGCATCCTAATTTGATGATAACCACTCTTAAGATCAATTTTTGAAAATAAAGTAGCACCATGCAATTCATCAAGCATATCATCAAGTCTAGGAATAGGGTGTCGATACTTCACCGTAATTTGGTTGATTGCCCGACAATCAACACACATGCGCCAACTACCGTCCTTCTTAGGCACTAGAATGACCGGTACTGCGCATGGGCTTAAGCTCCCTCAGACGTGGCCCTTATCCATCAACTCTTGCACTTGACACTGCAATTCCTTGGTCTCTTCCGGGCTCACGTGGTATGCAGCTCGGTTAAGTAGAGAGGCGTCGGGCACAAAGTCGATTTGATGCTCAATTCCACGTATAGGTGGCAATCCTTCGGGCAACTCTTCGGGCATCACATCCTCAAATTCCTGCAAAAGAGAAGTCACTGCAGGGGGTAAATCAACAAGATCTTTAACATTTAAAAGACACGCGAAAGGAACAAGTAAAAAACAAGGAAGACGTCCCTGAATGATTGGGGAGACATCCCGAGACCTAGCCAAGAGAAGTCGGTTTTCACAAGATCCTTGAATGCCATTTTGAGCTGGCTTAGGGGGCTGTTTTGTTGCTGATTTTTGTGGCTTCTCACGGCCAGCTGAGGGCAGTGTATGTCCCTTGGCTTGTTCAAGTGCCTTGACTCGGTTCCTTTCAACTTGATCTTGCATAATCTCATGAGGGCTCATAGGAAGCAATGTTACCTTTCTTCCATTGTGCATGAAGACGTAGTTGTTGAGGAATCCATCATGAAGAGCTTTCTTGTCAAATTGCCAAGGTCGCCCTAAGAGATGATGAGTTGAATCCATGGGCACTACGTCACAAAGCACCGAATCCTTGTAATGACCAATGCTGAAATTTATTGTGCATTGTTGCTTCACAAAATTGGAATCATCACCCGCGGAGATCCATTGTAGACTATAAGGTTGTGGGTGCGGAGTCGTATTGAACTTGAAGTGCTTGATCACCTTTTCATTGATGATATTGCAACAACTTCCACCATCTATAACGACACTCAAAGAAGCACCATGGACCGCACACTTAGTATGAAACAAATTTTCATGTTGGTCAAGTAAGGTACCTTTTTTGGCTGTAAGAACGCGGCGTGTAACCAAGCTAAGAGGCACGTTGCCTTGCTCATCCATAGGGCTGCATATGTATCCGTCCAAGCCTTCCTCCTCCTCATGGTCGTAGGTGTCAAATACCGGCCCGACTTCGGAAGTGTCCTCGTCAAAAGACTCGTAGCCGGAAGTGTTCGAGAAGAGGACGCGCTTGTTGTTGGGGGCAGTCCCGCTACATGTGGCCACGCCCTTGGCACTTAAAACAGACCTTGTCTCGTGCCCTATCATCGAAAGGAGGCGCTCGACGCTGTGGTGGCTCATTGACGCGCGCCAATGTGTTGCTCGGCCGAGTGGCCGGCGCCGGCGTTGTAGTCGCGGGAGCGGACTGAGAAGAGGAGCGCACATTAGAATTAAACAAACCTGAATTAGGGGAAGGAGCATACCTTGTATTAGGGCGAGACCAAGACGCTCTCTTAGCCGCTTGAGCTTGCGACCATATCTCTTGTGCCGTATGTGCGCACTTTTGGAGGTCTCGTATGTTAAGCACCCTAAGTTGATTTCTAATAGGCTCATGCTGGCCACGAAGGAACATACTCCGAAAGTCCTCGTCAGTGTGATAGATATCTGCCTTATGGGACAACTCTTCAAGTTCAGCATAAAAATCAAGGGGAGCCGCTAGTTGTATCTTGAGGCATATTTCGGAAGTAAAGTCCTCGGGGACATACTTCTTTCTCATGATCCGCATAAGATGGCGCCATGAAGTGACTGGACGCTCATGGCGACGCTCAAGGTCAGCTCGGAAATGATGCCACCAAGCCTTGGCGGCGCCGTCGAAGTGCAAAGCGGCGGTTTCAACCCTGTCTTTTTACGGGTAGCGATAATGATCCAAAATATACTTCGTGGATTGCTGCCAATCAAGGAGCTTAATGGGATCAAATTCACCAAAAAAGTTTGGAATTTTTACCTTAATGTCGGGGCGACGCGGTCCATGGCACCCAGGGCTCGGCCGGCGCCGTTCCGGTGTGTGCCGGCGGTTGCCGCAACGCGCGGGGCACATCTCCGCCTGGCGTTCCAACTCATACGCCTCATAGTCATCAAATCCGTCATGGGAGTAGTCCGAGGCGCAATCATCGTCATCAGCAAGCTCGGATTCGGGCTTGTCATACCTCGTAGGTTGTCGGTCTCTTTCCCGACGACGACGACGGGAGCGATCCGAGGAGTAATCCTCATCTCTAGGAGAAAACGTAGGATTATACCGAACGCTGGGGTCGACACGCTTAGGAGGGTAGCCTTTGATTTGAGAGCGAAGGCGATCATGAGGGGTAGACAAGGCGCCCTTACCCTTGCGGTCCATTGGCCGACTGGTTGAGGCCGTAGGGTTCAACAATGGGTCAGCCATGGGTAACCTCATATCACTCATGGCCCGACAAAGTTGCGCAAGCTCGGCATCCTTCACGGCCAGTTGGCGGTCTTTATCTTCATTCGATGCATGAAGTGCGTCAATTTGCTCATAGGCGGAGTCCATGTGTCCGAGGCTGTGGTGGCCCGTAGAAGGAGAGTAGCTTGTCGTACGAAACTCCATAGTACCTATACGAAGCATACAACACAAGGGGGTAAGTTGCACCAAGCAAAAGAACAAGTCCAAGCCAAGTCCTTGTCTCAAAAGTGAACCAAGAAATTATCCGCTAGGCATACTGTTGGGCCTGGATTCTCCAGAGAAGATGGGTCAAATCGGTCGAGCCCAAGCCCATTGCCAATCAGAAGATCGAAGAAGAAAGCCCAGAGGATCCGACGAGACGTCTCTGGTCGAATGCCTTCCGACAGGATCGCGAGGATCTCGCCAAGCATTAAATGCTAGATCACGCAACGGCCACTGCCTTCAAACCACCATAAACGCAGAGATTTAATGGCACAATCTTCACCATCACTCCGAGCATTGAAGATGGAATATTCGGCCGAAGCATAAACGGTCACAAGAGTAAAAGACTTACCATATCAGGACGACGAGGAAGATAAGAAGAAGCCTACACAATTACACACAGGACAGGCGTTCGGAAAAAAAACAACTCACCAGAATAGCACTCTCGCTCTCGACCTAGCTCTCTAACGGCTGCTTACGCTAGATCCCTGCCGATCGCCACTCACAAGTCGCCGGTCGAGTCCCACTCGATCTTTGGTTTTATTATGATAAGTTGTATCACGATTCAGTCTGATTCACACGACATCTAATAAGATCATCATGCTATTATACATTTATTCTGTGTTTATCTATTTTTGGCTTGGTTTGGATTGTTTTCTATCACCCGATCGACTAGTTACCCCGTCTAAGGCGATTTAGGTCGTCCGATCTTTTCGCCCCAAAACAATTTGGCGCCCACCGTGGGGCAACTTGCCGATCACCCTTCCGAAACCTTCCAACCATGACTATTGACCCTCCTACTGACAATCAAGAACTACGTCTCGAAGACGAAACCCAAACTACAGAAAACCCAACCGAAAATCCTACCCCAACCCAGTTCCAAGAACTCTCTCAAAAAATGGCCGCCCTTTAAGAGGAACTAGCCCAGCAACGTCAGAAAACCGAAGCCCTAGCCGCTTTGTCAACCCAAACGACCAGAAGAAGACATCATTGACACCAATAACGACTGGACGCTACCTTACATCAGGTGGTTAAAAGACGGCATTCTACCCGACGACAAGATAGAAGCAAAAAGGCTCAAGGTACAAGCACTCTCTTACGATATCATTGCCAATATCTTGTATAAAAGATCTGTTACAGGGCTACTCCTACGATGCCTTAAGACTCCAGAAGTCGGACATATCTTACAATCATTACACGAAGGAGAGTGTGGCAACCACACCGGCGGACAAAGCCTCTCAGGAAAAGCCCTCCGAAACGGGTACTATTGGCCAACAATGAACCAAGACGCCATGAAATACACCAAGAAGTGCGACGCCTGCCAGCGGCACGCACCCGTCCATCATCAGCCTTCAGAGCTCCTCCATCCGACCCTGGCTCCATGGCCCTTCATGCGATGGGGAATGGACATCGTCGGAAAGCTTCCCCCCGCGTCGGGTCAAAGAGTTTTCTTCCTTGCCATGACGGACTACTTCTCTAAATGGATCGAAGCCGAAGCCTACAGAGAGGTAAAAGATCAACACGTCATTTCATTCATAAAACGCAATATCTTGTGCAGATTTGGCGTCCCATCAGAAATCGTGTGCGACAACGGTTCCCAATTCATCAGTCATAAGACTCGAGCCTTCTGCGACCAATGGAACATCAAATTGGTCACATCCACACCTCGGTATCCGCAATCCAACGGACAAGCCGAATCCAGCAACAAGATCATTATCAACAACCTCAAGAAACGCCTCACAGGGGCTAAAGGCAAATGGGCAGACGAACTCCCACTTATTCTCTGGTCCGATAGGACTACTCCAAAGAATGCGATCGGGCAATCGCCTTTCTCTCTCGTCTACGGGAGTGAAGCGGTCATCCCGGCTGAGTTACTGGTTCCGACCGCTCATTGTAACCTTCAGACAAGTGAACAGAACGACATCGAACTAACACACAATCTCGACACAGCGGACGAAATCAGAGAGAGAGCTCGAATCAGGATGGTGAGGTTCCAACAACAAGTCGCAAGGAGTTACAACAAGAACGTCCGAATCAAGGTGTTCAAGGTCGGAGACTAGGTCCTAAGGAAGACATTCCAGAACACCAAGAACCCATCCGACGGAAAGCTAGCACCACAATGGGAAGGACCTTACTTGATCACCGAAGTGGTCGGACAAGGAGCATATCAGTTAGAAGACAAAGACGGACAACCAATCCCGAGGAGTTGGAACGCAGCACATCTCAAGCTATACCATTTCTGAACCGATAAGGTAAAAACATCACGCAAAATTCTATGCATCGCATATACATGGCTACCTATCGCATGCTGTCATATATACATTGCCATATGTCGCATATATATCGCATGCTATCGCATATACATTGCCATCCGTCGCATACATATCGCATGCCATCGCATATACATCGCTACTTTCTTTTACATGTCATCATCTGACACTAAGCGAGGATTTCCTCCTTACAAAAACACAAATGCAGAACAACATTTACATTGGACCCCGTCGTCCGCAAATGGACCCAATCGTCCGTAAATGGATCCTATCATCCGCATATAGCGCTTACATTACACAATCGATCGGATTACGGGGAGATGACAACACAGGCACGTCGGCACACTGCCTACCTTATACAAAACATAAGGTACAACACCTTATTACATTCACGCAATTAAACATAAGGAACAAATACCTTATTATATATTGCTTACCTCCCGGCATAATGTCATGACTAACACATACACAAACACATCGCAGGCCTGCTCTACATACATACACACGGTGAAACCCCACTCGACGGAGCACACGGGTGAAACCGACATACACGACATACTAAACGTCATCGACAACTTCCTCGAAAGTTCGACGAACATGTATGAAACAAACTAGCATGCAATTCTACATATAAAAACGCATTTGCAGCAAAATAAAAAACATTTTTATAAATACGCGACCCGCGATGGCGGACGGGTCGCCAAACCACATTGTCTTCCTACACATCTGTAGGACTTCATTAAACAGAAATATTCTGCGACCCGCGATGGTGGACGGGTCTCCAAAACATACATTATCCAAAGGCACCAAATGTCTAAACCCACACACAAGTGGGACAAACAAAGTCAAGCATCAGGAACAACAACGTTGCCTTCGACAAGGGATGGCTCCAATGGGGCTATCTCATCGGTTGGCTTAGCATCGCCAGAATGAGCTTCGTCCTCATCGGCATCTTCATCCACAGCCTCTTCTCCGATGCCGGCTAAGCAGAACAGCTCCTGACCAGGATCGCCCTTTGGAAACATGGAGTCCAAAGTCTCCTTCTCCGCCTTCAGGTCCCAGAGCTCATGCTTGCCCTCGTTGAACTCTTCAATCATCTCGATGCGCGATTTCACCGCGTAGAAGGCCCCAACGTCGCCAGTAATCTGACCGTCGCCAATCCGAGCCCGCTTCACTTCCTCCTCAATGCCTGCCCTGCACTCTTCAAACTCCCTCTGACATGCGACCAGCTCCCCTTGACAACTCTTCAGCTCCCTGGTGAGACGACGCTCAGTCTCACGACAGTGACTCTCCGCTCCCTCCAGCTTGGTCCTTAAAGAGGCAAGGTCGGACTCTGACCTAGCAGCGCTGTCCTCAGCCTTGACAAGCATCGCATGGAACCGGAGTAAGCTCCTAAGAAGTATTGAAAAGCCTGACAAAAAGGCATACGACAACACAAATATGCGAATCAGAAAACACAGTCGAACAACAGAAATACAAAAACGCACAAAACAAAGGGCAACACACCCTCCATGCGGAACTGCCCGCTTCACCAATGCAGTCCAAAGGGGAGACGTCCTTAACTTCCGACTTCAAAGTCGGGTCTTGAGCGCGAAAAAGATCAACGATCAACGGCCCTGCGGCACCGATCTTGCCGACCCCTTCGGCGGTCGCGCCTTTCTTCTTAGGGACGTCCTCCGCCTTGACATCATCAGGACGAGCGCTCGCTTTCCTCTTAGAGCCAGCTTTAACCGTAGTCGTCAGGTCAATCAGAGCCGGTTTACTCGATGCCGCCTTGGCTACTGCTTTCCTTTGCTCAATCAAGCCTTTTCCCGACACCACCCTCAGGCGAGCACTCGACCGACCACCAGGGGAACCTGACACGATAGGACAACAAAAAGGAGAAATCCTAAAGTACACGACAAAGTGAAAAACAATAAAAAGACTCCTAAAGCCGAAAGTCTACCTTTCGCACGAGATGAAGAAACATTCGACATATCTTCTTGTGAGGCAGGAGTCGTCGCCAGCAAGTTGACGTTCATAAATTTCCTTTCAGACGCGGGAATCTCAAGCACAATCTTTGACAAGCCCTCTAATCGGCTACTCACTTCTAGATCCTCTGGTTCGGGGACTACAAAAAAGAAAAGTTAAAGCAAGAGTTAAGACACACAAATACACGAAAGAAAAGACAAGTACATACTATCGACTCACCACTCCGTCAACAAAAACGGACATTCTCCCTCCTTCTCCAGAGAAGAGTGTTCGACGAAAAAGAACTTCGACCCCCATCCGCGGTCGTTAACATCAGGGCTCTGCATCAAGGGCTTCCGACCAGGTCGGACACGCAACTGAACGCGACAGGAACTCTTTGATCCTATGAAGTAGTTGTACCACAGGGCATCGAAGTCAAAATCAGCCCTAGTTTGAACATTCACAAGGTCTAAAACCCTAAGTACTCTCCACGCCTGAGGCATTACTTGACATGGTGTCAGCGCCAACATAGCTAAGAAGTCCCTGACAAGGGGGGAAAAAGGAAACCTATGCCCTATTCTAAACGGGTAAGAGTAGAAGCAGACCCATCCCTCATAGCGAGCATCGGCCCTCTCGTCTGGGTGAGGCAGCCTGGCAACCGTCTCCGGCGGAAAACCTCCGACTTGGAGCACCTGATCCAGTTCCGCCTGGGACATAGTGCTAACCAACGCATCCGACTCCTTCAAAATAAAACGAGGAGGAGCTTCGCCTTCACGAGAATCGGAGAGAGTCTTTGACGACTCAAAAGCCTCGAGAGAAACCATTTCGAGAATGGGAAAAGAGGAGAATCGAAGAGCTACGACTAAGAGAAATCAGAAAGCTATGGCAAGAGAAACCAAGAGGCTTACCAGAAACTTGCAAAGGAAGATGATGAAGAGTAATCGATTCCTTCTACTACGAATTTATGGAGGGAAGTGAAGGCCTTCAGAGGCGTCGCATCATGCCTCGATCACGCGCCACGTAGCCCTGAGCAAACGCGCCAAATTGGAAGGTGGAGATCGCGTCTAGAGAAGTTACCACGGATTCCGGTCAACTTGCCTAAACCGTAAGCCCATAGCAACTTAGGGCTATTGTTGGGCCTGGATTCTCCAGAGAAGATGGGTCAAATCGGTCGAGCCCAAGCCCATTGCCAATTGGAAGATCGAAGAAGAAAGCCCAGAGGATCCGACGAGACGTCTCTGGTCGAATGCCTTCCGACAGGATCGCGAGGATCTCGCCAAGAATTAAATGCTAGATCACGCAACGGCCACTGCCTTCAAACCACCATAAACGCAGAGATTTAATGGCGCAATCTTCACCATCACTCCGAGCATTGAAGATGGAATATTCGGCCGAAGAATAAACGGTCACAAGAGTAAAAGACTTACCATATCAGGACGACGAGGAAGATAAGAAGAAGCCTACACAATTACACACAAGACAGGCGTTCGGAAAAAAAAACAACTCACCAGAATAGCACTCTCGCTCTCGACCTAGCTCTCTAACGGCTACTTACGCTAGATCCCTGCCGGTCGCCGGTCGCCACTTACAAGTCGCCGGTCGAGTCCCACTCGATCTTTGGTTTTATTACGATAAGTTGTATCACGATTCAGTCTGATTCACACGACATCTAATAAGATCATCACGCTATTATACATTTATTCTGTGTTTATCTATTTTTGGCTTGGTTTGGATTGTTTTCTATCACCCGATCGACTAGTTACCCCGTCTAAGGCGATTTAGGTCGTCCGATCTTTTCGCCCCAAAACACATACTAATTTTGGTTGCTCGTGAGGAGGGAGATGTTTGAACGGAAGGCAACAAAGCAAGAACTAGCAAATCAAGTCCCAAACAACACACAAATTCCCAAGTTCAAGCAGATCAAATCAAGTTTCTTAGAATTAATCACAAGAGAGTTGAAAATATTGCCCTTTTCAAGGAAAGTTGCGTAGAGACATGAAAGGAGTGAAGATGGAGTATGGCCGTATGGTGCGTTCTCTTGCCATTTTTTTTGGCTTCCGTCTTCCCAAACCTTTTTTGTTTGATGGAAGGTGAGAATTGATTGTTTTTTTTTGTACGGCCACACTGTTTTTTTTTGTTGATTTGATTTCTAATCAAACAAGAAAGAACCACACAAGCACGTGCATGAGAAAGAAGGAATAGACGTATGCAACTATGAGGGAATAAGATCGAACAACTAGTCTAGCAATTAATCCAAAGATGAAGCAAGAATGAATCAAACAAATAAACAAGGAAATCAACGTATGCAAATAAGGGAACAAGATATTGCTAGAATGAGAGATTTAAGGAAATTGAAAAGTCAAAGATTACTCTTACTTGAGAATAACCAAAACCTAAAGGGAAGTAGGGAAGATGCAAGGGATTTTGGAAAGGAGTATGACTCAACTTAATTCTCAAAATCTGTATAACATTACAAACTAGGGTTTGCTAGCTTAAATAACTACTTAGAAATAATAATAAAATAATAATAAGTTTAGGAATAAAATGTATGTCGCCGAAGCCCGGTCTAAATTCCGCGGGCGCGGAAACAAAACCGCGGGCGCGGATTGGTCTCTGCAAGGGGGGGGGGTCTTCCTGCAGTGTCGAATCCGCGGGCGCAGAAGTGGCTTCCGCGGTCGCGGAAAACATTCTGTAAAAGGGGGTTTCAGCAACGACAAATCTGCGGGCGCGGAAGTGGCTTTCGCGGTCGCGAAAAACATTATGTAAAGTCCTCTTCATCAGCGACAAATTCGCGGGCGCGGATGTGGCTTCCGTGGGCGCGGAAAACCTTCTGTAACGTGGCTAAGACAGGACCTCACCCAACCCTTCATAGGTCAAAAGAAGGACCCATTTAGGACTAGATGAACCCGAGTCACTCGCGTAAGCTCGGGAGACTAAGGATTGAGTCGCGCGTTCCATTGCCCTTGCGCAAGCTCTTGTTATCGGACCATTCGAGTGCACCCCCATTGCTTCCTCTTCATCCTTCGCCGTCATCGAGGGGGTCATGGAGCTATCATGCAGCTTGTACAAGGGTGAGGGGTGTGTGTGTACTTGGGTTCAAGTCCCCCCCACTCCCTTTTTTCATTTTATTTTGTCTCCCTCTCTCTTGATTTATTTTAATTACTCAAGTAAACCCAAATGTTTAATAATAATATTTTAAAACCAAACATTTTATTTTATCCAAAATAGCTATAAATTTCATTTTCTTAACTATTTTCTAATTTTTCGAGTCATTTTTCTAGCCAATCAATTTATGCATTTGACGATCACCATTATGTGCATTTCGGTTATAATTGCATTTGACGAATACCATTATTTTTATTTGGTAAATATGTGAATGTTCATTTGATTATAACGTAAATGTTCATTTCGCGAACAACATTATTGCATTCGCTTATAACGTGAATGTGCATTTGGTTATAATATGAATGTGCATTTGGTTACACTCTGAATGTGTTTTTTGGAGCCAGGTCACATTCTTTTTTTTTAAATTTTTTTAAATTTTTTCTCAAACATTCATTTATTTTTTTAAATTTTTTTAATTCATTTTTTTCCAATCAATTTGTGCATTTGGCGAATACTATTATGTGCATTTGATTATAAAATGAATGTGCATTTGGTTATAGTGTGATATGTGAATGTGCATTTGACCAACATCATTATGTGCATTTGGTTAAAACATGAATATGCATTTTGTTATAATGTGAATGATCATTTGGTGATAATATGATGTGCATTTGGTCATAACGTGATGTGCATTTGGTTAGAACACGATGTGCATTTGAATTTGTATGATGTGCATTTGATTATAACGTAATGTGCATTTGATATACAAATGCACATCCTATGTACAAAAATAACTATGTATTTGATATACTAATCCTCATCTAGTTATATACAAATACACATCTAGTTATATACAAATGCAGAACCTAAAAAAATACTAGATATGCATTTGATATACAAATGCACATCTAATTATATACAAATGCACATCCTATATACAAAAAAAACTGTGCATTGATATACAAATTCACATCAAATTATACATAAATGCACATCTAGTTATATACAAATACACATCTTGAAAAAATACTAAATTTGCATTTGATATACAAATGCACATCTAGTGATATAAAAATGCACATCTAGTTATTTATAAATGCACATCTAAAAAAACGTACTAGATGTACATTTGATATAAAAATGCACATCTAGTTATATACAAATGCACGTCCTATTTATTTGATATACAAATGCACAACTAGTTATATACAAATGTACATCATAAAAAAAAGCTAAATGTGCATTTTCACATCTAGTTACATATAAATGCACATCTAGATATATACAAATGCTATCCTAAAAAAACTTTGCCTAGAAAAAAAGTTTGAAAAAAAAAGTTCTGAAAAATGCAAAATAATAAATTAAAAAAGTGATGACACATGACAATTTCTCGCGCGGGGGGTGGGGAGGGGAGGGGGGGTGTTCAAGTATATTAAGCTTATGTACATGAATTCCATGTTTAGCAAAAATCTATTAACCATTTTATAGTTTAACTTTTTTTTGTAAAGGATTCATCAATTTCAATTTAGGAAATAATTTAAAAATTACTTCTATATCTAACTTGTTAACATGTGTTCATAAGGACACACTTAACAAGAGATCAAATCTTCTACTCCCTTTTATGCTCCCTTCCTTGCTCCCTCTATGTTAAACTTGTTTATTTTACATCCTAAACCTTAAATCCTAAAACATAAATCCTAAAATATAAATCCTACACCCTAAATCATAAACCCTAAACCATATATCCTAAACCCTAAATTCTAACACCTAAATTTTAAATGATAAATTCTAAATCTTAATTATTAATCCTAATTTAAGATTTAAAATATAAAATAAGCAAGTAAAACCTAATGAAAGCCTAGAAGGCAACACAATTAGGGAGTACGGAATTTGAAGTGACTTAACAAACCCATTTATTAAAATTCTTCGCAATATCTCTAAGCTTATCATTTTTATGATCTATATTTTATATCATTATTATTATTATATTTTCCTTTTTAGGATTGAAAGATTTGAAAAAAATTGAAATGAGTTTTATGAAATTCACGTTCATCCAGGCTTTAAACTAACTACATTATACATCGTGCATATATCGTACGTTAATTATTGCTTATAATCAGGAACGCGTTATGCATCCTAATTTAAGAAATATGCGTTAAATTGAAAAAGAAATGTGCATCATATAAAAGGCTTTTAAAACCTCAAGCAAATAAATCTTGAATTTTTACTTAACATAAATTCTTAACTTCTGCTACAACTCATATGATAATGATTATTATCTGGCGGGTCGGGTTGAGTTTGGGTCATTTCGGATTCAGGTCAATTCGGATTAGGACCAATGTCCGATATTATTACAAGTCAGACCATGTCGAGTCGGATCGGATCAGATATTCGTTTATCGGATGAGATCGGGTAATCAGGTCAATTTCGGTCGGGTTAATTTGGATTTCGATCAAATTTAGGGCTGCCAATCGGGCAAATCGGATCGATTTCGGGTCGGTTCATTTTGGTTTCGGATTAATCCGGGCTAATGTCATATTCAAATGTATTTTGACAACTCAATCCAATTCGGGTCGATCGGGTCAATTGTTCATTTAATTGGGAGAAGTCGGATATTTGGGTCAATTTCGATGGGTTATTTCGGATTATGACCGAACTAGATTTTGTGTAAATCATATTTCGGCTGAGTCGGATTTCAGATAAATATGAGTTCGAATGAATAAGATTTCATTTAAGTACGATCTCAAAAGAACCGCATTTCATATAAATCAAATTGTGGTTGAAAAGTATTTCGATGGAATCGGTTTTCGATTGAAGGCAAACATAATTACAACAATATATATATATATATATTCACTATGAAATCTCCTATCATTGGAGTTCTATATTTAAGATTGGGTTTTGGTAAAAATGATTCTTACGGTAAATAGTGAGGATAAATCTAGACCTTTAAGGTTATGATCTAACGATAAGGAAAGTTTATGATCAAACGATAAGGAAATTTTAGGATCAGGTGGCATTGGTTTTTTCTGTTATTTCGGGCTATCGAGTTTGGGTTTTCATGTGATTTCAAATCAGTCAACTTTGGGTTTTCGGGTGATTTCGGATCGGGCAACTTCGGGTTCTCGGATGATTTCGGATCGGGTAACTTTGGCTTTTTGGGTGATATTGGATTGGGCAACTTTGGGTTTTCGGGTGATTTCGGGTCGGGTGACTTCGGGTACCGGGTTGATAACGGGCTAGTCCGTTCGGGTTATTTTTGGATTTGGGCTAGTCGGTTTGGGTCGGGTCAGGCTCGGGTATACATTTTATTATTATTTTCGGATATCGAACGAGTTCGGTGTCGGGTGGGTCGTTCGGATCGGGTCAAGTTTTGATAGCCCTAATTATTACAATATAAAATGAGAATTCTCATAACTCTGGGATAGAGCAAAAATCAAAGATTATGATTAAATTTTCATTAAAGGTCATGTGTTATGCATATGACCTCATTTAGAAGATTTGGTTAAACAAGCTTCCGAAGGTCAACAACGGTGTTGACCGACCTATTTTTTTCCAGGTCCATTGTTTTTCGTGCGCCAACCTAAGATCGAATGTGCACATATTTTGGCATGGATGTGTATAGATATTGACCTGTATGTTACACAAGTTTTGACATACCAACTTTTTTTTCCGGGGCTATTTTTTTCGCGCGCACCTAAGATCGAATGTGCACATGCTTTGACCTGTGTGTGCATAGATATTTACCCGTATGTGCAAAAGTTTTAACAAAACCATTTTTTTTGCGCGCAACTGAAATGAAATGTGCACATGTTTTGGCATGTGTATGCATAGATATTGACCATATTTGCATTAGTTTTGACAAACCAATTTTTTTCTTGAGCATTTTTTTTGCGTGTGCACCTTAGATGAAATATATGTGCACATGTTTTGACCAACCAATTTTTATTAAATTTTTTGGGGAAAAAATTTTCAACGCAGGCGTATGAGATGATATGTGCACATGTTTTGCCTTGTGTGTATAAATATTGACATGTATATGCATCTAAATTATACCGTGTGTGCATACATTTTTTCATATACAAATGTGCACGAGTTTTAAACTGTGTGTGTATGACATGTGTAGTGCGTACGTTTTGCGTGTATGTGCATGAGTAATGACTTGTATGTGCACTTAATTTGTACTATGTGTGCATAAATCGTGTATGTATATATCTATTAATATATATATATATATATATATAGTATCAGGCCCCATTCTTATGTGATCAAGCCCTTTTTTTGCATAGATTAAATTAACTATTAATATATATATATATATATATATATATATATATATATATATATATATATAGTATCAGGTTCAAGTGAAACGAGCCATTGACATTATAATAGAACAAGGGTATTAATAAAGGTCATTTAGATTATAATTTTTTAATAAGTGATATTTGATTTAAATAGGGTGTAAAACAAACAAATAAGATAAATCACACTAAATCATATTTTTTGTAGATATTTTAGGATAATATGTCATTCTCTTTCCTTTTATAATCTTTTCTCTCTCCAATTATTATCAAAATCTAATCCATCTATTTCATCCTCTCTCTATATCCAAGCACACGTACTCTGCCTCCGGTTGCACTCCGCCTTCGATTGCACTACGCCTTCACCTTTAGTTACACTCCGCCTCGCCTTCGCTTCAAGTCCACTCCACTTCCAATTGCACTACGCCTTTCCGGATCCAATCCTTTTCGACTCCACTCCACCTAGCCTTCAACGCCATTGCACCTCGACCCAAATCCACTCCATTTTGCCTTGACATCGACTCAGTTGCACCTCCACTTAAACTCTTCCATTGAAGCTTTGAAAAAGCATCGATTAGAAGATATAAAATCTGCATCGGTTGGGGTTTGTGGATTTTTGGGATGAAATTGATGAGATTGAAGGAAGTGTTTTTTATTTTGATTGATGTTTAACAATTGTTGTGTCAGATTTGATTATTTTTGTTAATTTTCTTTATATAGGGGTTTGGCAATGCCAGACCAATATGAGAAAGAAAGGAAGCGATGTTTGACGGAGATGACAAGACAACATTAAGAATCTTATCATTGTTACCCGCCAATCCACCATTGAAGCTTCAGAAAACGTTGATTCAAAGTTTATAGGTTACGGTGTTAGGGTTTGTGATACTCATAATATTGGTTAGTGATATTCACGATATTGGATGGTGGTGATATTCTTATCATTAGGTGGTGAGATTCATGCAAAGTTCATGTATTCATGAACAGTTTAGAAGTGTGTATCCCAAGAATTTTGATATTCACTATTATAAATTAGAGTATTAGTGTTGGTACACATTCATTAACTAGACATAAATGACACATATTCAAAGTTGTGTATGATCA
The DNA here is from genome assembly GCA_027886185.1 of Rheum nobile. NCBI lineage: Eukaryota > Viridiplantae > Streptophyta > Magnoliopsida > Caryophyllales > Polygonaceae > Rheum > Rheum nobile. Next base: position 393,458 of record WOAB01000171.1, read on the forward strand.
TATTCATAATAGTATATAAACAGATATATTCACATGTACATATGACAAAATTCTTAATTAATAAGAAGCGTAATCATTTCATGTACACCGAATTACAAACACCAAAAGCCATAGTAAATGAACAGTGATATTCACACCGGCTAGCATTATACGATATTCTTAATTAATAACAAGCGTATTACTTTAATGTACAGTGAAGGTGGATGGATTGATGATGGACGAATTGACATTAGTTGGGATTTGATTTTCTCTCTCATAAGATTCTCTCTTTTTTTTATTTTAAAAATAATTACCTCCTTGTTTTTTTTTAAAAAACTCTTTATCTCCTAATATAATCTCATGTTCTACTCCGCATACACCTCTTTTCAACATCAATTCTGACCATTCATTTTCCCTCCTCCAAAGCTACATATTAATCCCTCCATTCAACCACAATAATTGTTCTACCTAAACCCAATATAATAATATATAAGGGGAATTCCATACATTTGCTTCTTAACATAAAAAAGTGTGAAACATTGTGAGCCATTAGATTAAGGGGAAGGGAGGGATATGATTAAGTGACATGGTGACATTTTCGTAAATATCGCCAGATTTTTTTCCTGATCGCGCTGCATTGTTATACTTAGGTTAATATATATATACTACATGTTCATATATATATACTCATATATTTATACTAGATGTTTATATTAGATGTTCAGAAAGTTTATACTAGAAGTTTACAAACTAAAGTAAACTAGAGATTTACAAATAAATTTTGTACTAGAGATTTATTGAGTATATCAAGTATGAACCTCAATTGTGATAAATTTAAACCTTATGTATAATTTTTTGGAATTCTTGGTTGCGTGTTTGAATAAAAAGGTAGGATATACATGAACAAGACAAGCAAAGTTCAAAATGCTTGGAAAGACAAGTTTCAAGTTTACAAGCTAATTAATTGTGTAAACTTCTCCAAAAGTTAATGTCTATATTCCTTCCCCAATTTGCATGTGCATTTTACTTCATTGCAAGGATGATTTGATTTGTGCATTCATAAGTTGTGCAATTCATGTTTCGGTAGGTAAATGCAATCCTGGATTTCCATATTTAGTAGACAGTAGTGGTAGTACAAGAGGGCCTGAACTTGTAACAAAATGACCCAAGATTGTGATGCGACCCTCCCCTCCATTACAGCCATAGAGGAAGAAGAAGCCATGAGCCTGTGCTCAGAAGGGTTAGTGGGAAGACCGCGTTCCAATGCCAAGCAATGCTTCATCGCGTGCTTCAGCGCTAGCCTATGTAAGCCATCACCAAAGAACGCGTCTTTTTTCAAGCGACTCCATCCAAGTACGAAGACCGCGATCGTCGCCATACTCCTCGCATCTAGTACAGAGACCGCGATCTCCTTCAAGCGTCTCCAGCCAAGCCCCGAGATCGCGTTCTATCTTAAGATCCTCTCCCAACATCCATTGAACGCGATCTTTTGAATTGATTGCAATATTCTGAACATTAATTATTTTAGTTATTTGTTTTGGGGCGTGTGTTCCACACGTGTCGCGTGGGCTGGCCCATTAAGAGAGACTCGGCCCATCCGAGTCCCGCTATGTACTATAAAAGGTCATCTCGACCTTCTTTACTAGGGCACGTCTAATTTTGAATCAAAGCTTAAGTTTGAGAGCATATCGCCTCCTTCCTTTGATTGGACGTCAAACACCTATTTGTCTTCTCATCTCCTTCACTCCGCCGCCGACGCTACGGCAATCGCTTGATTCTTCAAGCCAAGTCTTCCTTCGCATCTCCCTTCACTCCGCTGCCGATGCTACGGCCCAAGACTTGTCTTTTCAAGTCATCTATCCCCCTCCAACAATCGCTTCTGCCATCGCCATACCACCATCAATCATCGCGTTCACCAACTCACACGAGTCCCAAATACCGCGTTCCACTCATCCAACCACAGAAACAACCCGCGCGACTTCCCACCAAGAACATCGATCCGGCATTCACAAGCAGGAATGCATCAACTGACATCAGAGCCTTTGATCTTGTAAGTCGCTTGTCAAGTCTCATTTGTTCATAATTTTTTCTTCTCCATCATCTTGCTTCCGCCATTGTCACAATTTTTTTTTTCTCTTCAAACACATGCTAGTCCTTTCGGTTTCTACAAGAGAATCTCTTGGCCGATAATTGCTTGATCTCCTCGCGAAATTTGTGTGATTTGCTCGCGTGAAATCTTCTGAAATTAACTGCTTAATTTGCTTAATTGATTCCGTGAATTTTGCATGCCATAAATGCCATATCTTCTTGTTGATTGACTGTCATAAATCTGAATCAATCTTCTCTCTCCTATCGCGTAACTCTCGCGATTTCTTTCCATAAGTTACTTAGCCGTTTATTTTTATTTTGTTTCATTTAATTCTTATCCGATCTTCAATCAAAGACTAAGATCTCGGATTTGAATTTCAATTTCAAATTCAAATTAAAAAAAAAAGTCAAGTCGCATTTAACATAAAAGGACGCGACAATTTAAAAAGAAGTAAAGCCAAAATAAGGCAACCTTCTTCCCTCAACGGCTAGGCTCATCTTCTTCATCTCTCCACCATCTAGGTTAACACCTCGAAGGTTGGTTCTTGTGTGTTTGTGTTGTTTATGTAAGAGGTTAAGACTTTATTCAATTGGTTTCGTTTGGATTTGTGCTTGCATATCACACTTGTTTTGATTGCCTTAAGCCGCCCTCACGGCCAAAAGAACGCGCCCTCCTACGTGAACACTTGTTACTTGCTCGTTTCTTGCGTGATCTTTGGTCGTGTTGTCTTTTGTTTGTTTTTACTCGCGATGTCTGGTTACATTTTCTTAGGAAATGAGTACGCACCAAACACACCCTTGGTGCCACGACAAAATCAACAAAATGAAGCCCCCAGTCTGGAGCTCTCCGTGCCACAACGCGATATACATGAGTTACGGCGCCAACTTGCTCAACTCCAAGCCATACAGGAGTTACGGCGCCAAGTTGTTCAACGCGATGAACCACCCTCCATGCCGCGAGATAACAGATCGCGCCACAACGCACGACAAGCTACTCCACCACGACGCCCAAGTGGACACCCATGGCGCAAAGAACATCGCATGGGGACACCTTCCACAACACCCATCACGTACGACGTCTGTGACCACCTTGGCCACTAGAGTGCGCGCACACCACGCTATGACTCATATGGCTATGGCTATACGACGCCAACGATCCATCATGCCTTTGAGGAGTTCGACGATAAGGAATTTGAGGACTCAGGTATGACCAATTCCGGCTCTTATCACCCCTATCTTGGTGATCCTTTTGAGTCACAGGATCGGCTCGCGGACTGGATTCTGCCATCGCGGCTCAAGGTCCAATCCCACCAGTCATTCCAGGTCAACATGGAACATGACACACGCGGTCAGCGCCGCAAAGAAAGGACGCGCAACTATCGTCAACACGGCGAGGGAGATGCCCAACCGTGATAGCGACGCCGCGCCGATTCCAACGCACACCAACCAGCTATGATTGCGCACCGCTACCAACGCCATGAAGTAGAGATGCCCCACCAACTCAACCGCCGTGAGCACTCATCTTGGCAACATCAAGGCCAACGCAGGTATGAGTCTAACACTAGTCCCTCCATTACTACTGATGTGCGTGTTCAAGTCTCAGGATCCACCGCATACAACCAAGACCGTGACTCCAAGCTCGCGATGCCCAATTGCACGGCCTCTTGCACGACCGCGCCAACGACCCCCTCCCAGGGCTATGATCGCGAAGATGACATTGAAGGCTTCAAGTGTGGAGTACGCGGTCACTACCAAAGGGATTGTGCAAACAAGAAGCATGTCCTCTTCTCCACTATTGTTGCGGAAGATGAGTCTTACGAGGAGGAGACCCCGCTTGAGAAAATTGAAGGATTCAACGACAACAACGAGGAGGCCGACGCGTGTGGGGCTGCCGCGATCCATGCAGGCACACCATTGAGCCTCGTCACGCGACGCATTCTCAACGTCAAGGAAGGCAACCTTGTCGACCAGCGCGAGACTCTCGTCCACACGCGCTACATGGTTAATATCGCGTCGATAAGTGTCATCATCGATGGTGGCAGCTGCTTAAACATCAACAATGAGAAGGTGGTCAACCCTCTCAGCCTACCACCCACACTTTACCCACAACCATATGACCTACAAGGGATATCTTCAAGCTCAGGTAACACTGTCCCACGGCAGTGTCTTATACCCTTTTCCATTGGTCGCTACCATGACCCCATTTTATGTGATGTGATTGCAATGGACACCACCCATCTCTTGCTTGGGCGTCCATGGTAGTCCGATCGTCGCGTACTTTACGATGAGTATCTAAACACCTATGTGTTTACCTACCACGGGAAGGGCATGACTTTCTTACCTATGTCTCTCCATGAGATTTTACAGGAGCAGGTGGAGCGAGATCGCCACAAGGATTTGCAATCGACCAAGACCGCGGACACAGCACAACGACCCAACTCCATATCTGGCGCGTCTTTAACAACCCCAAACCCTGGCGAACGAAGGATGCGTCTTCCATCAGGCCAACACAGCGCGTCCCATAACAACGCGCCCAAGGATTGCACACGTTGCAGAGACATTGGGAGTGTCGCACCACCGAGCAATGCGTTGCAGGGCAGTTATTACCACCATGTGCTTCTTGCCCGACCAAGGGATTTCACTGCCCGTTTGAACAGCAAAGTGCCTTCTTCCCTGTTCGTGCCAACTCCAAGCTTGCACTGTGCACACATCGGCGTGCCTTTGCCCCCAGCTTTCGCCGCGTTGCAAGCGGAGTTCACTGTGGAATTGACAAAGGCGCCTCTAAACGCACTACCACCCTTATGTAGCCTTCCATAGACAATCAACTGGGTGAATGGTGCCTATCTGACACATCGCGGCCGCCGTCGATTTGTGTTCGAGACCGGAGACCTACATTGGGTGCACTTACACGAGTATGTGGAGCACAAGATCGATGTTGGTAAAGCGGGGACGCTTCACAGCCAAGTGGGGGAGGGTGATGCGACCCTGCCCTCGATTACAGCCATAGAAGAAGAAGAAGCCATGAGCCTGCGCTCAGAAGGGTTAGTGGGAAGACCGCATTTCAATGTCAAGCAATGCTTCATCGTGTGCCTCAGCGCTAGCCTATGCAAGCCATCACCAAAGAACACGTCTTCTTTCAAGCGACTCCATCCAAGTACGAAGACCACGATCATCGCCATACTCCTTGCATCTGGTACAGAGACCGCGATCTCCTTCAAGCGTCTCCAGCCAAGCCCCGAGATCGCGTTCTATCTTAAGATCCTCTCCCAACATCCATTGAACGCGATCTTTTGAATTGATTGTAATATTATGAACATTAATTATTTTAGTTATTTATTTTGGGGCGTGTGTTCCACGCGTGTCGCGTGGGCCGGCCCATTAAGCAAAACTCGGCCCATCCGAGTCCCGCTATGTAATATAAAAGGTCATATCGACCTTCTTTACTAGGGCACGTCTAATTTTGAATCAAAGCTTAAGTTTGAGAGCATATCGCCTCCTTCCTTTGATTGGACGTCAAACACCTATCTGTCTTCTCATCTCCTTCACTCCGCCGCCGATGCTACGGCAATCTTTTGATTCTTCAAGCCAAGTGTTCCTTTGCATCTCCCTTCACACCGTTGCCGACGCTACGGCCCAAGACTTGTCTTTTCAAGTCATCTATCCCCTCCAACAATCACTTCCGCCATCGCCATACCACCATCAATCATCGCGTTCACCAACTCATACAAGTCCCAAATACCGCGTTCCACTCATCCAACCACAGAAACAACCCGCGCGACTTCCCACCAAGATCATCGATCCGACATTCACAAGCAGGAACGCATCAGATTGGCTCCATTCAAGGTCCACATAAGCCACGAATGGAGGTTCAGAAAGAGGATGTGTATGTCGAGCCAACGAAGGACGATGTCAACAACAAGTTTGGAGAAAGAACGGGTCATTTATTTGTGTTCCTCGGTTTCCGGTGTCCTAGTAAAAAAATCGGCAAGAGTTGTCATTTACAATTCCGCATTTGTTGAGCCAGTTTAGAGTAGGAAGTCGACCATGAAGCACGGTCCATGTGATGAAGCTATGCCTAGGTGTGTGAAGACCTCCCCAGATTCCAGCAAAGCAATTGGTGGCAACTGTAGGGGCCTTGATGATGTTGTAGCCAGATTTTCTCGATCCTTAGGATTTTTGACCCCTTAAGGGGGGTCAAATAGCAAGTTTGGACTCCTAATTAAATAAATTAGCTCCTTCATCCCCTAAGCCTTTAAAAACCCTTAAACCCTACACCCTAAACCCTACAACCTAAACCCTAACCCTTAAACCCTAAAAAAACACTTCCATCCCCCTTTGGGCCATATGTGTAGTAATAGGGGGTCATACTTGCAATTTTGGAAAAAATTAGCCTAAACTTGCTATTTTTTCCCTTAAGGGATCCTTCGCGCCCAATTTTCTCAGATTATTTTCTAGAGTATTTCCCAGAAGCTGATGTCATAAGAAGATTGAGATTGTAACACCCCAAACTTGAGATTGGTTTATAAGGATTGAAGTGTCACCCATCAACCGATGTTAACAAGAGCTCTTCCTTTTCATGGTTCAAGTAAGGACAAATAACTATGGAGTTAAGTGTGCTAGGACGAGTGTAGTACTAGGATGGGTGACCTCTTGGGAAGTTCTCATGTTTGCATGGGATAGCGCTTCTAAGGCCTTGGTCCTTACAAATGGTATCATAGCCAACTCTAGGTTACGAGTGGGCTCAACCCAAAGGGCGGTCACTCGACCTAGAGGGCGGTCTTTGGGCCTTGACGTGCCTTGACGAGGACGTCAAGGGTTCAAGTGGGAAAGTTTGTAACAACCCGCACTTGAGATTGGTTTATAAGGATTGTAGTGCTACCCATGTTAACAAGAGATCTTCCTTTTCATGATTCAAGTGAGGAAAAAGAACTCTGAAGTTAAGCGTGCTAGGACGAGAGTAGTACCAGGATGGGTAACCTCTTAGGAAGTCCTTGTGTTGGCATGGGATGGCGTTTCTAAGTCCTTGGGCCTTATAGAGATCAACTAGGCTTCTGATTGCGATGAATTTCTCTTTGACGCTGGCAATGGTACACCAACACCAGTTGTCATTCTCTGTGGACGTCGCTTCCCATATTATCGCCGTCTTCATGTTGTATTCATTGATCCAAGAATGACAAAGACTGGGAGAGTCACTGTTGATATCAAAAAATGAGCTTGCAACGGATGCTTTGTTCCAAGCAAGACCTTCTTTTAGGTCGAGTCCTCCTTCATTCTTTGATCAGTAAATAGTGCTCCAAGCGAAGAGATTTTTTTTACTATAACCCTTCCCAGTCCAGAGGAAGTTTTGGAGAAGGCCTTCAATTTTCTACATTTTTGTGATGGGAAAAATAAGGATATTAAACCAGTAAACCTACAAGCTGAAAAGAACAAAATAAGAAAAGTAGTTCTAAACGTCCGACATAGGACAAGTTGATTGGATTCCGGAGATGATACAACTGATGAGAAGTGTGAATTCTTGTGTGATGAGATCTTTGGAGCCCATGGGAAGCCCTAGATATTTCATTGGGAGGGTGCCAATTGGGAAACAAAGAAGCTCTGTGATACTGGCTTTTTCAATGGAAGAGACCCCTCCTAAGAAGATGCATGATTTTTCATTGTTACAGTGGAGTCTTGAGATATTCCCAAAAAGGTCAAGAGCTGATTTCAGGATTTTGACAGGATTCTTGAGCTGATTTCAGGATTCTTGAGATATTCCCAAAAATGGGTTATGCATGATTTTTCATTGTTACAGTGGAGTCTTGACATTGACAGAGGCCGAAGAAGAGAACATGATGAGTGTAAGGTCCAAGGGCCTCACTCGCAACAGCGCCAAAGCTATCGCCCAAGCCACGAAGAGCATTGTGACCAAGGGCCTCACTCGCAACAGTGCCGTTGTGGCGTCGGCCTCCAAGGCCATGACGCTCACAACCATCGAGGATGCCCCATGCCCTGTAGCAACGGTGTTGCTGATGCCCGGTGCCAGCGTCGTGCCAGCGCCGTTTCCCTCGACGCTTGGCTCCCGTGTTAGCGTTGTTGTTCCCGACGCTCACCTTGGCATTAGCGACGCCGTACCCTAGCGATGGCGACGCTGCCTCGGCCCCTTGACGCCGAGCCTATGCTTCCCTATATCCTAGCTTATTTTGAGGTTAATGTCTTAGACCTATGTTTTTGGGAACTTTCTAGTTTTGGCATGTAATCACGTCTAGTACTTGATATTTTGAGTAGTTGCTATTAATGGCATGTGCGTCTCTTATGCATAACCCATTAGGAGAATAAGGCTCATGGTCGAACTTGGCAAGGCTATATAAGCCATGGCTTAGTCATTGTTTTAGGTTACGTTGAATATTATGCTTAAGCCCCGCCGTTGAGTAAACCTCTGCCTCTTAAGCCTTTGATGTCAAACCTTTGGTTAATCTCGATTGAGCCCCGTCATGGTTCAAACAAACACAACCCTCCGATTGAGTCCCCTCGATCGAATCTCTCGCCCACCCTCGAAGCCATTCGAGCACAAGAGATATTCATCTTCCCTTTACGTGGAGTGTGACACTTATCTGGTTACACACGAAGAGAAAGAACCTCGAGATTCATCTCCAACCACTATCTGACATTAAGAAGTGAGTCGAGCGATCGATTATGCATCATCCCTTCTACAGAAGAGTATGAGATCATCGACAAAGAACAAAAGGGTGATGGAGAGGCAGACGCATTTGCAGTAGAAATTGAAGTTAGGATTTGTGTTTTGGATTTGAGAATTCGGGAAAGGTACTCAATGGCTATGACAAAGAAGTAGGGCGACATGGGGCACCCTGGGCGTAGTCCGCTACAACCTTTAATGAACCCCTTAAGAGCACCCTTGGCGTAGTCTACTAACAGATGTGATACAAGTCCCAACCCAATAAATAAGAGATGGAGGGAAACCAAAAGCTTTCATGGCATAGAGAAAGAAATTGTGATTTAAGGTATCAAAGGCCCTGCGGATATCCACCTTGATGGCATATCTAGGAGTGGTGTTTAAACGATCATAGTGTTTTAGGAGTTCTTAGCATAGGAGAATGTTGTGTATAATGGACCGACTAGGGATGAAATCACTTTGATAGTCACCAATGATGTTAGGGAGGACAAGTTTGAGACAACCCACAACCATTTTGGCAATGGCCTAATATTTTATGGTGCAACTCGCAATAGGGCAATATAAATTGATGTTTCTGGGAACATTATTTTTGGGGACCAAAGAGAGAATGGTATGATTAAACTCTTTCATAAACTTCCCAGTGGCAAAGAAGTACTAACCTCAACACCAATGATGTGCCAGGATTTCTTGAAGAAGAAGGAATTGAAGTCGTTGCACCCTAGGGATTTATCTTTGCCAATAGAGAAAATTGCATATTTAACATGTTGGGGGTTGAATTTTGCAGTAAGCAATATGGCAAATTCATCACCGATGTTGGGACCATTTGTTGCAAAATGAGTGATGAAAGAGTCACCCATTTAGTGGTGCCAATGAGGTGATCATAGTGGTCAATGAATGCTATGATGATCTCAATTTTGCTTGTTGTGATTAGACCAACATGGTCAGTCAGTGAAATTATGTTGGATGAGTTCCTTCTGCTCTGGATGTGCTTGAAGAAAAATAAGTTTCACTAATCTGAGTATTTATGCCATCTTATCTTGGCAAGCTGATTTGTTGTGGTTCGGAGGGATTTTGAGGGAGTTCAAAGTCATATCATCTTCCTTGATGAGATCCTAATAAGGGGGTGTTTGTAGTTGCTCTTGAATGTTTTTCAGCTTAGATTTCATATCTTTGATGCCCTCTTGGAGCTTTTCTAGTTTGACACTGTTGAACTTTTAAGCACAACTTGTAGGGATTTGAGCTTTTGGGTCACACCATACATATGGTATCCATCAGTGTTCTGATTCAAAAGGTTTGCCACAGTTGGAAGGAAGTTTTCATGGGTGGTCAGTTGTTTTTGAAATAAAAGTGAATTTTTAAGGGGCTAGAGTGGTGGGTGAGGTGAAGGAAAATGAGTGAGTGGTCAGATAGGCTAGGAGTATCGAAAATGACATGAGATTGAGGGAACATTATTCTCTAGCTAGAGTTTGTGAGGGCATTATCGAGTTTACACCACATACGATGGGAGTTACGTTGGCGATTGTTCTAGGTGAGTCTACAGCATGAGTAAGGATGATCAGTGAGGTCGACACATGAAAGAAAAATACTAAGTTTAGAGGAGCATATAAGGCCACATTGAAGTCACCTAGAGCAATCCAGGGGTTATCTATGTGGGAGTTTAGATCTTTTAGATCGGACTAAAGCGATTTCCTACTCTTGAAAGTGTTTTCAACACATATGAAGGAGCAAGAGAATGTGATATTGGTGGCTTTGGAAGTGATGGAGGAGTGAATGATTCGGTTAGTAGTAAGAGTGAGGGTGATGGAGTATTTTTTCGAGTTTTAACAAAGCCAAATTCTGCAGTTTCTAGATATAGATGTGTTGGAGAAAGAAGACAAATTAGGAAGAAATTCTTTTTGATAAGAAGAGAACTTTATTAGGGAAAAGTCTAGTTTCCAGGATGATAACAATGTCAACATGGTGAATGTGGATGGTAGATTTGAGAAGATCTTGTTTATTGGGGTCATTTAATCCCCTAATGTTCCAATAGATCATGGTCGGTCTAATCATTAGATGTAGGGAGTGTATGAGAATGTTCTTGACTCTTTTCAATGCAAGGAGGGGATGTTGTAAGAAGATAGGAGGATGAAAGATAGTTAGAAGGGGCAGGAGAGTAAATTCTATCTTGACATTTGGCTTTTGAAGGAGCACATGGGGGGTGAATGGTGAATTTGTGGTAGGGTTGAGGTGGATTCATATGTGTTGAGGTGGGCCCCAAAGTGGGATTAAGGAATGAAGCAGAGGAGGGTTTAATTATGTCTGTGAAGTCACATGAGGTGGGGAGCACAACAGGAGCAAAAAAGGTTTCAGAGGTGTTGTTCGACGAATTTATGGCAGAGCATTCAATGGGGAAAGGGAATTGACACAGTTGGTGGCTTGGTTGGAAAGAGATATATGAGAGATGTTTGGGAGAGGATAAGTTGGTGTGGTGATTTTTTTTTAGTGGTGAGGGGTGGGTAGAAAGGACCCTGTATGGTAGCATTAAAATAGCCCATGTGAGGTCAAAGTGGGCTGGCTACTGTGGGTTGCTAAGCCGAATTGACAGTTATCCCTGGTGTACTGCATTAGTGTACAAATACAGAGAATTTAGCACATCTTGGTGGAAGCCATTGGTAGAGGAGTTCTTGATGCACTAATTCACCGTCAAGCCCTTAGAACGTAATCTCCTTTAGGAGTTCAAATTTCGAAGAGATTTCCACCAGGATGCGTGCCAAGCTTAGCTTCTCTTAGGTGGTAGAATTGTAATCAGTAAGAGCAGGCGTACCAGTTGTTGAACCCACTTTCTGGAGCATGTTTCAAACCAAAAATGCACATCCAGGTCAGGAAAAGTCACGCAAAGATGTATTTCATCGATACAAGACATATCGAGCACCATGTCTTTCTGCCATATTCGGAGGATCAGTGGTTTGTTGTTGTTTATTGTCCACGGAGATCTCTCTATAATAGAGATCAAGTCGTCCTTTTTTCAAAGTGAAACACAAACAAGCCACTGTCTTTTCTAATGATTCTGGGGAGCGCCACATTCATCCAATAGTTGGCAACAAATCCCTCCATAGCTTTGTATGACATTTTGTCTCTGATGGGTTCCCTAACAATAGTGATCTTCCATTTGCTCAAAAAATCAGCGATATAATTTTTGGTAAAGCCAATAATCTCTCTTGTTATTCCTTCAACAAAGCTTAACGGGATTGGTTTCGGTCCGACTTTCTTTTCTCTGACAGCGTTGGCAAAGCTTCTACTAGGAGCAAATCGTTGGGGTTGTGGTTGAGTTGTGTGGGTGCTGCTTGAGATAGTAGGTGAAGAGATGTTGGTAATTGGTTTTAGGGGGTTAGCAGTTTGCGGTGGGAGAGGGCTCGTTGAGGCATTATGGGGATACAGATTTGGGTCCTACATAGGGGAAACTGCAGTCCAAACCTCAAATTCTTGAAAATTGCTAGAGAGCGGGGCGACAATGGACGAGGTTATGGTTGGAATTGGAAAGTTAAGAAAAAGTGGTATTTAGGGGGGTGGGTACTGCTAGGGGGAGATTTATAGAGCTAGAAGCGATGGGAGGAAAATTCCCAAAGGATGAGGGGGTTGGAGGACGGGGGATGGAGGCGGGTTTGCTTTGCCAAAGCGATTGGAGGGGTCGTTCCTCAGTTCGGTTTCAGCAAAGAGAGACCTTAGGATCTCGTCAAATTCAAGGTGAGAAGTTTCCTTACTCTGGTTCAGCAGGCGGCATTTGTTGGACGAAATGAGGGGCCCCGAGACAAAGCAGAAAGGGTTGCTATCACCATCGCAGGAATCAACAGAGGATCGAGCAAGCTTATAGATGACGGTGGAGATTTAATGGGAGACTTTAAGGGTCCATTCTTTCTTCTTCTTCTTGTTGCTTCCCCTATGGAACTTAGCGGCGCCAACTAGAGACGGCGACTGCGGGAGAGCCAAGACCTAGTAGTGGAGGATCTCTCTTGGCTTAGAGGTGATGGTGAGGCGCGTACTATTCATTTTTTTCCTACAACTATGTAGGGGCAACCTTAAGTATAGTTTATAGGTAACCCATCACCCTTTACATTTAGTATATTAAAATGCATGATTATTAATTGTGACCCTTTAATATACTAAATATGGACCTTAGTCTATGGGAATCATATGTACAACTTCGAGCACGTTCATGTTTGAAATTCTTTTTACATGGTCTATGAGGTTCATAAACTAGAGTTGCATATGTTGTGTGTTGTTGTTCATATATCGTCATCTAATGTTCATATATGGTAGCGTCAAAGTTCATAAAACTAGAGGTTTATATGTTACATATTGATGTTCATATATTATCATCTAATGTTCATATATGATAATGTCAAGGTTTATATTAATTAAAGATGTTTTAAACTCAATCCATCATTTTTTGGCAAAAAAGAGAAAATCAAATATTTGTGTTGATTATTGCTCAAACTGTAATTATTAGGCAATTGAAAATATGGAGTCAAAATTGTAATTATTTTGGGCAAATTTTGAAAATTTCCAAAATTTAGGATAAAATATATAATTATTTTAGGTGAAAATTTGAAAAATATGAAACCAAAATTGTACTATTAAATAAGTACATGTTTTTTGTGTAATTAAAGAGATTTGAGAGTAGATTTTTTTGTAAAAAAGAGAGAGATAAAAGGGGATGGGTAGTGAGATAAGAAAGTTTATTTTAGCCATTAAATTATTTAATGATCTAATGGTCCAAAATATTTTACATATTTCAGGTTAAGAGTCAACGTAATTGATCTCAAACCGTATATTGTAGTGTTGCAATTCATCTGTCTAGAAATTAGGGCGGCCGATATCTCGTATAAGAACCACTATCCATAAGGTTTAGATTGTATATGCCTAGTTGCCTAATGCCTACAAGTATTGATCACTGGTAAGACGAGAAAAATATCGTTGACATTTAAAGTTTCACATGAACGTAAATTTCATATGGAATCCCTTAAAATTTTACCAATTTTTTTGTGGTGAAGTTTTTAAAAAGCTCAAATGGTATCCTCAAGTTTTACTTTACAAGTTCATATGGTAGTCTATTTAGCGACTCTTTGTTATTTCTTCAATGATAATAAGGTTTAAGTCCAGTGGATTACTGTAATACAATTTAGTACTTAACTGTTGAAATAAAATTAGAAAAGAGGATATAATAAGGCCGTTGGGTTTTACATCGCGAAAAAATTGTTATTGCACCACAATATAGCGCACAAAATAAAAGTATGCGCTACTATGTAGAGCATAAGAATGAAACTAATTCTTATGCGCAAAAAAATTCTTATGCAATACAGTATAGCGGTTTATTTTTAAATTTTTTGAAATTGTTTTAAAATTTTTAATTAGTGATGAACTGGTTCAACATAACGGTCACATTTATGCGCAATAGTGCATAAATGTGATCGTTATGTTGAGCTTATGTGCTATTGTGTAGCGCATAGTTCAAAATGTAAAAGGCACAATGGTCAAATTTCTGATCGTTGCTTGTTTTCGAGTATATATATGTGATTCTACATGGATGGTAACCCACCACATTTGAAATTACAAAATTGAGAAAATGTTGTCTTCAAGCGGAGATGACGTACCCGAGGTTCATTCAATTAATAATGACGGTGTACGGATACATTTTTAAAACATAGTCCATTAAGTTTTGTTATATATTTGTGTTAGTACATTTAGGGTTAATGAATTTCAATTGTGATCTTTATAGTATTTTAATTTATGATGATTTTGATGATATAGTGGTATTTATGTCATGGTAATGTGTTAATTCAAAGTTCGATGTTAGTGTAAACATTATGTTAGTTAATTGTGTATGATATGAGCATAGATAGTTTAGAACATTATGTTAGTGTTATAATTATGAATCAATTCCAATTTATATCTTAATAATGTATAAATTTATGATGATTTAGTTGATAAAGAGGTATTTATGTAATTGCAATGTGTTAATTCAAAGTTCGATGTTAGTGTAAACATTATGTTATTTAATTGTGTATGACATGAAAATAGATAGTGTAGAACATTATGTTAGTGTAAACATTATGATAGTGTTATAATTATAAATAAATTCTAATTTTGATCTTTAGTAATGTGTTAATTTATGATGATGTTGATAATAGAGTGATATTTATTTATAGTCCTAATTTATATAAATTTGTCAAATAACTAGGATCATTCTAGTGACAACGACTTTTTTATAGTCTATTATTCTTCTCACTTTACTACTGATGAAAAATGGAGTGATAGAGACACTATGGTTACTTGAGTGCATTCGGTTGGTCGGAGAATGAACATGGTTACCGTGATAAAAAAATCATGGGCTCGTAAGGTCATATTATCGTGTGAGAAGTCTGGATGATAAAGACCGATGAAGAAGAAATTACGGGCTTGTAAGGTCATATTAATGTGCTTTTCATGGTTTTAGGGTAAAACCTAACTCCTAAACCCTTTTACAGCGCATAAAGGGTTCCGGGTTTAAACCATGTAAACCCAAAAGGGTTTTACAGTTTAAACCTAGAACCCTTTATGCGCTACATTAAACCCTAAACCTTTTTATGCGCTACTAACCCTAAATCATATTTGGTTTATAGGGTTTAATCTCAAACCTTTTATGCGCTACATAATAGCGTATAAAGGCTTTTAGGGTTTAAAATCCTAAAACCCTTTATTTGTTGCACAATAGCTCATATATGGTTTATCTGGAACCCTTTATGTGTTGCATAATAGCTTAGGAGTTTTCATATTACTCCAAAAAGAATGTTGTGAAGTCTTCGAGCATTAGGATCCATCATAAAAGAATCTTGTGACTTTATCCAGACAACCCTAACCTTATAGGGTATGATATTTATGGATCTATGCTGTTTAATTGACATCCAATAGCTAAATATGACACCGAATATTTGTAATTTTAAACTTTGAGGTGTTGCCGGTTTGGAACCATTATGGGTATACGTAAGTAAAACCATAAGGCGGGATATGACCTAAATGTTTTCATAATGTACATGTATAGGCACGTTTGGTGAATTACCCTAAATAATCCAAATCCGAGCATCTCAAACTTCGTAGAATTGTTTAACAACCTACAGATGAGTTCGAACATTGCCATAAATGATAAACGTAATGGGGGAGTTGCTATAAAATAGCATGAATTGTGTTTATTAATGACTTATAGGTTTCCTAAACCCTAAACATACACTAAGCCCCTAAACAAAGAGTAAACAGGGTGTTAAGGGTTTAAACCATCCAGAACCCTTTATGCGCTACAGTGGGGCGCATAAAGGGTTCTGGGTTTAAACCTTGAAACCCTTTATACGCTACATAGTGGCGCATAAAGGATTTAAAACCCCAAAATCATTTATGTTTTATTGGGTTTTGGTTTTGATGTAGGATTTATAATGCGATGTTGTGTAGCGCACAAACAATTCCTTATTTTCTACAATGTAGTGCAAAAAAAACATTGTGCATTACAAGGTAGTGCAAAAGAGACTGGGGAAAAACTTGCTTCACCCATATGTGTTACGTACGAATAGGGATTAGTTCCTCTTATGAGCTATCTTGTAGCGTATAAGGAATTCTTTTGTGTGCTATAATGTAGTACTTATATGCAGTGCGGGAACAAATTTTCGATGCTGTAAATACGATCCCTGTAAAATAATAGAGTAGTTAAATTATGCATCACAACGATTTTTAATTAATTTTTTGGTAAACTTTGTTTACAATTCCATCGGATCTCATTCATTCTTTTGAGTTAAATGCGGGCTTGTAGGTTGTTCATGGGTTATGTACCTTAAACTTATGTAGCCTATAAACATTTGACGTACTATCTCCTGTATTATTTTCAGATGAATGACAACTTAACATTAGGTCTTCAAAAACATATAAGTATATATATATATCAAGAAAACGTTAAATCAAAAGGAAGTATGAATGGAAAATTATCTAAACTGATTTATGTATTCTTTTGTCTCGTGGGATGTAGCCTACTCTAGTGTCCTTTTAAAATTTTTGTTATTAGGTTAGCTATACACTTTACATGTTTCTAGTAATTATCATGGCATCATCAAATGATACAAATCTTGGATAAAAAATCTACAACGCACTAGAATGCCCTTATTGACGATCCTTTACTCCGATAGCATCTAGGATTCCTCGAATAATGTGATATCTCACATTGGGTTCCTTAACCCTTCCCCCTCTTACTAAGATTACATAATATTTTTGTAAATTATGGTCAATACCGAGTATATAAGCAGTGATATCGAATCTAGAGGTTAATCGTACTTTGGCAACTTCACATAAGGCAGAGTTTTTTTTTTTTTTTGTGATAGTGAAAAGGTTGACAAATAAGCCACCCTTACTGCCACTCTACAAAAGCTTACATAATATCTTCACCTCATATGTCTCCTCGCTCAATACTTTCGAAGTCATTGGATCCCTTTCCCTTGTTCGAGAATCTCCTCCCTTATTCCCCTCCATGCTGAAGAGTAACTAGGACCAGTTCAGTCATGTTTGAATATGTTTTTATTTGGAATTTGGGTTCTTCTAATTTTTACTTTATTTCTACTTTCCATCTCTTTTTTATATTCCCTTCAATAATTTTGTAAGTCTCATAGGCTTGATATTGTAAAATCTGACCCATTTTTTCATTGAGTGAGGGATATGAATTAGATTAATTTCATTTTTTGGTCAAAACTACTATGTGAAATCTTCAACTCCTCTTCCTCTATTCATATCCCATAGGTACAATCTTTAAATCAATGGAGAACTTGTTGTATGAATAGATGTTATTACATTCCATCTAGTTTCTTCCTGAAACCTTTGAAGGAAAATCTCGAATTGGATCCCAAATTGACGGGTTAGTGTGAGTTTATCCATGCGGTTATGCACTCTTCGGATAGAAATTCATTTTTTGAAAGATCTTGGCTTTTATGTTTTGGTGGGTCTTTGAGATCATTTCGATGACCAATGTTGTGTTAAAGGTATATCTATATGATCTGACCGATTGCGTAATTTAATAATGTATGTGCATAGGCCTATACATTAGCAGGATTGTGTGTGTCGGGCTCTACTAGTGTCATATTTGGCCGAGTTTACCGTACCTCTGACCCTTATGTTAGGCAGATATAATATTTTGTTGTGTGACATACACGGATTTTCTATGTTAATAATTATGTAATGTAATAATAAGTGATCATGTGTATTATTTATTTATTTATTTATGCATTTAATGGAACTATTAAAATGTATTGGTTTCCGCAAGTTTACTCTTAGAGGATAAAATAGTATGAGACTTATTTAGACAACTGATAAATTGAGTACGAATAACATATTTGATCTTATATAAAGTTGAAATTATTTCAAGATAACATAATGATATTTGTTACAAGACTGAGATGAAAAGTTATTTAATTCTAAAACTTAAAGTGGAAATATTATATTAAATTATATTTTCTAAAAAATACTTTGTTTGTTTAGATTGTTGTTGAATATTTGGTAAGATTTTTAGAATTTAAATTATTTAATTCAAAAAATAAAATTAAATGAAAAATTAAATTAATTACAAAACAAACCTAAGCAATGTAGGATAGGCTTTTGATATACTAGTTTATAACCCGCACACGGGTTTTTTATATTAAATGTTTTGTGATGTAATAATAAGTGGATATTTATATAGCTTAACCATTTATAATATATTGAAATAATTAAAATGTAATGTATTTTACAAGTTTACTTTAAGAGAATAAAATAATGTTAGAGATTAATTTGAATCATAAAAGCATACATTATGTGCATATAATATATTTGATATATCAAGTGAGAATTATATCCAAATAACACAATCATATTTATTCAGAAACTAAGATGATAAAGATACATAATTTCATTGCTAAAAGTGGAATATTATGTTAAAAACTTAAAATGTGTTGATTAATATAACTTTCTTTGTTTAGAGTTATGATGGATCTAGTAAGAATTTAGATTTTAAATTAGTTAATTTAAAACTTAAAATATATTAAAATCTAATTAACCACAAAATGACACGTAAGTTAGTGGGCTCAAAATTGTTTTGATGTCTCAAAAGGGGATAGGTGAATCAAGTATGTTAGTTCATGAACTGTATTGAGCAGCGAAATATAGTAACTGTAAGGTAACAACGTTGACACAATTTCTCAGAGAGAAAAAATCAATCAACCAACTAGTTCATCAAGAAGAACTTTTACCTCTAATTGGTTAGCCTAGCTAGTAGGATTTTAATCATTCACTTGTTTTTATTAATTGTTTACAAATAATCAAACAAGCAACGACTTCACAATCTAGTCACACAAAGTTTTTAGATCTAACTTTAAATTCTAAGCAAGTGTAAGTAACCTAACAAAACAAGCAATTACTCAACCCTAACGCAAGTACTAACCTCAAACAAAAAGCTCGAGTTCCTACCTTTGCTTGTTTCTTTTCTTTTTCTCGAAAACTCAAAATGTGTAACCGGACTAAGCCTTGGACAAGACCTATATATAGCACTTGAAAATATCTTACTTCAATATATTTTTTAATTCGGCTCACACAAGTCTTCATCAGAGATATTGTTTTCATCTTATTCACTTGTCATAAATACAATCTCAACTAAAGTAATCTAAAAAAAATAGAATTTTTTAAAATAAGTTCTAATCAAATATATCATAATTAAAACTAAAGTCGTTCAACCAATGTCTTCATAAAGATCACGCTTCCATATTTGATTAGTCTTTTCACAAAGCCATGGCGTCATTTCACTCGTTTCTCAACTCGTTCCCTTCATTGTTCCTTGGCTTCGCGATAAACACAACATAATGAATCATTCACTTTGTTCTTTCACATCAATGCCTTTCTTTATTGTTGACTCGATATTCCTTTGACTTCTCTGTTTTGGTTCCTCAGGTCCTATTGTTTTCTAACATATTCGTAACCTGAAATACATGAAATAGACTAACAATAAAACCTATATATAGTATCTATCATTATCAAAACTAGAGCGTCCAGTTCTTAATTGATAGTTGTTGAAACGATGATGTTCCCTCTAGTTTTGATGATGATAAACTCAATGGCATTTGATGGTTTTTAGTGTGACTATAAATTTCAGAAAACAAAATATTCAAAGGAACGATGAAAACCAAGTGAAGAATCAAAACAGAGAATGCAAGGAACAGAGAAGTCAACAATGAGAAACAACATGCTGGAATGAAAGAGAAAGAAAGACGTGCGTTGTTGATCAGAAAAGGGAAGGGAACAACGCCAAGGAACGCATGACGCGCGCTGTGAACCCTTGCGCTTGTCGAATCTTTCTTTTATGGAAACAAAGATTGAAGGAGCAACTTGGGCCGCAAGAAATAGTCTCGTTGGAGATATTCTGATTAGGATAGATTAGTAAAGATTGTATAGGATTATTTTATCTTATCTTCCTTAAGTAAAACTAGGGTAAATTAGATAGAATACCTAGACTATAAAATAGAAAGTTGCAAACTTCATTTGACAAGTGATTCACGGCGTTTCCCACAGAGAAGAGCATTTGGAAGAAGAAAGAACTTACAAGGACGAGACTTTGGTGAGTTGAGTACTTGTTAGGGTTTTGATTTTCTTAAGTGTTGTTAGGAACGTTACATTCAGAGGTCTAGATATCTAGGAGTAAACTAGATTGAGATAAGACTTGCTTGTTTGTAATTCCAGGATTAATAACACAAGTAGACTTTCGAAATCCTACTAGGAAAACCTAGAGGTAGAGGTTTTTCTTAGTCAACTAGTTGGTTGATTAAGTTTTCCTCTCTAAGGAACTTTGTCTGTTACTCTGTTATTCTGTTACGATATTCCGATGCCCAAGGAACGGTTATACCGTTCCTTGTACTAACACACTCGATTCTACAATTGGTATCAGAGTAGGTTTGTTCTAGATTGTGTGTTACTTACAGATTTTCAGGTAACGATGGCTCCTACCACTGTCGAAGTTGGTTTGAACTCTTCAAGGCCTCCTCTCTTGCTCGCTATCCAATATCAACATTGGAAGGCTCTCTTTGTCAAGTGGGTTCAAAGCAATGACTACGAATGATGGTTGGTTATCTCCCTTGGAGATCTTGAGATTGTTGATCTTGAGAAAAAGAAAAAACTGAAGAAATGGGATCAAGAGGATCTCCAAATCATGGAGAAGAACTGCAAGGTTGCCATACTCATCAACAATGCTCTTAATCAGCAAGATGTACAAAAGCTTCAATCTCGTGAATCCGCCACTGCTAAGTGGCTTGCCTTGGAACAAATGTACATGGGAAGTAAGGACCTTCGTGAGATTGATCGTTTCACTACCAAGAAGGATTTCTACAACTTCAAGATGGAAGAGAACGAAGATGTGAGTTCTTACCAAGCCATGTTTGAGAAAATCACTGCAAACTTGACTGCTCACTCTATTAAGGATGAAGAAATTCTCCCTTACGAGAAGATCCTTATAATCATTGATGGGCTTACTCATCGTCACGCAATGACCAAGGCCATTCTAAAAGAGAATCCCAACACTGTCAAACTGACGTTCCATGAGGTCTTTAGCAAGATCTAGAAGTATGACAACGAAGAGAAGGCTGAAAGAACCAAGGATTCCAAGGAAAAAGGAATTGCTTTGATGGTTGGAAAGGCTGTTGATAGGATTGAAAATGACCTCGATGACAATGATGGCTCCGATGGTCCTGAAGTGGTGTTGCTAACTAAAGTCATGCGTTCTCTCTACAACAAAGGAAGAAACAATAGGGGTGGGAACGGCGAGACTCGTGACATCAAAGCTATCACTTGCTACAACTGCAATGAAAAGGGTCACTACTCTAGCTCATGCCCAAAGCCCAAGAAACCAAGCAAACCTTATGGGAACGATGAGAAGAAAGCTTTCGTTGCTGTGTGGGGCAATGAGGATGACTCAGATGGTGAAGACCCTGAAGCCTGGAGTGGCAAGATGTGTGCAATGGCCATCAACGACTCTTTTGAGGATCTCGAGGTAAACCCTGAAACATTTTTGAAATCTCTTATGAATTATGATAAGAAATCTTTGATTGCTCTCATAAGGGAAATGTATTCTGAAAATTTGAAAACACAAGAGGAACTTGCTAATTCTGAAGATGAGTGCAGTAGTTTAAAAGAAAACCTATCTAACACTGCTACTAGCTTAACTGTTCCTTGTTCTTCATGTGATGTCAATCATGAGGAACTTCAGAGGTTAAGAAATGAAAAAATCTCTTTGCTTATAAATGAAGTCTCTAACAATACTGATGCAAGAAGTGTAGTTGGATCAACTAAGCTTGAGGAACAGATGTCTAAGATGAAGGCTTATGTTCACAAGATTCACTCTGTGCTAATGGAACGGAAAGCTGAAACTGACAAGATTTAGTTTGTTGAAGCAAGGTATGGCATTGTTTATACATGTTTCAAGCAAAAGGAAGAGGATCCATCTATTCTGGAACTTCGTGAAGCAAGAGATAGGGAATTTCAAGATGCTAGAGAGAAGAATCGCAATCTTAAGGAACGTGTCAAGGTCCTTGAGAGTGGACTGGATGAAAATCAGTCGTGGTACACTGGACAACCTACCCACAAGATCTTCCTTAAGCAGTCTCAAGGGAAGCAATCCAACGTTCCGTGTCCAGAACGTGCGAAGCAATGCAAGAGTGTTGTTCCCAACAGAAAGTATGTTCAGATGGATCAGTTCAAACTGTGTTGGTATTGTGGGGACAACAGACATTTGCAGAGAGATTGTGAAAAGAAAAAGAAGTTCTCTAAGGAGCACACAAAAAGAAGGAACAGTAGGAGCAATAATGTGAACTTGAATGACTTCCATGATGATTCACACGTGCATAATCATAATCATGCCAAAACTAGGAAGAAATTTGTTGTTGATGTTAGAACTATTCCTAGGGAACAATTGCATTATGTGTCTCGACCAGGTAAGGCTAAGCTTGCCTGGGTCGCCAAATCTTAACTTTTTTTGTACAGGTTGAAGTGAGAGGGAACGAGAAGTGGTACATTGACAGCGCTTGTTCGTGCCATATGACCGGAAAAGAAGATCAACTCACTTCCCTTCACAAACACTCAAGAGGGAGTGTTGCTCTTGGAGACAAGAGATGCAGATAAATCATTGGAACAGGCGAAACAAAACTAAACTCCAGTATCACAGTAAAAGAGGTAAGTTTAGTTCATGAACTTGGTTTTAGTTTGTTGAGTGTTGCACAGCTTTGCGACCAAGGGAACAACAAGACGGTCTTTACCTCACAAGAATGCTATGTCAAAGATCATGAAACCAAGAACATAATTCTGAGAGGAGTCAGATTCAAGGATGTATATATTGTGGACAAGAATTTCAAGCCAAAGGAAATCCTATGCTTTGCGTCTATGGCTGATGAGACGAAATTGTGGCATAGAAGGCTTGGACATGCAAATCTTCGACTCATTCACAAGCTGTATACAAAGGAACATGTTCGTGGTCTCCCAAATGTTCGATCAGAGTTCCATGGTGTATGTGATGCTTGTGTGAAAGGAAAACAGACCCGTTCCTCATTCAAGATTAAACCTGATGTAACAACCTCTCATCCTTTAGAACTGATCCATATGGATCTCTGTGGTCCCATGAGGATAAGAAGTCATAGAGGGAACATAAGGTGGAAAAAAGTTTGGGAAAGAAGCTGAAGGCTATAAGATCCGACCATGGAATGGAGTTTGAGAACTCTATGTTCTTCAACTTCTGTGAGGAACATGGTGTGTCACACAACTTCTCCGCGCCTAGGACACCACAATAGAATGGGGTTGTGGAACGGAAGAACAGGACTCTGGAAGACATGGCAAGAACCCTTCTCATTGCAAGCAATCTTCCAAGAATCTTCTGGGCAGAAGCCATTAACACTGCTTGTTACATCCTCAATCGTGCCATGCTTCGTCCCTTATTGAATAAAACTGCTTATAAACTAATAAGGGATCACAAGCCCCATATTTCCCACTTGCGTGCTTTTGGGAAGGATAACTTAGGGAAGTTTGACCCACGGAGTGATGAAGGGATTTTTTTTGGGATATGCAAAGGCGAGCAAGGCTTATAGAGTATGCAATAAAAGGCTTCGCAAAATTGAAGAAAGTATCCATGTTGTCTTTGATGAGAACTCAAAAGGTTCCATTGGCGAGTTAGAGGCAACGTTCCCTGAGGAAGGCTATCCAAGAATGCAACGAGAAGATTCCGATGATGAAGACAACGGCCCTTCCTCTCGACCTAGCTCAGGTCGTGGGAACGGTCCTTCTAATGTTGCTAATGTATCTCCATCTTCTCCAGACTCCTCTAGTCCTGACGACTCTTCCAAGGAGGATACCTCAAGTGATTCTGCACAAGATGCAGACGTTCCCTCCTCATCTACTGTTGATTCAATAATCATACCCCCAACTAATTCAGAAACCACTATCACCGTTCCCTCTGGAACTTCTAGTGATATTATTGTTGTTGATTCTCAAAGTGATGACGACGGAACAGACCAATTTGAAGATGCCCAGTTACATCCATCTTCAACGGACGACTCTGAGATACAACCTGATGATCCTTGGTCCCTGTCTTGTCTCATGGGGTTCCAAGAAGCAAAACTTTGTGGCCCTCTCCACTATAGAAGCTGAATACGTCGTCGCAGCAAGTTGTTGTGCTTAGGTATTGTGGCTCAAACAACAACTGGAAGACTTTGATATGTCTCTTGGCACCGTTCCCATTATGTGTGATAATACTAGTGCCATTAACATCTCAAAAAATCCAGTTCATCATTCACGTACTAAGCACATTGACATTCGTCATCATTTCCTATGTGATAATGTTGACATGGGCTTTATTAGAATGGAACATTGCAGGACTGAAAATCAAGTAGCAGACATCTTCACCAAAACACTAGACAAAGGTCCATTCGAGTATCTTCGATTACTCCTTGGCATGATCTCTCTGAATTGAGGACCTTTACACCCATTATTCCCTCAATGTTTGGCTAATTTGCTTCACAGATATCATGAAGTTCCTTGTTTACATTGCATTTCTTGACATTGTTATTTCATGATTTTTGTTTGTTCGAATTACCTTGTCTTAGGGTCTAACTTATTTGTCTTTTGATTTGTGTTGAATTACTTGATTGCATGCTAACATCTTATTTGAGACCCAAAACAACCAATTTGATGAATTGAACCCTCACTACAAGCCCACATGATAATTGGTTGTACAGCCTCCCATAGCCTCGATTCAGGTAAACGTTCCCTATGATCCTTCTTTGATAAACCTTTTTACTTAGAATAATTATCTGAGTTGTTATTCCTCCCTACCTTCTGTTTGGATATACTATATTTTTTGTGAACCCATTATTGAAATATCTAGACAAGCCTCGCAAACACTCTTGGTCTCAGGGGGAACGACGATTGTTGCTCAAATTAAGGGGGAACAACTGTGAAAGGAACGAGGAATTTGAATCAGTGGCTGGTATTTATTGGGGTGCAGGTGAACGTTGAAACGGCTATCTGCGCGATTCGACTGCTATGTGGCAGGAACAATGATGCGGTAAACGAAGTAAAAAGTGGCCGTTAGAGGAAGAGAGAGAAACGCTTATTGATGGAAATTTTTGAAAGCCGGTTGGGATTTTTGGACAGATTTTATCTTGTGAAAGATTTTATCTTTCCTATAAATATTTGATATCTATTTAAAGACTCTCCACCGCCAATCTTCACTCTCTGTTCTCTCTCAGAATCCTCAATCTCTTGCACTCTCAAAGATCTCTATTTTTCCATGGATTCTCCAAGAAAGAAAATCTCCACCGACCAGATGTCTGAAGCCGAGATGGATGCCTACATCCTCCAACTCCAACAAGCCCGAGCCGCCCGTGCTACATCGACTCCCACCGGCGTGCCTCCATCTGTAGTGGCGATTACTCACGCCGCCGTCCAACAAACGGTGGATCCCTTGGAGTCTACATCGACACCTACTCCGATGTCGTCCCCTTCTGCTCCGTCCCCGCTGAAAGCCCAGGACCTCAACCCTGTTCTTGTCGATGTGCCTATAGAGGAACCACCACGTCCCCAACATGTCGAAGAAGAGGAAGTCTCTTCTCCCTCCAAGGACAGAGGAGATGAGGAGGAACAGTCGATGCAATCCTTGGAGAAGGAACTAGGTGTAAAGTCTACACCTTTGGCGCCGCCTCCACCTCGCAAGCGCAAGCTCGCAGTTCTTGCTGTGACTGCTCAAGAAGACGAGGAAGAAGAGGAAGTTGAGATCTTGGAGCATCGAATGGCTCCCACAGCCCAGTCGACACCATCTAAATCCGGTGGCGATGAAACTGCTCCTCCTCCTCTGAAGGCACGGTTGCGTTCCGCTGTGAAGCCAGAATTGAAAAGAGCAAAATCTGTTGGCAAGGCAAAGTTGGATCTCTCCATCTTCACCATCACTGCTCCCGACTTCTCTGAAGGTAAAAATATCCTTCCACCTCTTCTGATTCGCGAAAGTTTCTACTCTGAGCACAATGTGGAGGAGATCTTGGAACTTCTGCGTTTCCAAGGCTGGGAACATCTCTGTTCCAATAGGGCTACAGTCAATAAAGTTCAGATGCAAGAGTTCTACCACTACTTTCACCTATCAAAAGCTGATGTCTTGTGTGGGTCGACCAAGATCAGTGGCAAAGATCTGTCCGTTACACCTAAGGTGATCTCCTCGCTTCTCTCTGTTCCTTTGGGTGGATTTTATGAGGTTCCGGCGAACGAGATCAATGATGAGAAGCTTGCCTGTATGGAACGGTTGTTTAGTTCAACTACTGTGGAGCTACACACTGAAAGGCTGACATTGGCTCAGCTAATTGCCTTCCACATCATTTCCAGAGCTGTGGCGTCTCGCCAAGAGAAGCGCAACACCATCACCCTGTGTGATTTGTTTTTGCTTGACTGATTTTTTGAGAAGGGAAAAAATTGATCTCCCTCGAGTAATCTTATGCCATATGGATCGGTGCAAGGCCAAGTCCCACTCTTTAGCCTATCCCAGCTTGGTGAAGATGTTGTTTCTTCGAGATGAAGCATATATTGAAGAGAATGAGGTGTCTCTGGAAAGTGAGTTGGATTCTGCAGCTGTGGAGAAAATGAAGTTCAAAGGTGATGCGAAGGGAACGGGTACTGTGACGGCTAAGAAAGTTATTGGCGAAGGAAAGTCAAAGGGAAGCTCAATCCAACATCAGATTTTGGTTGAGCTTAAGCAGTTGAACACCACGATGACCCTGCTCCTAGATCACTTTCTGAGCAAAGCTGAGGACGCTGCTGAAGACCCTGAGATCCGAGTGTTCCCCGTTACCTCCCTGCCCGTCTAATCTTCTGTTTTTTGATTTTCTATGTTTTTATGTCTTTTGTGTGATTGTTCCCTATCTTTTGATAATAGTTGTCTAGGTTCCTTTGCTTTGTACTTCGCCTTGCATTATTAATGAAATATTTTGCTTATGATTTGCCTGTGAGTCAAGTCTTTGTGATTTCTGTGATCTTTTGATGATGCCAAAAGGGGGAAGTATGAAAAATGTGAAACTCAAGGAAAGGTTGATAACAGAAACTAGTGCTAAGGAGAACGATAATGTTGCTTGAAGGTAAATTTTTCTATGGACTTTCTGAGGGGGAACAATGTCAATATATGGACTGTAGTATTTGTGTGATTACATGTGAATTTGACTTCTTACTTGTCTGTTTTGAACGTGCACATTTTGGAGTTTGTCATCACCAAAAAGGGGGAAATTGTTGGAACGATGATGTTCCCTCTAGTTTTGATGATGATAAACTCAATGGCATTTGATGGTTTTTAGTGTGACTATGAGTTTCAGGAAATAAAAGATTCAAAGGAACGATGAAAACCAAGTGAAGAATCAAAACAGAGAATGCAAGGAACAAAGAAGTTAACAATGAGAAACAACACGCTGGAACGAAAGAGAAAGAAAGACACGCGTTGTTGATCAGAAAAGGAAAGGGAACAACGCCAAGGAACGCATGACGCGCGCTGTGAACCCTTGCACCTGCCGAATCTTTCTTTTATGAAAACAAAGATTGAATGAGCAACTTGGGCCGCAAGAAATAATCTCGTTGTAGATATTCTGGTTAGGATAGATTAGTAAAGATTGTATAGGATTATTTTATCTTATCTTCCTTAAGTAAAACTAGGGTAAATTAGATAGAATACCTAGACTATAAAATAGAAAGTTGCAAACTTCATTTGACAAGTGAATCACGGCGTTTCCCACAGAGAAGAGCATTCGGAAGAAGAAAGAACTTACAAGGACGAGACTTTGGTGAGTTGAGTACTTGTTAGGGTTTTGATTGTCTTAAGTGTTGTTAGGAACGTTACATTCAGAGGTCTAGATATCTAGGAATAAACTAGATTGAGATAAGACTTGCTTGCTTGTAATTCCAGGATTAATAACACAAGTAGACTTTCGAAATCCTACTAGGGAAACCTAGAGGTAGAGGTTTTTCTTAGTCAACTAGTTGGTTGATTAAGTTTTCATCTCTAAGAAACTTTGTCTGTTACTCTGTTATTCTGTTACGATATTCCGCTGTCCAGGAAACAGTTATAATGTTCCTTGTACTAATACACTCGATTCTACAATAGTGTATCTCAACTATATGTAAAAGACATAAATACAAACATGTACAAATCATTCATGATATATATGAGCGAAAGTTAGGGGAGCCAATTTTTTTTGAAAAAGCCAGCAATTCAAAGAATCTTACTTATGATCGATAAAAAAAAAAAAAGAGTACTTAAAAGAAGAGCAAACATGTTTGAGAAAAACATGTGAGTGTAATTATAGTAGGAATATATTTATAAAATAATTTATTCCATAGCTTTCTAAGCCAGAGATTATGTATGGCCGTACACTCGAAAGATAAGGATTGTGGCATGCATTTATAATTTGTGGGTTATGACCCGAAAATGTTAGGTTATTTCACATCAGGTGGTCAAAAATGAACAACAAAAAAGATAAATAGCCAGCCAGTGATATGTGTTTACACTTTCAATATAATTAGCCAAGACAAAAACTTTTCTTTATACAAACAAGACAGCATCACTGGCTGTCAGAAAATTGCTATCTTAAAGCAAAACTCAATCAAAAACATGTTATATATTATAAAAAAAAATATAATATATATGTATCATTACTATATTATATTATATGAATTGACACTTTCTCCTTTTAGAATTGTTTATTATATCAAAGGAAGCCATAAGAGAGAAAATTTTGGAAAATGTTCATCAAGTTATAAATGTATCATACTTGCAATGTGGACAAGGAAAAGATTTCCAGGCTAATTGATCCTAAATAGTAATATAATAAGTACACGTTAGTTCAATTGACATTAAAAGCGTGTTTTATAAGGTTAAAAAAAGGTAGAGTTTAGCTTTGTGTAAAAAATAATGGTGTTTGAGAAGTAACGATAGACGTAACTTTTGATATTTAGTAACGTTTGTAACTCTACTTTTTTCAATGCTACTTTTAATAACGTTTTAGTTTAACCTAGTTTCAATCACTCCTTAGGCGTGAGTATACGTATATATCTGATCTGGTATGTCGGATATCCGGTAAAAAAAATCACAAAATTCTGATCCGTATTCGGTCCGTTTTCGATCGGATATCCGGTAAATATTATCCGGATCGGATATTGGACTCAAATATCCAAATTATTTGGTTACTAGAAGACTGATTTAAAAATTAAATCAAAATGCTAACTTTTTCTAATTCAATCAAAACTAACAATCCACAAATTGTAAACTAAATGTCAAACATTAACACTAAGTTTTCCGAACAATTAAACTTGTCAATCTTATCAAATTGAGAACCATAAACGTATATATTATATAACAAGAGGAATTGGCAACTACACATAAAGTTATACTTTAACTTAAATAATCAAAATTCAATTCAATGATGAATACTTGACATAAAATACATATTTACTCTATTTAGTGAGGCGACAATTAGTACCTGAATTAGTAATTTAAGGTTTTAAATTTATAAGAGTAATGATCAAGGTTGTTTCTTTTATTGAAAGGAATAAAATAAGAAACGTTGTGTTGAAAAATTAAAGTATTGCTTAAAAATGTACAAATACCATTTTGAGATCATCTAAACTAATTAAACATTATATATTAGTTTTAAAAATATATCATTATATTAATAGTATAATATTTTCGGATATCCGATTAGCAGAATATCTCGATCCGTATCCGGTCCAAGTATTCGAAAAAATCACCCGAATCAGATAAATATTAAATGATGTTTTTGGATACGGGTTTCTAGGATTCGAATCCACGAATTATCGCATTGGGTCAATTGGATCGAATATTTTTACTCCACCTAATCGGTATAACTACGTCACCCGCTTCGCTACCCCTCAACATGCCAAACAACACGTAACATATATTGTGAACGAAAAGCCTAAGGATGCATAATAATAAAAATTAATAGTACCGTATAAGGATGCATAATAAAATCAGTCAATCACTTGAAGTTCTTAAGTAACAAAAATTACTACTAGAATTTTTCTTAACGTAACGAAAATTACTTTAATATTATTTATTGTTCATTTTAAGTTCTTATAGCAAAGTGTGAAAATCAATCAATCACTCCAATTAAGGAAGAAATATTGAAGTAGACGGGGCTAGAGGTGTTCAGCGGTTTCTTTGAACCGTTCAACCGGCGGTTTTGGAACCGCTCAAAATTGTCTGAAACCGTAATCGTAATCGAATCAAAACCAGAACCGATTAAAACCGTTCGAGGTCGGTTTCGGTTTCAGTTCATGTTTCATAGAATCGTGGAACCGGCGGTTCGAAGCGGTTTCAAACCGTTTCAGAACCGCCAATTTCAAACATATTAGCTAAGTGAATTTCCATAATAAAGGTAAGATGTCTACGTGGATTTGATTTCTCTAACTCGGAGAGAACACGTAAGCAATTTAATTATGTTCAAACCCTTTTATTTTTCCAATTTTTTTCCTATAAAGACAAATACTTATTATATTTTTTAGTTTAAGAATATATTTTATAATTAAAATACAAAGATTAAATGATTAATGTTAATATTTTCTTATTTTTTATATTCAACTTTTTTTTTGGATATTGTTTGATAAAAAATATTAATTTTTATCCGGTTCGGAACCGGATCCGGAACCAGCTCAAAACCGGCCGAAACCGGTTCCGGAACCGCAACCGACAAAACCGGATGGAACCGGACTTGGTCGATTTCGGTTCATGATTTTTTGGAACCGAAACCGGCGGTTACAGAACCGTGAACATCTCTAGACGGGGCACTGCGTTGAACCAGGTACAAGTCCACTAATTCAAAAATGAATCCTAAAACACTCCCAACGCCGAAACCCACCCCGCCCCTCGAAACCCTAACCTTTTCTCGGCTACCGTCGCTACCCGATCTCAACCTTCACCGCGAACTCTTTGATCAATTACTCCTAAACACTTCTCTTCTTCTCCAACTCGTTCCTTGCCTTGGGTTCTCGGTGAAGGATTCAATTTCTTGGGCGGGTTGTGGGGGGTGCTTCATCTTCCTTCGCGGCGGAAAGAAGTGCGGTTGCTTCCGGCTTCCGATACTCCTTCTATGGAGCTTGTCACCCATGCTTTTCTCTCCGTGTGTCCTCAGAGGATGCTCCCGGGTGCCGTTTTGGGATCCGGATCCGTCGGAGAGTCTGGCCTGCAAGGGATGGCGCTTTGCATCGGAAAGCGAGAAACTCGTGGCTGAGACGCCGTGCCGCCTGTTAATTGTCCGTATGCTGCATATTTGCTTGAGTATCTCTGGCCATCGCCATTTGAAGGAAAGAAGCTGCAGTGGCCCATTCTCCTTTTTCTTGGCTGCTGGTGGAAGTGCTTTTGGAAGGTCTTGCCGACGGGTGCACATGTGTTTTCTATCCTTAACTCTCTCTTTTTTGTTGCAGCTTTGACTTTTTCTGAAAAATGATAGCATGAATTCGGTTTTGTCTTTGTGTTATTTCTCTAGTTCCGGCTTCACCTTTTGTGGTTGGGTGGTTGATTTTCCTTCATCCATCTCATTGCATAGAGGGAAGAAGCCCACGATACTTTGTACCCCTATCGGTTCCCCTTACTCTTCTGATGATACTTTATCTTACAACCCTGACATTTCTAGTTTGAATTCTGATGAGCATTGGTTGCTTGACTCCTCTGTTGTTTGTGGGTTTCAGACTGTCTTTGAAATGATAATGATGCTCTCTCTGGCTTATCTGCCTATGTGTTTTACTTATTTTATCCATATCCTTCACCTTTTGTTTGTGAATGAGCTGATGGATATGGTGTTGTACCTGGTTTCAGGTGAACAGGTGCTTCCTGTTTGGGCCAAAATCCCCAGAAATGATGAAAATATTCACTGCCTCAAGCTGGCCTTTAGCTACTTTGAACCCCTAGACTATCATCTATTTATGCAATTGGTGAACCACCACTTGAAGGTCTATTGCTTCTCCTTAGACTCTAACAATGCGGTACTGCTCTTACTGAACTTCATTGACTACTCCTGGTATGATTCTAACTTGATTTCTGAAAAACAAACAGGAATGTACACTGTGATAAATAGTGTGAAAAATCAAAACATGAAATCTGGAATTGGTTCTTATACCAATACACCAGCGAATTGTGAAGCCATGGAAAATCTCCTAGTTCTAGAAGACTATCCCGTGAACTACCCCTTGAACAGGGTTGAACCAATTTATTTGCATTGTTATTGTTGGACTCAAAGTCCATTGAACTGCAAGCTCAAGAGTTTATTTGTATACCTGCATGATGATTCTGATTATCCTAAACCAGGTTGGGTGCTTCTCTGTAGTAGTCCCTTTGTTTCTTACTACAACTACATGACTTTTAAAGATGAAAAGTATAGTAATAGCTGGCATTTGGATATTTCTCTGTTGATTTATCCCTTGTATTGCCAGAATGAATATTTGAGGAGCTTTTGCAATCTCTACACTTGGGAACATTGCTTCTTAAAGGAAAAATGTGTGTGTGCCAAAACACAAGACAAGATATCTGGAACGGATGACCCCCACAAATCCACAGAACAATCCTGCTTGAGAAAAGCAAACAATAGAACAAATAATTATTCCATGAACAACTGCAAATTATCATACTACATCACTTATTTTCACTACAGCCTTTCTAAGGTTGGTTTGTGGTGTATTAACAATTGTACTAATGAACTCTATATCAATTCGAACACTCAATCATGTAAACATTTTTATAACTATGAATTTGATCCCTCTAAGGAACAACATTTTTCTCTTACGAGTTTTGCCATTTGGTGCAATAACAAAGCATTACATTTGGCTAAGGGAAACCTTGATCGTAGTTATAACCAAGCTACAAACCGAAAACAAACAAAGGTATGGAAAAAAGCAGGATTTGAGCACTCCTCCAATGTAACTTCTTGTAAGACCCCTAACTGTCTATGGATGTGGGGTAACATTACAGATGGTTTTTTATGAAGATTTCCACTTGGAACTATCGTGGAATTGGTAAAACAACTATCTGGATGGACTTAGAATCCTTCTGTAAGATTGAAAGGATCCAATTACTAGCTCTATTTGAAACACGGAAAAATAAAGTACCAAGTGAAAAAGTATGGAAAAAAGCGGGATTTGACCAATTCCACTGTGTCCCAGCTATTGGGTTTTTGGATGGAATCTGTGTTATGTGAAAAACATATCAACTCATAAATGAAATACTTGAAATAGATAAGATTGAAAAAAGGTTTGTTAGTATGTTGTACACCAACTTGTGTACCAATACTAAACTACTAATAATTCTAACTTATGATCCCCCGAATGAATCAGAAAAAAACGAATTCTGGGAAGCAATAATCACCTTTATTAAAAACAGTGCATATCCGTGTATTGTTATGGGTGATTTGAATGAAATACAAGACCCAACTGAAAAACTGGGAGGGTCATCACCACCTTTAACCAAATTCACTAGACTCCGACACTTCAAAAATAAATATGAATTATTAGAAATCCCTTTCCAAGGCAATGCATTTACATGGAGAAAAAACAAAACGAAAATAGACAATATATATGAAAAGATGGATAGAGTCTTAGTTCATCACAAAATATTACAATGGTACCCAGATATATGTACTAAACATTATGCTTTTACGAGCTCTGATCATTGCCCTATATCAATTGAACTAGCTTCAGCTAATTCATTTAAAAATCAACCTTTCAAATTTGAAAAGATTTGGATGACAATAAAGGATTTTAGAAATGTTATAAAACAAGCCTGGAGAACAAATTATCACGGATCAAGAATGTATGATATAATCTCTTGATGAGGAATCGACCCCGCCATTAGTGCCAACCTTTGATGGACCGATCACTAGGTCAAGGTCGAAGGAACTGCGTCAAGAGCTGGAGACGTTTATGGCACATGCACTATCACATGACGAAGAGGACAAGTCCAAAGTCAAGGCATTGACTTTAATGGTCAACGTTACCTATGTTTAATAGTCTTATTAATTTCTAGATTGGATATTTTTAGGATTATTATTTATTGGTGTTAAGCTTTCTATTTTCGGATATTTTGGAAACAATTGTAGTCTTTTTGGGAAGCATAGGGCCGGCCACCTTAGGGTATTAAAAGTCTCCCTTGTCTTCTTCCTTAGGCAGATTTCTCCCATTTGTTAAACACAAAACAGAGCTTTGTTTGCTTTGAACTTTGCTCCTCGTGAGAGTCTCAATAGATTGTTACTTCTTCGCTTAGTTGTTTTCGTCTTTGTCAAGTTCCTCTGGAGTTGGTGATTTCGTACATCTTAAGCATCCCCTCCGTGCTCCAAGTTCGTTAGCGATTCTTGGTTGTGTGGTGTTGTAGAGATCGGGTCGGTAGATCGTTCGACAAGGTTCCTTGCACCCGACGCAAGAGGGTTTTCTCGTCGTTTCTATTGGTTCTTTCTTATCATCCCTTCATTTGTTTCAATTCCGCCATATCCTAATTGTTCTTGTTTTTCATTGTTTTGAGATCTGTTGCCTAGATCCATCCCGACGCGGCTAATCCCCGTATCAATTGGTATCAAGAGCTTTGCGGCTTCGGATCGCCTTTGACGGTTACCAGATTCATCATCACGAAAATTGAATCTTCCTGTTTCTCAATCGTCAATTGGATTTCTTTGTTTGAGTCACATTAGTGAATTGATTAGTCTGACTGATTGTTTACTTTTGTTTGTCTTGGAAAGGAGTTCGTTGTGGTTGATTGTGACTACGAGGATCAACAAAAACACACAAAAAACCGTACCAAAACCACACACAAAAATTCGGCCCCCACCCACCATTGTTGTTGCGTCCCCCAGCTTGACGAGCAAGACACCAAGGCGTCCAGGTTCGTGCTAGCGCAAGAGATCCGGTTGTTACAAATTTTGGAAGTTTCACGATATTTGCTTGATTTCTAGAGATTTTATTTTATTTTAGTGGTGTAATATCCCAGGAAAAACAAGTTGCCTAAAAGATATACAAAAAAAAAAAAAAACAGTTGCCGAAAAGAAAATCAAAAAGAAAAGAAAAAGGAAGGCATCTGGGATTCACTTAAATTTTATCTCTAGGAATATTTTGTCAAAATTGCCAAAGTTACAATTGTACCAGCACAAGAAGGCTCGAATTCACAAAACACAAATTT
The DNA here is from genome assembly GCA_027886185.1 of Rheum nobile. NCBI lineage: Eukaryota > Viridiplantae > Streptophyta > Magnoliopsida > Caryophyllales > Polygonaceae > Rheum > Rheum nobile. Next base: position 428,938 of record WOAB01000171.1, read on the forward strand.
CGTCCCTGCCGCTGCAACATCTCAGCAGCCCGTCGGTTTGCTCTCACCGCCCCCCGGTTTCCTGTCTTCGCCGCCGACTCGCAAGCCTTCACCATCGCCCGTCTCGACTGGCACCACCGACCAGTTTCAGCGACCTTCCCCTTCCACCCTCTCGACGCGGTACCGCTGTAATCCCGCGGCGCGCCCACATCCACCGCCCCGCGTCCACAACCACCACCCCGCGCCCACACCCACCGCCCAACGTCCACACTTACCGCCCCGCGTCCATCCAAACCGCCCCTTTCTACCCTCCCGTTCCCTCTGGTCACTTTCGGCTCTGACTGGCTTCATTCCGAGTCGACAACGGTACGTCTTTCTGACTTGCAATTCGCATTTCTTGAGTTCGAAACACATATATAGCCCCATCTCTGGTTACAATTCATTCTTGTAGCTACAGTAGTGTCTCTTTCTTGTTGAGTCGTTCTCTAGTCTCGCTTTTGTTTGAGTCATTTTTCGTCGCACGTCTACTTGTCTTGTCTCCTACATCCCTGCTTGACCTTGAATTGTTGCGTATGGTGAGCACATAGAGGACTTGTAATTTACGAGCCTAACTTCGCAAGTTGTTCAATCGCCGAGTGCAAACACTTGAGAGTTTTTGGTTTTACTCACCTTAACATCTTTCTGTGTTCGTCTAAGTGGTGATCATGTCAGGTTCCGGCGATGAACAGGTTACCGCGAATGGTTCCCTTGTCGATATGCAAGCCATGCTGCAACAGTTATCTTCTACGGTCGCCCAGCTGTCGACGAAGTTTGACGCTTTGGAGCATCGCCCCGCCCAACCACCGGCTGCGCAGGAGCACATTGGCCCGTCCAATGGCGCACCCCTCCCGGCCACCGAGCCCCTAGTCGACCAAGTCGTGGCCTACCAAGCAGCTATGGACGCGCGCCAGCTACCGAGAACACATGGCACCAATCGCACGCGTCCTATGGCCGCCCGTCGGAATCCGCATCCCGCGCCTCATGATAGGTTTGATTCACCTCCTATGTCTATTCGTTCTAGTTTATGGGGTGATGATGATATACAGGACTCTGAGCGCGAGGAGCGTAATGAGTGGCATCCTTACCGCCAACGACATGACCGCCAGCAGCCTCGGCGACGTGACGCCGAGCAAGACGGCATTGGACGGATCAAAGTGAAGATCCCGGCTTTTGATGGCAAGTGTGACCCGGACGTCTACCTCGAGTGGGAGACGAAGATTGAGCAGATCTGGAGTTGCCACAATTTTCCCGAAAATAAAAAGGTACAACTCGCTGCCCTTGAATTTGTTGGTTATGCTTTGGTTTGGTGGGATTCTGTTGTGAAGGCTCGCAGACAAGCCATGGATCCTCCGGTCGCCACCTGGAACCAGATGCGAGCTATGATGAGGGCCCGCTTCGTGCCTCGTCACCACAATCGGGTTCTCCGAAACCGTTTGGAGACTATGAGGCAAGGCGCCTTAGGTGTTGAAGAGGTATACAACAATATGCAGATAGCCATGGCACGCGGCAACGTCGTCGAGGATGAAGAAGCCACGATGTCCAAGTATCTTCGTATTTTGCATCCTCATTTAGCTGACACTATAGAATTGTATCCCTATTCTACCATGACAGATTTGCTACACCAAGCAATTAAAGTGGAGAGGCAATTCAAGTCCGGCTACAGTCAACAACACCGCACAACACCACAACGCCAAGCCTGGCGTCCTGACCAGCAGCAGGGCCGCAACAGCCACCAGCGAACACGCCCAACAGCCGGTCAACCTCGCTGCAACGAGCCCAATGCTCGTGGCGCGTACCCCTCTACCTCCACCGCACCGCATCAACCCACACGACCCACCCCTACAACTACACGAGGTAACCCTAGTGACCCTACTCCTAGAGCTAGAGATATCACTTGCTTTAAATGTCAGGGCAAGGGTCATTACATGAAGGATTGTCCTAATACTCGTGTATTGATGATTAATCATTTGGGTGAGTTGGAGTCTGAATCTGACAATGAGCATGATAATTTAGTTGCTAGCCATGATATGAATGAGCATGCCGATGATGATGTTTTGGATTTTATTGAATATGAGCATGGTGATTCATTAACTGTTCGGAGGACTTTGCATGTTAATCAAGCTCCTTGTGATGATAATCAGCGTGAGAATTTATTTCATACCAGATGTCTTGTTAAAGGAAAAGTGTGCAACATGATTATTGATGGTGATAGTTGTTGTAATATTGCTAGTGTTGAATTAGTTAATAAACTACAACTCCCTACTTTTTTGCATCCTAGACCTTATAGACTTCATTGGATGAATGAATGTGGTGAACTCAAGGTGAATAGGCAAGTTAAACTTACTCTTAAGCTAGGAACTTATGAGGATCAAATTTTATGTGATGTTGTTCCTATGCAAGCTTGTCATATTTTGTTGGGTCGTCCTTGGCAATTTGATAAACATGTTATTCATGATGGACGTACTAACCAGCATGCCTTTGAGTTTCGTGGTAGGAAAGTCGTGTTGAAACCGATGACGCCGCTTCAAGTGGCTGAGGCTTATGATAAGAAAAAAGAGGCCCACCGTAAGGGTAAGTCCCCAGCCGACCCTTCACCTGGCACCCCACGGACCGACCTCACCCTCGCCTCCTCCCCTACCATTAGCCCACCCCACGGCCGAGTGCTCCTAGCCTCCAGCCGAGCACACCTGGTCGATTACCTTCCCCCGGACGTCGCCCTCATGTCCCTTTGCCAGGCCTATACCCTGTTAGGTGACGACGCTCGTGCTACACTCCCAGCTACTGTCCGGACCCTTTTAGATGAGTTCCTTGATGTTTTCCCGGATGAGATACCCCCTGGCCTACCCCTTATTAGAGGCATTGAGCACCAGATAGACCTGATTCCCGGTGCTACCCTACCCAACCGGCCTACCTATAGGATGAACCCTACTGAGACCCAGGAAATCCAGAACCAATTCCAGGACCTTCTGGATAAAGGGTATGTTAGAGAGAGCCGTTCCCAGTGTGCTGTGCCTGTCTTACTCGTTCCCAAAAAGGACAATACTTGGCGTATGTGTGTTGATTGCAGGGCTATCAATAATATTACGATCAAGTACAAGCACCCAATCCCGTGGCTCGATGATATGTTGGATGAGCTCCATGGTGCCTCCACCTTCTCTAAGATAGATCTTCGCAGTGGCTACCATCAAATCCGGATGAAGGAAAGCGACGAGTGGAAGACAGCATTCAAAACTAAGTTTGGTTTGTATGAGTGGCTTGTTATGCCTTTCGGTTTGACTAATGCCCCCTCTACTTTTATGCGTCTTATGAATCATGTCTTGCGCTCATTTATTGGTAGATTTGTTGTAGTTTACTTTGATGATATTCTGATTTACAGCAAATCTATGGAAGCACATGCCGAGCACCTCAGGGAAGTTTTATCCACTCTCAGAGTTGTACAGTTGTATGGAAATCTGAAGAAGTGTGATTTTTGCACTGATAAAGTTGTGTTTCTTGGTTTTGTAGTGAGTGCTCATGGACTGCAAGTCGATCAGGCGAAGGTGCAAGCCATCCGCGACTGGCCGACCCCGAAGAACTTAGGTGACGTGCGCAATTTCCACGGCCTGGCTGGCTTCTACAGGAGGTTCGTTAGAGATTTTAGCACCATTGCAGCCCCGCTGACAGAAATCACTAAGAAGAATACTCCATTCCGGTGGGGTGAACCTCAAGAAACGGCGTTCCAGACTCTCAAGGATCGTTTGACACACGCGCCATTGCTGGTTCTGCCTGACTTCACTCGCCCCTTTGAGGTGGAGTGTGACGCCTCTGGCATTGGTATTGGAGGAGTCCTCATGCAGGAAGGTAAGCCTATTGCCTTCTTTTCTGAAAAGTTGAAAGGTGCATGCTTGAATTATTCTACTTATGATAGGGAATTATATGTCTTGTTTAGAGTGCTGAAAACTTGGCAACACTACCTATGGCCTAGAGAATTTGTGCTTAAAACTGATCATGAGTCCTTAAAGCATTTTAGGAGTCAAGATAAGTTGGATAGGAGGCATGGTAGGTGGATGGAATTCATAGAAACGTTTCCCTATGTGATTAAGTATAAGAAAGGAAAAGATAATGTAGTAGTTGATGCCCTTTCTAGGAGACATACATTGTTGACCACTTTGGATGCTCGAGTCCTTGGATTCGTGTATATTAAAGAGTTGTATGATATGGATGCTGATTTTGGTGTGATTTATAAGCATTGTGTGGAAAAGGGTTCATTTGATAAGTTCTTCTTGTTTGATGGATTCTTGTTTCGAGTTGATAAAGTGTGCATTCCTGTTTGTTCTCTACGTTTATTACTTGTTGATGAGTCCCATAGGGGTGGATTGATGGGTCATTTTGGTAGAGATAAGACTTATAACATGTTGCATACTCATTTCTTTTGGCCACACATGCTTAGGGATGTCGAGAATTTTATCAAACGCTGTGTTGAATGCTTACAAGCTAAATCTAAAGTGAAACCGCATGGTCTTTATACTCCCTTACCTATTCCTTGCTATCCTTGGGTTGATATTAGTATGGATTTTATTGTTGGATTGCCTAGGACTAAGAAGGGGAGAGATTCTATATTTGTGGTTGTTGATAGGTTCTCTAAGATGGCTCACTTTATTGCATGCCATAAAACTGACGATGCTCGGAATGTTGCTGATTTGTTCTTTAGAGAGATTGTTCGGTTGCATGGTGTCCCTCGCACTATTGTTAGTGATAGGGATGTTAAATTTTTGAGTTACTTTTGGAAGACCTTGTGGGGTAAACTTGGTACTAAATTGTTGTTCTCTACTGCTAGTCACCCCCAAACTGATGGTCAAACTGAGGTAACTAACCGGACATTGGGTACACTACTTAGGACTGTTATTAAATCTAATCTGAAAAGTTGGGAGGATGCCTTACCACATGTTGAGTTTGCTTATAATCGGACTATTCATTCTTCTACTAAGATGTCCCCTTTTGAGTGTGTGTATGGTTTGAATCCCCTAACCCCTTTGGATCTTAAGCTATTGCCTTTACCGGAACGAGCAGACTTTGATGCTGATAGACAGGTTGAGTTCATGAAGGAGTTGCACGAGTGGACTAAGGCTCGTTTGGAGGCTACTGCAGAGAAGAGCGCCACCCGAGCTAATCACGGACGGCGTCAAGTGTTGTTCGAGCCCGGCGACTTGGTGTGGCTACACCTGCGCAAGGAACGGTTCCCGGAGCAGAGGAAGTCGAAGCTGTCTCCAAGAGGTGATGGACCGTTCAAGTTGCTAAAGAGAGTAGGCGACAATGCCTATGTGTTGGAGCTGCCCGACGACTATGGAGTGAGCCCGATATTCAATGTCGGGGACCTTACTCCTTATGCCGCCGCTGATGTTGATGACTCGAGGACGAGTCCTTTTCAAGAAGGGGAGAATGATGAGGAATCGACCCCGCCATTAGTGCCAACCTTTGATGGACCGATCACTAGGTCAAGGTCGAAGGAACTGCGTCAAGAGTTGGAGACGTTTATGGCACATGCACTATCACATGACGAAGAGGACAAGTCCAAAGTCAAGGCGTTGACTTTAATGGTCAACGTTACCTATGTTTAATAGTCTTATTAATTTCTAGATTGGATATTTTTAGGATTATTATTTATTGGTGTTAAGCTTTCTATTTTCGGATATTTTGGAAACAATTGTAGTCTTTTTGGGAAGCATAGGGCCGGCCACCTTAGGGTATTAAAAGCCTCCCTTGTCTTCTTTCTTAGGCAAATTTCTCCCATTTGTTAAACACAAAACAGAGCTTTGTTTGCTTTGAACTTTGCTCCCCGTGAGAGTCTCAATAGATTGTTACTTCTTCGCTTAGTTGTTTTCGTCTTTGTCAAGTTCCTCTGGAGTTGGTGATTTTGTACATCTTAAGCATCCCCTCCGTGCTCCAAGTTCGTTAGCGATTCTTGGTTGTGTGGCGTTGTAGAGATCGGGTCGGTAGATCGTTCGACAAGGTTCCTTGCACCCGACGCAAGAGGGTTTTCTCGTCGTTTCTATTGGTTCTTTCTTATCATCCCTTCATTTGTTTCAATTCCGCCATATCCTAATTGTTCTTGTTTTTCATTGTTTTGAGATTCGTTGCCTAGATCCATCCCGACGCGGCTAATCCCCGTATCATCTCTAAGACAAAATTACTAAAGAAACATGCCAAACTTTGGAAAAAAAACAACGTTTGGTAATGTATTTACTCAACTCAAACAAATAGAGAAACAACTTGCTGAAATACAAATTAATATTTGCATAAATGCAAATAACAATGAAATTCAAAAACAAAAAAGACTCATTGGAAAAAAAAAAAAACTACTCAACTTCCAAAAGATTTTTTGGAATCAACGAGCCAAAGTTAAACACATTAAACTAGTGGATACTAACTCGAGTTATTTTCACAAAATAGCAAGTGAAAGATGAAACAGAAAAATTATTAAGGAAATAAAGACACAAGAAGGAACTAGTATTATTGGAGAAGAAAATATCAGAAATGAAATCAGAAATGACTTCATCCAAAGATTTAGAAATGATGAAATGAATGATGCTTTACTACAAGAAAATCTGGAACTTATAAACCCTAAGATATCCATAGAAGCAATGAAGAATTAATTAAAAATATCACTAATGATGAAAATAAGAAGGCAATTTTTGACATTAGTACAGACAAATCTCCAGGACCTGATGACATGACAACAGAATTTTATCAAAAATACTGGGATATTTTGGGACCCTCTGTAATTCAAGCTGTGAAAAGCTTTTTCCTTTTAGGAATATTACTCAAACAAGTCAATCATACATTCATATCTCTAATACCAAAATGTGATAATTCAAACTCAACAAACCATTATAGACCAATAAGTCTATGTTCGACAATTTATAAAATTCTTTCCAAAATTCTAACAAGTAGACTTAAAAAGACTATGGAAAAATTAATACACCATCTTTAGGGTGCATTTGTAGCCAACAGAGCTGTTCAAGATAATATCTTAATAGCTCATGCAATTTTCCACTCTTTCAAGTCTAAAAAAGGAGTTGAAGAATTCATAGCTCTAAAGTTAGATATGGAGAAAGCGTATGACAGAATTGAATGAAATTTTATTTTAAAAATCAAGGAGAAATTTGGATTCCATTCTAAATTCATAAACTGGATAACAGAATGCATCGCGACAATATCTTTTTCGGTACTTGTTAATAATGGACCAACAGAATCATTTAAACCAACTAGAGGACTTCGACAGGGAGATCCACTTTCCCCATTCCTTTTTATCTTATGATATGAATATCTAGCCAGGAAACTACAAAAAGCAGCGGATAGACCAAGAAAACCTATTGGTTTTCAAATTTCAAGACTAAGAACTCGAATCCCGTCTTGGCCTTTGCGGATGATATTATGATATTTTCCAAAGCAAAACAAGAAAATTGTAAGGAAATTAAGGATATTTTGGATGTTTATTGCAAAATATCCGGGCAAAAAGTGAATTATCACAAATCGGCATTCCAGGTGACAAAAAAAAGTAACAAACACTAAAAAACTAGCAATACAAGGAATTCTCACAATTACAAATATGACATCTCTAGATAAATATTTGGGTTGCCTAATCATTAATGGGAGGGTGAATTCTAATACCTTTGTTGATATGTTAATTAGCACACAACAACAACTAACAAAATGGAAGGCTAATTCTCTATCTCAAGCAAGTAGAACAACCCTCATCAAAGCAAATCTTGCATCAAGACCTAATTACCTGATGCAAAGTTGTATGCTTCCCACACAAACACATAATGAACTTGATAAACTAAATAGAGGCTTTTTTTGGAACAAAGAACCTTCTTATAAACCTCTGATAGGATGGGAAAAAATATGTAAACCAACTGAACAAGGAGGACTTGGCTTGAGAAAATCAAAGGATATGAATAAAGCCTTACAATTTAAATTATTATGGAAAATTTTGGCTGAACAGGATAATTACTGGATCAAAATTATTACTGAAAAGTATTTGAAAACAGAACATATTTTACAATATCATAAAAAAGGACAGTGCTCTTGGCAATTGATGCATCTCGGGCTCGACTCAAGCCGGGAAACGACGATCCCAAGACGACCAAGACCGTGGCGTCCTCCTTGGTTCAAGACTTAGTCTAGTTTAACCTATTTTATGTTATTTCCCGTTTTAGCATGTTTTCCTTTTTAGTATTTCCATTTCCGTACTTTCTATTTCGGGCGTGTGCCTTTCTCTTGCTAGATAAGGCTAGCCCATTAGTGTGTTTTCGGCCCAAGCCCATTAGGGTTCTTGGTCGAGCCTTATGGCTTTAAATAGGCTTTGTTGTATTCATTATTCCCTACGTTGAAATTAAAGCCTAAGCCTTGCAGTTGAGATCATCTCCTCCCTTAAGCCTCGGCATCACAAACTAGTTAGACCCAATCGAACCACGTCACGGTTCACAAACACAACCTATCCCTCCATCGCTAGCTTCCGCCTGCGAGATCCTCTCGCCCCAACTCGGTCCCGCCGAGAGCAAGAGAGCCGGTAGCCGAGCCCACGCTTGGTTGCTACCTATCCCGGTTACTAAAGAGAAGGATTCGAGACCGCTTCTTGCCTAGATCCGACGTCAAACGTGGTCCGAACCCGTCGGAACACATCAGCAATGGTCCAAAATGTGTGAAATCATTGACGAATTCAAATCAGGACTTATTTGGCAAGTGGAGAATGGTGGAACCATTAGATTTTGGACTGATAAATGGATTTCTACGATACCTCTTTGCGACATGATTAACATGCAACCAATACCAAACAAAAATGCATTAGTAGATGAATTTATGCTTCCAAATTGCACCTGGAATAAGGAAATGATTGAACAATATCTACCAACGGACTTAGTTAAGAAGTTTATTTCTACACCAATACCTTTAAACAATATACATGATATAATGTACTGGGAAGCAAGCAAAAATGGTTGGTTCTCAACTAGATCTGCTATGGATATGCTCATTAAAAAGAAAAGATACACATCACATGATACTTCCTGGATTTGGAAATTGGACACTTATTCTAAAGTGAAAAACTTTATATGGAAAATCATGAAAAATGGCTTACCAACAAAAGCAAGACTAGCCGAAAAAGGTATTGCAATCCCACCAGGTTGTATCAAATGTAATACACAAACTGAAGATTCTAATAATCTTTTATTTCAGTGTAATCATACGCTGAAAACGATAGAAAAAATGAACAAACAAACGTACAGAATCATAAGGTCCCTAAATCATGAAAAATAATCTTTTATTTCATCATAAAATTATTTCTAAAAAAATAAACAATTTCCTATTAAATTTGAACAATTGTGTATTAAAAGTTGAACAAATTTTTTTGAACAAATTTTTTTGAACAATATATAAAGTTGAACAATTTTACGAACAAAGTTGAACAATTTTATCTTAAAGTTGAACAATTTCATTTTTATGGTTAGACGACTGTTTCACTAAGCAAATTTTATTTTTTATTTTTTTTGGGCAATTTTTTTTCTTCCTTTTTTTTCTACACGTTTTTACCATAAAATTATAATTAAAAAAGTTGAACAATTCCTTATTAAATTTGAACAATTGTATGTTAAAAGTTGAACAATATTTTTTGAATAATATATAAAGTTTAACAATTATACCAAAAAAGTTGAATATTTGTATCTTAAAGTTGAACAATTTCATTTTTATGGTTAGACGACTGTTTCAGTAAGCAATATTTTTTTGGGGGGGCAAATTTTTTTCTTCCTTTTTTTTCCTTGTTTTTCTACACGTATTTATCATAAAATTATAATTAAAAAAGTTGAACAATTCCTTATTTAATTTGAACAATTGTATGTTAAAAGTTGAACAATGTTTTCCGAACAATATATAAAGTTGAACAATTGTACGAACAAAGTTGAACAATTGTATCTTAAAGTTGAACAATTTCATTTTTATGGTTAGACTGTTTCACTAAGTAAATTTTAGTATTTTTTTTGGGCAAATTTTTTTCTTCCTTTTTTTCTTGTTTTTCTACACATTTTTATCATAAAATTATAATTAAAAAAGTTGAACAATTCCCTATTAAATTTGAACAATTGTATGTTAAAAGTTGAACAATGTTTTCTGAACAATATATAAAGTTTAACAATTATATCAAAAAAGTTGAACAATTGTATCTTAAAGTTGAACAATTTTATTTTTATAATTACACATCTATTTTGACTAAGCAATGGTTAGTTTTGTTTTTTGTTATTTTTGGCCAATTTTTTTCCAGGATAAAACTTTTTTTTTTTGTTTCCTTACACGCTTTACTCATAAAATTGTTTCTAAAAAATTGAAAAATTCTCTGTTAAATTTGAACAATTGTATCATACAAGTTGAACAAGTTTTTTAACAATATATAAAGTTGAATAACTGAACCAGAAAAGTTGAACAATTTAAATTGCATGAAAATTCAAACTTATAACAAAAGATAAATTGGACAATACTTTATTAAAATTTTAGAAATTGTCAAATAAACTTGAAGTTTTGTTTATAATGTAATATAAACATAATACAACTAAAAAATGTTCAAAACATAAACCCTAAATCCTAAATGTGTAGGAAAATAAAAATAGAAAAAGGCAAAAACGGCCATGCACAACTAAAAAATTATTTAAAAAATGAAATTGTTCAACATTAAGAGACAATTGTTCAAATTTATATACATATCAAACACAGTTGTCGAACTATAAAAATGAAATTGTTCAACTTTAAGATACAATAGTTCAACTTTTCATATTGTTCGAATTTTAATTGTGCAACTTTAAACATACAATTGTTCAACTTTAAGAACTAATTGTTCAATTCTTTTCATACACGTTTTATAATGAAAACGTGTATAAAAAATAATAATAATAATTTATTTAAAAATAAAAATAATAACGGTCAACGGTAACGCTGACCGTTGACCGTTCAACGCTGACCATTGAACGGGATTGAGTGTGGTAGGGTGTATGATAATATTAAAATGAATGGCCTAAAATACTATTTAAGTTTCACCCTAAGAATACTCCTCACATGAAGCTAATCCTATAAGATATATCTCAAACGTAATTAATCATATAAAAACTATGTAACCTTAAACCGTTTCTCGATTAACTAGTACGTCCGGCCATAAAACTAGTTCACAATGCTCATGTATTTTTTTACCTATATATCTACGCGCGCGTATATGAAACTCAATCGATCTTGTCATTGTAAGGACTTGATGATATATGTAACTGATTAAGCATTAAAAGAGTAATTTCATGTAAATTGTTGGATATATCGAAAAGAGAATCAGATGGTAGTTGTTTTGGGGCGAAAAGATCGAATCGATCTGAATCGCCTTAAGAAAGACAATTAGATAACAATGAGATTAATTTTATCTAAATAATCCAAATCAACTTAATAATGGAATAAATGAGATTAATCGAGTATAAAACGAGCTTATCTCCCAAGGATGAGAGAGCAATCGAATACACAGATTCAGTCGACGATCGCTTCAATACTATAATGAAGAACTGAGCTAGAGAATGATTTGTAGTAGCAAGTAAGAAATTAGTGAATTGTAGATTGTATTCAGTCGAAATGATAATGTATACTACATAAGGATTCTTCTCATATTTATACTACATTTACATATCAAGATCGGTTAAAAACTGTCTCCTAGATCTCCAGAGGTTGTTACTCTGCCTATTGATCGGATCGAGATCTCTGGATGTTGTTACCCTGCCTATTGACCGGGCCTTCTAGAAGGAAGATTGGTTCAAGCTATTGGGCCTAGGGCTGTTCATTGGTCCAAAACCGAACCGAATAAAACCGAACCGAAACCGAACATAATCGGTTCGGTTTGGTTAACCGAACATTTTGAAATTCTGTTAATTTAGGTTATTGAAGTGAGTTTTAGTGCACAAACCGAATTAGACCGAACCGAACTGGACCGAACTTGGACCAAACTGGACCGAACTAGACCGAACTGGACCGAACCGAATAAGGTTAAACTAGTTTATCTAGAAATCTAAGATTTTATTTTTAAAATAACCGGTTTTGACCGAACGGAACCGAAAACCGAATATGGTTTTTATGCAAATCAAAAACCGAACCGAATATAGATCGGTTTGGCTTCGGTCCGGTCGGTTCGGTTCGGTCCAAAACCGAATAAAAGTCGACCGATGAACAACCCTAATTGGGCCGAACCAATTCGCCAAAAAAACAAGGCCCAACAATTGCCCCAAAATCAAACTAGGCCAGAGCGTCAATTGATGGGACAGTTTGATTTTATAACTTCTCTCCCTTCTAGCGTGATCATCATCCTGATAGCGTGATCATCATCCTGATTTTACTACATGCGTTCTGGCGACAGGGCCGATAGGCGTATTGCTCGAACTGAGAGTTAGCTTCAAGCATCCAATAATCGTGTGAAAACGGCTGAGGGCGTATCCTGGGATGACGAAGGGTCAAGAGACCGCTCCTTGTTTGTCGTTTGCTTTGTTTTGCAGGTGGACTCGTCAATCGCTTCATGGTTAGGTCGTGTGACGTTGGTCGAGTAGACTTGTAATTGAGTACTGTGACATATCGTGTAGTTCCAGGGAAGAGCGTCGTAGTATTTGTGTAATACCCCTCATTTTTAGTAGGGTAATTAGGTATTTTCCCAAACCCTCGTCGATTATTCGGGGCGCGTTAGGCAAATGTCGGAAGTTCTGTAACTCGCATCGATCTCTGTAATAAATCCATGAACCTTGGAATATACATTCGATGTATTTTGGAAGCTTAGAATATTTGTTCGGGTACAAATATATATAATCCGGGGTTTAAACCCATGCCAAACCTTTTCCCGGGCAAACAGACGCAAAAATGCCTCTGCCGCGACCGCGGAAAAAAAGCTCCCAGAGGAGCTGGGCATTGGAATTTTCCGCGACCGCGGAAGCATTTCCGCGACCGCGGAAGCATTTCCGCGACCGCGGAAGCATTTCCGCGACCGCGGAAGCATTTCCGCGACCGCGGAAATGTGCAGAGTGTGCAGGCCGACATGCGTGTCGCGTGTTCTTCATCGCCGTCGATCTTCTGAGCCACCGTCGATCTGGGCGGGGGCTGCTCTCCTCCTTTGGCTATAAATAGAGGCCGAGATGGGAGGGTTTTTGGCACCCAAATCTGATATCTTTCTCTCTCTCTCTTTTTTCTTGCTCGCCGGAATTCTTGTGGAGTCGTCGGAGCTCTCGCCGGAGGTGGTGGTGGCCGTGGAGTGGTGCTTTGGAGGCGCAAGGTGGACCGGAGTGGAAGCCCCCTCGTCTCGAGCCCCGCCGTGTCGTCACCGCTGAGTTCTCTTCGTTTTGGGTCGCCGGAGTTCATGGCCGCGACCGCGGACATGAACTCCGGCATTGGGATAGGTCTTGTAAAAATGTGTCTTGTTTTTGTTCCTCTATTCCCTGTGTACCGATGGATCGTGTAATGTGTAAGTGATAAGCACTACTTTATAGGGCTTAACTAAGAGTTATTACCAGGTTTGAGGCGCCATTTGGATGGATTTAGAGCACAATTGTGGAATAGGGAGTTGGAGAGAAAAAGTGTGGATTTGGTGGTCTGGAGAAGCAAATTGAAGATATCCAGAGGAAGATGAGTTGACCACTGAGGAGACGAAGAAGAACCAAGGAGAGAGTCCACACGAGAGTAGAAGAACAAGGTGCTGAATTCAATTGATTCGTTCTCTTTACTCAGATGTCCAAATGGAGTGATTCCAATTCGAGGAGTTAGATCTTGAAGTCTACTGCAAGTCCTAAAAATATGAGCGCGATCCGAATTGGGAATCAAAAGTTATGGCATTTTTACGGAAGTGTCGTGATGCTGAAGAGAGAAGGCCGCGATCGCGGCCACACACGGGAGACAGCCCGTGGAGATTTCCGAACTTTTGTTTTCTTTTTCCTTTTTTTTTATTTATTTTATTTAATTCGAATATTATACTTTATTTCCTTGTAGATGAGGTTTGTGATCTTGGGCTTTGGGTTAACTTTATTTAACCTAATTCCCACAGCCTCCATTCATCATCTTCGGATCACGTTAGACCTAGTTTTCCATTCAGTATTGTTTTTCCCTTTCTTAGTTTAGTTCTTTGTTTTGTTTGGTGTTTTTGGCTAGACAATTAAAGCCTTGGTTTAAATTTGATATTGAGATTATTCATTTACTCTTTCTATGATTGTATTAATTCTCTCTCGTACTTAATCTCATTGATCATATATCGATTCCCCTTGATTTGTTGATTAGGACATCAATTAGATTGTTAATAGTAGTTTCCTCTAGTCTGACAACCTAGAAAAATTAGTATTATGCTATTGGTTTCCCTTTTCTATACAACCTATTGAGATTCTTATTGATCATACTACTAATGATTAGAGGATACTGGTTGAGAATCTAAATCCCTTAGTTTGTGTAGAGAATTAATTGCATGCAATTGTATGACTGGTTGCTACACTTGCATGTACCTATCTATTCCTGAATTCATTGCTGCTGTTAGATTCAATCTAGAAGGGCTTCTAGGTTATTTGATAGTTAGGGTTATCAGGACTGGTTGGACTGGTAACTAATTCAGAACAGGGATTAGGACATTCATGAGTATTGAGGACTAGGAGTAATCAATGATCGATCAACCAAACTAAAGGTGGATATTTGTCTAGCCAAGCTTTCTATATTTTATTTATCGTTTTCTTAGTTAGTTTCATTAAAAAAAAACCTTTTGTCTTTGTTATCAATTGGTGAATGATTTTGCAAACATGAAATATAACTTGATTCTATGTGGGATTCGACCCTTGCTTACCAGACTACATTAGTTAGGTTTGTTTAGGATTATTTTGTTTAGGTGTCACGACAATGCTTATCAAAATTGGCACCGTTGCCGGGGAATCTAAGGTTTGTGTTTTTTCTTGTTTGTTTGTTTACCGATTTGATAACAAGACACTATCCTTTTCTTTTAGTTTTCTTTCTTTGTCTGTGTTTTCGTTTTCGACTAACCCGCAGGAAGAGCAGAAGGAAAACCGCGACCGCGGCTTGGCCACCGCAGCCGCGGCAAACAATTCGAGAAGAAACCGCGACCGCGGCCTGGAAACCGCGATCTCGGCCGCCGCAGTGAATTAGGGTTTAGTAAAAAAAAAAGTTCTACCGAAGGCCAGCTGTCCAGAGTTCCCCATGGAGATGGTGCGCATCATGTTGTCACGGAGGATACACTGCCCTACACTTGATTTGACAACGATGATGGTCCTACAATTGACAGCTGAGGAGGAGGAACACTAGGGCCCACACCATGATCACATCTGGACCCATTTTTTGTGTTCATTGAAAGTCGTGCAACCCCGACTTACTTGCTACACCACTACTCACCAAAGTGGTTTCCTTTTGGTTGCATGATAGGAGAAGATTTTGGAGTTGATGAAGACACCCGCCCAACACCAGAGACCTGTGCATATAGTGTCTACCGCCAGCAACAATGGAAGTGTCCAAGCAGCTTGGCGACGTTTGTGAGTTATTTTTTGCTTTTCCCTGTGCTTCTATTCTTTTGTCTTTCATTACATTGAGGACAATGCAATGTTTAAGCATGAGGGAGGGTTCTATACTTGCTATGTCGTTGAGGAGAAAAATGAATAAAAAGAGAAAAAGCCAAAAAATTGAAAAAAAAGGCATACATGAAAATCCTGGGATAGGTCGAAAACCCGAAAGGGCGGCCTAGGTAATAAGCAGGTGGCTTGGACCAGCATTAGGCTGGGGTAATAAGTGGTCAAGAGTGATGTGAGCATATTGTGAGCCCATCTATCAAAAAATGAAATGAGTGGCTTGGTGAAAACCCGAAAGGGCGCCTTGGCAAAATGAGTGAACAGAAGAAGAGTGATTTTTTGGAATCCTCATTTTACTTGGCGTGGTGACATAAGAAGAGGTGATATAAGGAGGATTCGGGTAGGTCACTCTGGGAGGTATAAGAAGATAGATGGGAGACTAGGACTAGAATTCATTCATTCTATGGTGTTTGGGATAAGCTTGTGGGAAGTACTCTGCTTTCCTTTTTGCTTGATTGTGTGTTGTAATCTTTTGTGCTGGGTTTATTGTATGGTTGCCTGGAGCTTCATGTTAGGTGTGATTCTTGGAGATTGATTTTTCTATGCTTCCTGAGACCTTGGGGATTGATTGGGGAGTAGGTTAACTTTAGCTTACTCGAGGACGAGCAAGGTTTAAGCATGGGGGAGTTTGATAAGCACTACTTTGTAGGGCTTAACTAAGAGTTATTACCAGGTTTGAGGCACCATTTGGATGGATTTAGAGCACAATTGTGGAATAGGGAGTTGGAGAGAAGAAGTGTGGATTTGGTGGTCTGGAGAAGCAAATTGAAGATATCCAGAGGAAGAGGAGTTGACCACTGAGGAGACGAAGAAGAACCAAGGAGAGAGTCCACACGAGAGTAGAAGAACAAGGTGCTGAATTCAATTGATTCGTTCTCTTTACTCAGATGTCCAAATGGAGTGATTCCAATTCGAGGAGTTAGATCTTGAAGTCTACTGTAAGTCCTCAAACTATGAGCGCGATCCGAATTGGGAATCAAAAGTTATGGCATTTTTACGGAAGTGTCGCGATGCTGAAGAGAGAAGGCCGCGATCGCGGCCACACACGGGAGACAGCCCGTGGAGATTTCCGAACTTTTGTTTTCTTTTTCCTTTTCTTTTTTTCTTTATTTTATTTAATTCGAATATTTTATTTTATTTTCTTGTAGATGAGGTTTGTGATCTTGGGCTTTGGGTTAACTTTATTTAACCTAATTCCCACAGCCTCCATTCGTCATCTTCGGATCTTCGGATCACGTTAGACCTAGTTTTCCATTCAGTATTGTTTTTTCCTTTCTTAGTTTAGTTCTTTGTTTTGTTTGGTGTTTTTGGCTAGACAATTGAAGCCTTGGTTTGAATTTGATATTGAGATTATTCCTTTACTCTTTCTATGATTGTATTAATTCTCTCTCGTGCTTAATCTCATTGATCATATATCGATTCCCCTTGATTTGTTGATTAGGACATCAATTAGATTGTTAATAATAGTTTCCTCTAGTCTAACAACCTAGAGAAATTAGTATTATGCTATTGGTTCTCATTTTCTATACAACTTGTTGAGATTGTTATTGATCATACTACTAAGGATTAGAGGATACTGGTTGAGAATCTAAATCCCTTAGTTTGTGTAGAAAATTAATTGCATGCAATTGTATGACTGGTTGTTACACTTGCATGTACCTATCTATTCCTGAATTCATTGCTGTTGTTAGATTCAATCTAGAAGGTCTTCTAGGTTATTTGATAGTTAGGGTTATCAGGACTGGTTGGACTGGTAACTAATTCAGAACAAGGATTAGGACATTCATGAGTATTGAGGACTAGGAGTAATCAATGATCGATCAACCAAACTAAAGGTGGATATTTGTCTAGCCAAGCTTTCTATATTTTATTTATCGTTTTCTTAGTTAGTTTCATTCAAAACCCCCCCTTTGTCTTTGTTGTCAATTGGTGAATGATTTTGCAAACATGAAATATAACTTGATTCTCTGTGGGATTCGACCCTTGCTTACCAGACTACATTAGTTAGGTTTGTTTAGGATTATTCTGTTTAGGTGTCACGACAACGCTTATCAAAATTGGCACCGTTGTGTTCCTGTTCAATGATTCTTGTTCAAAATTGGCACCGATGGATCGTGTAATGTGTAAGCGCTATGTATGATTGTGTTTTGTGTATGTTGATCAACTTGATTTTGTCTTGAGGCCTCTTGTCGTGTTCCTGTTCAAGACACTTGAAAAGTATAGAAAAGATCAAGGGTTGACCGTTGGGTGTGAGCCCAACGGCCCTCCGATGCTTAAGTCCGTAAAGGGTTGGATAATTATAATTGATTGAATCTAAATGAAGTGCAAAGTATAAGTTTTCAAAAGTGATACGACTTCTAATGGGTCGTGTTCCAGCTTGGCTGGTCGTCTTTTGTGGACTCTTCGTCTTCTTCTAGTATGACATGGTCCATGGCTTTGGCTTGTACATCTTCGAAGCATCGACACGGGTATTTGATCAGCTCGCAATAGAGTTCACTTCCCCTGACCAATCACCGGCGAAAGGCTTCAATAGACGTTCAAACGTCGCAATGCGGGATCGCGGCCTTTTCTTTGTTGTACCTGTTAAGATAATCCCTTAAGGGCTCACCGTACCATTGCACGATCCTGTATAGGTCACTTGATTGCTTTTCCAGTCTCCGACTGCTGGCAAACTGGATTTTGAATGAATTGACCAGATCAGCAAACGAAGCGATCGAACCTTGCGACATATGCATGATCGCTTCATGATTCCCTCTTGGAATAGAGATAGTCATTAGTTTATGTTTATAGATAGAGATATTATCATTGGGGTCCCCGATCCCATCATAGTTGGGCATGTTGGGGACGTGGAACTTCTTCGGGATCTTGACGCGTGCGATTGCTTCTACGAAGGGTCAGTCTTTGTATCCATCGATCGCTTCCTTTTCGATCGGGTGTGGGACTCCTGGAATTCCAGCGATGCGATCGCCCAAAACTTTCATATGCTCGTTGATGGTTTGTTGTATGAAGGTTTGGAGATCCATCGATGTGGCAACCTGTGGAAGGGATACTCGAATCGCGGTGGGCTCGGTCGCGGAAACTAGAACGTTAGTCATGAAAGTACTGACTGAAGGATATTGAAACATACCAATGGGTTGAGCGACGCTCTGAGTGATCGGAGCCATGGGCGTTGAAATTGCCCCATTCACTTGCGATTGCCCACCATGGGCGTCGAAACATACCAATGGGTTGAGACGTGTTTGGAAGCCTTCGGTGTTGACTACACCCCTTTGTCCTCTTGGGACCGATACGGCTGAATTCACCTGCAATTTCAAAAGTTCATTTTCAAGTATTAGTCGTGTAATTTCAACTTCAGATTTGGGTACTTAGGGTTTCGGCTCTTACGCGTTGCTAAGCCAGTTCCTCTTGGAGGATACTAATATTTTTTGCTAATTCTTGGATTCGGGTGTCCAAGATGAGCGGATTGACGACGTCCTCGGTTTGATTTCCGACCATGGCGTCGGTCCGGACTTAGTCTTCAGTGACGATCATGGGATTCTTGGAACTGGCCATATTGGATGTGGACTGGATCGTTGATTGGCTAGATGCCCCACGGTGGGCGCCAAATTATTTTGGGGCGAAAAGATCTAACCGACCTGAATCGCCTTAAGAAGCGCAACTAGGCAACAATGAGATTAAGTTTATCTAAATAATCCAAATTAACTTTATAATGGAATAAATGAGATTAATCGAGTATAAAACGAGCTTATATCCCAAGGATGAGAGAACAATCGAATACACAGATTCAGTCGACAGTCGCTTCAATACTAGAATGAAGAACTGAGCTAGAGAATGATTCGTATTATCAAGTAAGAAAGTAGTGAATTGTAGCTTGTATTTAGTCGAAATGATGATGTGTACTACATAAGGATTCTTCTCATAGTAAAACTACATTTACATATCAAGATCGGTTAAAAACCGCCTCCTAGATCTCCGAAGGTTGTTACTCTGCCTACTTATCGGACCGAGATCTCTAGAGGTTGTTACTATGCCTACTGACCAAACCTTCTAGAACACAGCTTGGTCCAAGCTATTGGGCCGATCCAATGGGCCGAAAAAACAAGGCCCAACAATTTCCCCAAAACTAAACTAGGCTAGAGCATCAGTTGAAGGGACGGTTTGATTTTATAAATTCTCTCTCTTTTGGCGTGATCATCATCCTGATTTTACTGCAGGCGTTTTGACGATGGGGCCCACAGGCGTATTGCTCGAACTGAGAGTCAACTTAAAGCAGGCAATAATCGTGTGAAAACGACTGAGGGTGTCTCCTGTGATGGTAAACGGTCAAGAGACCACTCCTTGTTTGTTTTGCAGGTAGACTCGTCTATCGCTTCCTGGTTAAGTCGTGTAATGTTGGTCGAGTACACTTGTAATTGAGTATGACATGTCGTGTAGTTCTAGGGAAGAGCGTCGTAGTATTTATATAAGACGTGTACCTTAATTGGGACAGGTCTTGTAAAAATATGTCTTGTTTTTGTTCCTCTATTCCATGTGTACCGATCGATCGTGTAATGTGTAAGCGCTATGTATGATTGTGTTTTGTGTATGTTGATCAACTTGATTTTGTCTTGAGGCCTCTTGTCGTGTTCCTGTTCAAGACACTTGAAAAGTATAGAAAAGATCAAGGGGTGATCGTTGGGTGTGACCCCAACGGCCCTCCGATGCTTTAGTCAATAAAGGGTTGGATAATTATAATAGATTGAATCTAAATGAAGTGCAAAGTATAAGTTTTCAAAAGTGATACGACTTCCAATAGGTCGTGTTCCAGCTTGGTTGGTCGTCTTTTGTGGACTCTTCATCTTCTTCTAGTATGACCTGGGCCATGGTCTTGGCTTGTACATCTTCGAAGCCTCGACACGGGTATTTGATCAACTCGCGATAGAGTTCACTGCCCCTGACCAATCCCTGGCGAAAGGCTTCAATAGACGTTGGGACGTCGCAATGCAGGATCACGACCTTCTCTTTGTTGTACCTGTTAAGATAATCCATTAAGGGCTTATCGTACCTTTGCACGATCCTGTATAGGTCACTTGACTGCTTTTCCAGTCTTCGACTGCTGGCAAACTGGATTTTGAATGAATTGACTAGATCAGCGAACGAAGCGATTGAACCCTTCGACAAATGCATGAACCAAGTTAGTGCGGGTCCTGCGAGGGTCGTGCCAAAGCTTTTGCACATGACCGCAGCGTGATTCCCTCTTGGAATAGAGATAGTCATTATTTTCTGTTTATAGATAGAGATATGATCGTCGGGGTCCCCGGTCCCATAGTTGGGCATGTTGGGGATGTGGAACTTCTTCGGGATCTCGACGCGTGTGATTGCTTCTACTAATGGTGATTCTTCATATTCATCGATTGCTTCCTTTTCGATCAGTTGTGGGACTCTTGGAATTCGAACAATGGGATCGTCCAAAACTTTCATATGCTCGTTGATGGTTTGATGTATGAAGGTTTGGAGATCCATAAGTGTGGCAACTTGTGGAAGGGCTACTCGAATCGCAGTGGGCTCGGTCGCGGAAACTGGAACATTAGTCATGGAAGTATTGATTGAAGGAGTTTGAAACATACCAATGGGTTGAACGACGCTCTGAGTGATCAGAGCCATGGGCGTCGAAATTGCCCCATTGATGTTGAGACGTGTTTGGAGGCCTTCGGTGTTTACTATGCTCCTTGATCCTCTTGGGACCGATGCGGCCGAATTCACTTGTGATTTCAAAAGTTCATTTTCACAGATTAGTCGTGTAATTTCAACTTCATATTTGGGTACTTAGGGTTTCGGTTCTTAGGCGTTGCTGAGCCATTTCATCGGATTGATTTCCAACCAGGGCGTCGGTCCGAACTTGGTCTTCAGTGACGATCATGGGATTCCCGGAACCGGCCATATTGGATGTGGACTGGATCGTTGATTTTCTAGATGCCCCACGGTGGGCGCCAAACTGTTTTGGGGCGAAAAGATCAAACCGACCTAAATCGACTTAGGAAGGGCAACTAGACAACAATGAGATTAAGTTTATCTAAATAATACAAATCAACTTAATAATGGAATAAATGAGATTAATCGGGTATAAAATGAGCTTATATCCCAAGGATGAGAGAGCAATTCAATACAGAGATTCAGTTGACGGTCGCTTCAATACTAGAATGAAAAACTGAGCTAGATAATGATTCGTATTATCAAGTAAGAAAGTAGTGAATTGTAGCTTGTATTCAGTCGAAATGATGATGTGTACTACATAAGGATTCTTCTCATAGTAAAACTACATTTACATATCAAGATCGGTTAAAAACCGCCTCCTAGATCTCCAGAGGTTGTTACTCTGCCTACGGATCGGGCCGAGATCTCTGGAGATTGTTACTATGCGTACTGACCAGACCTTCTAGAACGCAGCTTGGTCCAAGCTATTGGGCCGATTCAATGGGCCGAAAAAACAAGGCCCAACAATTTCCCCAAAATTAAACTGGGCCATAGCGTCAGTTGATGGGACGGTTTGATTTTATAACTTCTCTCTCTTCTAGCGTGATCATCATCCTGATTTTACTACATGCATTTTGGCGACGGGGCCGATATGCGTATTGCTCGAACTGAGAGTCAACTTAAAGCAGCCAATAACCGTGTGAAAACGACTGAGGGTGTCTCATGTGATGGTGATGGATCAAGAGACCGCTCCTTGTTTGTTTTGCAGGTAGACTCGTCAATCGCTTCATGGTTAAGTCGTGTGACGTTGGTCGAGTAGACTTGTAATTGAGTGTTACATGTCGTGTAGTTCCAGGGAAGAGCATCGTAGTATTTGTATAAGATGTGTACCTTAATTGGGACAGGTCTTGTCAAAATGTGTCTTGTTTTTGTTCCTCTATTCCATGTGTACCGATCGATCGTGTAATGTGTAAGCGCTATTTATGATTCTGTTTTGTGTATGTTGATCAACTTGATTTTGTCTTGAGGCCTCTTGTCGTGTTCCTGTTCAAGACACTTGAAACGTATAGATAAGATCAAGGGGTGACAGTTGGGTGTGAGCCCAATGGCCCTCCGATGCTTAAGTCAATAAAGGGTTGGATAATTATAATCGACTGAATCTAAATGAAGTGCAAAGTATAAGTTTTCAAAAGTGATATGACTTCCAAAGGGTCGTGTTCCAGCTTGGTTGGTCGTCTTTTGTGGACTCTTCGTCTTCTTCTAGTATGACCTGGGCCATGGCTTGTACATCTTCGAAGCTTCGACACGGGTATTTGATCAGCTTGCGATAGAGTTCACTGCCCCTGACCAATCCCTGGCGAAAGGCTTCAATATACGTTGGGACGTCGCAATGCGGGATCGCGACCTTATCTTTGTTGTACCTGTTAATATAATCCATTAAGGGCTTACCGTACCTTTGCACGATGTTGTATAGGTCACTTGACTACTTTTCCAGTCTCCGACTGCTGGCAAACTAGATTTTGAATGAATTGACCAGATCAGCGAACGAACGATCGAACCCTGCGACAGATGCATGAACCAAGTTAGTGCGGGTCCTGCGAGGGTCGTGCCAAAGCTTTTGCACATGACCGCTTTGTCATTCCCTCTTGGAATAGAGATAGTCATTAGTTTCTGTTTATGGATAGAGATATGATCGTCGGTGTCCCTGGTCCCATCATAGTTGGGGATGTTGGGGATGTGAAACTTTTTCGGGATCTCGACGCGAGCGATTGCTTCTACGAAGGGTGAGTCTTCGTATTCATTGATCGCTTCCTTTTCGATCGGCTGTGGGACTCCTGGAATTTGAGCGATGCGATCGTCCAAAACTTTCATATGCTCGTTGATGGTTTGATGTATGAAGGTTTGCAGATCCATAAGTGTTTGTAACCTCTAGAAGGGCTACTCGAATCGCGGTGGGCTCGGTCGCGGAAACTAGAACGTTACTAATGGAAGTACTGACTGAAGGAGTTTGAAACATACCAATGGGTTGAACAACGCTCTGAGTGATCAGAGCCATTGGCGTCGAAATTGCCCCATTGATGTTGAGACGTGTTTGGAGGTCTTCGGTGTTTAATACGCTCCTTGATCCTTCTGGGACCGATGCGGCCGAATTCACTTGTGATTTCAAAAGTTCATTTTCACGGATTAGTCGTGTAATTTCAACTTCATATTTGGGTACTTAGGGTTTCGGTTCTTAGGCGTTGCTGAGCCATTTCCTCGGTTTGATTTCCAACCAAGGCGTCGGTCCGGACTTGGTCTTCAGTGACGATCATGGGATTCCCGGAACCGGCCATATTGGATGTGGACTAGATCGTTGATTGGCTAGATGCCCCACGGTAGGCGCCAAACTGTTTTGGGGCGAAAAGATCAAACCGACCTGAATCGACTTAGGAAGGGCAACTAGACAACAATGAGATTAAGTTTATCTAAATAATCCAAATCAACTTAATAATGGAATAAATGAGATTATTTGGGTATAAAACGAGCTTATATCCCAATGATGAGAGAGCAATTCAA
The DNA here is from genome assembly GCA_027886185.1 of Rheum nobile. Classification (NCBI taxonomy): domain Eukaryota; kingdom Viridiplantae; phylum Streptophyta; class Magnoliopsida; order Caryophyllales; family Polygonaceae; genus Rheum; species Rheum nobile. The sequence continues at coordinate 453,108 of WOAB01000171.1, forward strand.
TACAGAGATTCAGTTGACGGTCGCTTCAATACTAGAATGAAAAACTGAGCTTGATAATGATTCATATTATCAAGTAAGAAAGTAGTGAATTGTAGCTTGTATTCAGTCGAAATGATGATGTGTACTACATAAGGATTCTTCTCATAGTAAAACTACATTTACTTATCAAGATCGGTTAAAAATCGCCTCCTAGATCTCCGTAGGTTGTTATTCTGCCTACTGATCGGACCGAGATCTCTGGAGGTTGTTACTATGCCTACTGACCAGACCTTCTAGAACGCAGCTTGGTCCAAGCTATTGGGCCGATTCAATGGGCCGAAAAAACAAGGCCCAACAATTTTGCCAAAATTAAACTGGGCCAGAGCGTCAGTTGATGGGATGGTTTGATTTTATAACTTCTCTCTCTTCTGGCGTGATCATCATCCTGATTTTACTACAGGCATTTTGGCGACGGGGCCGACAGGCGTATTTCTCGAACTGAGAGTCAACTTAAAGCAGCCAATAATCGTGTGAAAACGACTGAGGGTGTCTCATGTGATGGTGATGGATCAAGAGACCGCTCCTTGTTTGTTTTGCAGGTAGACTAGCCAATCGCTTCCTGGTTAAGTCATGTGACGTTGGTCAAGTAGACTTCTAATTGAGTGTGACATGTCGTGTAGTTCCAGGGAAGAGCATTGTAGTATTTGTATAAGACGTGTACCTTAATTGGGACAGGTCTTGTAAAAATGTGTCTTGTTTTTGTTCCTCTATTCCATGTGTACCGATCGATCGTGTAATGTGTAAGCGCTATGTATGATTGTGTTTTGTGTATGTTGATCAACTTGATTTTGTCTTGAGGCCTCTTGTCGTGTTCCTGTTGAAGACACTTGAAAAGTATAGATAAGATCAAGGGGTGACCGTTGGGTGTGAGCCCAACGGCCCTCCGATGCTTAAGTCAATAAAGGGTTGGATAATTATAATCGACTGAATCTAAATGAAGTGCAAAGTATAAGTTTTCAAAAGTGATACGACTTCCAAAGGGTCATCTTCCAGCTTGGTTGGTCGTCTTTTGTGGACTCTTTGTCTTCTTCTAGTATGACATGGGCCATGGCTTTGGCTTGTACATCTTCAAAGCTTCGACACGGGTATTTGATCAGTTTTTGATAGAGTTCACTGCCCCTGACCAATCCCTGGCGAAAGGCTTCAATAGACGTTGGGACGTCGCAATGTGGGATCGCGGACTTCTCTTTGTTGTACCTATTAAGATAATACATTAAGGGCTTACCGTACCTTTTCACGATGCGGTATAGGTCACTTGACTACTTTTCCAGTCTCCGACTGGCGTCGAAATTGCCCCATTGATGTTGAGACGTGTTTGGAGGCCTTCGGTGTTTACTATGCTCCTTGATCCTCCTGGGACCGATGCGGCCGAATTCACCTGTGATTTCAAAAGTTCATTTTCACCGATTAGTCGTGTAATTTCAACTTCATATTTGGGTACTTAGGGTTTTGGTTCTTAGGCGTTGCTGAGCCATTTCCTCGGTTTGATTTCCAACCAGGGCGTCGGTCCGGACTTGGTCTTCAGTGACGATCATGGGATTCCCGGAACCGGTCATATTGGATATGGACTGGATCGTTGATTGGCTAGATGCCCCTCGGTAGGCGCCAAACTGTTTTGGGGCGAAAAGATCAAACCGACCTGAATCGACTTAGGAAGGGCAACTAGACAACAATGAGATTAAGTTTATCTAAATAATCCAAATCAACTTAATAATGGAATAAATGAGATTAATCGGGTATAAAACGAGCTTATATCCTAAGGATGAGAGAGCAATTCAATACAGAGATTCAGTTCTTGGTCACTTCAATACTAGAATGAAGAACTGATCTAGAGAATGATTCGTATTATCAAGTAAGAAAGTAGTGAATTGTAGCTTGTATTCAGTCGAAATGATGATGTGTACTACATAAGGATTCTTCTCATAGTAAAACTACATTTACATATCAAGATCGGTTAAAAACCGCCTCCTAGATCTCCGTAGGTTATTACTCTGCCTACTGATCGGACCGAGATCTCTAGAGTTTGTTACTATGCCTACTGACCAGACCTTCTAGAATGCCGCATGGTCCAAGCTATTGGGCCGATTCAATGGGCCGAAAAAACAAGGCCCAACAATTTCGCCAAAATTAAACTAGGCCAGAGCGTCAGTTGATAGGACGGTTTGATTTTATAACTTCTCTCTCTTCTGGTATATCATCATCCTGATTTTACTGCAGGCATTTTGGCGACGGGGCCGACAGGCGTATTGCTCGAGCTAAGAGTCAACTTAAAGCAGCCAATAATCGTGTGAAAACGACTGAGGGTGTCTCATGTGATGGTGATGGATCAAGAGACCGCTCCTTGTTTGTTTTGCAGGTAGACTCGTCAATCGCTTCCTGGTTAAGTCGTGTGACGTTGGTCAAGTAGACTTCTAATTGAGTGTGACTTGTCGTGTAGTTCCAAGGAAGAGTGTCGTAGTATTTGTATAAGACGTGTACTTTAATTGGGACAGGTCTTGTAAAAATGTGTCTTGTTTTTGTTCCTCTATTCCATGTGTACCGATCGATCGTGTAATGTATAAGCGCTATGTATGATTGTGTTTTGTTTATGTTGATCAACTTAATTTTGTCTTGAGACCTCTTGTCGTGTTCCTGTTCAAGACACTTGAAAAGTATAGATAAGATCTAGGGGTGACCGTTGGGTGTGATCCCAACGGCCCTCCGATGCTTAAGTCAATAAAGGGTTGGATAATTATAATCGACTGAATCTAAATGAAGTGCAAAGTATAAGTTTTCAAAAGTGATATGACTTCCAAAGGGTCGTGTTCCAGCTTGGTTGGTCGTCTTTTGTGGACTCTTCGTCTTCTTCTAGTATGACTTGGGCCATGGCTTTGGCTTGTACATCTTCGAAGCTTCGACATGGGTATTTGATCAGCTTGCGATAGAGTTCACTGCCCCTGACCAATCCCTGGCGAAAGGCTTCAATAGACGTTGGGACGTCGCAATGCGGTATCACGACCTTCTCTTTGTTGTACCTATTAAGATAATCCATTAAGGGCTTACCGTACCTTTGCACGATGATGTATAGGTCACTTGACTGCTTTTCCAGTCTCCGACTGCTGGCAAACTGGATTTTTTATTAATTGACCAGAGCAGCAAACGAAGCGATCGAACCCTGCGACAGATGCATTAACCAAGTTAGTGCGGGTCCTGCGAAGGTTGTGCCAAAGCTTTTGCACATGACCGTTTCGTGATTCCCTCTTGGAATAGAGATAGTCATTAGTTTCTGTTTATAGATAGAGATATGATCGTCGGGGTCCCCGGTCCTATCATAGTTGGGCATGTTGGGGATGTGGAACTTCTTCGGGATCTCGACGTGAGTGATTGCTTCTACGAAGGGTGAGTCTTCGTATTCATCGATCGCTTCCTTTTCGATCGGCTGTGGGACTCCTGGAATTTGAGCGATGCGATCGTCCAAAACTTTCATATGCTCGTTGATGGTTTGATGTATGAAGGTTTGGAGATCCATCAGTGTGGCAACATGTGGAAGGGCTACTCGAATCGCGGTGGGCTCGGTCGCGGAAACTGGAACATTAGTCATGGAAGTACTGACTGAAGGAGTTTGAAACATACCAATGGGTTGAACAACGCTCTGAGTGATCAGAGCCATGGGTGTCGAAATTGCCCCATTGATGTTGAGACGTGTTTAGAGGTCTTCGGTGTTTAATACGCTCCTTGATCCTTCTGGGACCGATGCGGCCGAATTCACCTGTGATTTCAAAAGTTCATTTTCACGGATTAGTCGTGTAATTTCAACTTCATATTTGGGTACTTAGGGTTTCGGTTCTTAGGCATTGCTGAGCCATTTCCTCGGTTTGATTTCCAACCAGGGCGTCGGTCCGGACTTGGTGTTCAGTGACGATCATGGGATTCCCGGAACCGGCCATATTGGATGTGGACTGGATCGTTGATTGGCTAAATGCCCCACGGTAGGCGCCAAACTATTTTGGGGCGAAAAGATCAAACCGACCTGAATCGACTTAGGAGGGCAACTAGACAACAATGAGATTAAGTTTATCTAAATAATCCAAATCAACTTAATAATGGAATAAATGAGATTAATCGGGTGTAAAACGAGCTTATATCCCAAGGATGAGAGAGCAATTCAATACAGAGATTCAGTTGACGGTCGCTTCAATACTAGAATGAAGAACTGAGCTAGAGAATGATTCGTATTATCAAGTAAGAAAGTAGTGAATTGTAGTTTGTATTCAGTCGAAATGATGATGTGTACTACATAAGGATTATTCTCATAGTAAAACTACATTTACATATCAAGATCGGTTAAAAACCGCCTCCTAGATCTCCGTAGGTTGTTACTCTGCCTACTGATCGGACCGAGATCTCTGGAGGTTGTTACTATGCCTACTGACCAGACCTTCTAGAACGCAGCTTGGTCCAAGCTATTGGGCCGATTCAATGGGCCGAAAAAACAAGGCCCAACAATTTCCCCAAAATTAAACTGGGCCAGAGCGTTAGTTGATGGGACGGTTTGATTTTATAACTTCACTCTCTTCTGGAGTGATCATCATCCTGATTTTACTGCAGGCATTTTGGCGACGGGGCCGACAGGCGTATTACTCGAACTGAAATTCAACTTAAAGCAGCCAATAATCATGTGAAAACGACTGAGGGTGTCTCCTGTGATGGTGAAGGATCAAGAGACCGCTCCTTGTTTGTTTTGCAGGTAGACTCGTCAATCGCTTCCTGGTTAAGTCATGTGACGTTGGTCGAGTAGATTTGTAATTGAGTGTGACATGTCGTGTAGTTCCAGGGAAGAGCTGTAACACCCCCAACTTATTGTCGAAAATGCCACACGCCAGTGACCTCAGACGTTGCTGTCTGATGTCACCCAAGGCTTTAATCGGAATAATTAATCTTAAATAAACATAATAAATAACGGAAGGTTAAACAGCGGAAGACATTTGTATATGAAACTCAATCCTTTTATATCAAAAAATCTCTCATCAAACGAGAGAAGTGTTTTTACAACAGAGTGAAATTACAGTGGAAGACTTTAAATTACACAGCGGAAGACTTTAAGAATAAACCTAATACATGACTAGGTTATAAAAATACATTTAAAGTAATACGACTTTGAAATATCGACACCGAAATTTGCAACTGCAAGTCTCTTCTTCAAGAGTTACTTCGGACTTCTGGGACCAACCACTGATGTGCCGTATAGGATGGATGACACCAGCCAACCATGCAAGGAATAAAACCCGGTTGGTTAGACTAATGAAAAACTATGCAAGGGTGAAAACAGAATGGTCCTTGTGATCGTAACCGTTTACTATCATTGTCCCTCGAATAACAACCGAAGGAACGATATATAACCCGGAACTTTCACGGAATGATTAAAGTTTGAATGATCAAGAGAAGACTCCTAAAGATCGAGTCTTATCGGGAACGTATAAAGAGAAGACTCCAAGAGATTGAGTCTTATCGGAAAGTATGACAAATGTTTGGGAACATAATAATAATTTCACACAAGCGTTTAAAAAGACTTTACCATTTGGGTCCACGACCAACATCACCGCGTAATGCGAATTCAGATTTGGAAGGAGGACTTACTCTAATCGAAGTCCAAACGAGTTTCCAAGTTGTACTTCTCGCCCAAGGTTCATTAATTATGTGCATAGCGGCACTTATCTTATTTTAGTGACAAAGTGTACATTCACGTTATAAACTTTTAAATATATCATCTCATCGTGAGAGATATCGAAAGGGATAAATCCCGATTGGTTGGCACCAGCTGTGTTCACCTACCCTGAGTAAGGGCAAGGTCATGACCAGAGAGTACTAGGGAAAAATCATCCTAGCACCAGTTATAAAGAAACAACTAGACCTCGCAAGGTACATAGCGTTCCTACGAATACTCGTTCTAACTAAACAGTTAAAACCACATAATAATCCACATCAATTCCATCATGGCAATAATATATATATATATATATATATATATAATAGCGTTGTTTTTAGCAGTATATACAACCTATTATAATATCTCTTTTAATCGTATCAAATACGTTTATCAAAACTGTTCCCAACGAAAATAATATTCATCCCATTTAATTAACAATTAAAACAATTGATAATTAATAGAAATATGGAATGATAAGCAAGAGCGAACCGCCACTTGCCTTAGCCTAGACGAACGATAGAGTGATGACGGGTTTCTGGGTTCGGAACGGGAACGGAAGCCGGATTACAGATTCCTATGGAACGACCCATAACGAAACCCTAGGTTAGATTCGACAACTAAAATGTATGAATCTAAGAAAGGACGAATGAAAATGAAAGAATGGAAGTCCCGACCGAGACCGGATCGCCCAAGGCCACGATCGCGATTGCTAAAGCAATCCGCGGTCGCGGCGGGCACTTCCGCTGTCGCAGTCATCGAGGACGAATGTCCGCGAGCACTGGTGACAGCGGTCGCGGACGCGGCCTACATTGTCACTGCCGCGGTCGCGGTAGTTCATAGCCGCGATCGCGGCTAAGAACTCCGGCGACCCAAAATGATAAAAACTCCCCGGCTGGGACTCCTTGGGGCTCGATTCGCGGCGGCTTCTACTCCTGGGCACCTTGCGCCTTCAATGCACCACCCTACGAGCACCACCACCTCCAATGGGAGCTCCGGCGACAACTTTGACCTTTCCGGCGAAAGCTCAACTCCGGCGAAAGCTCAACTCCGGCGACAAGCACCTTGAGGGAGAGAGAGATCGGAATGGAGTGCTCTCAACCCTCCCAGATCGTCTCCTTTTATAGCCAAGGAGAGATCCCAGCCCCCAACAAGATCAACGGTGGAGCGAGAGATCGACGGCGACGATGAACGCGTGGCTCGTATGCCCGACTGTGCACTAGCATCGCTAAGCTAAAGGGACCGGTTCCTCCATAATCTCCTTATCTGATCTTAGTATCCTTAATCATCGCATCAAGTACTAGATCCTGGAAAACGATATGTTTCCTCATCCATGCCACTATCTCGCATAGCCTACTTCCACGTACTATTCTTGTACTAACTCGTGACCATCCTCAAGGTCGTAATTATCTTAGCATAATTTTCTCCAAAAATCATCTTACTAGTCTCGCTATACCTTAAGCATGAGATTATACATATTTCTCTTTTACCTTTCTCTAAACTTTCCTCAGAGTATGTATCTTCTCTTCCTTAAGTCGGTATCCTTGAATAAATTTGGTTTCCGAAACCTGTATCCCAAAATCGAACTACTTACTCGATCATGATTCCACTTACAACATACTGCCTACACTCCTTACTCTTGCTAGAACAGATGTGATCATTCACAAGATTACCATTGTCTCGCTCAGAGTATCCAATACAATCTCCAATATAACCTCATTGTTATGACCTATTCTTCCTAAAGACCTTGATGTCCTTAATTAGGAGAATACAGCATTTTTCTACTAACTTCTTTTCGACAATCCAATCCTCAAGTACATACATTGAATTCAACTATACCTCAACTTAGTACTTCCCCTTGTCATATAGACCTTACTTCTTACATACACGACTCACCTATTTCATTGGTTTCCTTACTCGCATTTGGCCTTTGTGCCATATCTTTAACTCAAAATCTTCACTCCTGCGATCCCACAATTACTCACACCACATCCTATTTCCGATTACCTCAACATGATTTACTAATCCTCTCCATAGGATTATACTCTCGTCTTACCCAAACGTCATAAGATCACCTTAATAACGTGGATCACCATTTCCTCAAGTCCACCTGATATCATCTACCTACTTACTTTATGCCACACTATCGACCTTCAAAACCGTAACAAACTTTTACCGGTCGAGTTTGCTATTCCCCCAAAAATCCTTAAGAAATCAGTTGTCCTCATGCGATTTTTTATCCCAAATCAAGCACCATTTTGCTTTACGGATATTTACCATTTATCCAAAATTAACTTAATGTATTCCTTATTCAATCTCTAACTTAAACCTTTAAGGTTCCTCAACTCTATTTACTCAAAATACCTTATGGATGAACAATACCTTGCCATCAAAATCCATCACTTCACGTCCTAAATCCTTCAATGGCTATAAACGAGTAAAGCTTTCTACCTTACTCCTTAGGCGCACATAGACAATTCTCTCCACTAAATCCTTTAATTTATCGGAATCATCAACATAATCCATCCTTAAACTGTAATATTTCCAATTAAGTGGCCTCCTTCTAACACAGTAACTTCACAACTTAGTCTTCTCCAAGAATTGCACCATAAGCCTTCTAACTGACAAATTCATATAAAATCCAAATATCAAACCTTACAAGCTTACAAGTATCATAACCCTTATTCCCTGATCGTACAACCTACCAATTTCAATCATTTGGTCCACTTAGGTTTGGCTCAGCTGCCCTTTTCCTGACTCACATCCCAAAGGTTTGTTTAACTGGCTCAAATAACTTATCTCCAACTTAAGATCCTTATACTCCTCACACAATCTACTATCCATCCAAGACTTAATCATACCATTTCTTTATAGAACCTCGAAACGAAACTTCGAATAGATCTTCCAAAATAATACCTATGACTTCGTACACTTGGTGGCTCCACAAGCTTAACCACTGGTCCTACACTGGTTGTAACCACTTATAAATCTCATAACCATAACCCTGGACTCTAAAGTCTTACTCAAGGTCGTAATAGAGGAAACGAGTTCCCTATGAACTATCCTTCTTATACAATCATTCCTATCTCAACAATCTATCCACATAAATGCCTATAGCATGACCTCATAACTAGGCATTCTGATCTTCATGTAGTTCATTCCTATGTGCTTTGACCAAAACAAATGTTTAGGGTACCCATATGAGAAGAAAAAAAAATCTTAATCCCATAGAGCATTAACCACATACATTTGTTTCCTACACCCCAAAAAAAAATTGGTAAAAACTCAAATCACGAGATAGCGCTCTTCCGATCAACGAATGGAGTAATTAATGTCATACCGTTGTGACATTACTCCAAGAACATAGAGAGATTCCTAATAATGGATCTAGCAATTCAGTAATGGAGTCGACCCTGGTGTAAACCATGTAGGGAACGAACACCTTGGTTCCATACGTTACCCCTCCTGTGTGAGTCCTGACAGCCCTTATCCACACGTGACATAACTGTTTTTGGCACTCACGGAGTCTCGTATGAACGAACAATTTGCAATAGTAACGAATTTAGTAATTTCCGGAACAAGGAAACACTTCTTTATTATTCGAAACATTACATAAACCAGCTGATAGAAAGTCGAATAGACAGATTACTAAACTATGGAGACTATTGACACGAGTCATCGCTCCTTATTCTAAAAGCCTTACAAAATACTACCACTTGTACAAAGCTTCCCTCCTATCGGGGTGACGTATCACAAAGAGTCGCTGCTCTTGACCCGAAGATTCCATAGGCGCCTTGCCTTTATCACGAGTAGCAGACTGCCCCGGAGCAGATACTTCCGCCCGTGGGTTCTATTCACTGCCAACTTTTGAGGCCTGACATGCTTGAGTTGGCTTTAGGCCCTTCTTCCTACAGTATGCATTCATGTGGCCTTCCCTTCCACAATAGTAGCATATCCTATTTTCCTTTTGACAGCTAAAACTTTTATGCCTAACTTCACCACAGTTGTGGCATTGAATCACGTCGCTATTCCAGCCTGAGTCTTTGGCGGAATCGGACTGAGTCGTCTTGGTCCTAGTACGACCAGACTTCTTGAACTTGGTGGGCGACGCTGGCCGCTTGAACAAGCCAGCCTTGCGGTTCTGTTTCCCAATCCTTGCCTTAATATGTGCCTCCACACTAGCTGCGACTTGAGGTAAGGGGGCCTCTTGGACTTGCGGTATCATCTAGGCCGTTAATACTTCGACCACTAGCCCCACAATCTGCCCATTGGTCGTCGCATTTAGCACAATCGGGGCGGGAGGTGGAAATCCCCTTGCAGCTTGGGGGTCCACTTGTCCCTAATGAACATCCTGTCGCAGGGTCGGGTCACTACTACGTGATCCAGATCCCGCGTCTTCCCCTGGTGGAGTAGCACTTCTCAGCCGAATTCGAGAATCGCTGCTAGGACTTTCGTTAGCTGTTCGGTCGGTGGATCGGGTGTCCATCAGCTGTTGATGAACCATAACGTTAGTTTAGAACTTTTCCAACTTGTACTTGACACTGAGTCAATTATGTTATGATACGATTTATAAGGGTCCAAACTAATAACTCTATATTAGTCTGACTGGCCCACCACCACTAACCGCAGAAACGACTTCTTCTCTGGCTTACTTGAGAAGGAACTCTAGGAGAAATGTCAACCTTTAAATGACATTCCATCTAAGGAGAAATGATATTCCTAAGAATGGATCTAAGGAATAAGTAACAACTTGAATCTTGCAGAAGTTTGAAAACCACTTAAATCTTATACTTTCAACTTCAAACTATATACTTTAAATCTTATATATAAAAACTATTATCTACAAAGTTAGTTTCTCAAACTAGTGATACGAATATCACAAAACCTGTACCAAGACCAAAATCTCACTTTTAAAGTTACAATCCTTAAACTTATTTTGATTGCGTATAACACGTCTTTTATAAACCAACGATAAACAACTTTTGAAGTTCAAAATAGCTAAATCACTAGTTTAAATTAAATTACAAGAAATAATTAAAACTTTTACTTTTAACATTAAAACTCTCGAAACTTATTTCAAATAGAAGATAGGTTGAAAATAGTTTCGAAATTAATTTTCGAAAATTCTCAAACCTAACAATAGGCCAAGAATTTTAAAACCGTTGCTCTGATACCAAATTGTAACACCCCCAACTTATTGTCGGAAATGCCACACGCCAGTGACCTCAGACGTTGCTGTCCGATGTCACCCAAGGCTTTAATCGGAACAATTAATCTTATATAAACATAATAAATAACGGAAGGTTAAACAGCGGAAGACATTTGTATATGAAACTCAATCCTTTTATATTAAAAGATCTCTCATCAAACGAGAGAAGTGTTTTTACAACAGAGTGAAATTACAGCGGAAGACTTTAAATTACACAGCGGAAGACTTCAAGAATAAACCTAATACATGACTAGGTTATAAAAATACATTTAAAGTAATACTTAATGACTTTGAAATACCGGCACCGAAATCTGCAATTGCAAGTCTCTTCTTCAACGGTTACTTCGAACTTCTGGGACCAACCACTGATGTGCCGTATAGGACGGATGACACCAGCCAACCATACAAGGAATAAAACCCGATTGGTTAGTCTAATGAAAGACTATGCAAGGGTGAAAACAGAATGGTCCTAGTGATCATAATTGCTTACTATCATTGTCCCACGAATAACAACCGAAGGAACGATATATAACCCGGTGTGATACCCCGTATTTTTGTAAGATTTATTTGGGAATTTTGGAACTTTTCCCGAACACCCGTTTTGTACGTCGGACTTAATTCAGAGAGTTTAAGACATTATGTGATGTGCTCTATCTCTGTAATATTTTTCTCAGTGAAATAATATACAGACGACGTGCTTTGGATGTTAATACTCATTCGTGTACTATTATTTTTATCTCGAGTTAAGTCGATATCGTCCAAAAGCTGAGAAGGGCAAAGCCACGGTGGCGGCGACCGCCGCAATTAAGGCGGCGACCGCCGCGAAGGGCTCGAGGCAACAGTGCCCTCGTCTTCTAGCTGGGCGCGAAGACCAGAAAACGGCGACCGCCGCATTAAGGGCGGCGACCGCCGCCAGTTGCCCGCCGCAGTTGTTTTGTTCAGCGGCAACCAGGCTGAGACGCGGCGCCCGCCGCAAGCTAGCGGGGGCGTAGACCTGAGAGTCGTCGGCGACGTCTAACGACGCCGAACTAGCCCCGCCACGCCTCTATTTAGGCCATCATTGTGTTCCCTGGGCTTTGGCTATAAATTGGAGCCTTTGGTGAGCGGATTTGGCACACAATCAGAAGCTCAATCTCAAAATCTCTCTTGCCGGAGTTTTGTGCCCTCACCGGATTTCTGAAGCAATCGCCGGGGTGTTGTTTGGTGTGTTTCCAGTGGCCCTTGTGAAGCCTTTTGGTTGCCTTTGAAGGTCAGAACCCAAAGCAAGGCAAAGGGGGGTCGAAACGCGTACCAATTGGTGAGTGTTCTCGCCATTTCTGTTTTTTGGGTTCATCGCGGCGCCCGCCGTGTTCATGGCGGCGACCGTCGTGATGAACAGCGGCGCCCGCCGTAAGGCCGCCGGCGACCGCCGCCAGAAGGTTGATGGCCTAGTTAGGCCTCGGCTTTGGTGGTCGTCGTTCGGACGTCGTTCCTTTCGTATCCTTTCGTCTTCCTTTAGATTCGTACTGTTGTTATGTCGGATCTAACTTAGGGTTTCTTTATGGGTCGACTCGAAGGTTGTTGTGCTGTCGGAGCTATACCCGTGTCAAGCCCGAAATCCCGTCGTCGTTAGGCTTGTTCCAATTCAGCGGATTAAGGCAAGTGGCGGTTCGCTCTTGCTCATCGTTCCATATTTACATTAATTATCAATTGCTTAGTTGTTAATTAATTTGGAATGATTATTGTGTTCGTCTGGAAATGGTTTTGTTAACTGTTTTGGAAACTAAAATATGATATTATAATAGGTTGTATATCTTCTAGAACAACGCTATTATATATATATATGGATTAATACAGATATTATTATAGGTTGTATATGTTTAGAACAACGCTATTTTATCTGTAACTGGCCATGAGGGCATTGAGATGAATTATTGGTGCGTTTGTAACTGTTTAGTTAGAACGAGTATTCGTAGGAACGCTACTGTGTATCTCAGTACGAGTGCTAGTCATTTCTTGATAACCTGGTGGTTAGGATTTAGTTCCTACCATTCTTCTTTAGTGTCGTTGTAAGGATTTAGTTCCTGATTCCGCCTTAGGGATATAGTTCCCGCGGGATTTAGTTCCCAATTCGACTCTTGGGATTTAGCTCCCGAGTCAACTCCGCGTGTAGGGATTTAGTTCCCGACTCGACTTTGAGGGATTTAGTTCCCTAGGGATTTAGTTCCTGAATAGACTCGACTTTGGGGATTTAGTTCCCGAGTCAACTCCGCCTTAGGGATTTAGTTCCCGAGGGATCTAAAAAGATTATAACGTGATGTGGGTTTTGAAATTAAATAAGATAATGTGCCCGAGTGCACATAATTAATATACCTTTGGCGAGTAGTGCAGCTAAGTAAATAGTGCAGCTAGGAAAGCTCGTCTCGACTCTTGATCAGAGTACGTTCTCTTTCCAATCTGGATTCGCTGTAAGCGGTGAGGTTGGTCGTGAACCGAAACATCTAAGTCAGCTTTTAAATCACTGATGTCTGATTCTTAAACGTTCCAGATTTGTAATATTTCCTTAAAGACTCACTTCCGTTGGAGTCTTCTTTCGGGTCAATTTCTGTGAAGATTCAGTCTTCCAGAGTCTTCTCTTGTGCATACCTCTTGTTATTATTTCGTAGAAGTATGAAGGTTGATTATCGTTATCGGTTATCATTCGAGAAACGATAAGTCTAACCTAATACAACTACATCGAACCTTCTGCTTTGTACCCTTGCTAGTCTATTCAAGTAGACTAACCCACGAACTTTGTTCTCCGCATGTGGGTTGGTGTCATCCGTTTTGATTCGGCACATCAGATAGAAAGTAGCTCAGAAGAATAGAAGGACTATGGAGTCGACGGTGGTTTTCGAATGTTTAAGTTATTTCGTTAATCAGGTTGAGATCTTTTGGGCAATGACTTTGGTTGTAATGTGTTTTGTAAGACTTCCGTTGTACCCTACTTTATAAGACTTCCGCTGTATTTGGTTTAAACTCTGTGTTAGCCTATTCGGGATTGGGTTGTAATCCCGTAACTCCTGTTTCTTTGACAATGTTATGTTTTGGGATTGAATGCTTTGATCATTATGTATCATTTGTATTTCATAAATTGTATTTAAATGGTAAAGCCTTGGGTGATCTCGGTAAGAAACACTGGGGTCACTGGCGGTAATACTTTTCCAAAATGGTTAAGTTCTGGGGGTGTTACAGTTGTGGTATCAGAGCTAAAGTTTTTAAAACGGGTTGGGTAATTGAAAACCATTTACTCGTTTTCGATTGAAAGATATTTTCAAAAGGCTCTGAGTTTAAAAATAAAAATGGTGTTTTCATTTTCAACCGTTCATAGTCATGTCTTCTGTATAGTCTGATATAGTAAGCTTGCTTCTATGTCTAGAAAGACTAATTCTTTTCCCGTTGCCCCGCTAGATATGGGTGCATTTTGTTCTCTTCAGAGGAACCCGGGAGAAGCCGAGGTGGTTTCGCCATCTCCAGTTTGGCTTGATTCCCAGTTCGCTCGTTGTGATTTGAGGTTGTAGAACCTAGTATCTCAGTTTCAGTTCATCAATAGAAATTTACGAGTTTGATCTATTCTAAGTTGATTTTATTACAATAAGTATTTCAGAATGATATTAATGTGATAAAATCCTTGGAATTTGATCGGTAAACAGATGGTGAACACAAGGAACGTTATCCGTGCTGGTGCTGGGCCGAGCAATGACCCCAGACCAAGTATGAGGAATGTTGCAGACCCAACAGGAGAGCGTGAGTCTGTCTTCAATAATAATCCTAGAGGCAATAACCCATCTCAGGGCGACGCTCCAAGGATATTTGATGATGCGGCCATTGCAGAAATTCGAGGAATTGTCATGCAAGTGATCGCTGACGCGCTGCGACCGATTGCACCTCAGGCACAAGGAGTACCAGTACCTCCAGAAGTTCCTAGATTTGAGGAGCCAGCTGTTTATGAACACAGAGAAGAAGCAGTCAGGAATAGAGGTGACTATGGCCGAGCACTGAAGGCCATTAACTCTATGAGACCCGACAGCTACGATGGAAAGGGAGAGTCAGTCAGAGTGGCTCATTGGTTTTCCCACATGGAGCGATTGTTCCGTAATGTGGAGTGTATCGAAGCGGAGAAGGTTCACATAGCTTCTCTACAGTTGAAGGAGGAAGCCAGTGAATGGTGGGAGAGTACCGGCTTAGCTGATAGCCCTGTTCTGAACTGGTCAACATTTAAGACCAAGATGACAGATCGTTTCTTCTCTCAAGCTATGAGGGAGGAGAAACACAAGGAGTTCTTGTATCCTAAGACGGATGGATTGAAGGTGACCGAGCTTGCCACTAAGTTTAATCATCTTCTGCAGTATGCTGAGCCAGAGATATCCAGTGAGGCACATAAGATCTGGTATTTCCACGAGTGGATGAATCCAGATATTAAGCCATTGATGGTGCGTCACGGATGCTCGACTTTGGAGCAGTACATGGATGCAGCCTACAAGTTAGAGGTGACTCTGGAGGAGTCGACCAAAAAGCGTGATAGCCAGAGGCAAGTGGAGAACCAGCCTAAAGCAAGTGGGTTTAAACGTCCCGCTCCACCATCTGATTTTTTTTAAATCGGGCCGAGCAAAAACGAATATGACTCAGGATGGGTCTACGCAACGTTCGGGTCAGGGCAATAATCCGATCCAGTGCTACAACTGTGGTACCTACGGGCACAAGAGTAATGTGTGTCCGAAGGAGAAGAAAACGTGCTTTGCCTGTGGAAAGGAAGGACACTTGCAGTCATTTTGTCCGCAGAGGAGGCAGAAAGGAGCTGAGTCACAGCAGGGGTCTGTTAATCAGAACAACCAACCCAGGTTCAGTCCGGTGGAAGCCCCTAGTCCTTCCATGCAGACAACTGCGCAAAACAGGGGGGAGCCCCAATGGCTTCAGGAAGCCAAGGTCAACACCTATACGTGATGCATGAGGCGAATGGACCCGATGCTCCCATTCCTTAAAGTATTTTGTACTACTTCTGTTGGTATGCTGTGGATTTGGGTGTTACCCAGTCTTTTGTTTTGGATAAGTTATGTTAGTAAGTTTAAGTATGCAAAAAGGTTTATAAACCCTTTGTTGTAAATATTCTTTCTAATATAAATTTTTGGTTAAGAACCAATCGTCTGTCGGAATTTTCAATTACCATGTAGGGTAAGAAATTCGAAGAGAATTCGATCTGGATAGCCATGGTTACATACGATAATTTTTTCGGTATGAAGTGGTTGACGCGTCATGGGCGATAATCGATTTTAGTTCGAAGACTGTGACGGTGTCATCAGGGGGCCAGTATGTATGCAAATTTAAGGGTCTGAATGACGCTGATAACGGCAGGTTTATCAAGGCGATGACTGCGTTTAAGCTACTTCGACAAAGTTGTGTTGGGTACCTTTGCTACTTGGATCCGCCCATGAAAGATGAACCTTCAGTTCTTGATATTTCGATCGTTGTGAAATTTCGGATGTCTTTTCAGAAGATATTCCTGGTTTACCCCTGTAGTATGACGTGAAGTTTATAATTAATCTCGAGCCGGGTATCGCGCCGACCTCGAAGGCACCATACCGGATGGTTCCTGCTGGGAAGGAAAATGTATAAGAGGGATAGTTCATAGGGAACTTGTTTCCTCTATTACGACCAGTGTAGAACACATAGTTAAGATTTGCTTTTGAAAAGCCAAGTGTACAAAGTCGTAGGTATTATTCTGGAAGACCTATTCGAAGTTTTATTTTGAGATCCGTTATGAGGCTTCCTTTAGAGAAGCAATATAAGGGTTAGACATACAATGATTGATGTTTTTTTTGGTGATCTTGTTTCGAGGAAACTAGAGGCCTGAGTTGGCAGTGAGCTTTAGGGCCAAAAATTAAATGGGTCATCCATAAGGCAAATGATGCTTATGAAGAGATGCCAGTGTGCATTCTAGAGCGTCGGGAGAAGCAACTGCGCAACAAGATCGTACCTTTGGCACGAATTTTGTGGTCCAAGTCTGGGACAGAAGAAGTTACTTGGGAAACGTGGGAAACCGAAGAAGTTATACTCAGGCGTTTTCCCGAGTTAATTGCGACCTAAGTTTTGGGGTCGAAACTTCTTTTAAGGGGGAGGTGATATGATACCCCGTATTTCTGTAAGATTTATTTGGGAATTTTGGAACTTTTCCCGAACACCCGTTTTGTACGTCGGATTTAATTCAGAGAGTTTAAGACATTTTGTGATGTGCTCTATCTCTGTAATATTTTTCTCAGTGAAATAATATACAGACGACGTGCTTTGGATGTTAATACTCGTTCCTGTATGATTATTTTTATCCCGAGTTAAGTCAATATCGTCCATAAGCTGAGAAGGGCAAAGCCACGGTGGCGGCGACCGCCGCAATTAAGGCGGCGACCGCCGCGAAGGGCTCGAGGCAACAGTGCCCTCGTCTTTTAGCTGGGCGCGAAGACCAGAAAACGGCGACCGCCGCATTAAGGGCGGCGACCGTCGCCAGTTGCCCGCCGCAGTTGTTTTGTTCAGCGGCGACCAGGCTGAGACGCGGCGCCCGCCGCAAGCTAGCGGGGGCGTAGACCTGCGAGTCGTCGGCGACGTCTGATGATGCCGAACTAGCCCCGCCACGCCTCCATTTAGGCCATCATTGTGTTCCCCTGGGCTTTGGCTATAAATTGGAGCCTTTGGTGAGCGGATTTGGCACACAATCAGAAGCTCAATCTCAAAATCTCTCTTGACGGAGTTTTGTGCCCTCACCAGATTTCTGAAGCAATCGCCGGGGTGTTGTTTGGTGTGTTTCCAGTGGCCCTTGTGAAGCCTTTTGGTTGCCTTTGAAGGTCAGAACCCAAAGCAAGGCAAAGGGGGGTCGAAACGCGTACCAATTGGTGAGTGTTCTCGCCGTTTCTGTTTTCTGGGTTCATCGCGGCGCACGCCGTGTTCATGGCGGCGACCGCCGTGATGAACAGCGGCGCCCGCCGTAAGGCCGCCGGCGACCGCCGCCAGAAGGTTGATGGCCTAGTTAGGCCTCGGCTTTGGTGGTCGTCGTTCGGACGTCGTTCCTTTCGTATCCTTTCGTCTTCCTTTAGATTCATACTGTTGTTATGTCGGATCTAACTTAGGGTTTCTTTATGGGTCGACTCGAAGGTTGTTGTGCTGTCGGAGCTATACCTGTGTCGAGCCCGGAATCCCGTCGTCGTTAGGCTTGTTCCAATTCAGCGGATTAAGGCAAGTGGCGGTTCGCTCTTGCTCATCGTTCCATATTTACATTAATTATCAATTGCTTAGTTGTTAATTAATTTGGAATGATTATTGTGTTCGTCTGGAAACGGTTTTGTTAACTGTTTTGGAAACTAAAATATGATATTATAATAGGTTGTATATCTGCTAGAACAACGCTATTATATATATATATATATGTAGATTAATACAGATATTATTATAGGTTGTATATTGTTAGAACAACGCTATTTTATCTGTAACTGGCCATGAGGGCATTGAGATGAATTATTGCTGCGTTTGTAACTGTTTAGTTAGAACGAGTATTCGTAGGAATGCTACTGTGTATCTCAGTACGAGTGCTAGTCGTTTCTTGATAACCCGGTGGTTAGGATTTAGTTCCTATCATTCTTCTTTAGTGCCGTTATAAGGATTTAGTTCCTGATTCCGCCTTAGGGATATAGTTCCCGCGGGATTTAGTTCCCGATTCGACTCTTAGATTTAGCTCCCGAGTCAACTCCGCGTGTAGGGATTTAGTTCCCGACTCGACTCTGAGGGATTTAGTTCCCTAGGGATTTAGTTCCTGAATAGACTCGACTTTGGGGATTTAGTTCCCGAGTCAACTCCGCCTTAGGGATTTAGTTCTCGAGGGATCTAAAAAGATTATAACGTGATGTGGGTTTTGAAATTAAATAAGATAATGTGCCCGAGTGCACATAATTAATATACCTTTGGCGAGTAGTGCAGCTAAGTAAATAGTGCAGCTAGGAAAGCTCGTCTCGACTCTTGATCAGAGTAAGTTCTCTTTCCAATCTGGATTCGCTGTAAGCGGTGAGGTTGGTCGTGAACCGAAACATCTAAGTCAGCTTTTAAATCACTGATGTCTAATTCATAAACGTTCCAGATTTGTCATATTTCCTTAAAGACTCACTTCCGTTGGAGTCTTCTTTCGGGTCGATTTCTGTGAAGATTCAGTCTTCCAGAGTCTTCTCTTGTGCATACCTCTTGTTATTATTTCGTAGAAGTATGAAGGTTGATTATCGTTATCGGTTATCATTCGAGAAACGATAAGTCTAACCTAATACAACTACATCGAACCTTCTGCTTTGTACCCTTGCTAGTCTATTCAAGTAGACTAACCCACGAACTTTGTTCTCCGCATGTGGGTTGGTGTCATCCGTTTCGATTCGGCACATCAGATAGAAAGTAGCTCAGAAGAATAGAAGGACTATGGAGTCGACGGTGGTTTTCGAATGTTTAAGTTATTTTGTTAATCAGGTTGAGATCTTTTGGGCAATGACTTTGGTTGTAATGTGTTTTGTAAGACTTTCGTTGTACCCTACTTTATAAGAATTCCGCTGTATTTGGTTTAAACTTTGTGTTAGCCTATTCGGGATTGGGTTGTAATCCCGTAACTCCTGTTTCTTTGACAATGTTATGTTTTGGGATTGAATGCTTTGATCATTATGTATCATTTGTATTTCATAAATTGTATTTAAATGGTAAAGCCTTGGGTGATCTCGGTAAGGAACACTGGGGTCACTGGCGGTAATACCTTTCCAAAAGGGTTAAGTTTTGGGGGTGTTACAGCGCAATTGGTAACAAGTGGGCGTTAGGCCGCTTGTTAAAGCGTGAGGTCTCGTGTTCGAGACTCACGAACAACCTCCCAGTCTTGGGGATTTGGTTGGGGTACATGGGCTGCGGCCCATGGATAGAGAAATGGCTGGCCCAATAAGGTCGGAGCCCCTCTCATTCAAAGTGTATTTTTTTGTAATACCCACACCACATTGGTCCGGCCCATCACAGGGCTGCAGCCCATACACCCCAACCCATCCTTGGTGCAGCACAATTGGTAACAAGAGGGCGTTGGACTTCTTGTTAAAGCGGGAGGTCTCGAGTTTGAGTCTCACGAACAACCTCTTGGAAATAGCTTCCTAAGTAATTAGGAGGAGCTACCAAGGATGGGTTGGGGTGTATGGGCTGCAGCCCTGTGATGGGCCGGCCCAATGTGGTGTGGGTATTACACCCAGAACTTTCACGGAATGATTAAAGTTTGAATGATCAAGAGAAGACTCCTAAAGATCGAGTCTTATCGGGAACGTATAAAGAAAAGACTCCAAGAGATTGAGTCTTATCGGAAAGTATGACAAATGTTTGGGAACATAATAATAATTTTACACAAGCGTTTAAAAAGACTTTACCATTTGGGTCCACGACCAACCTCACCGCGTAATGCGAATTCAGATTTGGAAGGAGGACTTACTCTAATCGAAGTCCAGACGAGTTTCCAAGTTGTACTTCTCACCCAAGGTTCATTAATTATGTGCATAGCGGCACTTATCTTATTTTAGTGACAAAGCGTACATTCACGTTATAAGATTTTAAATATATCATCTCATCGCGAGAGATATCGAAAGGGATAAATCCCGATTGGTTGGCACCAGCTGTGTGCATCTACCCTGAGTAAGGGCAAGGTCATGACCAGAGAGTACTAGGGAAAAATCATCCTAGCACCAGTTATAAAGAAACAACTAGACCTCGCAAGGTACATAGCGTTCCTACGAATACTCGTTCTAACTAAACAGTTAAAACCATATAATAATCCACATCAATGCCATCATGGCAACAATATATATATATATATATATATATATATATATATATAATAGTATTGTTTCTAGCAGTATATACAACCTATTATAATATCTCTTTTAATCGTATCAAATACGTTTATCAAAAGTGTTCACAACGAAAACAATATTCATCCCATTTAATTCACAGTTAAAACAATTGATAATTAATAGAAATATGGAATGATAAGCAAGAGCGAACCGTCACTTGCCTTAGCCTAGACGAACGACAGAGCGACGACGGGTTTCTGGGTCCGGAACGGGAACGAAAGCCGGATTACAGATTCCTACGGAACGACCCATAACGAAACCCTAGGTTAGATTCGACAACTAAAATGTAGGAATCTAAGAAAGGACGGATGAAAACGAAACAATGGAAGTCCCGACCGAGACCGGATCGCCCAAGGCCACGATCGCGATTGCTAAAGCAATCCGCGGTCGCGGCGGGCACTACCGCGGTCGTCGAGGCCGACATTGTCACTGCTGCGGTCGCGGTAGTTCATAGCCGCGATCGCGGCTAAGAACTCCGGCGACCCAAAATGATAAAAACTCACCGGCTGGGACTCCTTGGGGCTCGATTCGCGGTGGCTTCTACTCCTGGGCACCTTGCGCCTTCAATGCACCACCCTACAAGCACCACCACCTCCAATGGGAGCTCCGGCGACAACTTCGACCTTTCCGGCGAAAGCTCAACTCCGGCGACAAGCACCTTGAGGGAGAGAGAGAGATCGGAATGGAGTGCTTTCAACCCTCCCAGATCGTCTCCTTTTATAGCCAAGGAGAGATCCCAGCCCCCAACAAGATCAACGGTGGAGCGAGAGATCGACGGTGACGACGAACGCGTGGCTCGCATGCCCGACTGTGCACTCTGCACATTTCCGCGGTCGCGGTGGGTTCTGCCGCGGTCGCGGAAAATTCAAAGTCCAGCTCCTCTGGGAGCTATTATTCTACGGTCGCGGAAATTCTTCCGCGGTCGCGGAATTGCCCTTTTCGCGTCTGTTTGCCCGGGAAAAGGTTTGGCATGGGTTTAACCCCCGATCTTAAATATTGTACCCAAACAAATATTCTAAGCCTCGATAATACGTCGAATGTATTTTCCAATGCTCTGGGAATAATACAGAAATCCAACATGATACAGAGATTCCGAACTTCGCCTAACGCGTCCCGAATAAATGACGAGGGTTTGGGAAATTACCCAAATACCCTTACTAAAAATGAGGGGTATTACAAGAGCGTCGTAGTATTTGTATAAGACGTGTACCTTAATTGGGACAGGTCTTGTAAAAATGTGTCTTGTTTTTGTTCCTCTATTCCATGTGTACCGATCGATCGTATAATGTGTAAGCACGATGTATGATTGTGTTTTGTGTATGTTGATCAACTTGATTTTGTCTTGAGGCCTCTTGTCGTGTTCTTGTTCAAGACACTTGAAAAGTATAGATAAGATCAAGGGGTGACCGTTGGGTGTGAGCCCAACGGCCCTCCGATGCTTAAGTGAATAAAGGGTTGGATAATTATAATCGACTGAATCTAAATGAAGTGCAAAGTATAAGTTTTCAAAAGTGATACGACTTCCAAAGGGTCGTGTTACAGCTTGGTTGGTCGTCTTTTGTGGACTCTTCGTCTTCTTATAGTATGAACTGGGCTATGGCTTTGGCTTGTACATCTTCGAAGCTTCGACACAGGTATTTGACCAGCTTGCGATAGAGTTCACTGCCCCTGACCAATCCCTGACGAAAGGCTTCAATAGACGTTGGGACGTCGCAATGCGGGATCGTGACCTTCTCTTTGTTGTACCTGTTAAGATAATCCATTAAGGGCTTACCGTACCTTTGCACGATGCTGTATAGGTCACTTGACTGCTTTTCCAGTCTCCGACTGTTGGCAAACTGGATTTTGAATGAATTGACCAGATCAGCGAACGAAGCGATCGAACCCTGCGACAGATGCATGAACCAAGTTAGTGCGGGTCCTGCGAGGGTCGTGCCAAAGCTTTTGCACATGACCGCTTCGTGATTCCCTCTTGGAATAGAGATAGTCATTAGTTTTTGTTTATAGATAGAGATATGATCGTCGGGGTCCCCGGTCCCATCATAGTTGGGCATGTTGGGGGTGTGGAACTTCTTCGGGATCTCGACGCGTGCGATTGCTTTTACGAAGGGTGAGTCTTCGTATTCATCGATCGCTTCCTTTTCGATCGGCTGTGGGACTCCTGGAATTCGAGCGATGCGATCATCCAAAACTTTCATATGCTCGTTGATGGTTTGGAGATCCATCAGTGTGGCAACCTGTGGAAGGGCTACTCGAATCGCAGTGGGCTCGGTCGCGGAAACTGGAACGTTAGTCATGGAAGTACTGACTGAAGGATATTGAAACATACCAATGGGTTGAACGACGCTCTAAGTGATCAGAGCCATGGGCGTCGAAATTGCCCCATTCATGTTGAGACGTGTTTGGAGGCCTTCGGTGTTTACTACGCGCCTTAATCCTCCTGGGACCGATGCGGCCGAATTCACCTGTGATTTCAAAAGTTCATTTTCACGGATTAGTCGTGTAATTTCAACTTCATATTTGGGTACTTAGGGTTTCGGTTCTTAGGCGTTGCTGAGCCATTTCCTCGGTTTGATTTCCAACCAGGGCGTCGGTCCGGATTTGGTCTTCAGTGACGATCATGGGATTCCCGGAACCGGCCATATTGGATGTGGACTGGATCGTTGATTGGCTAGATGCCCCACGGTGGACGCCAAATTGTTTTGGGGCGAAAAGATCAAACCGACCTGAATCGACTTAAGAAGGGCAACTAGACAACAATGAGATTAAGTTTATCTAAATAATCCAAATCAACTTAATAATGGAATAAATGAGATTAATCGAGTATAAAACGAGCTTATATCCCAAGGATGAGAGAGCAATCGAATACAGAGATTCAGTCGACGGTCGCTTCAATACTAGAATGAAGAACTGAGCTAGAGAATGATTCGTAGTAGCAAGTAAGTAAGTCGTGAATTGTAGCTTGTATTCAGTAGAATTAATAATGTGTATTACATAAGGATTCTTCTCATATTTATACTACATTTACATATCAAGATTGGTTAAAAACTGTATTTTAGATCTCTAGAGGTTATTACTCTGCATATTGACCGGACTGAGATCTCTGAAAGTTGTTATTCTGTCTACTGACCAAACCTTCTAGAAGACAGCTTGGTTCAAACTATTAGGCTGATACAATAAAAAAAAAAATGAGGTCGAGGAGTAGTAGCACTAATAAGATAACACAAGTCTTAATCAAGTCAAATCGGTGAGCTGGCGGGAGGGCCTCTTAGTCTCATAATATTTGACAGCCTTGGTCTGCTGGTGCCATGGCGCGCAGCATCTTCTTGAATTGCTACATACACAGATTCCAGTCTCATCCATCCATATCCCCACTCAATTTCATCACTTTGCCCTTTCAATTTAATTGATAATTAGTACTACCTCACATTTAAATTAAGTGTCAATTTTGAGCACTTAATTTAATCAATTCTATATATTATTTTAGGTCTTCTAGCTAGATATTTTATTAAGAGTGTGAGTTATGATAACGATTAATAATATTTATTTTTATTTACTATTTTTCTGAACTCTTTAATATTGGCTAATAAAGTGGGAAAACATTAAATATGTGAAAACATTCAGAAAAAATATTCTAAAATTATATTTTTCTTAAACATTGTTTTTAAAGCAGAAACGGCTTATTTTAGATATAAGGGAGCATTTAATTAAACTCCACTTTAATGATGCATGAATGAAAACTAAAGTAATGTGTAAGCCCTAAATTTGCTTACCAGGTTTCCCTTTTCCCTGTTCTTGGTGCATTATTTTAATCTCTTCCACTTGGGCTACAATTCTTCTTTTCTACTGTATATCTCTCGCATTATTTTATAAGTTTGTAACAGTGAATTCCAGGTGTATATATAGAGCACCACATTGCTGGGCAGTTCCACAGACAAATAGCAAACCAAATTAATAGAGAGAATTTGATCTGGTTAGCTAGCTAGCTAGCTACGGTTTCATTATAAAGATATACATATATATATATATATGTATATGGCATGGGGGTTAATTTAGTTGCATATCTGAATTAGGGTTTGAGTAGGTAAAGGAGCTCTCTTCAGTCCAGCCCGAGGCAGTTTAAAGGCTGAAACAGATCAGCTGCTGAATCATTGACTCATTAGCCCATCTTAATTCGGTCTTATGTGTGTTTAAGATGGGTTTTATGAACCAATGAAGCAGGAGCTGCTCTTCAGTTCTTACTGTCACGTCTTGGACTGAAGGGAGCTCCCTTTTTCTCTTGCTACCTAGCTACTCCATCACTTATATATATATGACTTTTAATAATTTAATTTGTCTTAATTATTTCGTGTAATACTCTCACTTTGATCGATTTTATATCTTCTAGCTTCTAACATGTTATGTAACTAAGCCGTACGCGCGTTGTTATACTTATATGTATATATATATATATATATATGCTTGTGTACGTATAATTAGCATATCAGGAAACAAATAAGTACTAGCTAAAGAATGAATTGCATGAATGAAGGACTGCTAAATTAGGATATTTCTCATTACATGCCATTTCTGGCCTTCAGGATGTCACAATCTTTCTTTCTTCTTCTTATAATTTTGCAGGAAAAGTATGGTGGTGATCGAGTCAAACTATTTTGGGTTCAGTAGCCAGATGGATCAACAGATCGAGCTAGCCAATCATTGAGCTCAGCCTAAATTTAGTTAATGAAGCTAGCTAATCCAGTGTTGGTATTGAGAGAGTTACTTGATCCTCAGAAGGGTGTCTTTTGATTTCACAAAATGTGTAGTTTATATGGAATTAAGAGAATATAGTTAATTTGCTTTAGCCTTTGTGTTCATAGCTTCCTTAATAATTTGCAAATTCAGCTGTACTATAGTCTATTTTCATGATGCGATATCTTTGTAACCTGCCACAAATCTTTTCTTGTATATATCCTGGATATATATATTGTTAATCATGCAAGTTTTTTTTTTCATAACTATGTCGCACTGAGTGAGCTACAATATGCATTCATCGAGAATTGAACTGCTTCAACTCTTTAGCTTAAGTTTGTTTGTTTTCCAGCAGGTGTACGTTGTGTGCTAGCTAATCAATTAACTTCTCAAGCGTCATGTTAATTTCAACAACTAATTAGTAAAATAAAAGGTGAGTTTGATGAAAGAAAAATTGATTTAATTATGTTCATCCCATATATGAAGATGCAGTTTTTGTGGCTATGTCGTCTGCATCTCAGACCTTTCAAGACTTCTAGCTACATGAATATAATGAGATAGTACTCTAGCTTAGTTAAGTACTTAAGTTCATCATATATATATGTATACGTATATATAAGATACATGATTTGAAGCACAGAACAGAAATTATTTGTTGATTTGTCCCAATTCAATGTTCAGAGGGTCTAACTAGAAACATTAATTCTCTGCATTTACAAGGATTTGGATTTGGATTTGGATAACCAACACTCCAAGAATCTCATTCATCAACTGGATGATCATTCAAGGAGGAATCAATACTAAAAGTAAGCTCAAACAGATGGGCATGCATTATTGTGAAGATGACATTTAATTTGCCCCGTGTGTGTAGCAAGGAAACAGAAACCAGAGAGCATCTTAATTTGGTTCAGTTGCACTTACACAAGAGGAATTCTGCATAGAGCTAGTCATGAGCTGGACTAGAATCGGCTACAGACCTAGAGACATACAGGAATGGACTGACTGCATGAAGAGGGTCAAGAGACAACACAGCTTTAATTGGGTCTACCATCTACTACACTTCACTTGGAGATGTAGGAATATTTTTGTATTCCAATCTAAAATGATCAACTCTGCTGAATGTGCCATGATGATTATAACTCATGTGAGGAATTGTATTCTTGCCAGATGGAAGAAAAGAATCGGAAATTGGAATACCTAGGGTCACCTGGGATGGTTTGGATAACCACTTTGACCCCCCCCCCCCCCCCCAAAAAATAAGTAACCGCTTGCACTGGGGAGGAAAATTTACAATAGACAAGAATTTCTCCAAGTGATATATTGTTGGATCCTGCCTCATATATAATTTGTTCACTAATGTAATGACTTTTGATTTGATTTAATTACAGGCAATTGAAAAAAAGTGGATGATATATGGATCGATGTTGATAACATGCTCCATGTGCTCAGTATAAAAAGCTAGCTACTATATAATTACGTTTGTTTTTATTCAGAGTTTATTCAAATTTGGAAGCTGCGCAGTAGCCATGTATTGTGTCCAACTGTCCATGACACTTTTGGCCGGTTTCGGTCATTACCGAAGACACGGGGAGGGGAGATTGTCATTACCCGAATTAGATCATGATATTAGCAAACAAAACCATGAAAGAGAGAAGAAAAGATAAGGGAAAAGGGTTTGTAGGTTGAATTAGAGAAAGATAATAACTTCTATCAAAAAAAAAAAAAAAGAGAAAGAGAATAAGATTTGAGAAAGAAAGAGAAGGCGGGGAAGAGAGGAGAGGTTAGGGAAGAGGGAAGGAAAGAGAAAAGATAAGGAAAAATGATTTATTTGTTATTATTTACAAACATATCTTTCTACGTACACTTACCATTACATCTGTTCTTCCCTTTTACCACCGATCTGATCGATCCGCTTTTGGACCCGATCCAATCTGATTGAAATTTTTAGTAACCCAAATTTGTCGAGACTGAACCTGATCCGATTAACGGATAAATGTGAAGTATTAATAAAATATATATGATAAATGACATATAAATAATGATAATATGCTCAATTATCCTAAAAAATGAACATTGTTGTACCTATATAATTTTTTTAATGTAGAAATTTATAAATTAATATAATATAAATTAAAATTAAAGATAAAATATGATTTTGGTCTACTAATATCAATTACATTAAAATAATTAATAATATTGTTATTATTTTAATTCATTTAAACTTATTTTGATATATTTAAATTAGTTTTTAACTATTTAATAATATTTAAATAGTGAACAAAATATTATCAAAATGACGATCTTGACCCGTTGGTCAACCTGAACCGCTTACTGACCTATAATGACCCGACCCGGCTTGACCTGTTATCCGAAATGACCCGAACCCGAAATAACCAAACCGAACCCGACTTGACCGACCCGATTGACAGCTCTACTTACCATGGGGTAGTATTTATACTATGTATACCTAAAGTACACATGTATGACATAAACCACACAATAGAATTATATATGACACTAGGCTTAGGGCTGAGCACGGGCTAGAAAAACCAAAAACCCGAACCGACCCGACCCGAAAAACCCGAACCGAACCCAAACCGAAATTATTCGGTTCGGGTTTCGATCCGATTTTATCAGGGTTTCGGTTCGGGTTCGGTTTTTAGCTCAGTTTTGTCTGATTTTTTATTTATGAGTGTTGTTTTAGCCCGAACCGAACCGAACCGCATGACTTCGGTTCGGTCTTCGGTCCCATTTTTTTTGGGGTTTCGGGCTTTTCGGGTTCGGGTCGGTTTCTGGCCCGTGCTCAGCCCTAACTAGGCTATGTCATCGTGCCTTGTACGGGTTTGGTTAATAAAACTTGAAAATAAAATATTTACGAAAATTAATCTTGTAAATTATAAGCTAAATCTCTAGATACATATGGTGATAATATTTTTGTATGATTAGATTTGAAAGTATATATGCGAATTTGTATACAAAAATGGAAAATGAATTAGGAATTTTATACAAATAACTAATAAGAAAACATATAAGTTTAGATTTATGTAATGAGAACGTTAATTATGCATATTTAATTAGAAGTGAAAAAATGGTTAAATTATATGACATATTTATTTCAAATATTTTTAATATATATTATCAGTTATATAAACTTAAGTATTAAAACTATAAGAAGTAACATAATTAATAAGGTAAAAATATATTTAAAATAATTTTACTTACAAATAAGAAGAAACTAATAAGGTACAAAATATAAATAATATTTGATATGATAGTATCTATATAATTAAGGTAAGTTATGTTAGGTAAAAAAAAAAGAATAAGATATGATATTTGACGAAGGATAAAATTGTAATTGTACCTTGAGATTTGTCTACATTGCATAACTTATGTAATAACACGTAGGAGAAATAATTAGGGCTTTAGTATAGTATACAGATACAGATTACCCCCTCCTGCATATAAAGTAATTGTCCCCGAGGCTTATAAAATGTACAATTATCCCTGCTTAAAACCAAAGATTAAATTGAAACCAACTTCTTAAATGATGATTCCCATATTCAGTAACTGATTGCCCTTCAATTCAAGCACATTAAAATGGATAAGCATAATGCTTCATTTCATGTTGTCAATGACTGATGCTTTCTAAAGTAACCTAATGCAAAAGCACATCAGTGTAAATTCCTCAATTGATCGAGGCCAAAAAGTTCAACAATTTTTTACAAAAACCATTCAACGACTAAATTTTTGAGCAACATCAACAACATATCCCCTTTCATTTTCAGTAATCTAACATTCAACAACATATTAGTAGCAACTAGTTGTCCCTTTTCGATTTGAACTTTTCTTATTCAACAACACATTAAAGAAGCAAGTCTCCACCCGGATAAAAAACTAAGATCACTAAGGTTTCGACCCATTCGATATGTAGTGGAAGCTCACTTCTTTACCCCAGATAAATAATAAAGGAGCTACAAGAGTCCATCGACCCGTAGGAATCTCTGAGCATACTCAACAAATCAACATGATCCTCAACATCAGTAACTTAGAAGATTTTGGGTAAATGTTCCTTCAATTGAAAAGAGAACTCAAGTACTCCAATTTCTCTTCTTGACATTTTATCAAACAAGTTTTATGCAACTAGAAACTTTAAGAATTCCACTGATATTTTCCTACTATCAACCATCCTTTCTAATATATATGACACCAATCATGTGCTCGCAATCTTGTCTACCCTAATTAGCTCCAAGATTTGAGCTAATTCGTTGATTCGGAGGGGCTGGAGTTCGATTGTCTGTCATACGTTCGCTAGTCGCCAAGCTCGTCTCCATCTCTGCGTGATGCTCCAACTTCTGATCGGTGCTTCTTCGCAGGTCGTCGCTTTGCCTTGGGCATTCTTTTTGTTGTTTTTTAGGTTTGTTCTTGATTTCTTCCGTCACACTCGTTAATTGTGGGCTAGTCGTGGACGAATGCTGAATTTGCCGAGGTTGGGCTTCGTCCTTACAAGTGATGTATTCCATCGTCTTTAGTTGCGTTCCTCGACTCCCTTCTGCCATGGCCAAGGGCGAATAGCTCGGATTATAAATTTTACCGCAAAGATTTTGATTGCATCTTCATCCTCGGCCTCATTAACTTTCTTGTAAAATACTCGATCATGATCTTGTAATTTGACTGGAACCTTCCGAAAGGATTGTCGGAGCTCTTCAAGTTGGCAATGCAATTTAGTCCTAAAATCTTGAATGTAATTCTCTATCTCCCTAAGTTGGTCTTCCCATGTCGGCGTTCGGTCCTCCATAGATGGAATCCGAGCTCTCACAAAATCGATGGATTTAGTTCAAAGTTTGGGCAAAACAAATCAAAAATTTGGTTGCAAGATTGTTGCTCTGATACCTTTATCATGACCCAGATTAGATCATGAAATTAGCAAAGGATATCATAGGTTTGTTGGTTGAATTAGAGAAAGAGATAAAGATTTATGGAAGAAAGAGAACGCATGGAAGAGAATAGAGGTTAGGGAAGAGGTACGGAAAGAGAAAAGATAAGGGAAAAGGATATTTGTTATTCACTAGTACAAATTTGGTGTTTTATCGCCCTTTATTTGTCCCGGTTTCGTGTGAGAGCGTCTTAAATGCTTGGTTAGAATCTTTTATGACGATCCTTTCACATGTCCGGGATAAAACATATGAAGGACAAGTGGCAAAAATTAATACATTTCGGTTTAAGGAGAACCGGTATAAAATCTTTATCAAAATATTTTTAAAATTAAAGAAGAAGCCGCCTTACTTCTCCCGTAGAAACATTGAAACGCAGTTGCAACTTCATTCGAATTGAAGGCATGGTTGCATTGTTTGTTCTCCTCTGTGATTGTCCATTTTATCATCCTATACATAGTTGAATGTTTAGCTCTAGTTATTGAAATCCCAATTAAATTTTTAATATGATAATTGTTGCATCAGTATTTTGAAAGTTTCCAAGATATATATATGTACCTCGTCAGTTTGATGACTTGGTTGTATCTGACTTTGGTTACCATCCCTTATTGTTGATGTATACTCTATATGAGTCTCACCAAACTTCGTTGATGAGCTAGCAGATGATAGTTTCTCTGATTCTTCCATGGATACAACCTCTTCACTATCTCCAACATGATGACGCCTCAATCTAATAACCTCGTGAAATAATTGAGAGAAAGTTGTATTTGGCTGAAAAACCGTACGTGTTATTGATATGTATTGTGCTATATATACATGAGGAGTACGAGAGATAATGTCTTGGAGAATAAGGCAAATATCCTAACAAGAAAGATATCTAGCCTAAAAGATATATAGATAATATCGTAACACTCCCCCTCAAGTTGGAGCATGCGGGTCGAGAATGCCCAACTTGGAGAGAAGCAGCTGGAACTGTGTCTTGCCTAACGCCTTGGTGAACAAATCGGAGGGCTGATGGGCGGAAGCGATATGGGAAGACGAAATAACTCCAGACTGAATATTGTCGCGAACAAGGTGACAATCGATCTCAATATGCTTCGTCCTCTCGTGAAAGACGGGATTGGCGGCAATGTGCAGCGCCGCCTGACTATCATAAAATAACCGCATGGGTTCGGGATGAGCAACTCCGAGTGAGCGAAGAAGGGACTTGAGCCATAGGAGCTCACATACGGCGGAGGCCATAGCTCGATACTCGGCCTCTGCGGAAGAGCGAGAGACGGTAACTTGCTTTTTAGTCTTCCAAGAGACTGGTGATTGACCCAAAGACACGTAGTATCCGGTTATAGAACGACGGGTGAGAGGGCATGACGCCCAATCAGAATCACAATACGCATGCAGCCGAAGAGAGCTTTTAGCCGAAAGGAGAAGCCCCTGACCCGGATGGCCTTTGAGATAATGAAGGACTCTGAGAACAGCCGCCCAGTGAGCAGTGCGCGGAGCTTGCATGAATTGAGCCAGGGTGTGGACAGAATAGCAGAGCTCCGGTCGTGTGATGGTCAAATAGATGAGACGACCAATGAGACGACGGTATCTCTCCGGATGAGCGAACAACGGACTCGTGTCAGTGGCGAGTTTGTGATTGTGCTCCATGGGGAATTCGGTAGGCTTGGCAGCTAGCAAACCGGTCTCGGATAAAATATCAAGGGTATATTTCCTCTGACATAGGAAAATGCCTTCTGAGTTTCTGGCGATTTCGATCCCGAGAAAATACTTCAGGGGACCGAGGTCCTTCATATGAAAGCAAGCAGAGAGATAGGATTTGAACCGAGCAAGTAAGGCCTCATCGTCACCTGCTATGATAAGATCATCGACATAAATAAGAACCTGTACAGTGGACTGCCCCTGACGTAAGGAGAATAGAGAATAATCGGCATAGCTCTGAACAAAGCCATAAGTACGTAGCGCAGAGGCGAGTTTGGCGAACCAGTTACGGGGTGCTTGACGAAGACCATACAGCGACTTTTGAAGCCGACAAACAGAGTTAGGCGGAACGCCTAGTAAGCCTGGAGGGGGCCGCATATAGACCTCTTCGTCAAGATCGCCATGTAAGAAGGCGTTGTGAACGTCCATCTGATGAACAACCCAGCCGCGAATAGCCGCTACAGAGAGAAAAACGCGGACGGAGGCCATCTTGGCTACTGGGGCAAACGTCTCGGTGAAGTCAAGGCCCTCCACTTGACGATTTCCGAGCACAACAAGACGAGCCTTATGGCGCTCTATAAATCCGTCAGCGTTGAATTTGACGCGGTATACCCACTTGCATCCAATAGGCTTCTTGCCGGGAGGAAGAGGCGTGATACGCCAGGTGTTGTTGCGTTGAAGTGCGTCAAGCTCGGCGGACATAGCCGAGCGCCAGCAAGCGTGCTGAACGGCAGCCGGAAAGGAAGTGGGCTCGACAGTGGCTGTAATAGCTGCTAAGAGACCAACATGTCCAGCAGAAAACTTAGCACATGAAATCACACTGTCTATAGGAAAACGCGTACCTGAGGACGGTGGAAGCAGCGGAGTAGGGTCGAGGGCGTGGGGGGGGTCGAAAGGGCGAACTGTACGACAGACGTAGTCACGCAACCGCGCTGGAGTACGAATCTCACGAGTGCTACGACGCGAGACCGTAAGCGGCTGAACAGGCGTTCCGATCCCTGGCGGACTTTCTGGCAGAGACACGGTTGGAGAAGCGGACTGATCGTCACCGGCCGAAGGAATCGGAGAGGAGCTCCCCCTGACGAGAGTACCGGGGTCAGGAGGCGTGTCAAACGCAGCCGGATGCGTCGAACACGGCTCGACAGCCGGATTGGGCAGTGACGGAGCTGACGCAAATGGGAAGACAGTCTCATAAAAGACGACATCCCGAGCGACGAAGAACGAGCAGCGCTCGAGATCATAAACCCGCCATCCACGTTTGCCATGTGGATACCCGATGAAGATGCATTTCCTGCTGCGCGATGCAAACTTATCATGAGAGCGGGGAATTGTAGAAGCGAAGCACAAACAACCAATGACTCGGATGGAGTCGTAAGAAGGCGAGCGCTGATATAGCACCTCAAACGGCGACCGACCCTTAAGAACAGTGCTAGGCGTGCGATTAATGAGATAGACAGCTGCGGTGATGCATTCGCCCCAGAAGTAGAGCGGTAGATGAGCTTGAAAGCGGAGAGCGCGAGCCACGTTTAATAAGTGACGGTGCTTGCGCTCAACGCGCCCATTTTGTTGCGGAGTAGAAACACAGGAGGTCTCAAATATGATCCCTTTATCAGCAAAGAAGGGACGTAAAGGAAGAAACTCCGTACCATTATCGGCCCGAACGCGACGGACGCACGTCCGGAATTGAGTCACAACCATTGCGCAGAACCGAGTAAGCAGCGGAACAACCTCGGTTTTGGATTTGAACAGGAAAACCCAGACAGCACGGGAGAAGTCGTCGACGATTGTCAAAAAATAGGATGCCCCGCACGAAGAGGGTGTACTATAAGGACCCCATACATCACAGTGTATCAATTCAAACAAAGAACTTGCTATATTATTGCTTAAAGGGAATGACAACCGTGTTTGTTTTGATTTATGACAAACTTCACAAGGGGAAATAAACGAATGACTCTCTAATGCTAAATCTGAGATGCTAGATAAGATGGTAGATGACGGATGACCGAGGCGGTTGTGCCAAAGTTGCGTCGAAGGTGCAGAGGGCCGAGCAGCAGCAGCACGTGCGGAAACAACCTGATGCAGCCAATAGACCCCCCCGACTTGCCTACCCACGCCAATCACCGTCCTCGAAGCGAGTTCCTGTAAAACAACAACTTTCGAAGTCATTAGAACCAAGAGGCGAGAAACAGACGTTAATTGGCCAAGAGACAATAAATGACACGTCAGAGAAGGCACAAATAACACGTGAGGGATCTCGAAGCCAGCAAAGACGAGAGAACCCTCCTGAGTAGCATAGGTGACGGAGTCATTCGGTAGACGAATAGCAACCTGCGGTACGTGGACTATATTCCGAAGGAGGGACACATCACCTGTCATGTGAAAAGAGGCCTCGGAATCAAGAATCCAATTAGAAAAATTACCCGCAGTATCGGATCCGGAGTTCATAGAGGTGTACATCTTGACCACGGCCGCCCATTGATCATCATTGAGAGCCGGTGCAAAAGCGGCGCGATCGGTGGGGTTCAAAGTGGAACCAGATGCGGCAGCGGTGGCAGTGGACTGGACCGCGTTGACGACGCCACGAGAGGGCGAGGTACCACTGCGAGACGCGCCAGAATCTGCGGAGGAGGCGCCGGCCTTGCGCGCGGCGATCTTGGCTTTTAGCCAATCCGGGACGCCGTGTATCTTGAAGCAAGTGGTCGTGTCATGACCTTTCTTTCCGCAGTGAGAACATTCGAGAGAACGTTTGTCAACCTGCGATGTGTCCTTGGTAGAGGATGAGAATTTGCGGGCTGCAAGGGCGAGATTTTCGACCACGGCATCCCGATTGGTGACCACCGTCTTCATCCGCTCCTCTTGAATAGCAAGAGAATAAACCCGGTTTTCATTGGGCATAGGGTGTTGAGCGAGAATATTTGAGCGTAGAACCCCGAAGGAAACGTCATCAAGACCGAGGAGGAATTGATGGATGTGTTCTTCATTGCGCTCAGCGGTGAGGTAGGTATTGAGGTCGCAGGTGCACTTCCCGCAGTTGCAAAGACGATGAGGCGAGTAAGTCAGAAGCTCGTCCCATAGTTTTTTAAGAGAGGCATAGTAGCTCTCGACAGATTGTCCCTTCTGCCGATGAGTGGCGATGTCGGAGCGGATTTGAAGTTTGCGCGGACCGTTGCCCACCGAAAAACGTTGGCGAATATCAGTCCATAGGGTATGAACCGAGTCGCCGTACGTGATGGAAGATCGGAGAGAGGGTTCGATGGACTGGAGCGTCCATCCAATCAACATAGAGTTCACCATGCTCCAGTCGGCGAACTCAGCGGCAGTGGATTCCGGTCGTTTTATTAGACCGTCGGCGAAGCCAAGTTTCTTCTTGGCGTTGAAAGCATTGCGAATGGCGTCGTTCCATTCTTGATAATTTTCACCTTTCAAGATGACGGGGCAAATGCACAGACCGGGGTGGTCCGACGGGTGCAAGTAGTACGGGGAGCCGAACTCGGCAATGGCGGGTTTGGTGGTCATGATGAGACGGTGATGGGAAGAGAAAAAAAAAATTAGGGTTAGGATCTTGATTGCTCTGATGCCATGAAATAATCGAGAGAAAGTTGTATTTGGCTGAAAAACCGTACATGTTATTGATATGTATTGTGCTATATATACATGAGGAGTACGAGAGATAATGTTTTGGAGAATAAGGCAAATATCCTAACAAGAAAGATATCTAGCCTAAAAGATATATAGATAATATCGTAACACCTCGCCATAGACACAAGCTTCTTACATAGTACATTTTTTTTTATTTCCGGACACTTGTTGGAAGTTCTAGTGCTCTTTTCCTCTTTCTCCTACATAAGTTAATTTGTCATGAAAGATAGATTTGAAGTTAATGCAAATATACCCACTCATATTTTACATGTATCAATCTGTGTATGTGTGTGTCTGAATATATTGCCGTGGTGGTTCTGATATACAGTAATATATGGATTGATTAGTGCGACAAAAGGGGAGTATTAGGAGGTGACTTTTCCTTTTCAATTTCAATAGGCATCTTGCATTTCTACATCTACTGTCTACTCCAATTTAATTCTTCTACCTTGCTTGTTGATTTTTGGACTTTTATATAATTTCCCTAATAAATGCTACGTACCCGTACATGCTATTTAACACGTCAAAGTGGCTCATAAAAATAAGTTAATTTACCCACACTTATCTACAGGAAAATTTTAGTTCAATTGTATATATGTAATATATACAATATACTCTATATATGATTATTAGGCAAATGTTAAAGCTAGCACTTTCCAAAGTTGAAAAGGCCAAGCTTAGTATACAACTTGTTGGAGAATGACATGCTCTCGTGGATACAAAAGCAAGGTTTGGATATTACTCCATGTATTCTCATTGTAAGTGTGCATCTTCAAATATTATGTTTGTTTTTTACTTTTGCATAATTAGAATAAGAAGTATCCGCTAGTGTCTAGCATATCTGATAGTAGGATAATATTTTTTCTTATTTTCTTAGGTGACTTGATTAATTCCTGATGCAAACAGGACTTCCTGCAACCAGAGGTTGAAAAGAGTCAATGTGACTCAATACACTCATATTATGAGGGTAACATTTCGATCAGATAAAGGTGTCTTTTATAAATGGATTTGTATATTTGATGTCTAGCGCGCCTTATTTAGAGAAGTTTGCAGAGGTAAACACCCTTAAAAATATATATAGTATCTTTTTAAATAAATATATGTTGTATC
Source organism: Rheum nobile (assembly GCA_027886185.1). Taxonomy (NCBI): domain Eukaryota; kingdom Viridiplantae; phylum Streptophyta; class Magnoliopsida; order Caryophyllales; family Polygonaceae; genus Rheum; species Rheum nobile. Next base: position 490,062 of record WOAB01000171.1, read on the forward strand.
TTTTTTATTATTTTCTTTCAATCATTCAATTATAGTTATGTAGTTTCTAGATGAACATTTACTCTCACTGATAATTTAGGAATTGATATTTTCTCTAATGGAGACCGTATTTAGATGTAGCTAAATGTTATGTTTTATACCTGCAAAAGCATGCATTCAAGATAAGAAACCATTGAAATATCTTGGACCTACAGTTGCAGGACTTGGCCTAAAATCATCAAATTCCATTCAGAATGGACAAGTTATAAATTCTGGTAGCACACGTTGCACATCTGTTGTTTGTGATGTTGGTCTAGTAAGCTAAGGCTTGCTACAAGTAGTGGTTTTGCTAATAATTCTCCAGCTTGATCTTATATCTTCTTGCTTTGTATTATTTATCCTAGAAGTAGTGCAAGCTTATTTACATATTGTAATATCATGAAGAATGATCATATCTTCCCTCATTAATGAAACATCGATAAAATATTGAAGTTTCAAACGGATTTTTAGTGAAATTACTGACAACTAGATCAAATGTGTCAAATATGGTATTTTAAATTTTGAATGATTATCTTTATTGGTGGAAAGTTGTGAATGAAGTTTCAATACCACTTATATCATATATATATATATATATAACTTGAACTAACATATTCTGTTTTTTTATTAAATTGTCCAGGTCCTCATTTGCTAGCAAGGGATTCAAATTCTTCGAAGTTCCACTCTTATCCCCAGTATTAGTAGATACATACTGAATTATTCTCTTAGTTAGGGATAACATATTATTTATTAGAGCATTGATTCTTAGTAAACATAAGTACAAATTTGGTTTGAAATCGCATTGTGTATGACTTTCTTTTGAAGAATATATGAAATATTTTTTGTCATATGACATTGTGTGATTGATTATGAGATGAGAGTTCCAATGTTGTGTATGTGTTTGATTATGACAAGTAAAAGATTAAATGTGGGTGAAAAACTATATACAAGACTAGGTAATAAACAAAATAATGCAATAGGTAACACAAATATATACCCCGGATAATTAACCGTGATAAAAACATATCATGTACGCGCGAAGTTCAAAATTTGTCACGGTTATAACCGGGATATATACCCAGAATAGAATGCGCTTATTTATTTTTTATAGCGGTTTCATGGACAATATATCACGGTTTTGAACCGTGATATTAACTTATCTTGAAACTTGAGTGTCTTCCATTTATCTCGGTTATAAGTACTATATATCATGGTTCTACAACCGAGATAAAAAGTATCAATTATCACGGATGTGTCTTCTTTTCTTTTTTATTCCGCAACTATAAAAGTCGGTTCAGAACCGAGATAAATGAAGTCACGGAACCGGAATAAAATGCTAAATTTGTACTAGTGAATATTTCCAAAGATGTCTTTCTTTTTTTGATCAAAAGAGAGACGGCACTCTCCAAGACTTTATTAAAACCAAAAGCACAAATTACAGAGTCGAACGAGGGACAACAATCCCCCGAAAATCATTCGAAAAGAAAGGAGTCACACAAGTAGGCATGGAACTAACAACATGGCAACCTAAAGGAAAAGAGACAGCAAAACAAGCAAGACAGTCAGCGACCGCATTCGCTTCCCGGAAAATGTGACGGAACTAGATAGTCCAATCCCTACGGAGAAAGCCTTGGCATTGAGAAACCAGGCTAGAGAGAGGGTGACGAGGGGCCAAATTGCGCTTCAGCAGAGAGATAGCCAGAAGAGAATCAGATACGAGAATCACCTTCCTGCAACCACGATCCCAAGCGAGCCGAAGGCCCTGCAAAATCCCCCAGAGCTCAACAGTCGGAACCGAACAGACCCCAATATGATGAACGAAGCCACATACCCAACTACCATCAGAGTCCCGAATGACGCCACCAGCAGAAGCGATACGAGAGCAATTGACAGCGCCATCCGTATTAATCTTAACCCAGTCAGCAGGCGGACGCTCCCAACGAACAAGAATCACAGAATTTGTAGGGGAAGGCACACGACCCTGAGCAAGGGGGTCAGTAGAAGCTAACATGTAATCACGAGTGAAATTCCACACATAAGTAGCCTTGCACCCCTCGAAATCTTTACCCGAAAAGACCTTTTCGTTGTGCCATTTCCACAGCCACCAGAGACTACAAGCGAAGAAGGCACTCCAAGGGCCAGCACCATCCAGAAACACCGTGGAGGTGAGATTGAAATGGATCCAGCACGCATAATTCATACCAAAGGAACTAGAAGTAGAAGGAGGGATCAGAATGTGACCCCAAAGGGCACTAGCAGCAGGACAACGTCTAAACAAATGGTCCAGAGACTCAATAGAATTCGGGCACCGGATGCAAGAGTCGACCATAGAGAGATGTCGCCTACACCTTTCCTCATTCGTCATGATCCTCCCATGAATAACTAACCACATGAAGGCACGGACACGCTCTGGGACCCTCAGCTTCCAAATGGCCCCGAAAACACGACCGTCCACAGAAGCACCGTCAGCATGAATAAGGCTAAACCCAGACGCCACCGTATAGTCACCATGAGGGGATAAGCGCCAGCTGAGATCGTCACGAGCATCCGGATCAGAAGAGACAACAACCGCAGCCAGCTGAAGAAGAACCGCAGAAGGGAGGATAGCATACACACAATCCCAACGCCATCCAGAAGAAGGATTCCAGTAGGACCGGACCGAGAGCCCCTGAAGGGACTCATCCACAGGGAGCAAGGCCACATCCAACAAACAACAGTCAATCAGCCACACATCACTCCAAAAACAGATCGAGTTACCATCCCCGAGAAGCCAACGAGACCCCGGAATGATAACCGAGGAAGCACCCTTCTTGATGCTTTGCCAAATATGAGAGCCCTGCTTCGAACTAACCCCATTCCTAATATACTTTGAGCGAATAATGTTGGTCCAAGGTTTATCATCCTCCATCAAGAAACGCCACCCAAGTTTGCCGACTAACGCAAGATTGAAGTCCGCCATAGCTTTAATACCGAGGCCCCCATTCTGTTTGGTTTTGACGACGTCATCCCAAGCCACAAGGTGCATCCGACGATGCACACCAAAACTGCCCCAGATAAAGTTCCTAATCATGGAGTCGATGCGATGAGAAACCGATGAGGGGAGAATCACCGTAGCCATCGTATACACCGGGAGAGACGAGAGCACAGACTTAGCAAGAGTAATTCTCCCAGCAAAACATAAACCATACAATATACATATGCATGACATAGATCGAGCAATTCAACTAGACAAGTTTATTGCATATAAGATCTAACATTATAACATCCTTTTTATTTCTTTAGTCAGAATAACATTCTTCTTATTATCCCCAAGTGAGGCGGATGGTCTAGTGGAAAGAGCTAGAGTTGTGGGATGTTGAGAGCTTTCACGTTCGATTCCTTCCCAAATCGATTAAACTAGTTCGTGCCTCTTACCAGCTAGGAGCCGAACACGGGGTTTACCTAGTTTGACTACTCTCATATATATGAGTTTTCTTTATAAATTGCATGGTATTTTTTTTAATTTACGCATATATAGATAGATCTTTAGCTTAAGTACTCTTGATATGTTCCTTAATCTACCCTAAAGACGAAGACATTAATGTTTGGTAACACAAGATCGTATCCAAACAAAATACATTAAATCAAATATATATAAGTTCAATCCGTTTTTAATTTAAACCTAAAATAAATTATCAATGCATGAATTAGCTAATTGAGGAGGTAAAAGTCTATATCTATTTATTTTAATTACCCATTAATAGTAATTTGATTGATTTAATATTCCAAGGCCCATTCTAAAAGGATAAGTGGTATTTAATGTTCACTTTCGACCCTAACTGACGATTCTCATTTATTCACACAAATTTGTCGTTATATGGCTTAAGCGTCGGAGGGACAACGGGGGATAAGCCCCGCCTCTTGCTCTTCTTTTTCACAGAATTTGGACCCTCTACATCGGATTGTGAATGCCAATCGTCGTCAGAATTATTAATTTCGTAGTGCCGATATTTTCTACGACATTTGGCGCCCCCCGTGGACAACGATATATGGAGGTATGGTTGTCACATGTCCTTTTTCCCAATGCATCCCACTAATTTTCACATATTCAGCTTGAAGCAACAAAGGATAAGCCCTTCCAATCCTATTGAACATCTCACAAGCAGCCACATGATCTTCCAAGGCCTTGTCCTTTGTCCATCGTTCTTTACCTTCTCCTCCTTGTTTACCTCTCCACAAAGCCCACAAACCATCCTCTCGTAGAACTTCTCGTGCACCCGGCTCACATATTCATACGTTCACTCCATGCCACAACACTTGCACTTGGCTCACGCAATCTTGCTTGCACTCCATGCCACAACACTCGCACTTGGTGTTGTTTTTGAGCTCCTATGAGACGTCAGAGATTTCTCTTTGGAGTCTTTCTCGGTTGAAAGCCATGAATATATGGATCAATGTTGAAAGAAGAGGTCAAAGATTGCTCTTTGAAGTGTTTCTCGGTTGAAAGCCATGGATATATAAATCAATGTTGAAAGGAGAGCCTAAGGTGATTTTTCTAAACCCCCAGCTGAATTATATCTTCATATTGTCTCCTCCTCTAACCCCACCACAACCTCTGTCGCAATTATTGCACACCCACCTCCACTAATGTCTCATATCTCTCCCTCTACTCCTTCTTCCTCTGTTGAGATCCTGTCAGATCCTCCTATATCTGGTTCCACGAAAATTCGCTCCAATTCCTCTACTACTCTCCCATCTCCCACCGCCAAAGATATGCCTCCTTTTTCTGACAAGTGTCTTTCATCTTTATCAATTGTTGCTAATGATTAGTTTGAAAATTGTTGCCTAGAATATAAGAGGCTTGAACCACCAATCCAAGCAAGATAGTCTCCACAATTTTGTCTTCTCCAACAAAATTCACATTATAGCTATTCTTGAAACTCACCTCTCCTCGCCCTCTGAAAGAAAGCTGGATAAACACCTCCTCAAGGGTTGGAATCACATCTCTAACTCCTCCTTCTCCCACAACTGTCGAATCTGGCTTTGGTGGGATCCTACCATCACCACCATCACTCCTATCCGTCTCTCTGATCAACTCATCCACACTACTGTCACCACTCGCTTCACTCAAACTCCCCTAAATTCTTCTTTCATTTATGCCCCCAACTCCGCCAAAGATCGCCGAAATCTTTGGCAGGACCTCAAAACCATCCATTCTACTATCATCAATCCTTGGGCCTTATTAGGTGATTTCAACACGGTGCTTGACCCAACTAAAAATCTCATGGGGGACGACACTCATCCTTTTATGGTCTCTGATGAACTCCAATCCCTCTTCTCTTAAACTAGCCTCAATGATCACCACTACTCAGAAAGCGGAACCACTTGGAACAACAAGCACTCGGCCAACATCAAAACCTATTGTAAGTTGGACCGCATTGTCACCAACCAGCTTTGGGATCAAACTCTTACCCACTATGTTGGGTGGAGTAGAAGAGGAACCTTGCGGTGGAAAGCTCGGGAAGGCCCACTGGGAAGCCACACGGCTACGATGCAAGAGCTGATCACGATATGCAGGGAGGTGCAGTCGATCAAAACATTAAAAGAGGAATCATAAGTCATATTATTCGCATATAAGGAGTTTTTGAGCATAAATAAAGCATATTAGGATCATAACATTAAAGGCAAGAACTAAAAGAAAATGGAAGAGTGAGAGAAAGATGTACAATCTTTGGTATTTTATGTCAATAGTTTTGAGGAGAATCATATACAAAATATTTTTTTGTATATTTCACGTGTTAATTCCGAACGACGAGAGATGATGTCACAAAGTGCGAAGAGGCTCAACATACATATCAAAACATTACAAGAGGAATTGAAAGTCATATAATTCAAGCACATTGAGTTATCTGGCATAAATGAATTATTTAACAATCTCAACATTGAAGTTCTGAGATCAACAATTATGGAAGAGAGATTGAAAGATGTGCAATTTTTGGCATCTGATTTCAGCTCAATTATAATGGAAGAGTTAGACCGAGAGTAAGAAATAATGCCTTCAGGATCTCGTACCAAGAGGTTGATGGGCTTTAGATATAAAGTGTTTCACATGTTGAGTAAGAAATTACCAGAGCCAATGTCGCAAGGTCGAGAGAGGCTCAATGTGTCAAGCCATTAGAGAACACTATATATCTTATGCATGATACTTTGCGAAGAACCAAAGAGGAAAACATACAAGAAAGAGATATATTGTAGGGATAAGCATCGGTCCAAAACCATACCGGACCGAAAACTGAATTGGGAAAAAATGTGGACCGAAGACCGTTTTGAAAAATACCGGTTTTGGTCCATTTCAAACCGGGTTTGGACCCATTTCATATTTTTTTAAATGAAAAAAACTTATAATTTTTTATATTTTTATATTTTATTTATGGTATATAGTAATATAGCAATATATGAATTACATACAAATTTATAACATACATATAATTTATACTTTATAAGTACATTTCTGAAAAAAATTAAATATAATCGGTCCGGACCGGAACCGAAATCTTAAAAACCTTGGACTGAAGACCGGGCCGATTTTCATTCGAGCCGGTCCAAAAATCCGATCTGGGATGATTTTTGTTCATCCCTAATATATTGTTGTATTCCTCTGCTTTTGGTTACCTGCAAAGGGCATGTACCAATTTACCCTTACACATATAATTAATAGGTTCGACATTGCTTTCTTATTTACTTATCAACGATAAGAGATAAACATTTACAAACAAAAGGTTCATCCGGGAGCAATGCATGTTAGATTTGAACATTATCAGCGGATCTATTTCCATGATTCTCAACATGGCTTTTACGTGTTTTTTAGTACGAGCATTTTATTAAGTAATTGATGCAACTAAAGAAGCACTTGTGCATTGATCTTGTTAATCTTTCTTATCAAGGGATTCTAATATTTATTAGCTACTTTTATTTTATCAAATAATATTATAATTTTTTTTACATATTTAAAGTCGTCTTATTAACAAACAAATATACATTTTTATATAACTTTTCTTATCTCCTAATATAATGTATAATTTATTTTTAAAAAATATATATATAATAAATTCTCTAAAAGCAATTGTAAACGTCTTATCAATTATTTAAGTGACGAAACAAATATTGTATTTTGCGAGCATAACTAAATTTGTGAAAAAGAAATTAAACTAAGTGTTTGTTACACTTAATACGTTATCGCTATATATATATATATATATATATAAGAGTAGGGCTCAAGTACATAATGATCTTAGGGTGTAAAGTGAGGAGTAATTAGGGCAATAAGATCTAAGACATGAATGGATAAGATTAGAGTGACAAAATTGTAAAATTATAGTTTTCATAATATATTTTAATTAAAAAATATTTTTTCAAAATTAATATTTTTTAAAATATGTTTTATGTTTTTTTTTTTAAATCGATAAAAAAAAATTCAAAAATTATTTTTTTCGAACATTATTTTTTTTCGAAAATGAATTTGTTTTTCAAAACATTTTTTTTCGTATTTTTTTCGAAAAATATTTTATTTAAGTGTATTGTATATCAAGTGCATAAATAAGAACCAAAAGTGCATTTATAATGAATTCAAAGTGCATATATAAGCATATTTTTAATGCTCACAAAGAGTGCATCTTTAATATGATAAAGTGCATGTTGTAATATATAAATGTGCATGTTTACCATGTATATAAAAAATGCACATTTTAGCTAGTGTATGTTTATTACATATGTTAGTATGTTAAAGTGCATATTTATCATGTTAAAGTGCATACTTAATATGCTAAAAAGTGTATATGTAATTATGTTAAAGTCATTGTTCAATATTCAAAGTTAAGTGCATGTGTAAGTATATTAAAGTACATTTTTAGTAATCTAAAAATAAGTACATATGTAAATATATTAAAGTGCATGAATAGTATGTTAAAGTGCATGATTTTTTTGGGTGAAAGAAGGGCAGTACCTTCTGTAAATTTATTGAAAAAAGAACAAGGCTATGAAGTACGCAAATAAGGTATAGCCATAACCCTCACATCATCAAACAAGATAGTACCGACCTCCAAAGTAGGATCAACTAACAAATGAAAACCTAAATCAAATGAAAAATCATGGTTAGCCAAACCATCAGCCATACAGTTAGCTTCTCGATACACGTGGACAAAACAGACGCATTAGTCCCTAGATGGAAAGCCACGGCACATAAGTACCAGGATGGAGAGTGGGTGAGTAGACACCACCCCCTCTGCAGAAACTTCACCACCAACTCAGAATCAATCTCCACGATAAGCCGACGATACCCTAACTCCCAAGCAATATGCAGACCATAGTAAACCCCCCATAAATCAGCCATCGGAGCAGAACAAATACCAATGTTGAGAACAAACCCACCAAGCCGATTACCATCAACATCACGGAGAACACACTAGCAGCAGCCAAACACGAGTTGCCTTTCGAAGCACCATCAGTATTCAGTTTGGTCCAGTGGCGAACTGGCCTGCTCCACGAGATATTGGCCACCCACCTAGAAGCCGTGCCATGGAGCTGTCTAGCAAACTAATGGCCCCTAAAGTATTCCCAAGCCCGCCCAACAGCAAACGACGCTTGGAAAACCGAGGTATCCCTACCATTAAAACAACCTTATTCCTCCACTTTCAACCCCACTAGACACACACTGGCAAAAAGAGTAGCCCACGCCAGGCCATCGGAGGTCAGCCGAGAAGGGTCGAGATTATAGAAGACCTACTCCAGAAGAGGCAGAGAAAAGGGGTTGCACCCCCAAAGGAACGATCGATCTCCACACCCTTGCCAACGAAGGGCAATCCCGGAGTGTATGCAGAAGCGACTCACTCTGACCCCGGCAGACCATACAGACGTCGTTATCAACAAGGTGGCGTCGAAAGCGCTCCTGGTTAGTAAGGACTCGTTGCTTCACCAGAAGCCATAGAAAAACACAGATTCTCTCTGGGGCGTGGACATGCCAAACTCTCTCATAAAGACGCCCCGACTGATCACCTAACCAAGAATCAGAAGCAATCAACTTATAGGCCGAAGAAATAGAATAAGACCCATTAGACGTACCCGCCCAAGCCATACGATCTGGAACACCGTGCAAACCACAAAGAGCCATGGAAGCGAGCTAGAGACAGACCTCGGACGGGATGAGGGCAGCCAAAGAATCCACATCCACGTGTATGGTACTAATTTTTGTAGGAAAATATTCATGAAAAAAATAAAATAAAATTTGGGGAAAAAATTGAGAAATAACTTAATTTTCGAGAAAAAAATAGTTTCTAAAAGAGCAAGTTTCGGAAAAAAATATTTTTTGGAAAAAAAAATTTGAAAAAAAAATCATAAGATTATAAAGTTTGTTATATTTACAAGTTTACCACTCCATATGTTTTAATCCTAACTCTCCATTCTTATAATCTAGTGGCTAAGATTAATCCTTATTTTACACCCTAAACACTCTCATATGATACTCACTCATATATATAATATGCTAATTACAAGAAATGCTAGATGTTTACATCTTTCCTGGCGGTAGGGGTGGGAATGGTCGGTTAACCGGGAACTCGGTTAACTGAAGGTCGGTTAACCGAGTTTTCGATTACTGCTTTTATCATACCATTAACCACACCGTTAAACCGGTTTACCATACATCGGTTAATTATCGGTTTCGGTACGGTTAATTGGTTTACCAGATAACCATAACATAAAAAAAGTTATACTTTAATGCTTCCAGTCTTACTACTATTAGTTGTTTTTTCAACTTTGTATGTCGCGGCCTCTTGTAAAATGCATAAAAGTAAAATAGAGAACAATATCTTTCATCGAGCTTTTTTGTTTATCACCCAATATGTTTGACACAAAATAGAACAATAAAATACAACAGTCGAAGACTGGACATATTTGTTCAATCGAGTGAACCTTCCAACACTTATTTGATTTATCTCCATTGGTTTGGTTTTTAACTTCTTTATAAATAAAAACAAGATTAAAACAAATGGATGATATATTACTTAGGCTAACAAATACATCTATTATCTGAGCCCATAAGCCGTAATAACTCACTTTATTTTTGCTCTTATCCCGAAAAATATAAAAACAAATATATCCATTATATTATATATGCTAATCAATCATATACGGAGTATTACTTAAGCTAACAAATAAGTAAAAAAATGAATGAATAACTAAGTCATTTGAATATGAAAATGGTGATTGCATGCAAGAATATTCGAATTGAATGCAAAACATTCCATTTCCTTTTAGAATGTGTCTCTAATAAGTAGGTCAATTTAGTTATCTTGTTATGATTCCAAAAATATTTTTTTTTTATAATTTCGGTTAGTCGGTTAACCGGGACAAGAAAAACTCATAACCATTACCGTATCAAATAACCGAAAATTACTTTTGTCGATTAACCGAAATTGGAAGTCGGTTTTTCTTCGATAAGGTTAACCCAAAATTTGGTCAATTTTTCGGTTTTGGTTTTTTATGCCCACCCTTACCTGAGGGGGGCAACAACCTAGTATTTATCTACAATACAATTAAAACAAACCCTCTTACCCTTCCTTTCCTTCTGCCACGTGGCACTCTTTCAGTCAATTTTTTTTTTACTTTTTACTTTTTTACTTCTTTTATTTCAACCCTGCTCAACCCATTCTCCACCCACGTTCTCATAACCGCCACGTTCTCTCCAGATATCCACCAAATCCCTTTCTCCAATTTGTCTCTGACAACGCATTTGAATTTCTCCAAGAGAAGCCCCAAAATTCTGATATAGCAACCACCCTTGTAATCCAATTCATTTCACAATCAATCGAACATTCAATGAGTAACTCCAATTCGTTTCTTCTTTCCCTCAATTTTGTATCTTCATGGATTGATAGCTCCTTCACCTCTGGTATCTGAATTGTCCAATTCAATTACTAGGGCCTAGGGTTTTCAATCAATAGCTCAAGTTCAAACCTCCAACAATTGATTTTTGTGGAGTATGATCAATTTCAGAAAATCAAATGGACCGAAGACCTAATCTAGGCCTTTCTCTTTTATGCATTATAGTGTTAGGGTTTGGTTTCGTCTTGGGCAACGCTTTCAAGGTGCCTTTCAGGCCTAAAGATGTTCTTTTCCGGTGCTTCCCGTCAGGTTTCTGACACGAACATTTTCCGATCCGGATCGTCTCGGATCTTTATGAGCGTTCTCGCCCCAGATTATTGAAGCGGAGGAGGAGATCGAGAGTCCTTACTTTCGTGGCGCAGGCGATCTCCATCTCGGAAGCATAATCCCGGTGGAGGAGGACGGGTTTCTAGATAAGGATTCGGGGACGGGAGGAGGTACGGCAGAGATCGGCAAGTATTATGAGCGGATGTTGAAGGCTAATCCCGACGACGCTCTACTCTTGAGAAACTACGACAAATACTTGCATGAGGTAACAAATCTACCGATACGAATCGATCGATGGATGTTTGATTAAATGGAACTAATCCTTTCCCGATTTTACAGCCTTTTGTATATCCTTACAACTTACAAGATTCCAGGGTTTTCTAATTTTTGTCCTTCATTTTACGATCTGAATAGATAATCGAAGCTTTCTTAATTCGACAAAGAAGGTAATCAGTGGAAGGAGATGGGTGTTGGTTCTGTCAAAATTTTGAAGCATAAGCTTATTGGCAAGGTTTGCCTTGTCATGCTTTAGTCAAAAACATGAAGATATGCACTAATCATCTTAGTTAGTTTATGCTTTTTTTCTCTCCATATTGATAGATTCATTGTTGTGTAAGTGTATGAATTCTTATGTTAGTATATGATAACTTTATCGCAGTTCTTTCCAACATGATGGTGCAGGAGCACGCAATAGTATATCTCTGTTAAGTGATTTTGAATTAATATGCAAAACTTTGACAATTATGTTGGGACAAAGTCTTATGGAACAAATTAGGTTGGTGAATTCAATTGAAAGTGTTCAAAATACTCTTCATTAGATTGCTTATGTACTTCCATTGACATTGTGTTTCAAGAGACCCGAAAGCATTAGTAGTAAAGTACTTTGATCCATTGGTATATATTGGCCCGCTTCGCGTAAGAACAGGATATGAGATTCTCTAAACCTCAAATTACTTGCAACAGAACTTGAGAAGGTTGAAGGTCCCCTTTTTGGTACTCCATGGTATTGTTGATGTTATAACCAACCCCAAAGCCTCCGAGAAACTTTACATGGAGGTGTCATCTACAGATAAGAAGATCAAATTGTATGAAGGATTGCTCCATGATCTACTTTTTGAATTCAAACGGGAAGTTATCATTTGTGATATAATGGAATGGTTAGTGGAAAGGACACAAGTATAGTCAAATTAAAACATGGTCATTCTTCTTATTTTATGCAAGAGTGACTAAGAGGTTTGTATGCTGCTTAGCTCCATGAACGACCCTTGTAAAACATTCGTGAGGTAGGAACTTTTGCTGAATATTAGCTGGTTCTTATCTTTGAATTCTCTTGAGGCCATTCTGTTGTTGTACAGTGATTAAACTGAATAACTTTTTTTCCTCTTGCAACTAAATACTAGGGTTCTCATGTTGCTTGATTGATTTCTGTCAGGTACCAGCTCTGGTATAATTTCAGTTAAATATTCACACTTTATAGGAATAGAAAGAATAGCTTAGTTACTCCAATCACCTTCCCTTTCACACATCCTTAATGAGGATAGTGTGAGTATCCGTGATGAAGTGTTCTTTTAAATGGTTGATGTTGGGACTTCCGAGCATATCCGAAATTTATATTTTGTTCTTTATGTGGGAATGGAGACCTTTTATTACTGTGAGGCAAATTCTTACTGGAATACAAGATTTGCTTGACGAGCCCAATCCTAATGATCTAGCACAGACTGATGGGTACCATCTTTTCATTCAGGTATTAGGACTCATTAGATTTGTTCATAGTTTTGGTTCATTCCTGGAAAAAGGTACTTATGTTTGTGAATTCTATGATTGTCAAAAATGCAGGATACACCTGAGTATAAAAAAAAAAGTGAGGCAACATGCAAAACAATATCCTTCTCTTCTCAATTAGGGTAGCATGTAATGTTCAACTTCTACTGTTGGAACATACTATTTATCTGATGTCCATCAAGATAAAAGAATGTTGATGTGGTTGCCTTTAAAGACTGATAAACGAGGTGTGAATACTCGATTTCTGAATTGCATCAAGAATGTGGATGTTTCTTGTGAACATTGTTGGCACTCAGTTATATGGTTGAAGTATTAAGTGCACTGGTGCCATTGAATTCGCAGTAATGACAAGCTTGCTTTAAACAAATTCCCTTTGTGCCTTTCTGATTTTGTTTTAGTTGTTCATGTGTACTTTATGTTTTTTGTTTTTTGCAATATCATGTTATGAGGAATGTCTTCAAAAAAGTTTCCATATTATTGTGTAACTTGGGTGTCCTGTTATTGTGGACTAATCATGCCATTTTACTCATATAACAACTGATTTTCATTTCAATTTTTAAAGTTCTCATATAACTCCTTAGTCTTTAATATTCATCATGACAATTTACTCCTTGTTATTATCAATGGTAATTGGCCAATTCTTCTTATATTGAATTAAACAGGTTTGGAGAGATGAATTATGTGACCCCGTTTCTCTTATATATCATTGAATGTTTAACTCCTCAGATGATTTGCAGTGCAAATTTTCTTATATTACACTGGAAGCAAATATCACTTTCCAGACGAATGAAGAACAAGGGTAGGGTAGTACAATGCTTGAACGTACAAGAATGCATTCAATTCACCAGTATATTCTTCTATTTTTCCATTTATATTTGCAATTTTATTTGTCTAATTATTACCGAAATATTATTCCAGGAACAAGTTCGTAGTTTTTCTTGAGTGAAAGAAGAACTTCGTATCATAATCATCTGTAGTATGAAAGAATAAAATGAAATGTACCATTTCTTCTAAAACTGTATGATTCATCATCTACAATTCACGTCCACAAATTTATAGTAGTAATTGTCAAATTAAGCAAACAAATTGAATATGAACTTACTTTGCAAATTCACTATTTGATTATCTGAATAGCTTGCTTTTTACCCTCATTTATATTTATACAATTGATATTTATCTTTCTATAAATTTTGTGTGTTGTCTTTTGCAGTTCCACTGGTATACTACCATGCTATGTGTTATAATGAATGTGTTGTTTCTTTTATATATACATATCACATGCTAATTAAACTATTTTGACGTAGGGATTGATTGATATTTTATCTCCAATATTGTATATAATGGAAGATTATTCTGAAGCTTTCTGGTGCTTTACTGTCCTTATGGAACAGCTAGGACCAAATATCAATCGCGATCAAAGCGGCATGCATTCTCATCTTTTTGTAGTGTCACAGGTCTTTGTTTCTTTCTCCCTATTGGCGCACATTTATTTTTGTACGCATAGTGAGTGGGCAACATAGATGTGTTTATCTTTATGCGATTTTGTATTCTTACTCATTTGAAAGCGATTGTGGAAGATATGGCATTTTCTTTGCTCAAAAGAAGGCCGGAATACTAACATTAGTTAAAATTGAGTCGTTTGGTGAAGGGAAAGTTGAGGTAATGAAGTTGCCATATGAATGTAAGATTTTCATACTCAACTTGGTAGTCTGATGAGAAATGAAAGAATGGCTATAGTATATGAGCAGTTCAAGATATCTTTGACTTTTATGCTAAGTGTTGCTTTTGCTTAATCTTACAAATATGAGGCCATTAAGTGGAGAATATATATTTTTGAAACACAAGTGGAGAATTATTCCAAGAGCATATTTTTTTCTTAATGAACAAAAGAATGTTAGTTATGTCATCCTTAGTATTGAGTCTCACTATTTGGTTGGATTTACAAACTATAGTGTAAGGGTTGTTGTATGTCTTTTAGAGTATTGTAATCCTGTTGTAAAAAATGTATACAAGTGTATACATTTTTACAACAGGAATACACATAGTAAACGTTTTTACAATAAGATATACGAGGCGTATTTTTTCTTACATCAGGAATGCACATAGTAAAAGTTTTTACAGTAAGATATACGTGGTATTTTTTCTTACATCAGGAATGCACATAGTGAACGCTTTTACAGTAAGATATACGGGGCGTATGTTTTCTTACAGTAGGAATGCACATAGTAAACGTTTTTACAATAAGATATACACGGTGTATTTTTTCTTACGGTATCAATCTTTGAGAATAAGTAAATGTCAAGATATCTTATAAGAACTATCTATTTAATTTAACAGTATATGACTATATTTTATAATATAAATGTAATCTTAATGTTTGTTTTATCAAGGATTCGAAAATAGTAACTAGATTGACTTATCCAAAACTCAAATGGTTTAATGACAAACAACAATAAGTTTTTAATATTAAAATTTTTAAATTACTTTAATTTTGTAAGCATAAAATCTAAAAAAACGTTTGAACTCCTTTTTACCCTTAGTAAAAACCTGAAACCCACAACTCTCCCCTTTTACTCTGCTCGCAATCTCTATACAATTATTTGACGCCGCTCCTAGCAACCGACATCTAAACTACATACATGGATGAGAGGGAAGTCGGCAGAGGCGAAATACGATAAGATTCACAAGCACAATCTTTGCTTTCACATCCAGGTTATGTAAGTTACATTGAATTCAGAATGAAGTATAAAGTTTTCCCCATTTCAGACCTAGGTTTTCAATTTTTGCATTCTTTGCAAAGTCTCAAAATTGGCTTTGCTAGGAGATCAGTTATTCAATTGAAAATGAGAAGAGAGAAATAGCATATCTTAGGATCATATTCATGGTGAAGTAGTATCCCTGGTGTGGGAATGAAATTTTCTTATCACCTCAGTATGTGAAGTTATCGTTGATCTTATTTATGTTCTAAAGACATTAAACCGGGTGATTCTTGTAACAAGAAGCATGTTGAAGAAATTGGCTTGATTGAAACCAAGGTATATAATTGAAGATTCAATTTTTATGATATGTAATAAGTTAACCATCAAATGTTAAATTGATCAGAACAATAAGCATCATATATGTTCGACCCTATAAATTAAAAACCCCCAACTTCGTATCCGCAATGTAGCCACCACTATTTTCTCCACCTTGTCGCTGCCATCATCGCATTGCCGTCACAAGTTCTGATCGTCTCACCATCTTCCAGATTCGTCTTCTTGTCGTATTGTCGTTGACGTGTCTCCTCTTCTTTCAAGCGACAATGGACCACGTCGCTCCACCCATTGTCGACTTCAACCACCACCCGGAACACATTCTCACTTGCTTCTTTGCCTTCTCCATTCTCTTGGTTGCGGGTTTGGACACCAAGATAACCGTGTTTCACTTTTCATAGTTTTTCTTATAAGTATAGTGATACGCATGAAATATCTGAATAATTTATTTATGTATTAATCTTCCTCTAGTAAATCTATATATATATATATACTATAGGAGAGGCCTAAATTCTTACGTATCAGAACTGCATTCAATTCGCCTACGTGTTATTACCACATTCATTTCACCTATGTGTCGGCCTCTGAGATATGTCACATCATCCAGCCTTTTAAACAAAATTAAAACAGTGGGTCCGCTTTAATTATATATTAATATTTACTTAATTAAATAAATTTAATTAACAACACAAGCACTCTTCTGCCCGTATTTGGGAAATCATTTAATCTATCATACTACAACATTTTGATCTAAAGACGGATTGTGGTCGCGTTTGTCTTGGTACATATGATCAATCTGTGTCAACAAATGCTCTTTCTTTTCAGTGTTCAAGTGGAGACAAAGAACTCTAAGACATGCTAGGGCGATATCAATACCAGGATGAGTGACCTTGTGAGAAGTTAATGTGTTAGTATGTGCAGGTGCTTCTAAACATCGAGTCTTACAATAAATAAATTAATTAATATATCAATAAAAGAAATTAAAATTGAAAACTTAAATCTGCAAAGGAATTCATCTCATTTGATTAGGGTAGATTCAATCTTTTCTATCATGTTCTTAATAGATTTAATCTTCTCTTATGAAATTTAGAGTTGTATATTTGTGATCCACCATATGTACAATAAAACAATTCATTCAATTAATCTATAATTAATAGAAGGTTGAATATATAAAACAAAAATTAAAAAATAGTTTAGTCTCAACTCGTGCTTTAGCACGGGGATACACATTAGCCATGTAAAGCACGGGGATACACATTAGCCATGTAGTGCTGAATAAATGATGTTAATTCCCTAATCTTATAATAACTTATGATTTATATGGTATTGTTATGATAAGATAATATAAATGAACATATTTATGACATATGCTTATGATCAAATTTGTATGCCCGTAAAAGTATCTGTAAAAAAACGTTTCAAATAGTTTTTTACCTCATTATTTCATAGCTTATTCAAAATATTTAATGATTAAATAAATAAACTTGTATAAAAAAGTGTTAATCTACTATTATCTAGCATTTTGTAGACCATTTTCTAGTTGTTTTATAAATGCATATATATATCGGTACTATATATAATTCGTAACAAAGATAATTTTTTAACAAATTATACATCATACTTTAGTAGTGTATAAATGCATACATCCGTATTATAACTCTACTAAAAGTAGCAACTTGATAGCGCATTATGCATCTATCTATGTTAAACAACTTAATTTGGTAGCAATTTCTACGACATACAAATATAAGCACTGATAACATAACTTATGTTACACTTATTTTTCGTTAAATTTTACATCATTTTTTAATAGATATAAACACGTATATGGACATGTCATAATTTATATAAAACTATTATTTTTTAAAATATTTACAGCATATTTAAAATATATATATATAATTTTATTGTTATTAAAAAATAAAATTCAAGTCAAGGGCACACTAGTTTATAACATATCAAACGACAACACGGCGGACGTGGGTTCCACCAAACTGCAAGTCTTAAGCCATGTGTATTAATTATCAGTTAATAAACAAAATCAAACCCGGTATATAAACAGCGGTCCAGTAGAATCTGAACCACCCTTTGATCGTCTGCCACGTGCTCATTTCACGGGCTTGGAGCCGTCGATCTAGAGCGCGTGTTTCTCAGGTTGCATCGCTGGAGAGTGGTAGCCAAAACGTGAGATACTTATATTACGGACAACAGAGGGTTACTAACAGCAAATTGAGATCTAATCTTCATAATTTTAAAAAATATTATTTGATTTGATCAAATCAAATCGAAAAATAGAGGTGATCGTCTTCAACTTCTCAACTAGAAATCAGAACAGTTATGGCACCAATCTCTGCAACAAACACCAAACCCTAACCCTAACAAATAACAAGGAACCGGCCTTCAAATTGTCCAGAAACGCACGAAAATCGCGAGAATTTCGAACGAAAATCTGAAATTCAACCGTACTCGTCTCAATTTCCCACCTATTGATTGAAACTCCCAAATCGAGTCTCTTTTCGAATTTCAAGCTTCAAGGATTCTCATCATCCGTATCTGTTCCTTGCTAAATCTGAGCTTCAATTATCAACGTTAATGGTGTCCAGATCGGGTAGTAGCCGGTCAAATTGTCCGAATCGGAAGCGATCTCAAGCTCAAACCTCCCTTTCTATCCCCCACAATTTGACGTCGGCGCTCTTCGGATTCTGACTAATGGTAGTGAGAAGAAAAACGGAATTACGATGGGTGCTGATAAGAAGAAATTGATGTTCTTACTCTTCTCCGCCCTGTTCGTCTCCTTCCTCCTCTTCCTCTCCGCCATCTCCGGCCTCAGCACCACTTCTTACTACTTCACCTCCCGGGTCACTAACACCGCGCCCAACGGTGCTGGCGCCTCCAATCGCGGGCGAGATCAGCACCCTCCTTCCTTCGCATATTACATCTACGGGGGCAGTGGCGATCAGGAGCGCATTTTCAGGCTCTTGCTCGCCGTTTACCACCCCAGGAATCGGTACCTGCTACACCTCTCCATGGATGGGTCGGCGGAAGAGAGAAATTGGCTGGCCTCTGCCGTGATCTCAGTTCCGGCGATTCAAGCATTTGGTAATGTAGATGTGATAGGGGAGCCGAATTGGCTGACCTACATGGGCAGCACCAACGTAGCTGCTACGCTCCGGGCAGCTGCGGTTTTGCTCAAATTGGATGGGTGGTGGGATTGGTTCATCATTCTGAGTGCCTTGGATTATCCCCTGCTAACCCAGGATGGTAATTTATGCTTGCTACTGCAATTATTTGCAATGTTAGTGCATTTATTAGGGATATCTGATTTTGTGATAATGAGCTGGATTTGGTGATTGTTTGGGTTTTTTTCTTCCCATTATTGCACATTTGGTAGAGTTTTATCTGAGCGGTCTACTCCTTTTTTGGGTTGAATTTTATTGTGTTGGAACTTTTGGTGTTTCCCCCTCTCTATTTTTACTTGATTAGGTTGTTATTTAGGACGGTGTTGGAATCTTTCATTTACCGTCAATTTCCATGTTAGGGGTAATAAACATTGAGGACCATGCTGCTTGGAGAGATTGCCTTAATTGTTGGCTCTCTTCCTTTCATTTGCTAAATTCTCAGCTGGTTTCCTTGTATGTTTTGACTCTTTGGAGTTTAGCTAATATTACTGGCATTCGTACCTCATTTGCACTTATTGATTTACAGTTGTTGGTTTGAAATTATTGGCCACTGGAGTTAATGACTAGCTTGGAATAGGAGATTGGGCTTTTGATTTTGTTGCATCTTGTTAATGCTGTTTTATAGCCGACACTGGTAGTATTACGTATATATAACATTTTGTTCATTTTCTTCTTTTCCGGCTCTGCATTTGATTTCATCCAATGAAGCATCATTAGACCAATGATGCTTTCAGTCATGCTAGATGAGAACATGCGAGGTATGCTGGAGTATGGAACGCCTAAGCTGTGGTCATTCTGTAAAGTTGCAATCCAGTTATACTTCTCACTTGAGGGTGGGATTCATAACCATTAATTATGAGCCTTATGGGAATAGATTAAAATTTGGTCCTTGGGGATATCAGCTTTGCCTTAAACTCCATCTTTATCTGCCTATCAGAATGCAGCTTCGATGTCGCGAGCATGTTTCTCTTATTAAATTTCAATTCCTGTGGATCATGATTGTCATGTTTGTTTCATTCAAATGACAGATGTGATATTATAAGTCCAATGCCATTATACAAATATGTTTGGATAACATGAATTGTCTAATTGGCTTCATACTTATCGTTACTACTACATTCCTTGTAAATAGGAACTTCCTATGAAATTAACAGCTGTTTCCAAATCCTGAGTAAAGTCTTTTAATTAGACCACTATGATGCCATAGAGTCTTGTACTTCCTCTCTACGCAAGTGTCATCTCAATTGGTAAAGTTGATGATGGAACAGAAATTGAATGTTGAAACACAAATTTGCTATAGATATTGAGAATTCAGATCTGAAGCTGTTCTCTATACTTTTAGATACCCCATAGGAAGAAAAAAAATGGAAGTATTTACTTCATATGCTAGCAACACTTTGTGACAATAATAAATTGATAATAATGCTCAAGGGATGAAGGATAGGGAGTTAACCCTGCAAAATGTCAATACCTACTATATTAATATGCCAAATCAAATGCACTAGAGACTAGTAGCATCTGTGCTATTCTTCAGTCTTTCTAACAGCATTTCTTCCTTATTTTGTTGAATGTTTCTCATGAAAGGTTACAAAGTGCTATTAGTCTTCAATGCATTTGATTTGGCATAATTATTTGATACATTCCTCTTGACAAATAACAAGAGACTTGTTCAAGGAACTGCTCCAACGAAGTCTAATCCGATTCTTATGTCATAGGATGAAAAGTGTGACTTGTTTTCGTATTGAAGTTTCCTTCGTGTTTTAGGAATGAGACCAATTATACAATAAAGAAAGTATTCTGACATTGAGCTCGAGTGTAATCCTAGCTGGGACAAAATTTTCTGAGATAAGGAGTATCATTGTCAGAGAGTTCTCTTTCTATTATCTTGCTATTTATATGCGAGGAAGAGATTCTTTAATATGCAAGGAAGAGATTATTTATATGCGAGGAAGAGATTCTATTATCTTGTTATTTATAGATATCTGTATAATGGAGGATTTACATAAAAAAGGGATCTTCAAAACAGAAAGAAAGATTAGGTGATGTTATGGTGATATGTTGAAACTGGGAATTCGTTACAGCATGTCTATAGCTTGAGTGAGGATTGAGGATTGAGGAACTGCTTTGGGAAATTTCCAATAGTATTGAACACTTATTTTCATCTCCATGGTTTTGATAATATACTTCTCTTGTTATTTTCTGCAGCTATATTTACATATAATGAAGATTCATGTCTCTCAGACTTGCTTGTATTTAGCTAAATTGCCGTCGCTTCTTCTTTCTGTATTGTTTCAGATCTGTCCTACGCATTGTCCACGGTCAGTAGAGACCTCAATTTCCTTGATCACACAAGTGACCTTGGATGGAAAGAGTAGGCAGACCCTTGTTTATGAACTTAACGATATCTGTCTTAGATTTTGTATTACCAGTTGCATAATGTGATCTGATATAAATGCAGGAAAGACAGGATCCATCCTATAGTTGTGGACCCATCAACTTACTTGTTTAGGAGGAGTCAGATATTTACTGCAACTCAGAAGCGGCCTACACCAGAGGCATTCAAAGTTTTCACAGGCAAACATCTGAATCTATGAGTTTAACAGCTTGTTGGTGTAAGATGATAAATCAATGGGAATATACTCACATTTTAGTTCTTACTGCATGTTTATCATCATACGTGAAGTTGTACATCAGCTGTCTAAACTATGTAATATTGGCACTGTCTTCTTTCGTTTGACACCGCTCTTATCCAGCCAACTTTAGAAGTGGGGTAACTGCATTCAACCATGACGTCTGGTATTGTCTTAATTTCTCCATATAAAAAATAGCCTGTCTTTTGTTGCAGGTTCTCCTTGGGTCATGTTGAGCCGACACTTTCTGGAGTACTGCATAGTTGGGTGGGATAATCTCCCAAGGACAGTGTTAATGTATTTCACGAATGTAATGTTGCCCCAAGAAGGGTACTTCCACTCAGTAATCTGTAACGCACCCGAGTTCAGAAACACAACAGTCAACAGTGATCTGAGGTACATGATATGGGATAACCCTCCAAAGATGGAGCCCCAGTTTCTAAACGTGTCCGTCTATGATCAAATGTCTCAGAGCGGAGCTGCTTTCGCAAGGCAATTCCTTAAGGACGACCCAGTCCTCACGTTCATAGATGACCAGATTCTCAAGCGCAGGAATCGCCAGGTCACCCCAGGAGCATGGTGCGAAGGACGAGACAGTTTGTTTAGCGATGGTTGCTCGTATTGGGGTGACATTAATGCCTTGAAGCCTGGTCCTCAAGCAAACAAGTTCTCAGAGTCGTTGCTAAATTTCATGGATGATTTGAGATCGCAGTCAAATCAATGCAAGTAGGTCTAAAATCCGCTACTTGTCAGACTGTTACCACGAACAGAGGTCAAGGATGGATCCGTTGGTGGTTAGAGATGAGTTGCTTCATCCTGCATAAAGTATGTCCATAGTTAGCAAAGTTGAGACGACTAGAACAATGTTCATGCTCTAAATTCTGAGATTGGCTCGCTGTTATTTGGCTTTCGAGCGAGAGCTGCTTCATCTTCAAGTCATTTTGGGGATTCGCCTTTTGTGTTTCTCTGCAGCAGCAAGTATACTTACATTTCACCTTGTAATTCTTTCTTTTTTTCACATGCTCTTGTTATTGAAAAAACACGTGGATGTGGCTGAGTTTGTTCATTGAATCTCATGGTCTGTTACAAGTTATGGCTGCACACAAGAAAAAGAGATGCTGTTTCTTGCAATTAAAGAGGGTTAATCAAAACCTTTGGTAAGTATACTTGCACTCTTAACAGGTGATATTTCATAATGAAGCATATACTCATTCAAGCACTTGATCTTCGCTTGTTCACCTAAATTCGTAGAATCAAAATAATATAACAAGATCAAAGCTCATTTGGAATGTGGCCAAACCAAAAACATCAAAGCCAAAAGTTTTCATTAGATATGATGAGAGAAACCATAGCAGCATGTAGCCTCAACCATCTATAGGTGTACTCCTGATTTTACCCAACTTCTGAGACAAAGTAACAAAAGCATTTTTCTTCCCAGCAGCAAGAAGAGTCTGTTTGAGATGACTGAACAATGGAGCCGGTGGCCTAATTCCCACATCCAGCATCTCCTCAAAGTACTTGCAAGCATCTTCCAGCTTCTTCTCATGGCACAGCCTGTTTATAAGCGTCGAGAACATGTGCATGTTAGGAAGAATTCCCTGAGACTTCATCTGATCCCACACCTTAATAGCCTTCCCCACATTCCCTTGGTTGCAGAACATCCTCAGCATGATTTCGTACGTACTCAGTGTCGGGTGGCACCCTTTCTCGTTCCTCATCCTCCTGAAAGCATCACAAGCATCGTCGAACCTTTGCGCCTTGATCAGGTGATGGAGGATTATATCATACGTCCTGGAGTTCGGGCCAACCCCGGACTTCCTCATCTCATCTGCTGTCTTGTGTGCATCATCAAACTTGAGAGACCAGCAGTATGAACCGACAACAGCGTTGCAGGTAGGAGCCTCAGGCATCACTCCACTAGCCTTTGACATCTCAAAAAACTTGAGGGCTTCGCCCAATCTTTTCGCCGAACCTAACCCATGAATCAGAGTACAGTAGATAGGAGGACTGGGCTCACAATCCTTGGATTGCATCTCATGAAACATATCCACTGCTCCATCAATTCTCCCTCCCTTGCAGTACGCATTCATGAGAATTCCGTATGCCACATTATCCGGCTCAAATCCTTCACTCTTCATCTGATTGTAGACCTCATCTAGCTTCGACAGATCCCGCTCCTGGCCCCAACCTTGTAGCAGTATGCTATAGGTCTTGTTATCAGGGGTAAAACCTCTCTTAGACATTTTATCGAACACCTCCTGTGCTTTCTTAACCTGTCTAGACTTGCAAAGGGTATCAAGGAATCGGTTAAAGTCTGACAAATCTGGCTTCAACCCAAACGTTTCCATCTTCTCAAAGGCCTCTACAGCTTCTGTGGGTTTCTTTGCCCTAGCGTATCTCCTTATAATCAACATAAATGTGTCCTTAGTCAGTAGTCTTCTCCCTTTCATGGATTCAACAAACACCCATATCAAGTTGAACTGTTTGATTTTGCCCAAGGAATCAATCAATGCATTGCAGCAGTCAGATGTGTGCTGAAACCCCTTTTGCTTCTCCGCCCACCTGAAGAAAGCAAGCGCCAGAACACCTGCATTGCTTAGCTTCCTCAAAACCTCTAATACCAGATCAGGTGAAACTTCCACTTCAGTAGTTAAATTTGCAAGGGCAGTTTCAACTACTGAATTGCTTGGTTGGGCTGATATCAATTTGCAAATTTCTTCCGCTTTTTTGATGGTTTGCTCCGGTGCAGCCGGTGGGTTTTCCTCCTCATCCACATTAGAACCTTCGACAGTCGAGTTGACATGAATTGATCTGTGAAAAACAGCGCTTGCAATATCCTTTTGAGGAAATTGATGATTATAGCAGGAGTCACGTGATAACTCACCAAGAATTTCGACATTTGGGAGCAGTAGCTTGAGGAAATCTTCAGTTTTATTGCGGATTTGGAGGAGTACGAGTGTTCTTGGGTAGCGGTTTAGGATCTGGGAGAGACCCATCGGAGATGAGAAGCAGATGTGAACTAAAGCAAGAGATTAGAAGTATACTGCAATCAATGTTCTAAAATGGCTTGGCTGGACGGTGAGGGGCTACGCTTAAGGATTAAAAATTAATGTGATTATTTGACTATATTTTTCCAAATTTATTAATGTTTATAAAATTATCGGTTTTTTTGTCTGGTATCCCCGAGGTATATCGAATTTCACCTGATGTCCCAAAGATTGATCAATTTCGTGTGGTGTCCCGATGTTTATTTTTTTTTCCGCCAAATGCCCATCTTTAATTTTTTCGGTTAAAAAAATCCAAAAAAACAAATAAAAATAAAAATTGGGGGTTAGGGTCTTCTTCCCTTCCGCCATCGACGACACCCTTGATCTCCGACGACACCCTTGATCTCCGGCGTGATTCAGAGCAAAATTGGGGGTTAGGGTCTTCTTCCCTTCCAAAAACTGATTTATTGCGTGGTTCAATTTTGCTCTGAATTCCTCAATTTTGACCTGCAGAACCTCTCTCTATCCTCCAATTCGCTCTCCGGCTCCATCTCGGACTCATTGTCGGCTGCTTCCGCACTCGCTCACCTCGATTTGAGCTCCAATCAGCTCAACGGAAGCATCCCGGGGTTCCTGGCGGACATGAAGGGGCTCAAGTATTTGAATCTGAAGGCAACAGTTTCCAAGGTGTTATGCCTTTCAATGCCTCTTTCATCAAAAAACTGTCTGTTTTCAAGATTGGTGAAAATGGCAATCTTTGTTATAAACGCACTACTATTTCGTCCAAGGTGAAGCTAGGGATTGCTCCCTGTGACAAAAACGGGCAGCCCATGTCGCCTCCGGCGAAATCGCCCGAGTCCGGCACTGCCGATGAGTCGGATTATAGTGACAGTTCGGACAATTTGAGGAGCCAGAATAGTAGTGCCCACCATGGTCCTAACAAGGTTGTTCTTGGTATAGCAATTGCGTTTGCTTCTATCATCTTCCTGATTTTTTTCTTGATTTTTTTTGTCTAAGCGGTGTGCGTGAGAACGAAAACTCTCTGTGAATTGAACTCCGCATCTACGACCGTGGAGAAAGACTATTTTGAATTCACATGGACACAATTTCACCGTGACACCAGTAATCAATTGAAGGTCCCCGGCGACACCAATTTCACCGTGACGTCAAAGGTGGCCGACGACGGCGAGTTCGGGGAGCTTTACCTCTTCAAATGGACGACGCTGTTGATTCCTCCGACTACGCTTATCATCATTAACATAAATATCAAGGGCGATGGCGGAAGGGAAGAAGACCCTAACCCCCAATTTTTATTTTTATTTGTTTTTTTGGATTTTTTTAACCGAAAAAATTAAAGATGGGCATTTGACGAAAAAAAATTAAACCTCAGGGGCACCACACGAAATTGATCAATCTTTGGGGCACCAGGCGAAATTCATCATATCTCAGGGATACCAGGCGAAAAACCCGTAAAATTATATTGGGATGAGGTTTGATGTTTAATTAGTGTAATTTCCGTATCAAGCACGGGTTTTTATATCATATATATTGAATAAAAAATATTAATAATTATTAAAAAATAGATCTAAATAATATTGATATTAAAATTAATTTCGGATCAGTAATTTCGTATCTCAATCATCCATATAATTGTGAAATTTTGGATTTGTATATAATGAGAAATTTTGGATAT
Source organism: Rheum nobile (assembly GCA_027886185.1). NCBI lineage: Eukaryota > Viridiplantae > Streptophyta > Magnoliopsida > Caryophyllales > Polygonaceae > Rheum > Rheum nobile. Next base: position 516,567 of record WOAB01000171.1, read on the forward strand.
TGTATAAAATTAGGAAATTTGGGATTTATATATAATTAGGAAATTTGGAATTTGTATATAAATAGTAAATTTTGGATTTGTAATCTTTGTGATTAACTTGTAATCTTTGTGTTTGAATTGTATTTAAATTAGGAAAAAAATTAGTGAAAATTTTAGGATAATAATCTTTAATTTATAATTAGATTTATTTTAAAAAATCAAAAAATAACATGTTGCGATTTTAATGAGGGAGTGTCATGTGGCGGTTTCAATGAGGGGGTGTCATGTGATATAGTTAGGTTTTAGTTTAATAGATATATAGTAGATTAGGACATTTTGGATTTGTATATAATTAGTAAATTTTGGATTTGTAATTTTTGTGATTAACTTGTAATCTTTGTGCTTGATTTGTATTTAAATTAGGAAAAAATATGTGATGAGTTTAGGATAATAATCTTTGATTTATAATTAGATTTATTTTTAAAAAATTGAAAAAAGCAGAAAATGACATGTGACGGTTTTAATTATGGAGTGTCATGTGGCGATTTTAATGAGGGAGTGTCATGTGGCGTAATTAGATTCTAGTTTAGTGGATATATAGTAGATTGTCTCAAACACGTAGATTACTTTAAAATATCATAATCGGATAACAAATACTTGATCAAGAATATCAATAAATAAAAGTAATTGTTACTTTGTTTAGAGAATTGGATATCACCGGCCATATCCAAGCCTAGTGATCCAACTACTTTGTTTAGAGAATATCAAAATTATAAAATTAATTGTTACAATTTAGTCTACCTCTTTATCAAGAATCTAATTTTATTTTGAAAGTAAATAAACTGAAAGCAAACTTGAACATATTCTTATTTATAAATAAAATTAAAATCACATAGGGTCACAATATTTTGATAATATAACTAATATATATTAGGATCAATTACCGAAAATCACCCGTCCAATAGGGCACACTGCCTGAAACCACCCAGATAATCACTATTTACCGAAAACCATCCGTTAAACCATGTCCGTTACACTGTTACCACCCAACTCGTCATTCCGTTTAAAATTCCGTTAAGTAATTACAGATTTAAGCCGAACTTTTTATTTTCATTAAATTTCTCCACAACTTCAAAACTTGGGTAAAAATTGTAATTAAGCTAAAATAATATTACAAAATGGGCATTTCTGCCACAAGCCCATAACATTGAAATCGGGTTTGAAAAGAACCACCACCTCGAACAGCAGTCTCGCCGGAAAATGGAAGGATCAGGGCGGCTCCGGCAACCTTCCGGTGGCAAAAAGATACGGCGTTTGAAGAGGACTCGTGCACGCTTCCAATGGCACCGCTATCGACTCATAATCAACTCGGATGAGCTCGAATTTGGCTCTCAAACACTTCAGTACAGGGTTTTAGGGTTCTAATCTTTGAACGAAAAATTGGATGAATTATGGTTGAATTCGAGAGAGTGTTTATAGGGGTTTATAATCCTTCAATTCCCTTGACAAGATACCGGTATTATCTCCTCCGAATTCAATGTGTGCTATTCCAATTTTCAATTAAACCGATTTAGCCCTAAATGACGTTCGAATGATTACGGATCAAATTGAAGAATATTTCGGTCTTTTAATTTGATCAAATCCCACCATTAGATGCGTAATCTTCTATTCTTAAATGGACATGGGTTAAAGAAATTTTTCGGGCTCGAATCCATGCCCAGATCCGCCATTAAAGCTAAAAAACGGAGCTTTCTGCTTGTCCGCGCGGAGGAAGAAGAAAGACTTCTTCGGAAATTACGAGCGTGGCCCTCTAGTTTCTAATTTGTGGCAAATCTGCCCTCCCCAAAATTAATAAATTACAATTTTAGCTCATATAATTTATAAGAATTATAATATTTAAGCTAAAATAATTAAGCTAAAATAATATTACAAAATGGCCCTTTTTTACTTTGCAAAAATTACAAAAGTTGCCCAAATTAATATTAATTTTGTACTATTATTTTAGCTTAATTACAATTTTTACCCAAGTTTTGAAGTTGTGGAGAAATTGAATGAAAATGAAAAGTTCGGCTTAAATCTGTAATTACTTAACGGAATTTTAAACGGAATGACGAGTTGGGTGGTAACAGTGTAACGAACATGGTTTAACGGGTGTTTTCCGGTAAATAGTGATTATCCGGGTGGTTTCAGGCAATGTGCCCTATTGGACGGGTGGTTTCCGATAATTGACCCTATATATTAATCAAGTTTTAAGATTATTTGTAAAAAGAAATTTATCTATTACCCCCAAATTAAATCGTTAAATTATATATGAAAAAACTAAATGCTAAAACATAGAATCTAATTCATGTCCAACAATATGAAGAATTGAATATGATGACGATACGTAAGCGAATTGAATGTGGAGACGTCACGTAAGATTTATGTCTTCCCTTTAGTATATATTTAGATATAGATAGATTTGTTTTTTCATTTACCGATAACATATATGATTATAACTACTAAACAAAAGAATCGGCCTAGATAACAATAAATATAGAGGTAGATATTATATATGTTTCATTTACAAAAATACGACTTATAATTCATATACATATTAGGCTTGCCTTGACACCAATTTTAAACATACATATAACTTTACTAATTCTAAACTGCAATCAACATATATATATATATATGTGAATGTTAATTGTTTGTGCTATTATTGATATTAATACAAAGTTATAACAACCTCTTAAATATGAATATTTGTTTAATGTGTATCGTCACCTTATTTATGTTAATCTCGTAATGGTTCATTTAAATATTTTGGATTTGCAAACAAAAAAAGATTTGATATTAGAATATTGATGTATAACTAATAAGATTTTTAAGAAATGGGTTGATACAATTTAATCGAGGTTGTATGTTGAATAAAATGGGTTGATACAATTTTAAAAAATCCATAATTAATTATTTTATTATATGTTTGTTAGAGGTTGTTAAGATAATTTGTTTAGATATTTGGTGATAAATTAAAATTAAGTTAGCTAAATTATAAAAGCATAAAAGATTAAAAAAATCATAAAATGACATATAAGATTTATGGGACTAGAATCGTTCTAAGAGTTCAAAAGGGGAGAGCTTTAATATATAGTAATAGATTATGTACCTTATTTTACAAAGCCTCACTTAAAATTATGTTTTATATATCCGTCATCTCTTAAGATATTGCTACTTCTACAACATTTGAGACTTCTTCTCGCCTAGGCGGGGTCTTAGGCAGTGGATGACCGCCTAACGCCTAGACGGGGCCTAAGTGACCCTAGGTGGAGATTTTTAGAACACTGACTGCAATAATAAGTTTAAGGGAATTGAAAGTCTAGACTAATTAAAATGATTCTACTAAAATTTACTCAACTTCCCCATAAACTTGGATATATATGCTGATTTCACTTAGAAAAACCAAAATCGGTTACAAATATAAAATTCTCTACCAATGCAAATATTTGGCACATTAAATTTTCTGCACCCTAATTGTGCACCATTTCATATACCTTTAAGTTTTATTTAATTATTTTATATTTTAAACTTTAAATTAGAGTTAATAATTAAGATTTAGGGTTTATAGTCTATGGTTTAGGGTTTAGAGTTTAGGGTATAGGATTTTAAGATTTAAGGTATAGGGTTTAAGGCTTAGGATCTATGGTTTATGATTTAGAATATAGGATTTATATTTTAGGATTTAGGGTTTATATATTAGGATTTAAGGTTTATATTTTAGGGTTTAGAGTATAAAATAAACAAATTTAGCCTATAAGATATACAGAAGGGTGCATAAAAAGGTGTAGAGAATTTAACCTCAATATGTGGTTATAATATAAAGTACTGGTATTTTAAGTTATGAGACAATTACTTTTTTTAAAACCAAACCATCTACATATATTAAAGCCTGTGTTACATGGACACGTGCAAAAAGGCACCGTACCCGTGTCGACACGACACGACACGGATACGGACACAGAATACATCCCGTACACTCCATTTTGCACTAGGATACGGCTAGGGCCCAAATCGAGGCGATGGGGAGCGAGAGGGAGAGGGGAGCAAGAGAGAGAAGAAGCGGCCCGGTGGTGGAGCTGAGGATCAAAGCGGTGGTGAGCGAGAGGGAGAGAAGAATGGAGGTGAGGATCGAGGTGATGAGGAGCGAGAGGGAGGAAGCTGCAGCCTGCAAGTGGGAGAGGGAGAGAAGAAGCGACAATTAGGGTTAGAGGGTTAGCCTTTTGTATATGTATAGATATTGGGCTTTGTTGCTTATTGGGTTTTGTTGTTTATTGGGCTTATTTATTCCAAATTAAAACCAAGTTATTTAATCTATATCTATATATTAAAACTCTCTTCTTTTGAGCTATTAGAACGCTTCTGGACCCATCATATCTATATGTTATTTTAAATTTTTTATTTCACTTTAAATAAAAATCGTTTATCAAATCAAAATTTATATGTAAATATTTAGATTACAATTACTTCCAACACTAACCAAACTTTAAAGTGATAAATAACATTGTAAATAAATTTAACCATCAATCTATATATCTATATTAAAGCTGACTCTTTTTAAGTCACTAGAGTATTTTTAGACTCAAGTTGTTAATGTTTTATTTTTTTTTATTTTTCTATTTATTATTATATTAAAAAAACAGCAAAATATAAATTAACAAAAAGACATTAACAAGATTTGTAAATTAATTAACTTTAGATTTTAAAATCTTATCAAACTAACTTATTTTTGTAATAAATGTTAATGTAATTTTCTATTTGACAAAATTGTAAATGTGATACATATATTTTTGTTAATGCAACAATAATATTAGTTGACATTTAACATCATCAAAAAAATTAATTAGTTAATTTAAATATTAAATATTGTATAAGGTGAGGTTATATACTTAACTTTAGATACCATAATTGTTAATGATTTTTTTGGTAAATATCACGAATTAGTGACAAACTATTAGCAAATTAAATGAACCCATATAAGTTAATTAGTATATTGACATAGCAACAAGATTAGTGAACCCATATAAGTTAATTAGTAATAACCTTTAGATATCATATCTTTTTAATGATTTTTTATTTACTTACAATGCATTCACATTTTGAAATTTAAATAAACCCACGTAAATTTGTTCTCAATAAAATCTTCACTTGATAGATTTCACATTTCCAAGATTTAATTACAAATAATTATGAACTTGAAATAATTAATGATGATAAAAAAAATATGTATGAAAATATCAATATACTATTTGAAATATAATTCAATTGGGTTTTATTTGATTCTCCAATTGAGTTAATTTAGTATATTAATAATTACGAATAAATATAAGTACACAACATATATATAATAATAAAACAATGAGTAAATTAATATGATTTTATTTTCAATAATATCATCTCAATGTCTAAAACCTGAATTGGATATTACAAAAGGTAAAAAAATCAAAAGCTAACAAAAGTAATATTCTATCAACAAACTTAAAAAGTTTTAAAAATAATGTAGATCTAAACACATCATCTATAACATATTGTTGGAAGAATGACAAATAACATCGTACTAACCTATTTTAATTGAAGAAAAAAATAGTATATTTCGATTCATAACTTCAATCCTGGATACTATTTCACTCTAAATATACAATAATATTTTTTTTTTAATAATTGGATAAGTAACATGTACAATCGTAATTTTTACATATATTTATAGTTAATTTTTTTCCTATAATGTTTATATATATAAATTCAATTACTTTCTTTCTCTTTAGTATGTGAAAATCTAATATAACTACATGTCAATATGTTCTCATTTCCTGTATATGCACATAAATTTCTTAAACTTGGAATGTCAAGTCGGCTCGTGCATGGCACGAGAGTTTAAACTAGTTAAGTATAGATATCGGGCTTTGTTTCTGCACCAGAAATTTATAGATAATCATATAATCTATTTTTTAATGTGAATTAATACTTTTAATTTTGATAAACTAGTTATAATTTATTTGAATATTTTTCATATAAACTTTTTATTGCCGTATCCCCGTACCCTTGTCCAAAGTTAGGACGGTGTTTCCGTGTCCTAAATTTTCAGAAATTACGTACCGGACACTCGGATCCGTACTAGTATCGGATACTTGTAGACGCGTCCATGTAACATAGATTAAAGCACATCCAAAACCGCCAGGTCCAGTAAACCTTGCGGATCATGAGAAGTAAAATCTTGGGAGTCACCTCCACTAGGACATACCCTATTACCCTAGCAAGGGAATGAGCAACACTATTACCACTTCGTTTCACATGCACTAAGCTAAACGAAGTAAAGAAAGAGCAAAGATGTTTAAAATCACGGAGAATGAAACCCCACGATGAAAAAACAGCCACTGAGAAATTGTAGAATTTCACCAAAGACGCCGAATCGGTCTCGACTACCACACGATCAAATCCGCATGCAGTGTAAAGCTTCCTTCACCCCCATAAACACAGCTTCAATTTCAACTTGCAGGACATTCTACGTACAATTGGTGAGCCTTAGCACCCAAGATGAGCCCGGTGTGATCCCTTGAAACTGCTCCCAATCCGATTATATTACCCCCAATAAGCGCAGCATCACCCCGCAAAGGCAGAATGCAAAACAAAAGTCCTCTTGAAGTCTTAAACCCCTCAAGGACAACAGGGTCATTGTCTTTGATAAACCTTAATAAGGCTAGGCGAGGAATGAAGAAGAGAGATGAAAGATAGAGACTAAATTATAGATAAGTGTACGTGTATGCTGACTCAGCTCGATCGTGTGTAACTAACCACGAGCTTAAGTACATAATACGCAGTACTCCCTTTAAGTTGGATCTGGTATTTCAAAAACTAGTCCCAACTTACAAGATAAGAGTCGGTGTTGCTGCTCTCCAAGAGGCTTTGTCATAATGTCAACAAGGCGAAGGTTGGAAGGCACATAATGAGTGTGGACAAAGCATTCTTGTTGCCTTTTCCTTACAAAATGACAATCAATGCGCAAGTGCTTTGTTCTTTTATGGAAAATTGAGTTTGCTGCTAAGTGTTGAGCGGCATGATTGTCGCAATACATACGAATTGGCTGAGGAATAGAAACCTTAAGATCCTGGAAAAGACACTCAAGCCATACCAATTCATCGGATGTAGCGAACATGCTTCGGTACTCTGACTCGGATGAAGACTTAGAAACTGTCAATTGCTTTATTGTTTTCCATGAAATAAGAGAGCTACCAAGCAAAATGCAATAACTATATAGAGAGATCATGCAGAAAAGGTACAAGCGCCCCAATCTGCATCACTATATCCATACAGTTGTAAGGTGAACTGAATTGAGTAGAAAAGACCTGCACTAAGTGTACCTTCCAAGTAGCGCAACACATGAAAAACAAGTTGATAGTAAGGAAGCTTGGGGGCACTCATGAACTGAGAGATGTGTTGGACTGTGTAGGATATATCAGGGGGAGTTAGATGAAGGAAGATAAGTCTTTCTACTAATCTTTTATATTGTTCTACATCATTGTAAGGCTCTCCATCATCCAATGATAATCTCAAGCCTTTGGGAAGGGGAAATGAAGCAGCTCTACATCCTAAGAGTTGACAATCCCTTAGTAAATCCATAATGTACTTTCTTTGATGAATAAGCATGCCTGAAGAGGACCATGATATCTCTCGACCTAGAAAATAACGAACAAGTCCCAAGTCTGTGATGGTGAAGGCTTGATAAAGAAGAGATTTGAGCTTGATAATAGAGGATCCATCATCTCCAGCGAGTAAAAGGTCATCAACATAGACCAGTGCAGTGAAATACCCTTAGAAACTGGTTTAATAAGCAAAGAGTAATCTTGCTTGGATTGAGAAAAAAAAACATGAGAAAGTAAGAAGTTTGTCGGCTCAGCATTTCACTGCCTATCGGCTTGTTTAAGACCATAAAGAGAACATTTGAGAAGACAAACTTGGCTAGGCAATGCTTTTGTCTAACCATCAGGAGGAGATATATATATATATATATATGGGCACACTCTGGTAAAACGGGAATTGTGGTAAAACGGAGGTATTAATTTGGGACGTTGGATGGAGGGTGATGGACGGATGGATTAAGAGAGTGTATATTAGTTGTGATGGGAGTGTTTCCATAATAATAGGGATTAAAAAGCAGTTACCATATAATGTGGAGAATATTAATTAAAAAGAAATCCTGATATGGTAAATCTGCAGATTGGAGAGAGAATGAGATTCTTCAAATATTTAAAATTTAAATGGTAAGAACATTTTAAATTCGTTTAGATTTAAATCCGTTCTCCTCGTTTAATGATTTTCCAACGTTCGTGAATATCGTTAATGTGTTCACGAATATCGATCATTTGTTAATGAATATCGTTCATGTTTGTTTGAATATCGATTTCTATTTAATATCTTAAAAATGTGAATATCATCACTTAAATCATGAACTTTACCATTTGATAATATGAATATCACACTAAGTTACATGAATATCTCAATTAATCACATGAATATTAAATCCACTTACATGAATATCACTACTCAATTTGTGAATATCACTACCCATTTTGTGAATATCGCCCACCACCCAATTACATTAATATAGTCACCCAAGTACATGAATATCATCACCTAACTACACGAATATCACCACCCAATATCTTTGAAGCTTTGATTCACGGCGGTAAGGTTTAACAATGACATTGTCGCGTCGATTTTGGGTCGTACAGTCGCACGATCAACCTGAATATCAACATTATTATAATGAATATTAACAACATTATATTGAATATCACATCATAAATTTTAAATATCGACTATTCAACGCATGAAACCTCATGAATATGAACAACATTATAGTGAATATCACATCATACAATTTGAATATCAATTGCAAATAGTACAAACAACACCATCAACAAGCAATTTGAATACTATAATAGCGATATTCATTCCATATGTGATGATATTAACATATTTTGTACGCATAGTCATACAAGTAAGTAGTCGATATTCATAAAAACAGTGTCAATATTCAGAGTTTAATTCCCACATGATGATTTTTTAGAGTTTAGGTGAATATCACATCATAAATATCAAATACTCAACGCATGAGACCTACATCCAATATGAATATCAAAAACATTTGTATGAATATCACATTAAACAATTTGAATATCAATTACAAACAAAACAAACAACACCCCAAAACACCAAAACTGATCCAACATGAATATCAACAACATTATAGTGAATATCACATCATAAATTAAAAATATCGACTACTCATCGCATAAAACCTACTTCCAACATAAATATCAACAACATTATAGTGAATATCACATCATAAAATTTGAATATTAACTACTCAATGTATTAAACTTTAATGCACCTTGAAGAAGAGAAAATACTAACAACTTCTACACATTGCTGAATCATCTAGTGCACGACGGAGCAGAATTTTGCAAAACAGTGTAAAAGATCAATTCAAATCTCAAAAATCCAAACAATCATTCCTAAAAATCCTACCAGAAACATAAGGAAGAAAGAAAAAAAAATCCCAAAATTTGACATGCCAAGAGACCACACGCTCAAACTTGAGATAAATTCAAGTGGGAGAGAGAAAGAGGAGAGCGAGATAGAACCTGGTGGTGCGATGGCTGAGCAAGCAGTGACGGCGACGGAGCGATAACTAGCGGGTGAGAGATGGGGTGTGTGGAAGAGCTCTGTGAATTGGAACCGGAGGGAGGTGACGTCGCCGACGGAGAAGTCCCCTGAACCGCCAAGCTGGCATCCGAGATCGAAGCAGATTCTGTAAGCGGTGCAGATCTGTAAGCGGATTCGAGATCAAAGTCGGCGGCAGATCTGTAAGCGGATTCGAACACCACACCCAAGCCCAACCAAATCCACCAACACCACCTGCTGCCCTTCATCGACCCCGACCCGTGAACCACCGTCGCACACCCACACGGAGCCGCCCCTGCTGGTGTTCGCTCCTCTACCGCGCCTTGCCCCGACCACCTCTGTTGTCGGCGACCCCCCTCGCCACCACCCGCAACCACACCAGACCCGCGCCGGCGAACCTTGCCCCCAAATTCAACAGATCAGCGAACAATTCGCAAAGCCAGATACAATTTCGGAATTAAATCGAGATTTAATGGAATTGAAACAACCAAATTGACGATGAATTGGAAAACACAATGTCGATTACCTCAGAGAAGGTGTCGTTGAAGGAAATCCGGTGACAGAGTCTCTGTCCGGGCAAGAGACAATGGTGACGGAGAGTCGATGGCGAGACGAAAACGAGAAGCTTCAGCACAGGCATCAATGGAGGTTGAGACGATGGAGAGAGGATGCGAGAGAGGAGAGTAAGGAAGTTATAGACGTCTATCCTATTATAGGATATTCTGGGTAAAATCAAATCCCAAAATTATAGTATATGGAGTAATTGGGTGTGGTTGATTCCACCAGTCAAATTTAGACCCCTCCAAATTAAATCTTAACCATCTATCCTACTTTAATCTAACGCTCTAAATTAGTACTTTCGTTTTACCCTAGTAGGCTATTTTACTAGATCTTAATTCTATATATATATATATATATATATATATATTTTCATCAAGATAACCATGTAAAAATATATTGTGAAAAAATACTCTTGATCAAACCCCTAATGGAAAACCCTAAAACTCTCTCTCCCTCACCCATTTCCCCCCAAAATCAACGCCACCGCCGAGATGCCCTAAACCCCTCAAAATCCACTGATTCTGCACTCACCTCTTGCTAGAGATGGATTGTGCACCTCCCTTTGAATCTCTACCCTCCTTCAATCTCTAATATTCCATGGAGCTCAATACTGATCGTCTGTGTGAGTTTTCACCTCTACAAAAGCTCTCCTTCTCGAATCGAGGGTTTTAACCACCTCTGGTTCCTTTATTGGCTGTCATGGCCTCAATCCTCTCCTTCCTCCTTGACTAGGAGAATTTTGGTCCTCTCCCGGCGTGAATTTAAGATTTTCCCCCTTCTTCAGTCCAACAATCTCTCGGCTCGCGTTAATGGGGTTTTCACTGTGCATGTGTTTCGATTTCTAGTATTCTCTGAGTAGTTCGAGTCCTTGTCTCCCAGATCACTGTTCTTGGCATCTTGCCTAGCTTCTTGCTTGGTGGTATTTGGAGCTGGCTCCTTGCGTGGAGCTCTATTGGGGGCGGGATTGTCCTCTCCTTCCTAAGCAGACCATCTACCTATGAACCAGGTGTACTCTAATAACTCTTATTTTTTTGTGTTTCTTTCAACACTCATGGTTTATTAACCAGATCTATCAACATTGGCTTTACTCCTTTGATAATGGCATGCTTGAACAACTGGAATCTTACAATCCTATCTTTAACTCTAAGTGGTTCATTTTGTTGCTTGCTGTTATGTGTGCTACTCAAACCCCTGATGTGATGATCCCTACATGTTGTTATGTGATTTGGTTAATTCTTGGAGATATGGTCTTTTGTAACCCATCTTACTCCGATGAGTTTTACTCTGATTCCCCTCAAAGGGATGCTTCACAAGAAAATCCTCCCATCAACCCTAACTTTGTTATCAAAGATGTTAACCCCTCATCCTTACCGGAGGGTGCATTTGCTTCTGCAGACTATATGGGGTTTAACCCATTTAAAACTAACCTACCTATCCATCTCGGTTATGCTTCTGCAAACTATATACTGTATATATTTTTGCAGATGAAACCATGCCTATCCACCCCCCTTAACTACCAGTGTTCAGAAAATACTAATGAAAGTAATAACTATAGATATTACAAGCATTATAATGCTATAGCCTAGCCTAACATCAATTGGATGAATTTTTCATGTTTAACTTATGGCTACAACCATTTAAAACAGGGTATTCTCTACCTCATGATCTTAACCACTATAATGAGCTGGCTCTTCTCAATCAAGTAATCTGAAAGCTCTAAAAACATGTCAATAATGAACATGCCTGCTATTACTTCCTATGGCTTTTTAGCACTCTTCTGTATTTGTATGATTCACAACTGTAACCCTACATTGTTTTTCAGGAACAAAATTATAACATTTAATATTCACAATGTCTTCATGCCCATTAACTTTGATAAACTGTTGTGTATATTCTATACTCTGCTTCTAGACAGCCTTTACTGTATGTCCATGTTATCTTATTATACCTGTTGGATCCCCTCTCGTGTATGGGATAACTGCCACCATACCAAGTACACTTATTACTGTGCTCACCATAATACTTGCCCCTTAAACTATCTGAAGGTTACCACCATCCTCTACTGGATTACCTTATTCTATTATCCTATCCACCAAGAATCTATTACTCACAACAAACCTTCTCATACTAGCTGGAAGAATCTTGAACTATCTTGGCCAACATGGTTTATTTGCTTCTGTCATCTTACCATTATATGGTATGCCAAACTTAATACAAAATTCATATCTTACCTACCAAACTGTGTTATATTATTCAATGGAAGTCATGCTTACCACGTTAAATTCACTATCCCTTTTTCTATATACCTCAACTATGTGTTACACCTTGTATTGCTGATGATGCAAGTCTATGCCACTCTGATTCCAGCAAATCACAACAAATTCCTACAACAACAGTCCTGACAGGTGTACTTCAAACAATTTATTAGCAAGAGGTGTATATGCCTTTAAGGGCTTGTATAACTATATGAACCTTCCTGCCCTTATCAGCCTCACAAATGCCTCCAATCTCTATTCTTTTTCCTCGTTCTCCTTCTCTTTGCTGCAACTACACCAATCCTATGATAAACTCTAATTGGAGCTACATAACTGTACAACACAATATCCACCATATTTTGATCACAATACAAGTTCAGTGGAGAAACCACAAACTCCTCTGTCAAAGGATAAATATTCATTATGATTACATCATGGGCAATCAAATCACATTTCTTTTCACCCCTTTTGAACCCAAATTGACTAAATATAACAAGGCCCCATGGGCCCAAAGTATTGTAATTAATATTACCAATATTAATTCGTATAGAACATTGATGTGATATGGATTCCCATCAAGCTACAAGACCAAGTCAAGGGACGAGCCAAGCCTAGAAGAGTGACTACGCAGCCGCCGACGTGCTTCAAGCTAGGGTTTTCCAAGACCACCAAACCAACATCGTACAAATTGAGTCTTTCCATTTCCAAACATCAAGAAGGCTCATTTGAGGGACTCATACCAAGTATGGATCCAATTGAAGATAAAGAGCTTGGTGAGGTGGCTAGAGGAGCATCCATGTTGCCCGACGATGGGACCCGAACTAGGGCAGAGGTGCGTTTGCAGATGGTTAATCCAATTGGTATTAACTTTGGACATGTTTTAATTCTTGGGGCTATATTGGTCGTGTCCAAAGTTGAGGCCCAACGGAGCCAGAAGCAGAGAGATATGAATGCTGCATTATCCCGGAAAGAATCTGACCGTATGCGCGAACCATTCATCCGTTTGGACTCATTTTTGGATATGTTATTATTAATGATATCAAAAGAAAGATATAAAAATCTCAGGTCAAACGAACCTCAGAACAGAAGGATATCACATCCATAAGATCTATCTTTTAAGGAAATTCTATCTTTAAGAGTAAATCTTATGAATGACTGTTCTCTCAAATGGCTTGGTGGATTTGGCTAAGTTTTGGATATGATGTTTTTAGTTAGCGTATCTTGGACGTATCCACAAATCAGGCCAATTGGAAATAATAGTTGGAAGATCTGCAGATTGCAAAATCAAGGTTTTTTATTGCTTTTCTTGCAAGATAAGTTTTGTGACATTTGAGACTATAAGTAGGGTTTTAACATTTCGTTTTAGGACAACTTTTGATTAATTGAATACACATGTTTTGGCATAGACCATCGTTGATCTTGAGTTCTTTGTTCTCTAAGTGTTTGAGCCTTGGTGAGTAATATCCGAGTGTTCTTATACTTGTGTGCTTTGGTGAGTAATATCCGGAGCAGGGTAATTAAGCTTGGGTGAGTAATATCCCTTGTGAGAATTATCATCTTCTTAAATCTCTTGGTGAGTCATATCCAAGAGAGGATAGTTGCCTATCCCTTTATTTCTTGCTTTCTTAAACACCTTAAAACCACAAAAGAACCATTCTTGCGTTGCCTTCTCGTCCAAGAAAGAAGCCATCAAGAACGTTGGTGAGTAATATCCGAGTGTTCTTATACTTGTGTGCTTTGCTCGAGGTAAAGTCTAAACCATTGCTTGTCTTAATCTCAAACACATGATTGTGTGTTCCCCAAGTCTTGCCGTCCTTACCTTAAACTTGTGCTTCACCTTGGGTAAGAATTTTTTGTGTAAGAACATCCTTGAGAGCACTCCAATTCTTGAGAGAAAATTCCCTGAAAGAATCCCATCAAAAGAGGCCGAGAGTTATCTTGATCCATAAGCCAAAACCGTGAGTCACCAAGTACCACCCAACTCACCTTGTGTGCGTGACCTTGGAAGAAGACTGCCGTGAAGGGGACCAAGAAACCCTTAAGAGAGTGCCGAGATAGACTTGAACAAATGAGGGTAGGAGGGGGAGCCTTGTGAGTCAAGCCAAGGGCGTGCACCCTTGCGTTCCGAGGTGCCTTACGCGCTACACTTGCCATCCCGCCCTTGACCAATACCCAACCAACTCCAAGTGTGATCTTGATTTGATTTGCACCTTAAAGATAGATTCTTATTATTTGTGGTATATATGGATAAGATTTTGTTACAAGATTTGCTTAGATATTTGCCTGGTTAAGATTCTTGTTATCTTTTTGGGCCAAAAGTTATCTTGTCTTCCTAAATCTTTTCTACTAAAATTCTGCGTATAAAAAAAAGGCTAGTGGCCGAAAATCAAGGGTTGGTAACCCTTAACACACCAAAAAGAAAAAGAAAAAGAAAAAGAAAAAGAAAGAGAAAAGAGGGACCCTGGTTATAGTTTGAGAAAGCCCAAAGGGACCCTTGCTTATAGCTTGAGAAAGCCCAGTGGGACCCTTACTATAACTTGAGAAAGTCCAAGAAAGTCAAGAAACCCCTTCTTGATAACACGATTCAAGATTAAATCATTGATTTGAGCCTATCTTGCCCTCTATCTTATCTAACTATATCTTGGTGATAAAATCTTGATCTTTGGTGCTAACCTTTCTTTTAAGCCAGCCGTGACTTACCTGTACTTGAGCACCAAGTGTGTTTGACTTTAAGATCTTGCTTGGTCCTTTACCCTGTGCTTGTGAGATATTCTCTTGATTGCACTAACCCTAGGATCAAGCTAAATATTTTGAGGCCCAACAGCGTGATCAAGCTAAGTCTATGGGGTTAGCCCGCATGGGAAGATGCAAGAAGAAGGTCACCTATAGAGAATGTCCCACCTTGAGCCAGAAGTCAGAAACAACATGGGACTACAACCACGACAGGGTAGACGACCTTTCTTATTGGGGTGATGCTTCATATGAGGAGGATGTCTCATATTTGGACAATACCTCATATTTGGAAGGCCAAAGGTCTGACTTTCATGACTATAACCCATATATGTGTGAATATTACGATTATTCTTCTTCTAATCCTTACGTGCAGCCTAAGGGAGTCTATGACTCACCTAAATTTCCAAATAGCGCGACCAAGGATAGAGAAAGGACGAATCCGCAACCTCAGATTAGGACACGTGACATGGTATGTGTTATGTGTAACGGGCGATGCCACTTGGCTAACATTTGCCCTAGTCACAAGAACCTCTATGTGGAAGAAGATGACTTGACACCGTCCTTGAAGAAGGATGTCGTTGTGGCTGCTTCTTATGAGGACATGGAGGTTGTTAACTGCCCTTCACTAGCTCCCATGACCCAAGGGGAACAGTCGAGGAAAATGGAGGTGACTCAAGATGATGAGTCACAAGTCCTTAAGGCCGAGACGAACAACACTACACTCCTTGAGGCATTGTAGGACAAGAGACCAATCCTTGGTGACGTAGAGGATGATACCCTTTCAGCCACCCAACCGACGCTGATCAAGGAGGATGCTTTGCAGCCTAAGGAGGTTGATTTGGATTCTCATGCACCTCAACACCCAACCACGTTGATCACGGTCAAAGAAAATGGGAGGGTAGGAAAACTTGAGAGCTCTCCACACTATGTTGCCTTTCCAAGGTGGCATATGTCCAATCCTATTGAAGAGTCCACTATTGGACCAAGCTTCCTCAATTCTATGGCCACCCCTTGGTTTGACGCGATGCCTACACTTCCTAGATGCCTTTCCTTAAGGTTTTTGGGAAAAGAAGACATGACGCCACTCCCTGTTGAGGTTCAAGAAGGTCTCTTGTCTAAGGGAAGCGTGACACTCAAAAGGCATCGAATGAGTCAAAATTTTAGAGAAAATTCCTTTACTCCTACATGTTTTGAGATTCCTTGCACGATAACTTTTGTATATACATATAGTGGTAGACTTTCATACTTGTGGCATGTTGCATTTGCATCTAGATTTAGACATTCTTACTTGCATCATAGTTTCCTTATTAAGGACATGTCATATAGGTTGCATCTAGTTCATAGTAATATCTTCATTTTTTAGTTTGCTTGTTAAGTTGCTAGTAGCATGATTAAGCATATACAAAGGCATAAACATAAAAGTGGGCTTGCCTATCATCTAAACCTTGGAAAGAATGAAATTCAAAGTATGAACCAAGACCATGCTCACAAGCCACACAAATTGATCAAACAACCCACAATTGATAAGGGAGTCTTCTTGCCTATTAAATTTGCTATGCATATTAGCTTAAAGGCGCACTTCGTTAACTTTCATGCTCATGTTGCTTATTTCCTTAGAGTTATAGCTAATCATTCTCATGCTATTTTTCAAAGTATAGCTCAAGGATATAGGTTGAATATTAAGAAGGAGAGTCACTTCAAGTGTTTAGTTGTGCATGCTAGAAACACACATCAAGTCCACTGGTTCCAAGCAAACATTACTTATGTTGGTCTTTTAGAGAATCCTTATTATGTGGTTTGTGTTGGTATAGGTTGTGCGGATTCGAGGTCTAATCCTTTTAAATGAGGGGAGTATGATATGATATGGATTCCCATCAAGCTACAAGACCAAGTCAAGGGACGAGCCAAGCCTAGAAGAGTGACTACGCAGCCGCCGACGTGCTTCAAGCTAGGGTTTTCCAAGACCACCAAGCCAACATCGTCCAAATTGAGTCTTTCCATTTCCAAACATAAAGAATGCTAATTTGAGGGACTCATACCAAGTATGGATCCATTTGAAGATAAAGAGCATGGTGAGGTGGCTAGTGGAGCATCCATGCTGCCCGACGACGGGACCCGAACTAGGGTAGAGGAGTGTTCGCAGATGGTTAATCCAATTGGTATGAACTTTGGACATGTTGTATTTCTTGGGCCTATATTGGTCGTGTCCAAAGTTGAGGCCCAACGGAGCCAGGAACAAAGCGATATGAATGATGCATTATCCCGGAATGAATCTGACCGTATGCGCGAACATTCATCCGTTTGGGCTCATTTTTGGATATGTTCTTGTTAATGATCTCAAAGGAAAGATATCAAAATCGCAGGTCAAACAAACTTTAAAACAAAAAGATATTGCATCCACAAGATCTGTCTTTTAAGAAAATTCTATCTTTAAGAGTAAATCTTGTGAATGACTGTTCTCTCAAATGGATCGGTAGATTTGTCTGAGTTTTGTATATGATGTTGTTTATTATCGTATCTTGGATGTATCCAAAAATCAGACCAATTGGAGATACGAGTTGGAAGATCTGCAGATTGCAAAATCAGGGTTTTTTATTGCTTTTCTTGCAAGATACGTTTTATGACATTTGAGACTATAAGCAGGGTTTTAACATTCTGTTTTAGGACAACTTTTGATTAATTGAATACACATGTTTTGGCATAGACCATCGTTGATCTTGAGTTCTTTGTTCTCTAAGTGTTTGAGCCTTGGTGAGTAATATCCGAGTGTTCTTATACTTGTGTGCTTTGGTGAGTAATATCCGGAGCATGGTAATTAGGCTTGGGTGAGTAATATCCCTTCTGAGAATTATCATCTTCTTTAATCTCTTGGTGAGTCATATCCAAGAGAGGATAGTTGCCTATCCTTTTATTTCTTGCTTTCTTAAACACCTTAAAACCACAAAAAAGAACCATTCTTGCGTTGCCTTGTCGTCCAAGAAAGAAGCCATCAAGAACGCAACCGTCCAAGTGACTTGTCCTCGAATCCGAGTGCGGATCCTAAGGGAATCACATCACACACCCTCTTGATTTACGTGCAAAACCCACAGTAAGACACCTAAAATACAATTGATTGCTATTTCTAGTAGCATTAACATAATATCTAACAGACATAAAATACCAAAAAGAATCTATAATCTCTCTGCAAGACTAATAATACTTGCAAACAAACCCCATGTGTTTTTATGAAGATAGGCCTCTGGAATTGTTGCGGCATTGGTCGAAAAAACCTTTGGACTGATGTAGAGTCTTTCTGTAAAATCGAGGAAATAAAAATTATGGCCCGAGTGGAAACTAGAACCGACAAAGAACCCAAACAAAACTTATGGAGGTAAAGCTGGCTTTGACAACTTTCACTACTCTCTCGCTAATGGTTTTTCGGGGGGCATTTGTGTAATGTGGAATCACACCAACTTCAAAACGAGTTATGCAAACTGAACCACGTTGATAACCGATTCATCGCTATAAAATATAAGATACTCGACAAAGATATTTGCATCATGCTAATATTTGCCTACACACCACCAAAAGAAAATGATAAAGACCATTTGTGGTCCATTTTATCAAACTTTATCACATAAGCAAATATACCTTGCCTTGTCATAGGAGACCTAAACGAAATACATAACAATATGTAAAGAACAGGTGGTTGTCATCTCCCACCATCAAAATTCCTTAGATAAAACAATTTGAAAAATTAGTGTGACCTTATAGATATCCCAACACAAGGGACTGACTTCACTTGGAGAAAAAATAGAACAGAAATTGACAATATGTATTCTAAACTAGACAGAATCCTAATCCATGATCGAATCATTCAATGGTTCTCTGGAATTTTCACAAAAAATCATGCATTTACCTCATCAGACTACTGTCCTATTTCAGTTGAATTAGAAAACCAATGTATATCAAAGCTCAACCATTCAAATTTGAGAGAATGTGGACCCATAGAAAAGACTATGAGAATATTGTTAAACAAGCTTGGCGTGTCGATCCCCAAGGCTCTAATGTGTACAAACTCATCAAGAAAACTCACGCTCTTAAAACCAGCGCAAAAAACTGGAACAAAACTACCTTTGGTAATATCTTCAAACAACTAAAAGAAGTAGAAGATTCACGAACAGTAATCCAAAAAGACATTATTCTCAACCCGAACAACAATTTGCTCATCAAACAGAATAGATTAATAACCAAGAAAGAGAATCTCCTCTCTTTTCATAAAAAATACTAGAGCCAGCGTGCCAAAACTAAACACATAAAATCCATTGATACTAATTCAAACTACTTCCATCGTATAGCTACTAGTAGACGCATTAGGATAATCATCAAAGAAATTCGTACAAATGATGGCACGATTATCATAGGACACGAAAAATATCCGCTACCAAATTAGATCTGATTTTGAAAAGAGATTTTAAAAAAAGCAATATAAACAATAATATTCTCACAAAGTACCTCACCAATATCAACAATGAAATTACTGCCTATGAAAATGATGCACTAACTAAAAATGTCACAAACGAGAAAATCAAAAAAGTTATGTCTGGTATTGGATGCAATAAGTCCCCATGTCTAGATGGTATGTCTGCCTTATTCAACCAAAAATATTGGCACATAGTGGGACCCACTATTGTATAAAAGCTGTCAAAAGTTTCTTCCACTCAGGAAAACTTCTCAAGCAAATCAGTCACACATTTATAACTCTTATACCCAAATGTGATAATCCAAATTCTACGAACCACTACAGACCTATCAGCCTATGCTCAACCATTTAAAAAGTTATATAAAAAATCATGACTAATAGAATGAAACATATCCTAATCAATCTGATCCACCCACTACAAGGGGCATTTGTAGCTGAATGATCAATCCATGATAACATCCTAATAGCTAGACCTGATCAAACACGGGTCCGGGCCGGGCCGGACCCATTTTGTCGACCCGTTTAAGTGGGCCGGGTCCGGGCCTGGCCCGTTATTCGGGCCAGAATCCTTAAGCGAACCCGCCCGTAATTCCGGGCCGCGGGCGGCCCGGTTGGTCATTCTCAAGTATATTTTTATTTTTTTTTAATATTTTTATTGTCCAAACTAATTATTTAATACTATTAATAATAAAAGGGTAAGTAATTTTAGGTTAGGGTTTTTTTTATTATATATATTTGTTATATATTTTTATATTAATTAAAAATAATATGTGGGTCGGGACGGGTCGAGCGGCCCGTACAGGCCTGAAACTGTAACCGGGCCCGTCACGCTTACCCGTCCGGGCCAAACGGCCCGTTCGGGCTAGAATCCTTATCCAGGCCCGTATTATTTGTCGGGCGGGCGGGCCGGGCCGGACGGGCCAACCCGCGTTTGCTCAGGCCTACTAATAGCTCATGATATATTCCATTCATTCCGATCTAAGAAAGGAAAGGAAGGATGTGTAGCAATTAAACTCGATATGGAAAAAGCATACGACAAGATTGAATGGGAATTCATTCCAAAAGTCCTTGAAAATTTTGGATTCGCCATATGATATATTGGGTGGATTAAAAAATGTATCGAAACTGTATCCTTCTCAGTTTTAGTCGACAATGGACCAACTGATATCTTTTATCCTGAAAGAGGACTACGTCAAGGGGACCCCTTATCTCCATTCCTATTTATTTTAGGAGTAGAATTCCTAGACAGAAAACTTCAAAACGAGAACGCTAGTAGTAACAACCAATTGGGATTTCAAATCTCTAGAAGGGCACTAAAATTCCCTTCCTTGCCTTTACGGACGACATCCTTATCTTCGCAAAGGCCAACTAAACTGCTTGTTCCAAAATCAAAAATATCATAAAAGATCTTGCTCAATATCTGGACAATGTGTAAATTTCCAAAAGTCTGCTTTTCAAACTATTTCAAACCAAACTAAATATTTAATCCAATCTGTACTAGGTGTCCAAAGCACGACATCCTTAGAAAAATACATAGGATGTCCTATCATTAATGAGAAAGTTAACCACGATACTTTCAAAGAAACAATCTTATCAACCACAAATCAGCTTACAAAATGAAAAGTGAACCCTCTCTCTCTCA
Organism: Rheum nobile; assembly: GCA_027886185.1. NCBI lineage: Eukaryota > Viridiplantae > Streptophyta > Magnoliopsida > Caryophyllales > Polygonaceae > Rheum > Rheum nobile. Next base: position 537,922 of record WOAB01000171.1, read on the forward strand.
GGAAGGAAGAGCTACGCTAATCAAATCTAATCTGGCTTCAAAACCAAATTTCTTGATGCAAAGCTTCATGCTACCATCCTATATACACAAAGAACTTGACACAATAAACAAAACTTTCTTCTGGAATAAAGACTCATCGTACAAACCCCTAATAGGATGGGATAAAATATGTAAAAAATAAAGAAAACGGAGGAACGGGTATTAGAAAGACACAAGACATGAATAAAGCTCTACAAATGAAACTCATCTGGAAAATATTTGCGGAACCAAACAATATTTGGGTCAAAATCATTACCGGGAAATATCTCAAACAGACTAACATACTTCATTACTGCAAAAAAGGCAACCACTCATGGCAATGGTCACAACTACTCAAACTTAAAAAAGAATTCAAAACTGGTCTCCAGTGGCTAGTAGGGGATGGACAATCTATTTATTTTTGGACGAACAATTGGCTATCTGATTTAAATCTCCAAAACAACACATTACCAAATATTGTTATCAACCCCTTGACAAAGGTAGGTGAGTTTATTGACAATAATAAATCATGGAACAAAAATAAACTGAATGAAATTTTAAATCAACACACCGTTGATTGTATATTAGATATACCCATCCCTCAGAACCAAATCCCTGACAGACTGTATTGGTCCCCCAATAAAAAAATGTTTGGTTTTCTACGAAATCAGCCTTTGAACAAATTGCAAAGCAGCAAACACCTTCAACCAATAACCTGGCATGGATTTGGAAGTTGGATACATATCCAAAAGTAAAAAACTTTCTTTGCAAAATTTGCCATGATGGCCTTCCCACAAAATAGAGACTAGCACAGAAACATGTTCCAGTTCCTCTGGCATGTGATTCTTGCAACAATCCCCTTGAAGACCTAACCCACTTCCTCCTACAATGCTCTTACACTCTTAAACAAATTAAAGAACATAATGTGACAATTGAGAATATTGTTCAAGATTTCAATTCTACCAATAAAAAACCAAGTGAAATATTGTCCAAACTTCAATCTCTCCTTACCAAAAAGAATTTGTCTGCCTCACCACTACTTGGTGGGGTATCTAGATTAATAGAAATCAAATTATCTTTAACACTGACTCCAATGAAAAGATAAAAAAAACTTATCTCAATATATTTCTGCACTAATCAATCACTGAGAAAAAACAAAGAAAGCAGAAAACGATGACTTCACACAACCAAAAAGTAATCAACGCCATATCAGAAAAACCAGGTTTTTGAAATTGGAAAAACCAAACCAATTTTTTTACGAAATCGATTTCAACGGATCAAAACAAACTAATGGTGAAGCTGGCTTTGGCTTCATCATTAGAAATGGTAAAGCATAAGTAATCCATATGAGAAGTGAACAATGTTGTTTTAACAACATACTCATGACTGAAGCACTAGCATTAAAACAAAACATTTCTTATGTCAAAACTTTAAACATTACAAAGTTACAAATTGAAGGTGACAATCTCTGCCTTATTAACTCTATTAAAGGTATCTAGGATTGCCCCTGGGAAATTGAAATGGTTGTCGCTGACATCTTGGTCGACATCCATTATTTCCAGGATGTCCAACTTAGACACATTTGTAGGGAGGTGAAATGTATTGTTGATCGCATTGCTAAACTAAGCTTTTCACCATTTGTGTCTAACCTTAGTCTCAATTCAAGACTTTGTGTTCTCATCCGCAAGGATGCTCTAGGCTGGTCTTTGCGTAGAAACTAAGACCAGTCTAATTCTTTCCTCATCAAAAAAATGATAACCATGTAAAATAAATATTTATGTCAGGTTGATGAATAGGCCAATGCTTGACAGTAGCTAGAGCAAGGATACTTCTCACAATAGTAAATTTTGCAACACGAGAGAAAGTATGCTTATAACTTTTTCCCTTAATCTGATTATAACCTTTAGCAACTAACATTGCTTTATATATTTCAATAGAACCATCTGGCATGTGGTTGAGCTTATAAACCCACTTGGATCCTATAGTTGTCTTGTTAGGAGAAAGAAATGTAAGCACCCATATGTTATTATTGTAACACCCCCACATATATATCCTTGAAAGGTATTACCGCCAGTGACCTCGGATTCCACATCCGAAGCCACTCAGGCTTAACCCGTTGATATAGTTCATCAAACAACGGTTATAATACAAAATATCATAACTTTCGATTAAAATCATTGTCTCGGCATTACATCCATAATCCGAAATACAACTGAAATACAAAGTAGTCTTGCTATAAAATATGTTTAACACAGCGGAAGTCTTTAAAATAAAATAACACAAGGGTCTTGATCTAGCGATCACACGCCAAGGAATCTCAACCTGGTAAAACTCTTCAAAATTCCAACTGCCCTCATTGTCGTTTCTAGCCTTCATCGGAACTGCAGTTTATCTGATGTGTCGTATAAGACGGATGACACCAGCCAACCATGCAAGGGAATATAACCGGTTGGTTAGTCTAATGAAAGACTATACAAGGGTAAAACAGAAAGGTTCTAAGTAGTCATATTAGGTTAGACTCATCGCTTCTCGAATAAAAGTCGATGACGATAGTCAACCACCATACTCCTAGTGAAATATACGAAAAGGTTTGATCAAGAGAAAAGACTCTGAAAGATTGAGTCTTAAGGAAACATTTGAAGATAAGACTCCAACGAATTGAGTCTTATCGGAAAGTATGACAAGTACTTGGGAACATTAATTTCACACAAGCGTTTTAAAACTGACTTAGGTGTTTCGGTTCACGACCAACCTCACCGCACAATGCGAATTCAGATTGGAAAGAGAACTTTACTCTGACCAAAGTCTAGACGAGCTTTCCTAGCTGCACTACTCGCCGAAGGGTATATTAATTATGTGCACAACGGCACTTATCTTGTTTGATTCCAAAACGAACATTCACGTTACAAGATTTTAAGATCTCCTCACAAGAGATATCGGATCTCCTCATAAGAGATATCACGGGGAATAAATCCCAAATGGCTGCACCAGCTGTGTGCACGTACCCTGAGTAAGGGTATGATCATGACCGGAAAAGTACTAGAGGAATAATCCTCCTAGCACCTAGTTATAAAGAAACCACTAAACCTCGCAAGGTACATAGTGTTCCTACGAATACTCGTGCTAACTAAACAGTTCAACACAGTAATAATTCACATCAAAGCCACCGGGGCCAAACACAGATAAAATAGCGTTGTTCTAGCAATATACAACCTATCGTAATATCCATATTTATTCATATATATATATCTATAATAGCATTGTTCTAGCAATATACAATCTATTATAATATCTCTTTTAAAATCACATACAGTTATCAAAACTGTTCCCAGACGAAAACAACAATTCATCCCAAATTAATTAACAATTAAACAATTGATAATCAATATAAATATGGAATGATAAGCAAGAGCGAACCGCCACTTGCCTTAGATTTAGACGAAGCTCAACGAAGCTCGAGATGACGGATTTCCGGGTCCGAAACGAGGAAGAACCTGGATTATGTTTCCTACGGAACGACCCATAACGAAACCCTAAGTTAGATTCGATAATAAATAGTACGAATCTAAAGAAAAATGAACGAAATCGAAGGAACAAAAGTCCCAAACGAGATCACAACGCCCAAGCCACCACCACACTCGCCCAGGCCCACCGCGGGTGCGGTGGCCTTGACCGCGGGTGCGGCGAGGCTACAGAGGCGAGACGCCGACAACGAAACTCATCGGGGAAGACGATGGGGCTCGACTTGGGTTGGTTTCGACTTCCAAACTCCTTGTGTCACTAACCACCACCTTGAGGGCACCTCCTCCTCCTATGGCAACTCCGGCGACGACCTTGAAGAACTCCGACGACGCTTGCAACTCCGGCGACAATGGCAGTGAAAGAAAGAGAGATTTGAGGGAGAGAGAGAGAGAGGAATGGCCTCCTCCTCTTGTCCCCCTCCTTTTATAGGCCATCAAGGAGCCAGAAGGAGTCCAGCTGGCCCCCTCTCCCATCGCCTCACCGGGGACAAGATCGGCAAGTAGCTCAGACGAGTTCGGCGGAGCAGAGAAGCCATCATCACGGCGCGGGTGCGGTGGGTCTCACCGCGGGGTGCGGTGGCGACCAGTTCTTGACCGCGGGGTGCGGTGGGTATGGCCGTGGGTGCGGCCAAGGCCAATTTTTTGCCTTTTGCCCATTTTTGACCGGGAAGCCCATTTTTGACCGAGAAGAATCTTGGATATGGGTTTTAACCCCGGGTTAAATATATTTGTACCCTAACAAATATTCTAAACCCCCAAAAATACGTCAAATGTTTTTTATTCTACTCAGAGAATTATTACAAAGATCAAGTATTTATCAGAATGTCTGAATTCTGCTGAAAATAATTTGACTACAATACGAGTGTTTGGAAATCTTACCAAAGTACTCTTTACTAAAATGAGGGGTATTACAATTATTTTCAAGAGCTTCTATCTTCTTGTCCATGGCTTCAACCTAGTTGTGATCCTTTCTAGCTTGAGAAAAGGTGTAGGGTTCTGGCACAACTACCAAGTTGACAAATGAATGCAAGAATTCTACTGAAAAACAAGATGAGTCACCAATGATTTCAAATAAAAAGGATTGAGACATCGAACCATTGGATAATAGAGATGGACAAATAAAATCATTTAGTTTAATAGGAGGATTATGTGGCATGTTGGATCTTTGAGTAGCATGTGTAGCATGTTTAGGAAGCACAAGCTGTAAAGAAGTTGATGAAGACACATCATGACTCGGATTGTCAAGGGTCGGAGTAGGAGAAGTAGGTGGTACAATCTCTAGAGTAGTGTGTTGAGTAAAGGAAAGATGAAGTGGTATGTGATGCACATAAAAAGCTTTTAGTCTTATATGGACCCCAAATATCAAGGTTTATCAAGTCAAAACAATCAACTGACTGAGATTGACTAACAGGAAATGGAAGCTAATGCATTTGTGCAAGAACACATGTATCACAATGTGGAATTTTCTTATAAGAAACAAACTGCAAATGAGATAATTTGCTAGCAGAAGAGTGTCCCAAACGAGCATGTAAAACCTGTAGATCAAGACTCTTACATGAGTTGGATATTGTAACAAGTGTATCCTTATGTCTATGAGTAGAAAAAAAAACTAGAAAAAAATTCTTCTTAGTGATGGCAGGGACTGGATTCAGTAGATCACTACTACAAAAACGACCTAATATCTCATAGAAAATAACTCAGGCGTTCAATTGATGAGATATATACTTATTTTAAAAAAAGTGATGTCAAATATAACTCGGACCTCTACTAATCCGGGTTATATAAAGGGATGATACAATTAAATAACTTGTATCACACACGCCCGGGTTATAATACCTTACATATACATCACAATATTTTCATCCAGATTATTTGAACCTAATTTCTATTGGCAAGACTATTTGCCCCGGAATATTTCATTCTATGCTCCCTCCTTTATGTTGTCATTCCTCTTCGAGCATCCCTAATCCATCGATCAACACAAAGCCTCTTCGAGCACCTCTTCTCGCCGGACTGCTCCTCTTCGCCGACCTTCGTTCATTGGTGTCAATCGACCTCTTTCACCAGGTAAGATTTCCTTGCCTCTTCCACCTATTTCTGCAACCAACCCCGTTGTTGGAGGTTCTTGCAGTTTGTTTTTGTGAAACCGATTGTGCTATTTGGAAGGGGAAATCATTGGGGTAGGAATTTAACAACATATATAAGTTTCATTCCTTTCATTTCTGCCAATCTGGTTGCTAAATTTTCTTATATGTGGCATAAACATTTTCTGCACATGGCATTATGTGATACCAAAAATAGGTCATTGCTAAAATGCATAACAAGTGAATATAATGGTTCTCAAAGTGGCAATGTACAATAGCTATCGATTTTGTATAAGGGACCATTAGATTGATTGTGGCCATACTTGGGGTTTTGACAAGGGACCATTTTGTAAAAGTTGGACAATGACTACCTAGATTTAGACAATTAGATTGATTCTATTGGAGTTGTACATCTTATGCGAAAAGAAAATTCCTTATTGACAATTAGATTGATTCTATTCTGTGGAACTTGCCTTTTTTGCCATCATCTGCAGCAATTTGTGAAGATTGAACAACTTGGAAGTATTACAGAAATGATTACTTAGAAAAAAAACTAAGTACTTGAATCAGTCCACTAAGACTAGAATTTCTTATATAAAAAAACACTTGTATAAGAGAGCTTTAAAGGCGTGACGATGATGCCAATGTCATCAACATTATCGTTGAATCATGAAATATTTCTATCTTTGGGAGAAGAATCTGAAAATGCAAGACAACCATGAATCTGTCATTGTCAAGGCCTCTTTAGGGGAGTTATTAATAGGAAGTAAATGCTCAATATAACACAAATCTGCTACAAGTAGTAAGGTGATGAATAATCCTAACCCATAATTGGAACTCCTGAAACAACCAAGCCCACACAATTAATTACCGCGATAAGCTCAAAATGTTGAGAATGGAAGCTAATTTCGTTGTAGAGGTTGAGACATGGGAAGCCTTCAACTGAGTAGAACCCTGCAAATAGAAGATTGCGCTCCAAAGACGCCCTCGAATCCCCCAGCATCTAGAAAAGATTAAACTCAAAACAAAGAGAATCAAACTCGGTTGCTACTACAATGACAAATGATTGACAATGATAGATCGTAATCATTACAATTTGTTTGTTGTGGTTGAGATAGGAAGGTTCTTGCACAAGCAAGAAGCCATCAGGCTTGAGAACTTTGGTTAATTCCTTCAACCAGAGTTGTGTGTGGAAGCCTGCTTTTGCTGAGATTAAAACTACACTTGAAATTGAACCTGGCTTGAAGCACATGCTATCTTCTGCACACATCATAAATAATCATCAGTAAGCAGAAGCATCATATATTTGTTGGTTAATTCTTTATCTCGGTAATCAGAATTGTGAGTTGAAACTAAACTACATATATTTCCTCTTTTGTAGTCTTATAAATTAGGATGAAAATTTATCAAAAAAGGAGTGAGAAGATTTTACCAAGAAGAGAAGCTTGGTGATAATGCTTAAGCTGTGAAGCTAAACTGAGAAATTCTTGAATACCCAGAAAACAACAATTGCACTAGTAGATATAGAGTATGTGATTATCAGTATCTTTTCTTCAATCTTCATTATTCTTCTTCTTCTGGAATGAGCAACAAAGAGGAGGGAGTTGTCACTCAAAATTCAGATCTTGTGATCAAATTCCTTTCACATAATGTGAAACAACCATCTCTTGATGATTTATAATTTATAAACCTTCGGATATTATAATAACTTTTTATTTTTGTTCGGTATGTAAAAAAATCTGATTAAAAGTTATAGTTAAAAATATCTGAATATTTTTATTTTTGTAATTAAAAATATTCGTATAATTAAAAATATCCGATTAGATTGATTTTAATGTTATATGGACCACCTGGTTGTGGTAAAACCTTAATTGCTAAGGTTGTTGCCAACTTAAACATATTAAGGTTTGCCTCAAACTCCAAGTCCCATCCATTTTTTAAAATAATTAGCAAACTATGCATAATGTCCAATTATGCGATATAGCCAGCAAATTACCATTTTTAAAAACAATGCATTATCGAACCCACAAGATGTACAGGTCGGAAAAGTCAGATTGTCTCCTTGATAATCATTTATACTATGACTATTGCCTATTCAATTAATGTTGTTAATGTCCCATGTATAACCTCTTACTTACTTGGTAAATATTACTCCCTTTTAGCAGCTAAAATTTGATCGTGATCTTCAACGAACACACCCGGGAATTCTTTTTAAAGGTTTGTTTGTGCAAATTGAATAAGGTTTCTTCCATATGATCTTTGTTTTTATTTGATAATACTTGTCACATGAGTTGGTGGGGGTGCTGCTTCAGGGAAAACTACAGTTTGTGATATGATCATTCAGCAGCTCCATGATCAGCGTGCCGTTGCTGTGAATCATGTCTAATTAATTTGTAACATCTATAAGATATTTGATACCATATGTACTCTCTTTAAGACATGTTTGTTTATATGCCCCTGTGAAATATGAAATGGATGTCAAGAATAATTACAGGATTCTTTTTACCATAATTTGATGGAAGATGAACTTGCACATGTTCAAGACTACAACTTTGATCATCCTGGTGAATTTCCATCATACATGTGTAGATCATGGATTAACCTCTATCTAAACACCACGCTTTTCATCTCATCAGAAGCATTTGACACGGAGATGTTGGTTTGTACTTTGGAGAAATTAAGGCATGGAGATTCTGTAGACATCCCAAAGTACGACTACAAGAGTTACAAAAACAATTCCTTTCCTACACCAAGGGTATGAATCTTTATAAGAATATGCTTTTGTACAACAAATGCACTACATAACCTTTTTTGTGGTGAAATGCCAAAATAAGTGCAATATATTCATTCTTCACACAACTCTTTGGCAGGTCAATCCATCAGATGTAATCATTCTGTAAGGAATACTAGTCTTTAATGATCCTCGTGTTCGTGAGCTGATGAATATGAATGTTTTTTTTATACAGGTTCTATTCTTTTGTACTGTTACTTTATATACTCTACATTATCCTTACACTGTAATTATTGTACGCATCCTTACTATCAAGTTAGATTGTATTCTTGACCTTGCACTATAACTATTAAAGCAGACGTGGATGTATGCCTGGCAAGGAGGATAAGGCGTGATGGTGCTGAGAAAGGTAGAGATATCGCGACCATTCTTGATCAGGCCAACCATCCTTTCTTGTGTCATGCATACTGATTTTTCACTTTTCCCATCCAGAAATTAAACATGCATTGACCCTGTTGAAATGTGTAGTACTCCAAATTTGTGAAGCCTGCATTTGATGATTTTATACTCCCAACAAACAAGTATACTGATATTATCATTCCTCATGGTGGAGAAAATCATGTTGATGTTGATCTAATTGTGCAACATATTCGCACCAAACTTGGTCAGCATGATCTTTGTAAAATATACCCCAACCTATTTGTCACCAATTCAACCTTCCAGGTAATTAATCCCTATCATCATCACCTAGTCATATATATTTTATGCCCTTTTGAATTCCTTGCCAATCTGATGACAACTCAATGCTCATTGCTCACTCTTCAGATACGAGGTATGCTTACACTTCTACGGGATGCTAAGACAACGACACACGACTTTGTTTTTTATGCTGATCGGCTGATCCGGCTAGTGAGTTCTGTCTTTATTGGGTTTGTGCCTTAGGATTTAATCATGCCTTAGGATGGTTATTTTTACATTTGATTAATTAGGTTGTTCAGCATGGTTTGGGACATCTTCCATTTATAGAGAAGCATATTATCACTCCAACTGGTATGTAAATGCTTGCTTTTAACCTCACTATAATTTGTTTCATAAAGAACTTTTAGGTTGTCTAGTCGTCATGACTCACATTATCCTTTGTCTTTGCAGGATGTGTATATACTGGTGTTAATTTCTGCAAGAGGCTATGTGGAGTGTCCATTATAAGGAGATGCGTACTTATATCATCATATTGTAACTCAAGATTCTAGTGCATTAATTATACTAGTAATTTGTTTTCTTAATGTCAACAAGGAATATTGATGAGGTGATTTAGCAGGATGCATGTATTTTGTCCATTCTTTAGTTTGTGTATGACTTTGTACTTGTTGAATTGAAATGTCCAGTCAATTTTGGTGTAGTAGTGGTTGAAGCCAAATAACCCAGATTTGTAAAATCCGGTGTATTTTTTGTTAGGTCAAATAACCCGGATATATACCTAACCGATGTATTTGACAATTCAAATAACCCGGATATATAGGTTTTTTATATAACCCGGATGTGCTAATATCCGGGTTATTTGGGTTTTTTATATAACCCGGATGTGCTAATATTTGGGTTATTTGATGTCCAAACAACCCGGACCTTCAAAGAATGTGGGAAAATTTTGGGAGGCAAATAACCTGGGCCTGTTGATTTTAGGTCCGGGTTATTTGACCTTGAGCAAATGCGGCGTAGATCTTTAACCCGGACCTGATCCGGGTTATATACCCTTAAACGCCCGGGTTATTCGCCTTGTTCTGTAGTAGTGGATGTGTTGTATCAATTGCATGCATTCTATATAAACCAGCTTCCCTCTTGCCTACATCAATCACTTGGTTAGTTCTAGGGTCCTGAAAACATCAAGCATCATGAGTGAATACAACAGATAAACAAGAATCCTCAACAAGTATGCCAAACAAAAAGGTTATTCTTGAAGGTAGGAACAAGAAGTACATCAGTCAAGACAATAGATGATGTTAAAGGCAAATTGCCAACCTCGAACACAAGGGAAATACTACCATCAGGAATGCCTACTTGTATTGGCTTTATTAACTTTCATTTATTGTTGAGAAGATGAGAAAAGGATATTATAAGATTAGTGGTCCTTGTGTCAGTGATCCAATCTGTATCACTAACAATTTGAGCAACATTAAGAACAATAGAGTTACCTACTATACTTGTAGAAGTAGAGAAATTAACTTGAGACTGGTTTTACATAGCTTTGAGCACTTTTTGACAAACAACAGAAGCAAGAGATTGATCTAGCTTACTGTCTTGATTCACAGTAGTTGATAACATCCATTTAGTACATGTTTAGGACATACATTTGTGTTATAGTCTAGGTTGTTCTCGGACTTTCTGCGGATGTTGTTGGTACCCTAGGTGTCGTATGGTGTAGGATCGTGATTGTTAGATTAATAATCAGGGAACTAAGAATACAGTTTACAGTTCCCTTCACAGCGGAAATAAACAATCAACTAAATGAACAAGTTCCTTATAGTGGAAACCTTCGATTTCCAACTAGCAATCTAGGATAAAAACCACTAACTTTCTTCCAAAAGGATTTCAAGGTCTACTTCTTGATTTCTTATCACTTCGGTTACAGTTTATCATAGGAACAAACACACAGTTTCTTTGTCTTACACACAGTTAGACAATCCTAGATAACTTAACAGAAAGTATAATCAATCCAAGAAGCAGTCCTAAGCACTAAGGAACTAACTCACTTACAGTCACAGGAACTAGTACACAGCTCTTTGATTCCTTGACTGGTTCCTCTTGATCTTGTTCTGATTTGATGATCTTGTTGAGAACTTCACACTATGATATTTGCTATGGAGTGTGATTCTATTAGTTGTGCTTGAAGATAACAGCAGAGCTTATCTTTCTTATATAGTGGATTCTCGAGGTTGGATCTTCTCTTGGTTCCCACAGATCAAGCTTGCCCTAGGATGTGTGGTAATCCTTGATTCACGCTGTCTTTGACATATACCAACAACCTAGGCAGCTCAGAATCCACTTTGGTTGGTCAACTGCTTCAGCCAAGTCTGCCAAGTCGTTGTCCAACTCCTTTCGTCCGAGGTTCAACAATCTGGACACTTTGGATCTGTCCTCTGGATGGTGACAACTTTATGACAGGTCACTTTCAACAACCTTTGTCCGAGGTTCGGCATTCTAGGCATCTTGGAGTTTTGCTCTGGATGGTGGCAGACTTTTGGAAGCTTCGCTCAAGTCGCTTTCACCATCTTTTGTCTAAGGTTTGGTGTTCCCAGATTTCTCGGGAAAATCAACATCACGTGTTGGTTTTCTGGGCACACCTGAGTTCCTTTGGCTTGCTTGTTTGGTTTCTTTATCTTGTTTGGCTTCCATGGTTCCAAAAATTGTCATGTGGTTCCTCTAAACACATCTTTGAGATAAAACATTAGTATCAAAATATTTGTCATCTTCAAAAATAGAGAAACTGAGAAAAGGAACTCTCAGGGGAACCGAAGTTCTAGAGTTTCGTTTCCTAACAATTTCCCCCTTTTTGATGATGACAAATATAAGGAACCTGGCAACATAATAAGGACATAATATTCATGAGAACGGTTGAGCTTAGAGATTTACAACTTTATAAAATAATGAGATAACATTCAATAGTAGCAAATTCCCCCTAAGCAGATGAACTAAGTTATTCAAGTTCCCCCCTTAGAAATAGAACGGGTTCAGATTTCCTATAAGTCCAGTAGTTTCAATAGTTCAAGGTTCCTATCCATTCTTCCCCCTTTTGAAATCATCGAAAAGATCAATTAACGTATCAAGTAAAGGATATCAAAGGGAAATAAACAATTACGCTAAACCCATGACAGAGACCATAATAGAAACTTAAGGCAGAGACAAATAATGCATTATAAACGTAGCCAAAAGAGTCCATTAGTCATGAGAGCTTAATACATTGTTCAGACACAGAGTAGAGAGAGAGACACACAAGATCACAAAAGAAAACTTTAAGCAGACAAAAGAAAGGATAGAAGAGGGGAGTAGGATCCTAGGGAACTACTAGCACACTGTGTCGTTATAGCACTGGGAACTAGGAGAGACGTTCCTATGGCATGTCAGTGGCCTCCTCTTCATCATCCTTCTTGTCGTCAGTTCCTTCATCCTGGCTTGTGGCCTGATTTGCTCCAGTTGCATCCTCCCAGGTTTTCTGAAGCACCTCCACCAGACTGGAAACGGCAGCTCTAGTTTTCCCCAATTCATTTACTTGATCACGAAGGGCAACTGATACAGCATGGGAACCATCTGTGATAGCTTTTTCAATACGACCCAGAGAAGTTAGGATCGCAGAGGAGTCTTGAGTGGGGTAGAGCGGTGGCAGAGAGCTTGGGGAGGCTTGGGAACTGGCCTTTTCCTTAGGCGGATCAACTTGAGTTTCAGAGGGAGTGGCCTAGTGATCTTTGGTTGATCTTTGGTTTTGAGTTTTCTTACTGTGGCAATGGTGAGGAACTTGTTGTAGGCGGTTTCAGGGAAGTCATCAGGATATTGGTTGAGCATGGAGAGAAGTTGTTTGATGAGGTGAGGGAAGGGCATGGCATAGGATTCATGAGACTTACAGAACTGCATATGGGTCAACACTATCCTGGGGAGATCAAATTGGTCACCAGACAAAATCTTATCCATGAGAATTGCATCAGTGATGAGAACTGTGGCTCTGTGCTCCTGCCTGGGAACCAAATTTCTGATGAGCCAGAAGTGCAACAGCTTGTTGGAGATGGAGAGTCCCTTAGTTTGCAGGATCTTTGGAGTGTCGCCATCATAGAGCTTGGTTACCACCTCAGTCTTGGTTTTGTAGCCTTTTCCTTTGGGCCATGTCTTATTTTGGTGCAAAATGCCAAAGCCTGACCTGTGCTCAATCCCTAGAGCGGAGGCAATGATGCTGGGGGACAGAGGATACATAATTCCCTTCCACTGAATGATGGCCTCGTTGCAGAGAGAGTTTTCTTTGGCTAGAACAAAGGTCATGGACTGGTAGAAGAGGCGCACGACTTCGTCGGAGACTGAGAAGGGTTCCACCAAGATCTGGTCCCATCCTTGGTACTGGAGCATAGAGTGAAACTCACTGAGGGCTTCATCGAATTGATCTTCATCTTCTTCCTCTAGGGTTTGGGTCCAGAACTCCTTTTCGATAATGAGTGGCTTGAGTATCTTCCTCTTAGAGAAGGAGGAAGACACTTGTCCCAGAGAGGAGGAAGAAAGGGTGGCGGATTTGGGCTTTTTTGAGGCAGGATTATAAGGATTGAAGGCAAAGAAAGTTAGATGTTCGAACCTGACTGGAGGCTTGATGGTTCTCCTTTCTCTATTTGGAGCTAGAGCATTTGATGTGGAGGTGTTTTGATTTGAACATTCAGCTTCTGCTTCTGTGTTGGGATCACCTTCTCCATTGAAGAACATGTGAGAGGATGAATCATTGATGTCTCCACAGGTGTTGTCTTCATGTTCATGGTTCCTAGAAATGGATTGTTGTTGATTATCCATGGGAACTGGTGGAGGAACAAGTGGGGGATTTTTTGCAGCAGGGAAGGAACTGGGTAGTGTGATGTCTTCATCTGAATCTTCTTGAGGAGGTTTGGGAAATTGATCTTCAAAGGAACTGATGGTGTTCTGCACATTTCTACCAAGTGATTTTTCATTAAAAATAACATGAACACTTTCTTCTACCCTTTTGGTCCTTTTGTTGAAGATCTTGTAGGCCTTACTGCTTGATACATATCCAATGAAGATCCCTTCATTACTCCTTGGGTCAAATTTGCCAAGATTGTCATTTCCATTATTGTGCACAAAGCACTTGCATCCGAACACCCTAAGATGTGAAATGTTGGGAACCCTTCCTCTTAGAAGTTCATAGGGTGTCTTCTCTGTGATTGGGTGAAGCATAGCTCGATTGATGATGTAGCAGGCTGTGTTGATTGCCTCAACCCATAATGATTGAGAGAGTCCACTTGAGATGAGCATCGTTCGAGCTATGTCTTCTAAGGTTCTGTTCTTCCTTTCCACTACTCCATTTTGTTGAGGAGTGTATGGTGCAGAGAAGTTGTGATCAATGTCATGCTCACTGCAAAAGGTTAGAAATTCTCCATTTTCGAACTCGGTATCATGGTCAGAACGGATAGAATTGATGGAACAGTCGAGAGACTTTTCTAACATGGGAACCAGATCCTTAAAACGTCCAATGACTTCACTTTTAGATTTTATGAATATTGTCCAAGTAAAATGAGAGAAGTCATCGACGAGAACAAAGATATACATGTTTCCTCCTAGGCTTTGAACTCTCATGGGTCCACAAAGGTCCATGTGAATGAGTTCAAGAGGCCTTGAGGAGCTTACCATATTTTTGGATTTAAAGGAACTCCGAGCTTGTTTTCCTCTTACACAGTCTGAGCATGGTTCCTCAGATTTGCCACTTAACTTTGGGAGGCCTCTGACTAGCTCCTTTGAGTGTAACTTTTGGATCAATTTCGTGCTAGCATGACAAAGACGTTGATGCCACAAGTCCGTTTGATCATTCACAGTTGAGAGACAGAGTTTCTCCTTGGGAACGAAGGATGGGTCAACAACATACACATTGTTGAGCCTTTTACCTTTTAAGATGATTTGTCCCGAGGAGTCAAGGACAGTGCATTCATTTGATTTGAATCTGACTTCATTGTCTCCTTGATCACACAGTTGTAACACACTAATTAGATCAAAGGCAAGATTATCAACAAGGTGGACTTTATTTCCATTAATGTGGTCATTGAGTTTCACAGTTCCTATTCCACAAAATTTCCCCTTGCTTTTGTCTCCAAAGGAGATGTTCCCTCCTTGGATGGGTTGAAGAGAGGTCATTTGATTTCTTCTTCCGGTCATATGGCATGAGCAACCACTATCAATGTACCATAATCGAGGTTGCCTCTCTTCTTTCTGCACACAAGGGAACTAAGACTTTTGAACCCAGTGAAGCTTGGCTTTACTGGGGGATTAGCATTGCGAGTCTATGAATGACCAGGGAACTGGTTCCTATCATGGTAATAAGCTCTTTTCTCATTTTCAAAGTTCCTTTTCTTAGGACAATCAGTGTTGTAACGACCATTCTTTCCACAATAGTAACACAAGCGATTGTAAGCAACATGTCCATATTTTCCCTTTCCGGGCCTAAAAGGTTTCTCAGTTTTTTTGTTGTTGAAATCAACATTGTTTCTAACCTTATCTTGAGCCATGTCCACATACCTTTTGTGAGCAAAGGAATTAGTGAACCACTTGTCTTCAGGGAAAGCTTTCTCCTTTCCCTTAGGTTCCCTCTTTGGACTTTGAGAACTTTCATTGAGACGCTTGGAAACCTCAGCCTTGTTCTCAAGAACCATGATCTTCTCTAATAGGAATTGATTCCTATCTCGAGAAGTGACAATAGCAGTACTGAGGTTCTCATTCATCTCAATAAGTTCTCGTCTAGCCTTTTCATCTTCAGCATCATTATTGGCCTTGTTATCAATATATCCAATTCCATGACGTTGTCTCACAAAGACAGTTTGATTGATCGTTTTTTCATTTATAGAGTCAGTGAGAATGTCTAACCTATAAATTATAGATTGAAGCATATCATTTCCAGGTAGGTTATCATGCATAGGAACTTTAACAGAGTCTATGCTAGTTTCATCAAAAGATTTGCAGATTTTAAGGTGACTAGCATGCATATTTCTAATATCAATGAGTTTGGAGTGAGTTTCAGCTAGGTCTTTCTCAGTTTCATCAAGTTTCTTACTCCACACAGAATTCTCAACAGTCAAGCAAGCAATTTCATCTTCACAATCATCAATTTTTTGTTGAAGGGAACTGGTTTCGTTTCCTAGTTTCTTTATGATCTTTAGAAGTTGTTTCTTATCACAATCAACTAGAGTTTTTAGGAAGTCGTCAGAAGTTACATCAAGGTCTTCTGAGTCGCTTGAATCTCCTTTTGCCATGAGACATCTTCCTTCAGAGAAACCACTCAGATCCAGTTCCTCATCTGAGTCTTCTCCCCATGAGGCCACAAGAGCCTTCTTCCTCTGAGGTCTTTCATCTTCTTTGGAGTCTTCCTTGTTGGGATAGTTCTTAGCGTAGTGTCCCTTTTCTTTGCACTCATAACAGGAGACTTCTTTGAGATCTCTCCTTGGTCCATTGTGAGAGGAACTGCCCTTTTGGAACCTTCCCTTCACAAAGAATTTTTTGATATTCTTTGTGAAGAGAGCTGTAAGTTCGTCCTCCTCTTCTTCTAGGTCTGAGTTCTCCTGCTCCATCTCAAGCCTTGAAAAGGCTTTGGAGATCTTGAGGGCAATTCCCTTCTCCAGTTTCTTGTCGGTATTGGCTTTGATGTGTTCTCCTTCTTCAACCTCCAGTTTCCCTATGACCTGAGTCAAGGGAAGAGATTGGATGCCTGGAGTATTCTTCATGATTCCCTTGATGAGGGTGAACTTAGAGTTGAGTCCATTGATAACCACCAGTGACTTGGAGACTTCATCGAGGTTGACTCCAGCCATTGTTAGCTTTCCAATCAGCTTGTTGAACCGAGAGTAGTATTCTGAGATGGTTTCAGTTTTCATCATTTTGAAGGTGTGATATTCTCCTTCCAAAGCAAACTTCCTGCTTTGCTTTAGTTCATCACTTCCTTCATGCATATCTTTGAGTGCTCTCCACATCTCCTTTGTCGTCTTGATTCCTATGACTTTATCCATGTCTTCTTTGTCCAGTCCATTGAGAATGAACTGTCTAGCCTTGGCATTCTTTTCCATGATGACATAGTGCTCAGGTTTCCAGTCTTCTTCCTTCTGGTTGAGATCGACATAGCCATCTCCATTTTCGACTATCCTCCAGCATTAGTAGTCGTTGGTCTTTACGTGGCTTTCCATGCACTTTTCCCACCATGTTTCTTCTCCCTTCTTTCGAAGATGTGGCTTGTTGGTGGAGATTCCGAGCTCAAACTTGCTTGGCTGAGACATGATCTGCAAACTTAACAAAGATCTAGAGCTTTTTCTGCTCTGATACCAATTGTAGGATCGTGATTGTTAGATTAATAATCAGGGAACTGAGAATACAGTTTACAGTTCCCTTCACAGCGGAAATAAACAATCAACTAAATGAACAAGTTCCTTATAGTGGAAACCTTCGATTGCCAACTAGCAATCTAGGATAAAAACCACTACCTTTCTTCCGAAAGGATTTCAAGGTCTACTTCTTGATTTCTTATCACTTCGGTTACAGCTTATCCTAGGAACAAACACACAGTTTCTTTGTCTTACACACAGTTAGACAATCCTAGATAACTTAACATAAAGTATAATCAATCCAAGAAGCAGTCCTAAGCACTAAGGAACTAACTCACTTACAGTCACAGGAACTAGCACACAACTCTTTGATTCCTTGACTGATTCCTCTTGATCTTGTTCTGATTTGATGATCTTGTTGAGAACTTCACACTATGATATTTGCTATGGAGTGTGATTCTAGTAGTTGTGCTTGAAGATAACAGCAGAGCTTATCTTTCTTATATAGTGGATTCTCGAGGTTGGATCTTCTATTGGTTCCCACAGATCAAGCTTGCCCTAGGATGTGTGGTAATCATTGATTCACGCTGTCTTTGACATGTACCAACAACCTAGGCAGCTCAGAATCCACTTTGGTTGGTCAACTGCTTCAGCCAAGTCTGCCAAGTCGTTGTCCAACTCCTTTCGTCCGAGGTTCAACAATCTGGACACTTTGGAACTGTCCTCTGGATGGTGACAGCTTTATGACAGGTCGCTTTCAACAACCTTTGTCCGAGGTTCGGCATTCTAGGCATCTTGGAGTTTTGCTCTGGATGGTGGCAGACTTTTGGAAGCTTCGCTCAAGTCGATTTCACCATCTTTTGTCCAAGGTTTGGTGTTCCCAGATTTCTCGGGAAAATCAACATCACGTGTTGGATTTCTGGGCACACCTGGGTTCCTTTGGCTTGCTTGTTTGGTTTCTTTATCTTGTTTGGCTTCCATGGTTCCAACAACTGTCATGTGGTTCCTCTAAACACATCTTTGAGATAAAATATTAGTATCAAAATATTTGTCATCTTCAAAAGTAGAAAAACTGAGGAAAGGAACTCTCAGGGGAACCGAAGTTCCAGAGTTCTGTTTCCTAACATCTGGAAGCCAACATTGTGAACTAGAGAAAATTCGGGTCGGAATCGAGCTAATACCAGTGGTGCCTGAAGCTCGTTGAAGACCGTACAGTTGGATTTGAAATCCTTTAGAAGACGTTGCGTTTCAGTGCACGGTCGTGCACTCGGTGATTTTTCCTTGCACGACCCAGACCAAGACCGTGCATCTCAATGCACGGACCATGCGTTTCTTCTGCATACAGTGTTGGACCGTGGACTTGTTCGTGCGTTTTTCGCATGGACCGTGCAGTTGTTTCTGATGATTGTTGATGGCTGTGCAATGGACCGTGCAGTTTATGCACGGTCCGTGCGCGCGCGGTGCGTTTTACCCGGGATGATTCTTTTTTTTGGAAACTTTTTATCGAATGTATAAATACTTCTTATGAGATTTTATTAGGGATCTTTTGCCACATTTTCTAACTTTCTAGATCTAATTGTTTGCCTCCTTTGAAGATTTCAAATTTGGAGATTGTTCTACTGGATTCAAGACTAATTTTCTCTTTCTCTTCAATCTTCTTTATGATATCCATCGTTAATATGATTTATGTGATTGTCCTTGCAATTATGTCTAACTAATTCCATATTTCTAGGGTTGGGGTGATCTCAACTATGCGTAGGTAGACATTTTTTATATTTGCCTGAATGGAAACCTGAAACTTTGTTGATTCATTCCTAGTGTGCTTAATGCCTTAGTAGCTTATGCGAAATGGATCCTATTAAGGTTTGAGACCGAGAGGTGATAATGTTAATAGGTAGTCATATAGGGTTTGAGACTGAGAGGTAATAACTTCTATTGGATTCCTAGGAATTGAACCCGATATTTTATTATTGCAAGAGCGTCTTAAATTCTCTTGTGGATTAATAACTACCATAGAAACCCTAAGATTAGAGTGGATTTAGCAAGTTACGAGAGTGGATGTTAGTTCAGTTTGTCATTAAATTCTAAGTGCCCAAAGGGTCTAAATCTTAACTAGCAAGTCATGAGAGTGGATGTTAATTGAATCTAGGCACATTTACTATCATCCGAGAGGAATTAGTAATTACCTAAGCTAGTTACCTTCAACAAAGGCATGCTAAATTCAGACATTTATCTAGTTGAGTCTACTGAAGCATAGTTGTATAGATCCCTTGCCTTAGAAGCTTCCCTCTATCGCTTTACAACAATCTTTTGCATTCTTTGTTTCTTCCTTAGTTATTAGTTAAACTCAAAAATATCTCATTTTAAGGCTTAGCTTACCAATAATAGTCACAATCGATACTACATAGTCCTCATGAGAATGATACTTAAAAACTAAACTGATCTCATACATTTGTGGGTAGGTTTTGGTCCTATCAAGTTTTTGACGTAGTTGCTTGTGACTATTGCTAGTATCAGTTGTTTTTTTACAACTGGTTCAACTAAGTCTTTGTTTTAATTTTGATTGTCTTTGGTTTCAGGTTTGTTATATTTTGATGTGAAGTGTCCTGAGCGCTGATTATCTCAATAACTATGATCCCGAACCTGAGCGTACTTTTCATTTAAGAAGAAGGCAACAACGGGAAGACAAAGAACAAGCAATGTCTAACGACAGACAAGAGAACGATAATGCTCAGTAGCTTCAGGTTTGTAACATCCCAGGCCAAGCTACCCCAGCCACCAAGCCGCACAGCCACCCAACGGTGTCGGCGCCGGTACTGGTGCCGCCTGGTTGTCCAAGGGCATGCAGCCCACACACCCAACCCTTCCCCCATTTAAATGGGTAGGTTGTTGCCCACGGGGATCGAACCCGAGACCTTTAGATACAAGGGCAATGCCTTACCACTTGTATCACCAATTGCGCTGCAGCACAATTGGTGATACAAGTGGTAAGGCATTGCCCTTGTATCTAAAGGTCTCGGGTTCGATCCCCGTGGGCAACAACCTACCCATTTAAATGGGGGAAGGGTTGTGTGTGTGGGCTGCATGCCCTTGGACAACCAGGCGGCACCAGTACCGGCGCCGACACCGTTGGGTGGCTGGGGTAGCTTGGCCTGGGATGTTACAAAAAAGTACACTTTATGTTGGTGCCTGACCTTGCCGACTACGGGCTTGACAGACACCCCGACACTGCCATCTTTAACAGGCCTGCAGGCCGTGTACCCCAACCCTTCCCCCAACTGGGTAGGTTGTTGGTGAGAGTCGAACACGAGACCTCTCCACCCTTTATCAAGCGCCTAAGCACTTTGATACCAATTGTACTGCAGCACAATTGGTATTCACTCCTTGTGGGGAGTGGATAAAGGGGAGAGGTCTCGTGTTCGAGCGCTCCCAACAACCTGATGGAACTGGCCACCATTAATTTGGTGTAGGCCACCAGAGATGGGTTGGAGTACATGGGTTGCGGCTCATGGAGTGTCTCATGTTGGGCTAGGCCCGTGGCTTGAGCACTCACATAAAAGTGTACTTTTATGTAATACCACAGTCATTTGGGCCGGCCCATCACAGGGCTGCAGCCCATACACCCCAACCCTTCCTTGTTGGCTCCAAGCCCAAAGGCTCAGCCATTTAATCAAGAGGTTGTTCGTGAGTCTCGAACTCGAGACCTCACGCTTTAACAAGAAGCCTTGCGCTCTCTTGTCACCAATTGCGCTGCAGCGTAATTGGTGACAAGAGAGCGCAAGGCTTCTTGTTAAAGCGTGAGGTCTCGAGTTCGAGACTCACGAACAACCTCTTGATTAAATGGCTGAGCCTTTGGGCTTGGAGCCAACAAGGAAGGGTTGGGGTGTATGGGCTGCAGCCCTGTGATGGGCCGGCCCAAATGGCTGTGGTATTACATAAAGCCTCTCCAGCGCAATTGGTAACAAGTGGGCGTTAGGCCGCTTGTTAAAGCGTGAGGTCTCGTGTTCGAGACTCACGAACAACCTCCCAGCCATGGAGATTTGGTTGGGGTACATGGGTTGCGGCCCATGGATAGAGAAATGGCTGGCCCAATAAGGTCGGAGCCCCTCTCATTCAAAGTGTACTTTTTTGTAACATCCCAGGCCAAGCTACCCCAGCCACCCAACGGTGCCGGCGCCGGTACTGGTGCCGCCTGGTTGTCCAAGGGCATGCAGCCCACACACCCAACCCTTCCCCCATTTAAATGGGTAGGTTGTTGCCCACGGGGATCGAACCCGAGACCTTTAGATACAAGGGCAATGCCTTACCACTTGTATCACCAATTGTGCTAACCAGGCGGCACCAGTACCGGCGCCGGCACCGTTGGGTGGCTGGGCGGCTTGGTGGCTGGGGTAGCTTGGCTTGAGATGTTACAAGGTTGCCCCAATGACGTTGGGTGAATATGTGATGCCAAATCACCTTGGCTATATTTGTGGTGTGGTCCGACCTCCTGTACCGACCCAAAATTTTGAGCTGAAACCTTTTCTGATCAACATGGTTCAACAAAATTAGTTTGCTGAGAATCCACACCAGCATATGAGTATTTTTACAAAGCTGATGGACATAGTGAAGATTCATGAGGTGTCACAAAATGCGCTTATGTTGCGTGCTTTCTCATTCTCTCTACGTGACATGGATAAGGCTTGGTTCAAGGTCATGCCTCAAGGGTCTATAACAACTTGGGATGAGTTAGGCAAGGTCTTCCTCAACAGTTACTTCCCACCCAAGAAGACTGTTGAAATGAGGAATCAGATTACTGCCTTTCACATGAAAGATGGGGAATTTTTCTTTGAGGGGTGAGAGAGATTCAAAGAGCTGCTGATGTTTTGCCCCCATCATGGACACCCTAAATAGAGTCTACTACGTGTCCTCTATAATGTTGTTAATAGTTCTACCAGACTAATAATTGATGTTTTAGTAAGTGGTAGAATTATGAGCATGGAGGTTGATGATGCTTGGAACTTGATTGAGAGTACTGCTCCACACTCTCATTATTATAATGATACATACTCGCTCTACTTCTAGCTCCAAGAGGTTTGCATGCATGTGTGAGGTTAATTATAAGACACACCACGAAGCTCAGATAGATGTTATGGCTCAGGAAATCAAGAGATTGAGTAAGTTGGTGCAAAAGTCTCAAGGACAGGGTGCATGACAATCCACACACATTGTTCTAGTGTAGCCTATCAATTTTGTGGAGAAGGTGATCACACTATATATTCCTGCCATCTTTTTGTTGCCTAGAATGAGTCTTAGGGAGAAGCGAACTACATGAATAACTTCAACTGGGGTACTACTGTACTAGGAATGATCTATATTCTAACACATATAACCCTAGTTGGAAGAATGATCCAAATTTCTCCTATAGGAATGATGAGGCCAACAAATACCATCGCATGGGTTCCAACCAAGAGCTTTTCAACCACAAAATCAAGCCCATGTTCAATCGTCTGGGAACCCTACATTAAAGTCCATGTCTAAGAAGGTTGATAGTGTTGAGGGTCAAATGGCACAACTTGCTTTGCATGCACCAAGGCCACTTGGTCAACTTTCAGGCCAAACTGAGGCAAATCCAAAAGGACAAATCAATTTTGTGTCCTTGAGGAATGGAAGACAGGTTGAAGATCCAAAGGTTGTGGATCCTAAGCAGAAGAGCAGAGTTTCTACAGAGCCTGAAGAAGTTGTAGCTCAAGAGAATGAGCTGAAAATGGAGCCCAAATATATGCCACCGCCAGCTTATAAGTCACCTCTTCCATTCCCACAGAGGAGAGCTCAATGTAACATCCCAGGCCAAGCTACCCCAGCCACCAAGCCGCCCAGCCACCCAACGGTGTCGGCGCCGATACTGGTGTCGCCTGGTTGTCCAAGGGCATGCAGCCCATACACCCAACCCTTCCCCCATTTAAATGGGTAGGTTGTTGCCCACGGGGATCGAACCCGGGACCTTTAGATACAAGGGCAATGCCTTACCACTTGTATCACCAATTGTGCTGCACCCATTTAAATGGGGGAAGGGTTGGGTGTGTGGGCTGCATGCCCTTGGACAACCAGGCGGCACCAGTACCGGCGCCGGCACCGTTGGGTGGCTGGGCGGCTTGGTGGCTGGGGTAGCTTGGCCTGAGATGTTACAAAAAAGTACACTTTTATGTGAGTGCTCAAGCCACGGGCCTAGCCCAACATGAGACACTCGCATGGGCCGCAGCCCATGTACCCCAACCCATCCTTGGGGGCTACTCCAAATTAAATGGAAGCCATTAGCCAAGAGGTTGTTGGTGAGAGTCGAACACGCGACCTCTCCACCCTTTATCCACTCCCCACAAGGAGTGAATACCAATTGCGATGCAGCACAATTGGTATCAAGGTGCTTAGGCGCTTGATAAAGGGTGGAGAGGTCGCGTGTTCGACTCTCACCAACAACCTACCCAGTTGGGGGAAGGGTTGGGGTACACGGCCTGCAGGCCTGTTAAGGATGGCAGTGCCGGGGTGTCTGTCAGGCCCGTTGTCGGCAAGGTCAGGCACCAACATAAAGTGTACTTTTTTGTAACATCTCAGGCCAAGCTACCCCAGCCACCAAGCCGCCCAACCACCCAATGGTGCCGGCGCCGGTACTGGTGCCGCCTGGTTGTCCAAGGGCATGCAGCCCACACACCCAACCCTTGTATCACCAATTGTGCTGCAGCGCAATTGGTGATACAAGTGGTAAGGCATTGCCCTTGTATCTAAAGGTCTCGGGTTCGATCCCCGTGGGCAACAACCTACCCATTTAAATGGGGGAAGGGTTGGGTGTATGGGTTGCATGCCCTTGGACAACCAGGCGGCACCAGTACCGGCGCCGGCACCGTTGGGTGGCTGGGCGGCTTGGTGGCTGGGGTAGCTTGGCCTGGGATGTTACACTCAAGCCCAACTGGATCAGTAGTATGGGAAATTTGTGGAGGTACTGAAGAAGGTATATATCAATATTCCTTTCACTGATGCTCTTAAACATATGCCAACCTATGTGAAGTTCTTGAAGGAGATTTTGTCCAACAAGAGGAAGATGGATGACTACCAATCGATCTCCTTGAGCCAAGAGTGTAGCGCTCTCATTCAGAATAAATTGTCTCATAAGATTGAAGACCCTGGTAGCTTTTGTAACCTTATGGCCATTGGAAATAGCACCTACAATGCTTTGTGTGATTTGGGGGCCAGAGTAAGTTTGATCTCGCTCTCCATATGCAAGAAGTTAGATTTGGGAGAGTCAAGACCACTAAGGATGACTCTTTTCATGGCTGATAGATCCATTGTGCGCCCGGTAGGTATTTTGGAGGGCATTCCTATCTAGATAGGTAAGTTCTACATTATTGTTGATTTCATTGTCATTGATATTGAGACTAATTTTCTTGTACCTATTATCTTGGAAAGACCTTTTCTAGATACTACAGGTACACTCATTGATGTTAAGCATGGGGTTCTTTCCTTTACTATTAGGGATGAGAAAATTGAGTTTAATTTTTCCAAAGCTATTAAACAGCTTGTTTTTAAGGATGATAGTTGTAACGTAGACCAAGAAGCTCAAGAGTCTATGATGTTTGTCATCACTAAAGACCCTTTGGAGCTTTGCATGACTAAGAGTGTGACTCGAGATGAAAAGGATGAGCTACTTGATGATGTAGTTCAAGATTTGGAGTCCACAAGAGAGTTCCATGGGGCCATTGTTGAGGCCCTGAAAAATAGATGATCTAGACTCTAAGCCAGAGTCTAGAGATGCACCAAGGTCAAGTTGAAGCCAGTACCACCCATGTTGAGGTATGAGTTCCTAGGACTCAATTCTACATATAATGTGATTGTTAATGCTAATCTAAGTGAAGCTGAAATTGAGAAATTACTACATGAACTTAGATTGCATAGAAAAGCATTAGGATATTGCATTGATGACCTGAAAGGAATTAGTCCCCCAATGTGCATGCATAGGATCTTGATGGAAGATGATAATAAGCTATATATTGAGCATCAAAGAAGACTTAACCCAAACATGAAAGAAGTTGTGAAAAAAGAAGTGTTGAAATTGTTAGATGCGAGCATTATTTATCCTATTTCTGATAGTGAGTGGGTTAGTCTGGTTCATATGATGCCTAAGAAAGGGGGTATTACTGTTGTGGAGAATGAGAAAAATGAATTGATTCCTACTAGGACAATCACGTGTTGGAGAATGTGCATTGACTACAAGAAATTGAATAACGCAACCCAAAAAGATCATTTTCCCCTTCCTTTCATTGACCAGATATTAGAAAGGTTAGCTAAGCATCGCACTTCTGCTATTTAGATGGTTATAGTGGATTCTTCCAAATCCTTATCCATTGTGATGACCAAGAGATGACCACATTCACATGCCCTTATGGAACGTTTGCATATAGAAGGATGCCTTTTGGTTTGTGTAATGCTCCTGCTATCTTTCAGAGATGCATGATGTCCATTTTTTCTAATTTGATTGAGGACATTATGGAGGTGTTTATGGATGACTTGTGTGTATATGGTGCTTCTTTTCAAGCTTGTTTGTCTGACTTGTCACGAGTTTTACAGCGGTGTGAAGAAGTCAACTTAGTCTTGAATTGGGGAAAATGTCATTTCATGGTAAGTGAATGTATTATTTTGAGTCATGATGGATGACAGCCCCCATTGACCTCCATCAACACCTTGGCCGACCGCAGCTTACCTAATCCATCGCTTGGTTGGTCGCCGCTCACCTCGACGCCATGACATCAAGGGCGTCGACGCCATGGCACGTGGACATCGGCGCAGCCAATTCCACACCTATCCGAGCCTTAAGATCTTATCCTATTTATTTTAGTATTTGCTTCATGTTTTAGACTTGCCTTAGTGGATGTGAAGGACCATTTGCATATGGGCCTCAATCCAAGGCCCATTAGTGGCTTCTTCTTTGTTGGCTAAAATGCCATGGTATTTAAACTCTCTTGTTAGTTCATTTGTAACTAGTTGAAGATTTTAAGAGTGGATTATTATCCTTAGGTTGAGGAATACCTCCCTAAGGCCTCCACTTATCTATCAACTCAAAGCTTGTTCAATCTCCTTCCTCTTTCTCTCAATCTCTCACGTTTCTCTCAAGCAACTACTCTCTTGATCTTGTCTAAGGAGAAGCCAGCCAATGAACCTCCTCTAGAGGTTCCCTTGGCCCCTTTTCTCCCCTCGGCTAGCCAAAGCACCCCCTCGATTGGCCCCTTGCTCATCTCGGTTGCCCAAGCTCTTTCTCTCTTGCTTCCGCCTTCAATCTATCTTCAAGGAGCTTCAAGAGCCAGCTGGAGCCCCAAGGAGAAGCTCAAGCCTACTTGTGCCACGGTCCGGAGCTCAAGCTAGGGAAACAAGGAGAAGCTCAAGCCTACTTTGCTTCATGGTTTAGACTTGCCTTAGTGGATGTGAAGGACCATTTGCATATGGGCCTCAATCTAAGGCCCATTAGTGGCTTCTTCTTTGTTGGCTGAAATGCCATGGTATTTAAACTCTCTTGTTAGTTCATTTGTAACTAGTTGAAGATTTTAAGAGTTGGATTATTATCCTTAGGTTGAGGAATACCTCCCTAAGGCCTCCAACTTATCTATCAACTCAACCATCCAATCAATCTCTCTTTCTTTCTCTCAAATCTCACGCATCCCTCTCAAACAATCAAGTTCGTGTTCTTGCTCCAAGAAGAAGCCAGCCAAGGAACCGCCTCTAGAGGTTCCCTTAGCCCCTTGCTTTCCTCGGCTAGCCAAGCACCACCCTCGGCTGGCCCTTGCTTCTTCTGGGATTCCCAAGGTCTCCTCTTGCTTCCGCCTTCAAGTCTTCCTCAAGGAGCCCTCAAGACCAGTCGGAGCCCAAAGAGAAGTTCAAGCCCTCTCTTGTGCCACGATCTGGAGCTCAAGCTAGTGAGACAAGGTATCTAACCCCTTGTTTCACATCAATTGGTATCAGAGCTCAAAGGCCAAGTTAAGTTCTTTTTCTTCTCAATTTTTCTTTTCTCTTTTCATGCTTGTTAGTCTTTATTCTGCCCCCTCCAAAAATCGCCTCCAAAAACCAAGAAAAACTCGCCCGCCACCACGCCGCTGCCACCTGCCACCTTGTCGTCGCCTCACACCACCCTACAGCCACCATATCTTTCCTCCATGGCCGGCCATGTCTTCCACCTCCCTTGCTAGCTTCCTTTTGATTTTCTTACCCATTGTGTGTGACTTAACTATACTTGGAAGGGACCAAAGTTGCTTTCCCTCTTTTCCCATTTGGCTTACTTAGGCTTTTTGGGTAAATGCCAAACTTTGACTCTTGGGCTGACTTGCTTGGGTAGAGAGCTAGGAAGCTTCCTTGTGGGGTTCAAAAAGGTGGAAACAAAAGTGGCAAACAAACAACATCTCTTTCTCTCTTCCAAGGCTTTGTCACACACACCAAAAGTGGCATTGCCCATCTCTTTTTCCCCTTGTTGTCGCCCACTCAGCTCAAAAACTGTATGGGCCCTCTCTTCCATTCAATTCAAGGCCATTACATTCCATTAGGCCTCCACATCAAACACAAAAAGAAAAAGCCAAAGGAAAAGAAAAGAGGCCCAAGAAAAAGGCAAAGGCCCACTTCAAAAAAAAAGGGAAGAAGCATTGCATTAGTTCATCAAGTTGGTTGGGCCACAACACAAGTTACAACATTTCGTGGGCTCTCCCAATCACTTGGCAACATGGGCCACTAAGCTTGCCCCTCCATTTTCTTCTCTTGCCACTTCACATTTTCTACCCCACGACCCACATGGCATCCCACTCCCTCTCTTCCCACACTTGCCACTAAAGTTTTAAAGGTTGGGGTCCCTAAATAGCCTAAGTCATTCAAATTGGAAAGATTGGAAGTGCCTAAGTTCTAATCAATTCTTGCAAGTTAACATGCTACAACGACCTTGTGCTTTCTTCTTAAGCCTTATTCTCGTGAATTTGTTTTGATTGTCTTAGGCTTAGCTTGCTATCCCTCTATTGGTGTGATTGCATTGGTTGCCTAGAACTTTGACTTGCTTTGCCTTATTGCTTGTCTTGCAATGGTTTTGATTGTCTTAGGCTTAGCTTGTCTTAGGCACTTCCAATGATGGATGCCATCCCCCATTGACCTCCATCAACACCTTGGCCGACCGCAGCGTACCTAAGTCATCGCTTGGCTAGCCGCCGCTCACCTCGACGCCATGACATCAAGGACGTCGACGCCATGACACGCCATGGCACGTGGACATCGGCGCAGCCAATGCCATACCTATCTGAGCCTTAAGCTCTTATCCTAATTATTTTAGTGTTTGCTTCATGTTTTAGACTTGCCTTAGTGGATGTGAAGGACCATTTGCATATGGGCCTCAATCCAAGGCTCATTAGTGGCTTCTTCTTTGTTGGCTGAAATACCTCCCAAGGCCTCCACTTATCTATCAACTCAAAGCTTGTTCAATCTCCTTCCTCTTTCACTCAATCTCTCACATTTCTCTCAAGTAACTACTCTCTTGATCTTGTCTAAGGAGAAGCTAGCCAGGGAACCTCCTCTAGAGGTTCCCTTGGCCACTTGCTCCATCTCGGCCAGCCCTCAAGCCTCACTCTCGGCTAGCCCCTTGTTCGTCTCGGCTTCCCACGGTTTTCTCTTGCTTCCGCATTCCATCCACCCTCAAGGAGCCTCAAGAACCAGCTGGAGCCCCAAGGAGAAGTCTAAGCCTTCTTGCACCACGATCCGGAGCTCAAGCTAGAGAGACAAGGGCATTCAACCCCTTGTTTCACATCAAGTCACCTGGTTTATAATCGTGGTATTGAGGTTGACAGGGCCAAGATTGAGATCATATAGAAGATGTCACTTCATACTTCGGTTAAGAGAATAAGGAGTTTCCTTGGACATGCATGCTGTTATAGAAGGTTCATTAAGGATTTCTCTAAAATTGATAAGCCTCTTACTAATCTGATGTTAAAGGATGTTTCCTTTTAATTTTCGAAGGAGTGTCTTGATTCGTTTTGCAAGTTGAAGTATGCATTGATTTTAGCTCTAATTATGCAACCCCTTAATTGGGATCTCCCCTTTGAGATCATGTGTGATGCTAGTGACTATGTTGTGGGAGTTGTTTTGGGACAAAGGAAGGACATGAAGCTTCATGCCATATACTATGCTAGTAGGGCTCTTGATGAGGCTCAAGTGAATTATGCTACTACTGAGAAAGAGTTGCTAGATGTGGTGTTTGCTTTTGAGAAGTTTAGGTCCTATTTGGTGGGTGCCAAGGTTATTGTGTACACTAATCATGCTGCTATCAAGTATCATTCGAGTAAGAAGGAAGTCAAGCCTAGACTGATTCGATGGATCCTTCTTCTTCAAGAGTTTGATTTGAAGATCGGGGATAAAAAGGGCACAAAAAACTTGGTGTTGACCATCTTTTCAAGTTGACTCAAGAGTTGTATTTCTGAGGAGGTAGAGAATGTTATTACTCATTGTCTCTGGAAACTCAAAAGGATAGTCCATAGCTGACATCTCATATAAATTAGCAGCATTATGAGCATGAGAAGATGAACTCTTGCCAACATTAGAATCCCTAGTACCCTTGTACCAGTCAGGAAAGCCATGAAGTTTGAAACAAGACTCCATAAGATGGCCTTTCATATGACAATGAGAACAAACTCTATCCTTCTAGTCCTTCCTATAATATCTCATTTCACCTACATGATGTCTAGAACCGCCAAGGCATTAGTTTTTGTAGAAAACTGATTGTTAACAAAAGCAGTAATTTCCTTCTGACACTCCACTTGTTGCACAAGATAAAAGACCTTTTTAATAGTAGGTAAGGGATCCATAGACAAAAAAATACTCTAAGCTCCTTTAGAAGGATCACCAAGTCTCATCAAGAGCTGCATAATTCGATTCATGTTTTCACTATCAAGCACTTACTTGAGCAGATTAAATGTACAAGCGTTCAGTGCACCACAAGTACACATCGGATATCCTTCAATACTATGTAATTCCTCCCACTGAGTTTTCAATTTTGAAAAATAATCAACCACTTACAAATTATCTTGGACAATTGAATTCAATTCTCTTTTCAATTGATAGATCATAGGCCTATCTGATTGGTCATACCTTTCAGACAATTTATCCCACAATTGCTTAGCATAATTAACATACATGAAGCTATCAAAGATATTAGGAATCATAGAGTTTATAAGCCAACAACGTACCTTATAGTGAGCTCGTATCTAGAGAGAAAGATCATCAGACCCTGCCATTGGCCTTACACAAGTACCATTAATGAAGCCAAGCTTTTGTTTCACGTTGAACGCCATACGGACATTGCGACTCCAGTTCCATGAAATTGACTCTAGTAAACTGAAGCGTAATAATCTGCGATCCAGGAGTTCAAAATTTGACAAATGAAATGGATCGATGTGAGGACCATGAGATTGTGATTTAAGATTCGGATCACGATCGTGATGAAAAACACCAGACTGAAGACTTACAGACATCTTACTCAAGAACCACAAAGATCAATATGAAAAGAATCAATGAGAAATTAGCAGAAACAAAAGAAATTAGATCAAATTCGACGAAAATGTTGTTGGATTACATTGTGTGCTCTAATACCATGATAAACCTTGAATAAGGCTAGATGAGGAATGAAGAAGAGAGATGAAAGATGAGACTAAATAAGTTGAATCTGGAAAAGCTTTTTTTGGCTCCATTTTTGGTAAAGGGCATGCCTAAATCATCGCAACAAATCACATGTCGAGGTCGTTTTTTAGAAGTCATGTCTAACAAAGTACATATCAGAAGGAGAAGCACTCGTCATTGTAACCGTACGAATGAAGTTTTTGACTGAAGTAGAACTAATATCATGAGTAGCAAGGTAATACTGCTTTGTTGGAGTCCTTGTAGCAATGAAAAACTGAGACCGAATCTAAATAGTTAAGTAAGGAACGAATATCTAATATAATTGTTCGGATTTCATAGTGTATTTTCTAGATTCATTTTATTGAGTTAATGATAGTTAAATTATTACCCTCTAATATTTTTTTTAATTCCTAAGGACATCGCTTTGCTAATACCAATTAAAGTTGCATATGCTTCTGTCTGTAAAATAGACATAATCAAGGATTTGTTTTTCCTCTAAATATATTACATCTCCTTGGTGATTTCGAATAATAAAGGCAATATGAGAAAATTGATTATATCTTATAAACCCGTCAAAGTTTAGTGGCAAGCTGAAGGTGGCTTTTTCCAAATTCTATTGGCAAGAAGCAGTCATTTATTTTCTTAGATGAGCTTTCAGGGGAATTTAAACTTATAGCTTTTCAGTCCTGAAACTGAAGAATGGCTTAGTATGAAGGATTAAAGGGTCGTTGGCCATTGCTTTTGTGAAATATAATTGAGTTATGATAACATCCACCAAATAAAGTATATGAGCTCAGGAGAGGAATTAGATGCTCGAAAGAATCTGGAAAAATTGTTACAGGATTATATTCAAGTGTGTATGCTAACTCAGCTCGTGTGTAACTAACCACCAGCTTAAGAACATAATACTCATTAGTCTTCATGCTTCAGGATTATTAGATCAATTCAGCCACTACGGCATTGATTGAGACTCAAGTAAATGAATTCACTTGGTGATCTTTCCTTCCGTTAAATTTATCCAGTAACTACAAATACAGGGATGGCAAAACCGGGGGATCATTACAAAATACCAGTACAGATTCATCCCAAATTCATCATCAGAGCAGAGCTTAAACAAAACTGTTTATTTTTTGAGGTTATCATAAGCTGAGACAACCGATCTCCAGCCTATGGGATTGATGAATGGGGGGTTAAAACAATATTACAATGAATATATTGTATACGCTTTAAGGGGGTCAGAAGTTCTTCAGTATTTTCTCTGTCAAGACTCCATCCTCAACCAGCGAAGCAGTAACTTCCTGCCAAAACACAGATCTGATGTCAAAACCAAAAAAGGAGAGAAGAGATAATTTAACAGAATGGAACATCACTGGAAATGCTCCTCTGCACATCATCTAGAAATGGTACAATTCTGATTTCCCATTAATCAGGCTATAAAATTCCACTAGGTACTCTGGATGTCATAACTGAAAGCTGGTCTAACTGTCTAAGAACAACCAAACTGACTATGCAAGCATATCATTGTATGAGCTATGACTCTTATGAGCTGATAAATGGAGTAGAAAATTTTAGAAAAATCAATCTAATTATCTCGAAACAAACTCTCAGCTAGCACAAATGGCTTCACCTGTAGGCTCATTGTGTAGCTATGACTCTTATGAGCTATGATAATGCTTAAAATTCATATCTGGAACTTGCAACAAATGAAATAATTAATGAAGCAACATTCAAGCAAATCTATACTGCAGCAGCATGCATGTAGAAAAAACGAGCAGGCTTTGTTTCTTTTCTCTTTCAAATAAACATGGCCCAAATTTCCAGACAAGCAGTAGGTATGAAACCCATCAGCCATTTTACATGAATGTGCATGTAGCATCAAAACATAATATAAAGCATTGATGTTTCCGGGGCATGAAAAAATACCTCAATCATCTGTTTATGGCCACAAAGCACAGCACCAGTAGAACTGGGGCTTGAAATACTTTTGATTTTAGAGAATGCAGCCTGCCAAAGCACAAGCCAACCCAAGCAGTAGGAGAGGATCGTTAGGAGCACAGTTTACGTGACCCCAAAATCATCAGTACATGAAAATTGGGTCAAAATAGTACCTGCACATAGCCAGTTTCACCTGTCCAGTTCCCGTCTGGTTGTGATAACACAGGAACAATTTTAACACCTGAAGATTCCCAAACTTTGAACCTTTCCTACATGTCAACAACCAAACACAATATCCTGAGTCAGCCTACATGCATTTGATCAGAATCATACATTGATACAAGGACTCCACGATCACCTGGTAAGCCATTTTTTGAAGATTTCTAGCTCCGTAAAAAAGCCTCACATCAGACCTCTTCTCAGCACCAAATCCGGACTCAATGAGAGATCTGATTGGGCTGCACAAGACAAAGTGTAGGGAGACGTTTCATTGCAAGGAACACCATTTGATGACACTAGGGCAATTTATGAGTAGAGAAAATAACATGGGCACAAATGACTAGAATTGTAGAAAACACAGATTCATCATATATTCATATCTGTACATCAGTGAAGACAAAAACTGTGGTCTGACAGTAATGGGTAATATCATTACAGATTAATGAACATAAAAGCAATGATAAATTCCAACAAGCATAACATTTCAGCACAATTAACTGCTTCGAGCTTGAAGATAAACGTAGAAAACACGGTACGATATATTATTCAGCACTTCTCTCCAAAGCATCAGAATGCATGTTGATGTTCAATTTAGCAGCATGGGGCATGCAACAAGTAAAAATTATTGAAAATACAGTCCAAGAAACATGATAATATATAATATTCCAGAAGCATGCAAACAGGCATGCTGATAATCAACTACAACATAAAGCAGTTGATTGCCAACTCCACTAAAAACTGCCAAGCATTACTGCCTTAGCTGGTAAAGGAGGCATCCCATGACCTTAAAATTGAAGGTTTTAATCCCCTTTCCCTGTTACAATGGCTTATGGATGAAAAAAAGATATTTGATCTTCATATCAATTAGAGCATGCCTCCAGAATTCTCCAAGAACAGTATTCAGATCTTATATCATAGATAATGCAGGACTGATGTTTCCATTACCATGTTGAATCACCTTGAACAGAAAAACATCTGTCAACCCAATAAAATTGATACTACAAATGACATTGGTGGCAGTAAATTGAGAGATTCAGACCATCATCATACTAGCACCGAATAGATGGGGGGGGGGGATAGAGCAAGACTACATTGTAAAATGGGATATCCTATCTTTTGTAGCTTTCCATCTGTAAGTGAAAATCTGGACGAATGTTGAGAAAGGTAAATAGAATAGGAATTCTATAGGCAAAAGCACACTACTGTAGACCAACTCAGACAGAAGCAGCTAACTGAAATTATACAAAATCAGCAATGATAGCACGGAACTTCAGTAGGTTGACGTGGAATTAGTAGCTAGCTTCCAATTAATATAGCTGATCTTTCATTTCAAGCAACATCACTGAACACAAGAATCTATTGCAGAATCCGGAAAAGATAGACACATGTAAAGCTAAATTTTACCAACTGAATAAAACTCTTGTCCAGAAAACAGAAGAATCACCAGAACAAGCTAGATAAAGCTTCTAGTTCCACTCATAACATAGATAAACAGTTAAACATCCATCAACCCAAAGCCATTCCTGAGTATTGAGATACGAATTTGTATAGCTCGTGTATCATAAGCTATAATCTCATACGACAATAACTAAATGTTTTCTCATCTTGTATGACTCCCTGCAATCGATAGACCTAACAAATGAAAGATCTAAATGAATTATCAGAGAGAATTTTCTTCCCGTAATATCTTTCCATATTTGATCAAGAGCAAACGAGCAATACAGCTACTCTAGCTGGGAAGAAACTGCATTTCCAACAAATATATTGCAATTTCAAAAATATACGAGCGCAATGAAAGAGACTGACCTAATACCAGATCCCGTGGCGAAAATCAAAACTGTATTGTACTCATCAGGAGGAGAAATCCGATCGATATCAAATCCATTCCCCATAACGGCACTCAACTCAATGACATCCCCTTTCCTGAGCCCGCAGAGCAGCTCGGCGGTGGAGCCGGCGACGTTCTTTACAAGAAACTCAAACTCTCCCCTCACAACGGCGTGCGAAGGCGGCGACGCAATAGCCAGAAACGACGGCTTCTCCGCGTCGGGGACGCGGAGCTGGAGGTACTGTCCGGCGCGCGTGTAGGACGCGGCCAGGTCGGGAGCGGAGGAGACGTCGATGGCGACGTGGAAGAGGGAGTCAGCGGCGGATTCGACGAGGGAGAGAGGTGCCGGAATCCAGGCAGCGGTATCCTGCCGGACGGCGGCGGATACGACGGACAGGAGGCGGCGGCTACGGCGGGGGTGGTGGAGGGGGGAGGGGGAGGCTAGGCGGCGTAGGATAGACATGGGAGGGGGGAGGGGACTAACGTGCGCATGGAGATGGAGGGTGGGAGAAGGGGAGAGAGAAATGGACATGGTGGTGAATGTTGGTTGGGAATGAGAGAGAAAGAGCGCCACCGAGTTCGGTGGTGAGAGAAAGATTTCGTCTTGGTGGTGGTGGACGGAAGTGGGCTGTGTGCGAGTTTAGCCCCAGCAGATAACGGTGGGCCCGCAATTTACAGATTTTAGATGTTTACTTTTTGGATGGTGAGTTAAGTAAATGATTTTTTAATAAATTTTTTTTAAAATTAATGGATTTTTAGTAAAAATATATTTTTCTATCTCTTTTTAAATCTTATTCTCTACCTCCTAAATTCTACCCCTTAAATCCTAAATTCTAAATCTCAAAAAATAATATTTTAGAGAGAAAAAAAACAAAAAAAAAACAAAAAAAAATAATAAAATAAATTAATAGGGATAGAAAAAATACATAAAAATTAATATAAATCTCTTTTATTAATTAAAAATTCTTAAATGATCAATGGGCCCAAAATCCTCATTTTTCTCTATAGATAGAGTTTGGGCTCTGGTATGGGCTCGTGAGAATTCCACCAGTGAAACGGGTAAAGTTGTGGGGCTCTTCTGTTCTAATCTTAGATGGGTCCAAAAATCACATTTTTGTCACATGATACAAACGGTTTTTCTTGGAACAAATGAGGCCTTTGCCCCTTTTTTACATTAATATCTTAACATTGTCCTTAAAAAATTCTCGTGTAGAATTTTGACCTCACATACACTTCTATGCTATCACGATCGTTCCT
Organism: Rheum nobile; assembly: GCA_027886185.1. Classification (NCBI taxonomy): domain Eukaryota; kingdom Viridiplantae; phylum Streptophyta; class Magnoliopsida; order Caryophyllales; family Polygonaceae; genus Rheum; species Rheum nobile. The sequence continues at coordinate 574,233 of WOAB01000171.1, forward strand.
CCTTCCTCTCCCACCGCTCCTCCTTAGTCGGTGGCCAAGAGAGTGCGATGAATATAAGCTGCGGAAAGAGATTGAGATCCAGATCCCAGCTTCTTCTCGGTGGTGGTGACGACGGCACTGTGCGTGTGTTGGTGGTCGCCCGACGTCTCGTTCTTATCAACTGGCTAGACGAGTTAGGTATTCGTTCCTCCATTTGAGTGAAATTGGCGTCAGCTGAAAATGAATAAAAAATTGAGGAAGAGATGGAACGGGAGCAAAAACCTGGAGATTGGGAGGACGAAGATGAGCAGAGATTTCGGGCTTGTGCCCGCAAAGTTGGAAGTCACTACAACTTTACAAGGTATGACGATATTAAAATTCAGTAGTGAAGTGATTACTAAGTCATTATATATTTGTATCTTCATATAGGTGTTATTATGTCTATGGATTATAGTAATTCCATTGTAATATTTCTTTGTAGTTCCTCATTTCATGTCCTTGAATTCACTAGAAGTGATAGCTAAGTCATTCTACATTTATATATATATATATAGGAACGCTTCGGTAAAACGGGAATTATGGTAAAACGAAAGTATTAATCTGGAGCGTTGGATGGGTGGTGATGGATGGATGGATAATTGAGCCTTACAATAGATATGATAGGGGTGTAATCACCAAATCTACTCAAATAAGGCTATTAATTAATTTTTTATTAACAAAAAGAGAATTAAAGAGGTTGTTAGATGAGAGAGAAAACACAATCTTTTTCTCTTTCCTAAACCGCTCCTCCATTCACGATCTTTTGTTGTTCTCTCCATTGACGTTCTTTAACCTTCAATCCAGTGGAAGCTCCATCAATTGCTGATTTTCATCTACATGTTCGTGTAACAAAGAAATTCCTGAAGCCTTCGAATATCCCAGTTCACGTTTTGAATGAAACACCATCAATCAGTCTACGTTGGGGATTAATCAACACGAATCAATATGAGTAGAGGTATGAATTTCGATTTTCAATCATATCAAAACCCTAATTCCTCTTCCTCTAATTCAAGTTATCTTGATCTTGTGTTTATTAGGCGATATTCATAAACGATGTGTCGATAGTCGTGTTTTACGCTCATCAATTCTTAATTAAATATTGTTATTCAAACTTTAGTTTGCACATGATGAATATCGGATAAATGAAATTGAGCATCTTGTTTGGTAATAAACTGATTACAAAGAAATGATATTCATGGATTATGTACGCATGTTCACGTAGAGACATAGGCGATATTCATACAAATTGTATTGATATTCGTGTTTGGGATGAATTTCGATTTTTAGTTATATCAAAACCCTAATTCCTCTACTTCTTGCTATGGTGATCTTGTGCCTATTCATGCTTTGTTTTACTGATATTCATTTTCTACGTTGACAAAGAATGAGTACCCAAAGGGGCGCTAGCCAAAGGATTTCCCCTACCAGGAGGCCGCTCGCCGTGTTGCTGAGAACCCCAATCCCCCTGAGTCTGGTGCTTTGGATACCTCCGACATGTCTGCTGTCAACAAGGTGTTGTACCATTATCTCATGATATGCTCTACTCTGTAGTGCGTAACTAGGAATTATTAGTGCAATATTAGGGATGTTTGTACTAGTTTAGGAGCTAATTTATGATTGAGGAGTTGGGAAGAATTAGTACAGGAAAAGGTGGATTTAAGTGAGTTTGGAGCATCGGGAAGCTGAGAAGAACAAGCCGCGGGCGCGGAATGGAAGCCGTGAGCGCGGCCAAGGAAGAGATCGCTGAAGTGCCAGGAAAGGAAAGCCGCGGGCGCGGCCAGAAGGCAGCGATCGCGGCCTTGCAATTCAGGAAGGACGCGGAGGCAGATTCACTTGTTATTTTGTTTCCTTTATTTTATATTATTATATTTCGATTATTGTTATTTTTAGAAGATTATTACTTAGGTTAAAAGGACTAAGTTTCTGTAGGTTTTGATATATCATTAACATTACAGAACGACAATTTAGTTTTCTTAGAGAGTTTTCTTGTGTTGGGAAGATTATGAAGAACTAAGTTCCTTTGCTTGGTTAGACGATTGAAACCTTCGTTTGTTTTGGTTGTAAGATTATAACTCTTGTTCTACTTCTTTGAATGTTATTGATTCTCTTGAACTTAATCCCTTTGAGTTTTGCTAATTGGCCATTGGTATTACTCTTATGCTAGAGTTGGATTATTTCTAGTTGAAATATCTGAGTTAGAGTAGCAACTACGACCTTCTAGAACTCGTTGTGATAGTTTATTGTAGAAGAGAATTGATTTGCATGCTAAATAAAACTGGTTGTTTCATGTTGCATGTATCTGCTGAAATTCCTGGAACTTACTGCTGCTATTGAATTAAATCTCGAGAGTTTCCTGATTGTTTGATAGTTAGTATTATCAGGGTCTGGTTGTCCTGTTAATAAACTTAAGAAAATGAATTGGAACATTCATTTGGTTAAAGAACGGGAGATAATCGATGATCAACCAATCAAACTGAAGTGTGGATATCTGTCTGGTTGAGCTCTTTCATCAATATCTGTTTACATCTTTGTTACTTCTGTTAGTTAATTTCGTAGCTTTAGAACTCAAACCAAAAACCCCCTTTGTTACTATTGATGATTGGTAAACGATTTCTGCAAACAGGACATATAGCTTGATTCTATGTGGGTTCGACTCTTACTTTCCAGACTACATTAGTTGGGTTATTGAGGTTTATTTGATAGGTGCATTCGACAAAAGCCCTGTCAAATTTGGCGCCGTTGCCGGATAATCTAAAGTTCTATTCTTTTCGTGTTTGTGTGATTGTTTACCAATTGTTGTGTGAACCTGTTTATGGTTCACGCCTGTGCTACTAATTCTTCACCTCTGAATTTTGATCCAGAAATCGAGCGGACACTTTTCAGAAACCGAAGAGCAATTCGTGAGCAACCTAACGAAGTTGCGATGACTGAACAACAGACTTTGAGGCAGTTAACTGCACTGAATCTGGAGTAGCAACCGCTTGCTATGCACTTTCCTGAGTTGGCTGATGGTGTCAATTTCGAGTTGAAGTCTGGATTGATTCATTTGCTACCACACTTCCATGGGTTGAGTGGTGAAGATCCCAACAAGCATCTTTCTGAGTTTCATGCTGTCTGCACCAGCATGAAGCCGAGGGGAGTTACTGATGATCAGATCAAGCTGAGGGCCTTTCCTTTCTCTTTGAAGGATTCGGCTAATGACTGGTTCTACTATCTAGCTCCGGGAAGTATTGAAACATGGGCAAAGATGAAGAAAGCCTTTCTGGAGAAGTACTTTCCTGCAACAAAGCTCAATAGCCTAAAGAAGAACAGCAGCAACATTGAATAGCATGTTACTGAGACCTTGTATGAGTACTATGAGAGATTCAAACGGACAATATCAAGATGTCCGTACCATGGTTATTCTGATCAAGATCTAATTCTGTATTTGTATGGAAGACTTCTTGATGATGAGCGCAGGATGATGAATACAGCCTGTGGCGGTAATATTCTCAACAAAACGCCTACTGCAGCTTTTGAGATGTTTTCTAAGCTATCTGAAGGCTCAAGACAGTTCAACAAAAGGACCAATTCTTACACAACAAAAGCTGTAGAATCCTCATCGCCATCTCTATAGTCTGATGTGAATGAATTGAAGGAGATGATGAGGCATTTTATGTTGAAAGGCAATCAGAAGCCAGTCAACGCCTGTGGTATTTGTGCTGATGTGCTCCATCCTACTGATGCATGCCCGCAACTGCAAGAGCCTGCAACTAAAGCTAATGTTGTGGGAGGTTTTGGACCTCCTAGACCAAGATATGACCCATACTCCAACACCTACAATCCTGGGTGGAGAGATCACCCCAATTTGAGATATGGGAATCCACAAAACCAGCAATTCCAGCAGCAATAACAACAGCAACAACAATTTTAGCAGCATGGAGGTCAACAACAATAACAATTCAGACCACCATATGATCATAAACCTCAGGGGCAGAATTCGAGTTCAACTATGTCTACAGAAGACATAATCAAGGCCCTTGCGCATAACATGACCACCATGCAAAGCAATCTAGTGCAATTTCAACATGAGACCAAGTCTAGCATTTAGAATTTGGAGAATCAGGTTGGGCAGATTTCTCTGCCAGTAAGCAAATTGGAGGCTAAGGAGGCGAGTAAGCTGTTGTCGCAAACAGAGTTGAACCCGAGGCAGAATCTGAGTGCAATTATGTTGAGGAGTGGGAAGCAGTTGGATGACAGAGCGGACAGCAGAGTTCCCTCAGCTGAAAAGCCATATGTCAGGCCGGATTTTCCTCAACTCGGCTCCCAGAAGCCAGTTCCGCCATTCCCTGAGGCGTTGAAAGACACAAGGAGGTTGGAGAATGACAAGGAGATTTTTGAGACCTTTAGTAAGTGTGAGGTAAACATTCCATTGCTTAAATTGATTAAAAGTGTTCCTCGCTATGCAAAGTTTTTTAAAGAATTGTGTACAATTAAGAGGAATCAAAAAGTGAAAAGCAAGAAAAAGATTAAGGTAAGTGAGCATGTGTCTGTTGTGCTTCAAAGGCGAATGCCTAAGAAATGTGGCGACCCTGGCATATTCAGCATACCTTGTGTGATAGGTGACACCAAGTTTGAAAAAGCCATATTAGATTTAGGTACATCAATTAATGTGTTACCTTATTCTTTATATGAATCTTTGAGACTTGGACCATTGCATGAAACTGGGGTAATTATTCAATTAGTTGATCGTCCCAATGCCTATCCGAAATGGCAAAGGACGTTCTTGTGAAGGTGGATAAGCTAACTTTTCCTGCTGATTTCTTTGTGTTGGACATGGACCATGACAAGCATGCATCTCCTATTCTGTTAGGTAGGCCATTTCTTAAAATTGCCAATACAAGAATTGATGTAAGTAGTGGTTCACTTGCTATGGAATTTGATGGGGAAATGGTAGAGTATAACATTTATGGTGCTAGAAACACCCTCCTGATGATGATTCTATGTGTTCTATTGATGTGAGTAACTTATTTTGATCACCATGACACTATGTCGAGCCAACGACATTAACCAAGGCGCTTCTCGGGAGGCAATCCGAGGTATGAAGTTTTTCAATTCGGTTTTTCCTTCTTCCCTTTCGTTAGTTCCATTTTTCTTCTCTTTTCTTGACTAACATGCAGATACAGAACTGCACGGGCTGTGCAGTAAAATGCACAGCCGTGCGGTTTTGGGGCTATTCAATTTTTTTATTTTGCAGATTTGCCGAGAGCGCCGCACAACCTGTGCGGTTTTGACCTGTTCGGAAAAAAAAAGTGTCGAAGAGAAAGTCGCGATTGCGGCCCTGCTGGGCAGAAAGAACACCCCTCAATTTCTTCATGCTCGTCATTCTTCTCCTTCTTCATTCAAGTCGTCACCTCCACACATCAAAACTCCTCACTGTCCATCATTTCCGATCCAAGCCGCCACTCATTTCCCCTCAGTTCACTCTCTTTGCTGCAAGACTGCTCGCCACTTCCTTCCTCATCGCTGCAGATATTTTCTTCTTGATGTGACCACTACTCCCTGCAACCACTGGAATTTCAACAGCGACCGCAACAACCAACGACAGAACCCGTAGCACAATTGCACTAGGGCTTTGAATCTGTGTTCGTAGAGGAATCGTGCAATCCCGCTTCTTTGATGTGCCCACTTTACATACAGTGGATTTATTTGATTGCACTCGGAGTCTGTTTAAGCAGGACCGCCTAGGCACCAATAGTGAGTATTTTTCTTTCTTCCCCAGATTTCCATTTTCGTCTTTCATTACGTTGAGGACAATGCAATATTTAAGCATGGGGGAGGGATTTATATTTGCTGTCTATATATATATATATATATATATATATATATAAAAAGCAGAAAATCTTGGCTGAGCTGAAAACCCGAAAGGGCGGCTTAAGCAAAGTTCAGGGGCCCAGACCGACGTTAGGCTGGGGTAATAAGAGGCTAAAGAGTTGATGCGGTCCTGTCCCGCCAACAGATGGTCCACTAAGAGCCGGGGACGACCGAGACCATGGCGTCCTCCCTGGAGTAGGACTTAGCATAGTTTATTATATATTTCCTTATTATTAGCGATTGCTTGTTTTAGTATGTTTCCCTTTTATGCATTTTCTATTTCGGGTGTGCGCTCCTCTTATGCTTAAGAGGGCTGACCCATTAGTTAGAATAAGGCCCAAGCCCATTAGGGTTTTGGCTGAGCTCTTTGGCTATAAGTAGCCACCTTGTACTTCATTTCTACTCACGTTGAAATTATTGAGCTTAAGCCTGGTCGTGAGAAAACTCCGCCCCTTAAGCCTTCAATGTCACCCTTGTTACTTGTCCCAAGTCTATCACAAACACAACCCATTGGCGATCTCGGTGAATTGCTCGATCTAGATCCGTGCACGAGACGAGTCGACCCGATCGATTTGTATCAACTGGAATGATGCGGTCCTGTCCCGCCATCAGATGGTCCACTAAGAGTCGGGGATGACCGAGACCATGGCATCCTCCCTGGAGTAGGACTTAGCATAGTTTATTATATATTTCCTTATTATTAGCGATTGCTTGTTTTAGTATGTTTCTCTTTTATGCATTTTCTATTTCGGGTGTGCGCTCCTCTTATGCTTAAGAGGGTCGACCCATTAGTTAGAATAAGGCCCAAGCCCATTAGGGTTTTGGCTGAGCTCTTTGGCTATAAGTAGCCACCTTGTACTTCATTTCTAATCACGTTGAAATTATTGAGCTTAAGCCTTGTCGTGAGAAAACTCCGCCCCTTAAGCCTTCAACGTCATCCTTGTTACTTGTCCTAAGTCTATCACAAACACAACCCATTGGTGATCCCGGTGAATTGCTCGATCTAGATCCGTGCGCGAGATGAGTCGACCCGATCGATTCGTATCAACTGGTATCAGAGCGCCAGTCGATCGAACCACCCAAGTCGCCATCTCCACCCCTTGTGATTTCTCAAAGTCACGCACTGTTCGACCAAGTCATCCTGGCTGCTTGCCTTCATCATCATTTTGCGTCATCATCATCATCACACCCACGCTGCCAATAATCCTGAGTTGTGTTCAGGTACGGGACTGCGTGTTTTCATCAGATCCGAGATTGGAATCCCGTGGCCAGTATGCACAGAATCTGTTCGAGCCTTTCAAGAGTTTACGCATCATCCGGTGTTCGTCTCTGTCGAACACCTTTCCGCCATCGCTGCCGGAGTTACTTCATCATCGGAATACTGGTCCAGGGTTCTCGTGGTCTTAGCCGTGGATTGATTCTGCCCAGATCTCGATCTCGCCTTCAGATCTGTTTGTGGCTTCACCGTCTTCCCTTTGTTGACGGAGTTCTTGTTGTCGGCTTCACATCACACCATCGTTCTTGTTCTCTTCTCATATCTGCCTCGCCGCCTTCACAGTAGCAGACCCGACGACGCTCTTCTTCGTCTCCACTCTGCCCCCGCTCGACCAGATCTGCTCTTCTTCGTCTCCACTTCGCCTCCGACAGTCGTCCACCAGCCCTTCGTCGTTCGTTCACCATCATTGTCGTCCTTTAATCGGTGGTGTTCGTGTTCTGATCTTCGTGATTGGGCCGACCAGATCGGCTCGTCCTTCGTCTCCACCCCGCCACCGCTCGCTTCTCGGCATCAGACCCACCGCCGGCCACGCCCAGCCGCCGCCACTGCCTCTATTGTGCTGCGATCTGTGTTGAGTGGTTGCTTGTACAAGCAGCCCTAGGGTTACAAAAAAAAAGTTGTAGGCTGATTAAAAAAAAAGAGAGAGAGAAATCAGCCAAAATTCGACATGGCATGTCGACTCTCAGATTGGCGCCCGCCCGATACCCACTTGCGTCGTTGACGTTTTGCTGGATATGAAGGAGAGTTCCTGGAGTGGTCCCGGCACATGGCTTACTACTTTAGCCAATGAGACTACGACCAAGTCGAGCAGTGTGATATCGCAATCAGTTGTCTCACTGGCTACGCCCTTGACTGGTGGTTTCGTGTAGAGGATTATCATCGGACCCGTGGTTGGCAACACGTCATCACTTGGGAGCAAATTGTTTATGTTATGACCCGACACTTTGCTCCGAGTGTTGATCCAGTAGCCTACGCCGCCCGCTCAAAGCAACGGACCAGACCGTACCTTGAGCGCGTCTCTGCACGTACCCTAGTGCGCTCTTCTGAGGGATTCCCTTGACTGGTGGTTTCGTGTAGAGGATTATCGTCGGACCCGTGGTTGGCAACACGTCATCACTTGGGAGCAAATTGTTTATGTTATGACCCGACACTTTGCTCCGAGTGTTGATCCAGTAGCCTACGCCGCCCGCTCAAAGCAACGGACCAGACCGTACCTTGAGCGCGTCTCTGCATGTACCCCAATGCGCTCTTCTGAGGGATTCCCTGAACGCACCCCAGCGCGTGTCACGGTGCTCCTGCCCCTAGCTCCGGTACCCCTGTTGCGCTCGTCCCTGCTACGAAGCCAACCGCACCAACCGCTTCCGCACCAACACCCGATCCTGAGATCACTCCAACCGTCGTGCCTTCGGAGCCAGCGTCCACCAGACCACCCCCTCTGGTCATCTCGGCACCCACTTCGATGGTCCCCATGGTGTTGGATGTGCCTCCCCTCGTTCTCATGCCCACGACTTGTGAGTCTTTCATTTTGGCTCCTTCAATGGACATTACGCATCAACCATTCCGATGTATATGGTCCTTTACATGTGTTGATCGACTGTTCACCCTTGCGCCTACATGTTCGAAGCGGGGACGCTTCGATTCTAAGGGAGGGAGAATGATGCGGTCCTGTCCCGCCATCAGATGGTCCACTAAGAGTCAGGGACGAACGAGACCATGGCGTCCTCCCTAGAGTAGGATTTAGCATAGTTTATTATATATTTCCTTATTATTAGCGATTGCTTGTTTTAGTATGTTTTCCTTTTATGCATTTTCTATTTCGGGTGTGCGCTCCTCTTATGCTTAAGAGGACCGACCCATTAGTTAGAATAAGGCCCAAGCCCATTAGGATTTTGGTTGAGCTCTTTGGCTATAAGTAGCCACCTTGTACTTCATTTCTAATCATGTTGAAATTATTGAGCTTAAGCCTTGTCGTGAGAAAACTCCGCCCCTTAAGCCTTCAACGTCACCCTTATTACTTGTCCCAAGTCTATCACAAACACAACCTGATAGGTGTTATTTCATACACCTTTATTAGCAATTATTAGCATGATAAGGAGAGGTTTTAGATGAGTTTTGGTGCTAAGTCTGCAATCCAGATGTTATGGAGAGAAGTGAAGAAATTCCAGGATTTGCAGCTTAGATGAAGCGTGAGGATGGATGGAGCTGCTGGAGCATTCATGGAGAAGACTATCAACACTTGGTAGGATTGAAGGGCAGCAGGAGCATAGAAGAAGAGAGCTGGAGAATTGAGCTCACCGCCCCGCGTCAGAAGTACCGCAGCCCGGCGGTGACTCTCAGTAAAGACGGAGCCCGCGCCAGAGGATGCTACCGCCCAGCGGTGGAAGTTCGCCGCCCCGCGGTGGCTGTGCTTAATGACCTCGCGCCAGAGACGATTTTCTTTCCTTTTATGTTTGAGACTTTATTTTATTATTATTCTGTTTCCTTTAATTTCCGCTTTAGTTTAACCTAGTTTGTTAAGACTATTTAAGCCCTCTTTCTAGGTTAAGAGGAGGACACACTACGACAGACACACTATTACGGAGACTTGGACTATTTTGTTATCATCGTTTTTACTTTTATTAGTTTTTCATCCCCTTTGATGGAGAACTAACTTCCCTTTGTTCTACTAGACGATTGAAGCAATACAGTTGATGTGTTTGTGAGATTTCTATTCCTTGTTCTTATCCTTATAAGTGTTGGATTGATTCTCTTGGTTATATTGATCTTGATTTCTTGTTGTTCTTCTTAGCCTGATCAACTAGGTTGAATGATTTTCATCAATTGCTAGGATTGCATATAGGGGTTCCGAGTGCATATCTAGTGGCAAACACAATTGTGCGTATAGGGGTTCCGAGCGTACAATTGTGAGTGAGAATCAGTTGCATGTTAAGTAGGGGAGTGAGTACTTGTACGTCTTTCTACTTGCATGTATCCTATATCCTTGTGGGTATTGCTATTGCTGTGTTGGTGCTAAAGTACGCTGATAACTGTGAGAATCAGTGGTACTTTATCATTGGCATAGTAATAAGTCTATTGACAACTGTGAGAATCAATAGTACTTAAGATCAGGGTGGGAACGACTATAAGGATAATTAAAGAACTTGGACGAAATAGATTTCAGTGATCGAACTTTATCTCTGTACTTGTGGATTTCGCTCTAGTAGAACTACTTTTCCCTCATTATATTTTCTAAACTCAACTCAATTCATTTGCTTTGTTTGCTTTGTTCTTTTGATAACTAAACTCCCCCCGTTTGTGTTACTTGTCATTCACGGTTGTATACTACATCAAACCTTCTCTGTGGGATCGACCCTTACTTGTCTGCTATACTTCTGTTTAGTAGGTCTGTTAGGAAATTTTACTTTGATTGAGGCTAATCAATGACATTTGTTTGTGCATCTTTTAGCCACTGTCACAACCCATTGGCGATCCCGGTGAATTGCTCGATCTAGATCCGTGCGCGAGACGAGTCGACCCGATCGATTCGTATCAAGAGTGATGTGAGGATTGGTGAGCTCATCTATGAAAAATGAAATGAGTGGCTAGGTGAAAACCCGAAAGGGCGTCTAGGCAGAATGAGTGAAAAAAAAGGAGTGATTAATAGGATTCATTCATTCTTCTGGCGTGGTGACATAAGTGGTGGAGCTATAAGGAGGTTTCGGGTAGGTCACTCGGGAGTTATAAGGAGATAGATTGGAGCTAGGATTAGAAATTCTCATTCACATACTGAAGTTCGGGTTAAGCTTGGGGGAAGTACTTTACTTTCCTTGATGCTGGTGTGTTGCATTGCTATGTTGGTGTTGCTGGAGATTCATGAGTAGGTATAGTTCTTAGTGGAGAATTTTGTTATGCTTCCTGAGACCTTGGGTATTTCATTGGAGGAGTAGGTTTCCATTAGCTTACTCGAGGACGAACAAGGTCTAAACATGGAGGAATTTGATACGCTGTAACTTGGAATTATTAGTGCATTATTAGGGATGTTTGTACTAGTTTAGGAGCTAATTTATGATTAGGGAGTTGAGACGAATTAGTACAGGAAAATGTGGATTTAAGTGAGTTTGGAGTGTCAAGAAGCTGAGAAGAACAAGCCGCGGGCGCGGAATGGAAGCTGTGGGCGCGGCCAAGGAAGAGATCGTTGAAGTGCCAGGAAAGGAAAGCCACGGTCGCGGCCAGGAGGCAGCGATCGCGGCCTTGCAATTCAGGAAGGACGCGGAGGCAGATTCACTTGTTATTTTGTTTCTTTTATTTTATATTATTATATTTCGGTTATTGTTATTTTTAGAAGATTATTACTTAGGTTACAAGGACTAAGTTTCAATAGGTTTTGAGATATCATTAACATTACAGAACGACAGTTTAGTTTTTTTAGAGAGTTTTCTTGTGTTTGGAAGATTATGAAGAACTAAGTTCCTTTGCTTGGTTAGACGATTGAAGCCTTCGTTTGTTTTAGTTGTAAGATTATAACTCTTGTTCTACTTCTTTGAATGTTATTGATTTTCTTGAACTTAATCCCTTTGAGTTTTGCTAATTGGCCATTGGTATTACTCTTATGCTAGAGTTGGATTATTTCTAGTTGAAATATCTGAGTCAAAGTAGCAACTACGATCTTCTAGAACTCGTTGTGATAGTTTATTGTAGAAGAGAATTGATTTGCATGCTAAATAAAACTAGTTGTTTCATGTTGCATGTATCTGCTGAAATTCCTGGAACTTACTGTTGCTATTGAATTAAATCTCGAGAGTTTCCTGATTGTTTGATAGTTAGTATTATCAGGGTCTGGTTGTCCTGTTAATAAACTTAAGAAAAGGAATTGGAACATTCATTGGGTTAAAGAACTGGAGATAATCGATGATCAACCAATCAAACTGAAGTGTGGATATCTGTCTGGCTGAGCTCTTTCGTCAATATATGTTTACATCTTTGTTACTTCTGTTAGTTAATTTCGTAGCTTTAGAACTCAAACCAAAACCCCCCTTTGTTACTGTTGATGATTGGTAAACGATTTCTGTAAACAGGTTAGATAGCTTGATTCTCTGTGGGTTCGACCCTTACTTGCCAGACTATATTAGTTGGGTTATTGAGGTTTATTTGATAGGTACATACGACAAAAGCCCTGTCACCTCATCTGCAACTTCACTCCCAGGGAACAAAAGCGCAACAAGTTGCTCATTCTGGATGTGGTTCTCCTCGCTAAGTTATTGAAGAAGGAACCAATCAATCTGCCACGAGTGATGATGCAGTATATGGCCCATGCCAGGAACATTGATCGCTACGCTCTTCCGTACCCCCACATTGTCAAACAAATTCTGGAGTACCACAAGGTATACCAAGGGTCTACGGAAGGCTGCTTCTTCTCTCTCCCACTAGATGCCAGTAATCTGCACAAGATGCAGTTTGTCTTGAAGGAAGGAGTTGGGTGGGTCAAGGCTGCTCCTGAGCCTGTTGTTGCTGTTGAGGAAGAAGAGTCTGAAGGTGCAGATTCTAAGGGGGAACACACAGAGGAATCTGATCCGAGGAAGGAACTAAGGAGGTTATCCTGCGATGTGTCTACACTGGCGAAACAACAAAGACGTCTTATGGAGGATGTACGTGCCCTGATTGCTCTTCATTCTTCGGCTCCCTCTGTTGGCACCAGTGGCGCCTGATTCGTCTTTCTCCGCTTACCAACCCCTCTTTTGTTCCCAGCACATCTATCCCCTCGGTGCTTTGTTTTTCTTGTTTCTGTTTCATGTGTTTGCCTTGACTGGCATGTTGATCATGTGTGTTATCTTTGCTTATTTTGTTGCTGCCTTTGCAAGTTGTCTTTGTTTGGTTATTTTAATTTAATGAAAACGTGGTTGTTTGTTTATCTTACTGTGTCCATTTTCCTTCTGCTCTTTACTTATGTTTTTGATGATGCTAAAAGGGAGAAAATAACGGGTAGCTTTAGCTGGGGGGAACTAATCATGCTTTCATCGTTACTGGTCTAAGGCGGAACTATTATGTCTTAAAGGGAAAAACTTTCTTCATGCAACTGTCTTGATCTCATATGTATGTTTTATTGTCAAAGATGTTTGTCACCATTAAAAATGGAGAATTTGTTGAATTTCTTAGGTTTTGATGGTAACAAACATTCAACCAATCTGGTAACCAAGTGTTTCAGGAATAATACAGTTGTCACAGGGAACCATTAGCAGCGCAGGATTGCAGAAGGAACAAAGCTTTTTCATATGCTTTGTTACCTCTCAAGGAACATCAGTGACGAACAAACATCAAGCTGCGAATGGAGTGAAGAACGATTAGCATGAAAATTATGAAGATTATCTTTGAAGATCACGCGGTTGAAGAAAAAAGAAACTGGGTGGATCACGCCGATTGGAAGATATGGAGAGAGAAAGATTTTGTCTTGACCCGATTATATTATCTTATGAAATCTTTCCTTAGATAATATATTCGGTTAAGATTATATCTTTTTAAATCAAATAATATCTTCTTGTTGCTGATATTAGAGAGAGATATTTTATCTTGTTAATGAGTTTTTCGAGTTGTATAAATAGAAGTGTGAGAATCATTTCTTAAGTACGAACTCAGAGATTTCATTGAGAGAAAAGAAAAGTGAAGCGTATGTGAGTTTTAGAAGAGTGAGTTCGTATTCATCGTTGTAGAAGAGATTCAAATCTAGGTGGAACGTCTAGGGTTTGAAGTCCAGGCTACAAGTGTAACTGATCAAGAAATCAATAAGACAAGTAGACTCTTCAAAATCCTCTCAAGCGAGAAGCTTGAAGGTAGTGGTTTTCCCCTGGTTAATTATTTGACTGATTGGGGTTTCTACTATACATCGTGAGTTCTTTATATTATATTTCTTGCTATACTATTCTGTTGCACCTTCTGTGGGAACAAAGCATTTGTTCCCTCGGACGTAACACTAACAATCCAACAAGGAGGAAATAAGTTTTATAATGTCTTTTTTCACTAACTTCACCGTCGCCGTTGACCCCTCGCTCTCAACCGAACCTTGCACCAATCACCTCCACTAGATCAGTTGTCGTCATGACCCGAAACCCTCACCCCTACTTAGAGTTTGTTAGGTAATGGAGTTTATAAAGAGTTGATAAATAGGGTTGTTGAAAAAAATGATTGATAAAAATATAGTTTTTATGGATATGTGTGTAATTTATTGAAAAAGTATGAGTAATGGTAAAAAAATAAAATAATTTTATTATACATTTATCGAAATATATAAAAGTAGAATTTTAAAATAAAATATTTATAACTAATAAAAAAATTTAAAATTGGTAAATTGTGGAAAAAGCCAATTAAGACGCATATCGACTGGTTTGAGAAATGGTAAATTAAGAGAAAAGCCAATTGAGATGCATATTGATTTGTTTGGGAAATGGTAGAACTGAGGGAAAAGTCAATTGAGATGCACATCCGCCATCGCCATTTGCACCATTCACCTCCATCAAATCAGCCGTTCGTGGACTGTTGAGTGGTGCAAATATAATTGTTATTTACAGTTATGTTACTCTGCACCTCATTTTAATTTTTTTTTACATTACATTTCATGTATTAGTTTTATCATAAAAAAGATGTGTTTGTACACAATATTTATGTTATTAAGTACACCGCATATATGTTATTATATGCATTACATGTTATGTGTTTGTGCACTACATACTCTCATATATTCGGTGCACATTTTAAATTACAAACTCTTGTGTTTTAACTTCAATTTGTATAGAAAAATGTCATATTAAATGAAACATGTGCTAATAATATGATCATTTTAATGAAAATTCATTCACAACCCATACATTTTTATAAAAAATGCATAATCTTACACACTGATGCACATAATTTAAATAAAATACTATTACTAGTGTACAATTTAGTATAATTATAGTGCACATTTAATCACATTTTAGTGTACAAATTGATACTACTAGGTATACAAAAATTTAAACGCACCAATTTTATACGCACTAGTTTTATACGCATAGAATTCAGTCATGTTGTTTCAACCCGATTTTATATGATTAGCTGATATTTGTTTGTACATTCGTACTTTTAGCCACGGTGACACCCGACCAGCCCCTATATATGCATACTAGATTGAAAAAATTACGGACTAGTGTAAATTACCTTGTATAAAATTTATATAAATTTCAGTTAGTTTTGAAAAGTCAACAAAATGGTCCCTTATCGGAGTTCTTATTTTCACCCATTAAAATTTATTATATTTACCCATTTGATGAATGGATAAAACTGTCTTTCGTTTTTTTATTTTTTGAGATTCAAAACACTACCCATCCTCAATGTGCATTGGTAGGAGCCAAATGACTACCCATGTCCAATGGTCACTGGTAGCAACAAAAGTATTAGTTAAATTAAATAAGTATTGTTAAAATTATTAAACTTTAGTTAAATATTATTAATTACATAATAAAATTACTTAAATTAAGTTAGGTAGCTTTATGTACATACTAAAATTAGTTAAATTTTGTTAAGTAACTATAGGTACATACTAAAATTAGTTAAGTAGTTTACAAATATCATGTTGTTCGGTCAATATATTACATTCTATTTTTAGTTGGTACATGCTTAAATTAAATAAGTACATACTAAATTATTTTAATCCAGTTAAATAGTATTAAGTACATATTAAAATTGTTAAATTTAGTTAACTTTAAGTACATATTAAAATTAGTTTAATTTAATTAAGTATTTAAGTACATAATAAAATACATACATAAATAAAAGATATAAATATAATATTATATCTATGAAAAATAAAATATATAATAAGTCTATAGAAGTACCCATCCCCCAATGAATAACAGAAGAGTGGAGCTACTCATCCCCAATGGGTAGCGGAAGAATTTGGAACTATCTATCCCCAATGGACACCAATACATGAATCTACTATCTACTATATAATAACTAAAGCAGAATACATGCTAAGCCACATGGCGCTTCTACAATAAACCAAAAAAATATTTGCCACGTGGTGTCACAATATTAATTTTGACACGTGACAGTCTGTGATTTTTTAGATTTAAATTAAAAATCACAAATTTAGAGTATCCTACAGTTACCTTAAATTAAAGATTATCGGAATAAATTTATATTACTTTATTTCCTTAATTAATATATTCTCACTTTATTTTCGGTAAGCTAATATATGTAGATTTGATCTAATATTTTCCTTTGAAAACGAATAAAAAATATATGAAGATATGATAAATACCTATTCGGTGTTTCTACTCTCTCTTCATTAATATTCTAACTTATAATGGGTTAAATATGTTATTGATCCTAAATTTTATTATTTAAAAAAGTACTTGACTAAACTTGATATCTTACAAATGTTCTCGGATTTTCCACAACTCAATAAATAAGTAGATTTTAATAAAAATTATGACAATGCAGTCATAATTAATGAATTGTCTAAAACAATTGAAAATGACGAAAATTGACTATTAAAACGATATTTAATTTATATTGAAGAATACATATAATTCATTTTTCTATCAAACACATGAAGTGCTTCGATCCTTTATGTGCATATTATAATATAATATACTTACAGAGAGTTACAGTAGATCATTGAATATTTACTTTACTTATCTATTTTAACTTTAATATAGGTAAAAATGTTATCAAATATTTTTCCTTATCTTCAATATGTCACATTGCACCCTCACAATAAAAATGTCATATGCTATTTTTTTTTAGAATTTCATTTTTTTTTGTAAATCTAAATTTATATAGAAAAAATATTCTATCTTACACCTTAACTAATTCCTAATTTAGATACAAATCAATCAAAATAATCACTTTCTAATTTACACACAAAAGAATCACACAAATCAATAACAAAAATTATCAATACAAAACTTCCACAACAATCTACTATGTATACACTAAACTAAAACCTAACTAAATCACATGACTCTCCTTAATCAAATCACATTCATTTGTCAATAGTCATTCTCTCATTTTTTTCACTTTGTTTTGATATATTTAATTATAAACTAAAAAATCTAATATTTATCTACTAAACCAAAACTCCTCTATGTCACATGGCATCCCCTTATTAAGCCCATTTCATCGTTATACAACATGACATCCTCCTATTCTTTTTGTCACATGATATTTTTTCAATTTTTTAATATAATATAATAAATATATATATCAGATTCTCCTATTTCCTACACTAAACATGTCAATCATAATAACAATCTTCAAAAATCCTTTTTTCAAAATTTAATATAATAATTATATATAATATTATTTTATTTCCAAAACTAAACATCTCAACCAAAAGCATAAAGTTTATATATTATTATATTTCCATAATTAAAAATACTAAATAATAAAGGCAAAAAATTTTAGGCACCACCATTAAGTAGTTTAATGAGGGATTATCAACTACATTTGGAAATATGCAATGGGTAATATTTCAATTTAGTTACCATGAAAATATGTTTCTATGAATGTATTCTAACATATCGGAAATATAAAACTAGGATCCGAAAGTTAGAGTCGCTAAAAGTAAACTTTATACAAAACAAAGGTGAAAACGTGCTATAAGTATAATGGTTTATGACCATGTCAATATATTTTATGAAATATATTATTGGTATGCATAATCTTTTTTTTAGTCGTTCAAAGCGCGAAGTGTAATCTACTATATATCTACTAAACCAAAACCGTATGTGTTGTCACCACGTTTGATTTACCTACATGTCATCACTCATCTAACCATCATCCACTACATCATCCAACTATTAGGAAAAAAATAAAAAAATGATTATCAACTAAAAGAGCTGCAAAAAGTTCCGAAAAGATACGAAAAAATAAAAAAAAATTATTTTCCATGTATAGAATAAGATAAGTTTTGATTATAGTAAGTAATCACAATCAATAAGATAAGTTTTTATTATAGAATCTCAAATTATATGCGTAGGGAGTTTTTAATCTTTTATTTTCCTAAGTAATCTTGAATAGATTAAAAAGTCTATTTTTCATATATCTTTTTATTATTATTTTTCATATATCTTATTTGATGGTGTAAGTAAATATATATTAACTAATCTTGCTATATCATCTTAAAACACTTATTGTTTTTACAAATCTTCTCTATATTTTTTCTACATATTGAAGCTATATATTTTTTTTCCCGATCAAGTCCAAAAATTGCTTGAAACCGTAGATTTCTATCAAGAATATATAAAATATTATTGAAGAGATTCTCTTGAAGTCGATTAAGATAAATCCAGTGTTTATGTTGTAGTAGTTTACGTACCAATTTCCATAACTAATGTATTATGTAGAGTCTATTGAAAGTCATTTAAATCCAATTTATACGAACTAAAGAGCATATAGTATGTTCTATTTATCAATTGCATTGTTTATATAAGTATTATATTATATTATGATATATATACATATGCTCTTTCATAATGTATAATGTATTTTATCTTCAAACGACAACTCTATAAAATAAATAACCCACTTTAACATAATTGTAAACCAAATTTCATATGGGCCTAATCTTCACAACATATTTGTTAAATATAATTTATCATTATTAATATTATTTTTTAAAGTACTTATTGGTCGTAGTTAATATAGTTTGATCACCTTCACAAGTTACAGTTTTGTTAACTTTACAACTTAAGTTCAGGTACAAAACTATCTGAATTGATTTGTGCTGTCAAACTTATTATCTGAGATGAACTCTGATGACGAATAGATTCTATTTTGAAGCATTAGACATGACTTTAAAAGATATTCTATGGGCTACAAATCCTCTTAGTTCGGTACAACCTTTTGGAGGGAAAATCGTAGTATTTGGTGGAGACTTTAGGCAAATCCTATCCGTTATCATAAAAGGAAGCAATCATGATATTATTTTTGCCACCATTAATTCCTCTTATTTGTAGAAATATTGAAAATTTCTTAATTTGACAAGAAACATGATGATTCAACAAGGTACATCTGATTATGATATCCAAGAAGCAAAGGAATTTTCTGAAAGGGTATTAAGCATCGGAGATGGTACTGTAGGTGATGACAAGATGGAGAAGCACAAATACAAATTTCTGAACTATTGGTGAAGGATTATGACTTAGATCTGATTCCAGCAATTATTAATTTGTTTATCCCTCTCTTTTGGACAATCAATTGTCTCTAAAATATTTTGAAGAACGAGCAATTCTTGCACCAATACATGAAGAGGTAGATAGAGTTAATAACTATATATTGTCTTTGTTATCAAGTAATGAGAAAGTGTATCTCAGTTCGAATAGCCTTTGCAAGACAAGTTTTATTGCAGACAATGATGTAAGTGTTTATACTTCTGACTACTTGAGAAGTATTAGATGTTTTGGTATCTCAAATCATGTATTGAAAACTAAGGTTAAGGTCCCTTTTATGCTGCTTTGAAATATTGAACAATCTTCAAGTTTATGCAATGATACAAGATTGATAACCACACAGCTCGACAATCATGTCATACAAGGAAGAAGTATTTTAACTACAATATTAGACATACAGTTTTGAATCCTCGCATGCTCATGTCACAGTCAGACACTTCATACCCATTCAGGTTTTAATGAAGACAATTTCTCTTGAGTGTCTGTTTTGCTATGACGATAAATAATAGCCAGGGCCAATCTCTTACAAATGTCGGTTTGTATCTTCCTCGCCCTGTTTTCACTCATGGACAGTTTTATGTTGTATCATTCACGGTCAGTTTTATGTTGTATCACTCAAGAGTTACTAACAATAAAGGTTTGAAGATTTTGATATGGGACAAAAAAAAGATCTAATACTACTATCAATGTAGTATACACCAAAGTTTTTCATAATTTGTAGCAATTTTGAACATCTTACGAGATTTTATGTTTAGGGTTTTATTTTCATGTATTAGATAAACATTTTGATTATGCTTTATCGTTTTAGTAATATAGATGTTAGGGATGTGACTATCCACGTTTCAAAACTACTTAGCCAGTTTTACTATTAATAAAGTTATGGAGAGTTTCGTCTCTCTTTCGATAATGTATTTTGTTAATCTCTTTAATATTTTGTATTCAATTATTCATTTTTTACATTAGCATTCATCTACTTTTATAATAGTCAATACTTACATATTTTTATATCACTTAAATATATAATTTTTTTTAAATGTAAAAAAAAATAAACAAATCTCGTACAAGACACGAATACTACACTAGTGTGTATAACAAAAATAAAAGGGTGAGAATATAAAGCCCCGAATAGATTGTCTAGGCTTGCAAGTTCCGAACCCGAGTAGTGCAGTCCACTCATAAACCCTCGTCGTCCAAAAAACCCTTACCTGCCCTACGACGATTCAGAGAGAGATGGGGAAAGCTGAGAGGGAGGAGAAGCGTCTGAATATTGCTCTGATCTCGCATCTCAGTAACATCCATGAGACTCTTCAGGTTCAATTTTCAAATTCCCTCTTGCATCTCTCTCGATCCTCTTTCTTTCCTATTATATCTTCTTAGCTTGGCATTAATTCTGTTGTTTTGAATGAATTCTTGCAGACTTTGGATCGGACCCCCGCTTCTTCTTCTCCTTCTCATCTCAAGGTAAGCTGGGATGAGGTTTTAAAGATGGGTGAGCAAGTCTCCAAGCACGCTACCATGGGTACTCTCCTCTCCTCTTCCCCTCTTCTGTAATCTGTAGTATTGAATTCTTCTTTTCTCTTTGGTGTTAAATTTGTATATATCTTCCTTCGTCTTTGATGCTTGTTCTGCTTATCGAGCTTCCTATGGTGGTTGTAAAAGAATAAAGATTGCTTATCTTTAGAATAGAAGGCATTAATTTTGAATCTGGTCTTTCCAGAATCTGATGATTATTTGCTTGTTTTGAGTATGCCAGTGTGATAACTCAATGGGGCATGAAGTAAGTAGCCTATTTGATTGTCATCTGTTAAGTGCTGTTTATGCTTGGATCTGCTTATAATAAACCACTGAGGTCTTTCATCTTTGGGTAAAACTTGTGTGTGTGTGTTTGGAGTGAGGAGTAGAGGATTATGAACTTTTGGTTAGGTCTTGGGAATGGACCGAATTGTATGGAGTATCACCCAATCTAGACATTTGATGGGGTATGAGAACTCCATTTTTGGGAAAACAAAAAAATGCAAACCAATCATCAGCCTCATCCGCAACCAAACACACCTGCAGACTTTAACTACTCCTAAGCTCACACGTCTTGCTATGAGTTAAATAGATCAATCCATTGTTCCATTTGGTTACAGAGTCATTGGCAATCTTCAAATTGTAAACATCAAGTGTTATTTCTGGTGAATTTTGACTCTTTGAGCTTTCTGTTCTGATTTGTATGTGTTTTTGTTTCCTCGTGGCTGTTTGAAAAATACAAATTCGATTAATGTTAAATTTACTTGAAAATGGATGTTCAATTTTGTAGTTGGGTTTACTTGTTCTCTGTATAGTGTTGAGTGTCGTTTTGTAATTACTGTTATGTATGTTATCTTTGTAGCTGGAATGCTTTGGTCAGGAAATAAACCAGAAGTGAAGATATTGGAGCAAAACATGCAAGCCTACTTCAACATGATGCAGGGTCTTGTTTTGCAATCCCATAGTAGCTCTGTGGGTGCGGGACCAACGCTTTTGTCCAGTATTAATGCGTCAATCAAACAAGTTGTTGATTGCAGTTTTATGCTATGGAAGGAGTCTGTTTCTTCTTATGGTACGTTATTGTTATCAAATCTTATGGGGTGCAAAGTCTATATTCCCATTTGTCAATATACAATATGTCAGAGTTCATGTTTCAAAGTCAAGTCTCATGTAGTTTGCTCACAGAAGTAAGCTATTTTGAACAACAAAATTATATTTATGTACTATGGGTGATTTCACCAAGTAAAATCGTGATTAGACCTTTTCTCACTTAAAGTGTCACTGAGTAATATCATTGTAGGGTTTCTGTATGCTCTTAGATCCACCCCTTCTGTTCTCTTCTCCATTCTTGTACCTTCAGTATAGAAAACTTGTAAATTTTGAACTTCTTACATTTCATGGCTGGTGGTGGCAAAGCTGTAGAGAGGAGAGAGAAGTGAAGCTGGTGATGGTGGTTGAGAAGAAGAGAACGGAGTGAGAGAAAACAGAAGAGACAAAATTACTTAATATCACTTACATATAGAAAAGTTTGGAACATCAAGGTACTAAGTGGAATCACGGAAACCACGGTTCCTCCTTCGAGTACGCCTGCTAAAACCACATGGTACCAAACATAATTTTTATACTGTGTAAATACTGGCAGACAATGCAAAGGGGCTATCTTGTTAGTTATTTGGACTGATAAAAGTATCTACCCTTTCTAGCTTTGCTATTTCATTCTCAAATTTTTCTTTATTTTTCTGTTAGCATCTTCTGACAAGGAGAAGAGAGTCAAGATTCCCCAGTTAGTTGGCACTGTCTGGGAGGCGTGTTCTGCCCTCAAGAAGACCCCTTCCTCAAATATCACTGCAATAGGGCGAGCAATGACACAGGTTGCTGTCTCAATGAAGGACGTCCTACGTGAAATGCAAGAGCTGAAACCATCTTCCACTGACGAACCCGATGAATCTTCAAGCTCTACAGCCAACCAAACACAGGATGATAGCAATGACGGTGGAAGTGATGTAGATGATCTGGGGAATGACTTGTCACCTGAAGAAATGAAGATTGCTGAAGCAGCCACCAGGGTCATATCAGATACACTTGAAGCATTAAAGGAGCTTATTCGCTCCATCACAGGCTTGCTCAAACGGGACAGTATGAACGAAAGCAGTGGTGGGGTAGAGTCCCTAGAGAGGCTGTTGAAGCTCTGCCAAGATATTGGCGTACAGATTGATGAGCTAGGGGCTTCCCTTTATCCCCCACAAGAGTTGGCTTCTATATTGTCAACATCCGACATGATATGTGGTAAGATTGATGATATGCAACAGGAATTGGACAAGATTAATGGATCCACCGCAGGTTTTTCTGAGGCTTGCTGTAATTTGAAGGAAACGTTGGCCCAGTTGAAATCGGAAGTGTACTTGATTGATGACAAGCAAGAATCCATTGATGCAGTGAAACTTGTGCCTCAAATGCAAAATCTCACTGTGGGTAGTTGAATCTTGTTTCACCATTTTTTAATGTTTCTTTACTTGTATCCTGTCATCTTGCTTTCTGCTTAAACTAGTTCTTTTTCAGAAAGATGAGCAAAAAACAAAAGTTTAGATGGGAACTTCTTATCATTGATGATTGATGTGAGAGCAGATGTATGTAACTCAAGTGCTATAATGGATGAATATTTTTAACAGCAGTATCAGTCTTCTTTTTACTTTAGATCATAATCTGTTGTTGGTCTTTGGTTTACAATGTGTTTGGCTGATGCTCTATCATGAACGCCCAATGCTTCCGCCGTTGGTGCTCTTTTAATGAGGTAGATAAGAAGTATAACAATTGCTCAATAATCTGAGTCTTTGACTACTTGATCTCAACTATATGTTGTTACAGGGGTTCTTACAGTTCTGCAGAGCAACTTCCTCTGATCAAATTGAAGAACAAAGAATATAGCTTCCAGTTTTGCATAGAATACAAACATAACAGCTCTGCAGCTTAATGACAAGTTTAGTGTATCATCAGGTATGTATAATCTGAGGTGACAATCATGCATAATTTCCTCCATCTTGTATAAGGGGGTTATGAGCACAAATGAGACAGTGCAATTATTTTCTTAGGGGACCATTTCAGGTCTGCTTCCTTGTTCAATATCGTCTCTCTTATCAACACATCTTATCCTTTAATTCTCAGATGATATCCTGCCCATACAAAAAACTTGTGGTCTCTGAAACACCAACAAACAACATTTCAAATCGTAATCCATGGCACTTTCTCCTCCTCTTATCATCAACCAACCCATTTCCTTTACCCTCACTTGTAGCATGATTTTAAGCTCTTATTGCCGATAGTCTTCCTAATCCATCTTTCACCTGCCCCCAAAAAAATGGCAGAGCAACCGTCTAATGGGAGTGATTCCAATGCCCAGCTATTGGACGAACTCGAAGCTCTTAGCCAAACTCTTTACCAATCTCATGTCTCCTCCACTGCGAGAAGAACCGCCTCCTTAGCACTCCCCAGAACGGCAATACCTCCCATTCCTTCATCTGCAGACGGCGACGATGAGGTCCCCAATAACCAAAAGCCCAAGTCAATACTCAAGCCTCTCTCTAGGCGAATGTCCATGTCCCCATGGCGCTCTCGCCCAAAGCATGATCCTTCTACTGACCAGCCAAAGCCGGCATCTATTGACAACAATAGCCTATTCAGTGAAGAAGCCGCTACGCCAGAGAAGAAGAGCATATGGAATTGGAAGCCAATGAGGGCTCTCTCCCACATTGGAATGCAGAAGATAAGCTGCTTGTTTTCTGTGGAGGTCGTCTCCGTAAATGGCCTCCCTTCATCCATGAATGGTCTCAGGCTTTCGGTTTGTGTCCGAAAGAAGGAGACTAAAGACGGTGCAGTCCACACCATGCCTTCAAGAGTCTCTCAAGGAGCTGCTGATTTCGAGGAGACACTATTCGTCAAGTGCCATGTATACTCTAGTACTCCTTCAGTGGCCCCAGTCAAGTTTGATCCCAGGCCTTTCTTGATCTATGCATTTGCCGTGGATGCTTCTGAGCTTGATTTTGGCAGAAGCTCCGTGGATTTGAGCCGCCTGATTCAAGAATCGGCTGAAAAGAATGCTCAGGGGACGAGGATTCGACAGTGGGATACAAACTTCAAGCTCTCAGGAAAGGCTAAGGGTGGAGAGCTTGCAGTGAAGCTAGGATTTCAGATCATGGAGAAAGATGGAGGAGTTGGCGTTTTCTCTGATAGCATTGGCAAAAACCGAGCGTCCATGGAGATGCCTAAAACTTACTCGCCTTCGTTTGGAAGAAAGCAATCCAAGACGTCTTTTAGCATACCAAGCCCGAAGATGTCGGGTAGAATGCAAGTTTGGACTCCTTCCACTCAGGGAGGAAGTGCAAGAGCAGATACTATTCAAGGATTTGAAGAACTGAATCTGGATGAAGAGCCAACACCTGCAACTACTTCGAATAAGCAAGAGCCAACTCACGAGGTTGAGTCAAAGGAAGAAGATCTTGATCTTCCTGATTTTGACGTGGTTGATAAGGGAGTTGAAGTCCAGGAAAAGGAAGAGCCTAATTATGCAACAGCTAACGAGGAGTCGAAGTCAGAGTCGAGTGAGGTGGTTAAGGAAGTGGTGCATGATCAGTTCCATCTTACTAGGCTATCAGAGCTTGATTCAATTGCTCAGCAGATAAAAGCTCTGGAATCAATTATGGGAGAGGAGAAAGAAGACAGTGAAGAAGCACAATCTCAAAGGCTTGATGCTGATGAAGAGAATGTCACAAGGGAGTTCCTCCAGTTGCTAGAAGAAGAAGAAGAGAAGGAGGACGAAGAAGGCCGATTTAAGCACTATAAACTCGGCATCTCTAATGACAAGGCGGAAGATGCTGCTGATCAAGCAAATGTTTATCTCCCTGACCTTGGCAAGGGATTAGGCTGCATTGTTCAAACAAGAAATGGCGGGTTCTTGGCCGCTATGAATCCTCTAGATGTCATAATGTCTAGGAAAGACACGCCGAAGCTTGCTATGCAGATATCAAAACCATTTGTGATCACATCAGCTGGATCTGGCTTTGAATTGTTTCAACAGATGGCGGCTGCTGGGTTTGAAGAGCTCAGCTCTGAGATCCTAGACCGAATGTCCATAGAGGAGCTGATGGACAAAACACCAGAACAGATCGCCTTTGAAGGTATCGCGTCTGCAATCATCCATGGGAGGAGCAAAGAAGGAGCTAGCTCAGCCTCAAGCGCAGCTCGTACAATTACGGGTCTTAAAAACATGGCGAGTGCGATGAGCCAAGGGAGGAAAGAGCGTATAGCAACCGGGATTTGGAATGTGGATGAGGAGCCTTTAGCTGTCGATGAGCTCCTCCCATTTTCATTGCAGAAGATGGAGGCCATGGCCATTGATGCACTCAAAATCCAGGCTAATATAGCAGAGGAAGAACCTCCCTTCGATGTGTCTCCAGGCATGAACCGAAACTGCTCTCTAGATAGTGCAGTTCCACTCGACGAATGGATCAACACGCCCAGTAATCAACAAGTAGTAACATTGGCAGTGGTTATCCAATTGCATGATCCTCTAAGAAGATACGAGGCGGTTGGAGGCGCTATGATTGGTTTGATCCAAGCAACCAAGGATAAAGCTGAGAAAATCAGTGATGATGAGAAGGAATTCAAGGTGAATAGTTTGCATTTAGGAGGGATGAAAGTTCAAAGAGGCCAGAAGAGGAATGCTTGGGATTCTGAGAAGCAGAGGTTGACTGCAATGCAGTGGCTCATCGCATATGGATTGGGGCGAGGAGGAGGGAAGAAATTGAAGGTTCAGTCCACAAAGGGCCCAGATCTAATGTGGAGCTTATCGTCGCGAGTGATGGCTGATATGTGGCTCAAACCGATGCGAAATCCAGATGTAAAGTTCACCAAGTAAGGATTGTGTTACATTAGTACAAGTATGATTACCAATGTGGTACACTGCCTAGTGAGTGAATAGGAGTAAAATGCATGTATTCTTTCTGTAGTATGTACAATAGGATGAATTGTGACGTGAGAAATAACTTTTATGCTTTTTCATTTCATTCCAAAGTGAGGCAGATGTGGCAATCTACAATTGCTTTGACATGTTTCAAGTGATGTTTAGAGAGATAAGTTGGAGAATATACAAGTATATAAAAATCAATCTCTTGTGTGCACTCCTGCAAGAGTTTAAGTTTTTATTATGAATTATGACTAGAATGTTTAGGTGGGATAAGACTGGAATAAAGGATGGCTAATAAAGTAGTGATTGCGTTGGTTGATTTTTCATATTAGAGGACATCTAATTTGATATTTTTTTTCCAGATGGGGTATTCGAATTTGGTACTTGAGCAATATTTGATCTTGTCTCTTCAAATCTTATTAAGCCTTTCTTGAACTTATTTGTTATATGTAATACAAACTTTAGTTATTTAGTTACTCATACTAATTGGAATTTCCACTGAATTGAAAACAACCATTCTAGACTCAAAGTTTCACACCCTAATTTGCATTGTTTATTTGTATACTACAATTGAAATATTCACGTTCATGAATAACTCACTTTGATTGGTATAATTTTCAGCCCTATCATAGATGCATAATCTTGTATCTGGACTTTTGTTAATAATATTCAACTGGACACCCACATAACACGTGACTCTACACAAGTATATAACAAAGTTTTGAATGTCATCTCTGGTGTGTGGAGGTGAATGAAAGTGAACTATTTGAATCTGTGCATACCGTACCTATTAGTTGTACAAGCTAGCAAGTTGCACATAGCAACAAAGCACGGCCAGATTATTTACTTGCGGTTTTCATTTCATACGTTGGACAACGGCGTCACGCTCACATGAATTCGTTATATATATCTTCAACCGTTTTTGTAACACAACTAGCTAAGATCACATGTGAAATTTTCTCGAACCTGCTCCTTCTGCTCGAAACTTATAAGGAATTGACTGAAGAACACGTGTGAATAGCTGTATAAGTTTCATTGTAAATTTTGTCTTCAACTCTGAACTGCATCTTTGCATTGCTTGATCATATAAATGCGTTTCTGTATTCTCATATGACAATCTTGTGGGTTTAAGTTGTAAATCTTGTTGATTTTGACAGATTGTGCTCGATTATTGAAGTTGCTTATTTGAAGTTATTGAATTAGTATTCAAGTAACTATTCAACCGTAAATGATATTTACACTGCTTCTTGTTGGAATGGAACTTTTGGAACGTCAGTTCCCATGAAGTTCCCTTCCTCTGTTTCTCTTGTTTTGACGATGACAAACACTTGAACTTAACTGGCTATTCTAGTGTTTATTCTACAACTGAAAAGATAAGGGAACCAAGTCCAAAGTGAGCGAAGATCATGATCAAGGGAACTGGATGTGAACTGCATCTGTGTAACTACCGTCGTTATCCACAGAATCTTTGTGAAGATTTGTTTCCGGATTTAACGCGCCCAGCTGAAGTCCTTAGGCGGCAAGATACACATAGATTATCTTTATATGATTGTGTACATTGTAATTCGGTTAAGGGAATATTTCTTATCTTATCTTAGGTAAGAGATGATGTACCGAATCATGGATTTATGGGATATGTTTGTTCAAAGAATATATCTACCGAGATCTTTCCTTGACAAACATATTGCATAAATACATGACGCTGTTAGTAGGAAAAGTGTTCGAGTCGAAAGAGTCGAAGTAAGTCTATTGTGTGTTAATCTGTGATTTCTAGGGAACTAGGTTTAGTCTGAGTGTGTTAGACTGAAACGTGTGAGTTCGGAAGTTGTAATCGCATATTAATATACAAGTAGACTGTTTCAAATCCTCGAAAGAGGGGTGATTTTTATCCTAGATAACTAGTTGGTTATCAAAGGTTTTCACCTTAAGTGATTGTTCTTGATAACTTGCTTAATTGTTATTCCGCTGCCCATAGGAACTGAACACATTAGTGTCTCAGTTCCCTTGATACTAATGCACAGATCCTACAATTGGTATCAGAGCTAGCGCTCTAGATTGTGTGTTTACTAAGCAAGTTTTTAAGATGTCTCGCAACAACGAACCTGAACTCGGTGTCTCCATCAACAAGCCGTACATTCTTAAGAATGGACAAATCAACTGGTGGACTCAACAACTTACTGGCTTTATGCAAACCAATGACATGCAATGTTGGTATGTCTTGGAAAATGGAAACTATCCTAAGCCAAAAGATACAAAGGATCCTGTAGGATCGTGATTGTTAGATAAAAACTTAAGGAACTCAGAATAACGATTCTCAGTTCCTTTCGCAGCGGAAATAAACAATCAAGCAAAAGACAAGTTCCTTATAGTGGAAACCTTTGATTGCCAACTAGCAATCCAGGATAAAAACCACTACCTTTCTTTCGAAAGGATTTCAAAGTCTACTTCTTGATTTCTTATCTCTTTTGGTTACAGCTTATCCTAGGAACGAACACACAGTTCCTTTGCCTTACACACATTTAGACAATCCTAGATAACTTAACACAATCAATAATTAATCCAAGAAACAGACTTTCGCACCTAGGAACTATCACTTACAGTCACAGGAACTTAGCACTCAGCTCTTCTTCCTTGACTGGTTCCTCTTGATCTCGGTTTGCTTTGATGATCTTTGTTTGGAGGTTCACACTAGATATTTTCTAATGAGTGTGAGTTCTTGTTTTAGTGCATGAAGATAACCTTTGGGTTAGTCTTCCTTTTATAGAGGATTCTTCGCAGCTCGATCATCTCTTGGTTCCCACAGATTGAGCTTGCCCTAGGATTAGTGGTTCTCCTTGATCCATGTTGTTCTTGGCATGTGCAAACAACCTAGGCAGCTCAGAATCTCTTTTGGTTGGTCAACTATCTCAGACGAGCCTTGTGGTGTCGTTGTCAAAACGCTTTCGTCCGAGGTTGAGTAAGCTGGCCGCTTGGGAACCGTCTGTTGGACAGCGACGTCTTCATGTGCTGTCGCTTTCATCGTCTCTGTCCGAGGTAGAGGTTCTCTAGGCATCTTGTTCTTTAGCTCTTGGACCTTGGCAGACTTTTGGAAGCTTCGGACAAGTCATTTTCGACACCTTTTGTCCGAGGTTGTGTGTTCCCAGATTTCTCGGGAATTGCAATGTCGCAAGCTCCATTTCTGGGCACACCTGGGTTCCTCTAGATTCCTTCAGCTGTCTTGTTCCTTTGGTTCCCTTGTTATGTTTGGCTTTCCTGCCTTAGGTAATTTCTTGTGGTTCCTTAAAACACATCTTTGAGATAAAACATTAGTATCATAATATTTGTCATCTTCAAAAATAGAGAAACTGAGGAACGGAACTCTCAGGGGAACCTAAGTTCCAGAGTTCCGTTTCCTAACAGATCCCACCAAGCTTATGCCTATCTCTGAATGGACTCAAGAGCACTTTGGTCAACAAGAAAAGAATGCAAAGGCACGTCAATATATCCTGAATGCCTTGACCAAAACTGATCAAGACAAAGTCATTGGCATCGATAATGCTAAAGAGATGCTGAAAGCTCTGAGGGAATTCAACCTGGGAAGTGAAGACCTTTAGAATAGCAGGAAATTTGATCTACAAGGAGAATATCACAGATTCAAAATGCTTGAGACTGAAAATGTCTCATCTTATCACTCTTGTTTTAAGATTCTATGCAATGAACTCACAGCTTGTGGTGCAGCACCTGAAGAGTGGTCAAAATCCATGGTGATTATCAACGGACTTAACTCCAAGTTCGAAATGACACAGAGCATCATGCTTCAAACTCCTTCCATCAGAGTTCTCCCTGTTCAGGAACTCATTGGTCAACTCCAGCGACAAGAAGACAAGGCTAAGGGAACTGAGCAAGTGAAAACTGATCAAAGCATTGCCCTGATGCTGACCAAAGTCATGGAAAGGCTGAAGACCGATGAACACTCCGACGAAGAAAATGATGATGAGATCACAGCTCTTCTAACTCGCACTGTTAGGAACTTTCAGAAGGGCAAGTTACCAAGGAAAGACTTCAAGAGGGAACACAAGGAATTCAGATGCTATCAATGCAACCAGGTTGGGCATCTTGCCAAAAATTGCCCAAACAAGAAGGAGGATGCTGCACCTCAACAGAAAAAGGCGTTGGTTGCTACATCCACTTGGGGTGACAATGATGAAGAATCTGAAGGGGAACCAGACGACTTATCCTCTGGACAGTGCTTGATCGCTAAAACATCCTCTGCAAGGGAACTCAACTTCAGTTCCCTTGATCTCTGTCTCATGGCAACTGCTGACTCAAGTACTGACTCAGACCCCACCAAACCTGAGGTATCTTCTGTTGAACTCACTGAAACTCTCTCTAAGTATGATAAAAGCACTTGATTAAACTGATTATCAAACTTAGCGATGAAAACAACTCCTTGCAAGAAAAGATTACTGAAAATGAAGAAGAAATTTCTTGCTTAACTGAGGAAAATGTTATTTGGTGTAAGAAAGTTGAGGATGCTTCTAAATCTAGCAATACTTCGCATGCTGTCTATCCTACTTGTGATTTGCATGATAAACTGAATCTTGGCGATAGTTCCCCTGCAAATTCCTCTCATGATCATGATCTGCTGATGTCTATTATTGATAAACTTGACTCTCTATCTGATTGCATTCATGAAAAGACTGTTACTCAAACAATTTTTGTGAGACTTAGGGCTGGATTAGGCTATCTTCCTAATGACTCTTCCGATACTCCTTGTCATGCTCATAGTGACTTAGATAAAGTATCTAGTGAGATTCAGGCTAGAAATGAAAGACTTGATTTAGCTCTTCAAACTTCTAACTGTAAAAATGAATACTTGCAAGAAAGAATTAAGGTTCTTGAAAATGTTTCTAAGGACAATCTTCCGTGTGCTCCTAATGATTCTAAGATACATGAAATGTATAAGGGTATTGGGCGCAATGCTCCCAGGAAGAAGGTTGATCTAAAGGAGAGAAAGATATCCAACTCAGTTCCCTTTCGTCAAAAGGGTAAGTACCTCTGGATTCCCAACAATCGTGTTTGCTGGTACTGTGGGAACCAAGGTCATAACATTGACGAATGCAACAAGAAGATCAGGGACGAAGAAAAAGCCTCTAAAAGGAGGAACTATATGAGGAAGGATAATAGGAAAAGATCTGAAATTTCTGACTTAAATGATCCCTATTATTATTCTTCTCCTTCTCAGGGAACTGACCATGCCAATCAGCCTAGGAACTCTCCTCCTAACAACCCCGGGAATGGTAAGCCGACCTGGGTTCGTAAGAAATGATGTTTAATTTTGCAGGCTGAAGTGAGCAAAGAAGAAAAATGGTACATAGACAGTGGAGCTTCATGTCATATGACTGGAAACAGGAAGAAACTGCACTCACTTCAGAAATACAACGGAGGAAAAATTTCCTTCGGTGACAAAAGAAAAGGAGCAATTTGTGGCGTTGGATGCGTGGATTTAACTGACAAAGTTCAGGTAAGTGATGTTCACCTTGTTGACAATTTAGGTTTTGATCTAATGAGTGTGTCACATCTATGCGATCAAGGGGAGAACCATGTCTTATTCACTCCCAAATAATGCTTCGTGCTGAATCCTGAGACACACAAAACTCTATTGAAAGGGAAACGCTACAACAATGTCTATATCGTTGACACAAGCTTCTTCCCTGAAGAAAATCTTTGCTTGTCTTCTATTGCTGATAGAACGACCATATGGGATCAAAGACTTGGCTATGCTAGCCCTCAGCTTATTCATAAGCTTCACAAGAAGGAACTGGTGAGAGGACTTCCCTCTGTTCAAATTGATAAAGACAACATTTGCTCAGACTGTGTAAGGGGGAAACAGGTACGCAACTCCTTTAAACCTAAATCTGAGATCAGTTCCTCTCATCCTCTTGAACTGGTTCATATGGATTTGTGTGGTCCCATGCGTACTCAAAGCTTTGGAGGGAACAGGTATATTCTTGTACTTGTTGATGATTTTTCTCGTTTCACCTGGACTATATTTATTAAATCTAAAGATGAAGTGTTTGATAGATTCTCTGCTGTTGTTCCCACTCTTGAGAACTCCCTTGGCCACACTATTCGTGCCATTCGTTCCGATCATGGAACGGAGTTAAAAAATGCCAAAATTCTAACCTTTTGCAGGGACAAGGGAATCTTTCATAATTTCTCAGCTCCTCGCACTCCTCAATAAAATGGTGTTGTTGAACGGAAAAATAGGACCCTGGAGGACATGTCTCGTACTATGCTCCTCTCTGTTGATCTTCCTCATCGATTTTGGGCTGAGGCTGTTAACACCGCTTGCTACATTCTCAATCGTACCATGCTTCGCCCTATGACTGAGAAGACCTCCTATGAGCTGCTGAAAGGCAGAGTTCCCAACTTTTCCCATCTTCGGGTCTTCGGGTGCAAATGCTTTGTGCACAATAATGGCAAAGATCCTATTGGGAAATTTGATCCCAGAAGTGATGAAGGGATATTTCTTGGCTATGTCAGCAACAACAAGGCTTACAAAGTGTACAACCTTCGTACACAAAAGATTGAGGAAAGTGTTCATGTCGTATTTAATGAATCTGCTTTTTCTAACATGAAACAGGTACCCTCTAGCATTCCCAACGGTGATGATGATTCTGATGAAGCAGTCCCCTCGTCTCCTGAATTCTCTCTTAATCTGTCGGGCGACTCTGTTGGGAACTCGTCTGATTCTGCTGAGCATATCTCTCCAATTTCTTCGCCTCATGATCATCAAACTGATATTCATTCAGATGAGAGTCCCCAGGTCATCGGAACTCCTATTCCTGCTCCCAATACTGAAGGGAACTCAGATGATCTTGACGAAGGGAACACTGCTGCTCCTACAGACGGGAACACTGAGGAAGTTAATGAAGGGAACTCTGTTGATCCCACTGTCGGGATTCCTGATGTCCCTCACCCTGCCATGGCCGATGCCCCAATTCCTGTTCCCAACTACAAGTACAAAGGATCTCATCCCGTGGACCTCATCTTTACACCATATCACAAACCAACCACCACCACTCGCTCCTATCTGAATAACTTTTGTGCTTTCAATGCCTTCCTATCCCTTGTCGAGCCCAAGAACTCCAAAGAAGCGCTCACCGACCCAGACTGGATTCATGCTATGCAAGAGGAATTACATCAATTTGATCGCAACAAAGTCTGGCGCTTAGTTCCTTGTCCTTCCAACAGAACTATCATAGGAACTAAGTGGATCTTTCGCAACAAGCTTGATGACTCAGGGGTTGTCACCAGGAACAAAGCTCGTCTGGTTGCTCAAGGGTACAATCAACAAGAGGGAATTGACTACGATGAGACGTTTGCTCCTGTCGCAAGGATGGAGGCTATTCGCTTAATGATTGCCTATGTTGCTCACAAAGGTTTTAAGCTCTTCCAAATGGATGTCAAAACTGCTTTCCTCAACGGCATTCTTCAAGAGGAAGTGTATGTCAAGCAGCCCCCTGGATTTGAGGACAGAGAGCATCCTGATTACGTCTACATCCTAGACAAAGCACTCTATGGCCTAAAGCAGGCTCCCCGTGCATGGTATGATCGTCTTGCTCAGTTCCTGTTATCCAATGGATACAGAAGAGGTTTGATTGATAAAACTCTCTTTTTACTGAAAGTTAAGGATGATATCTTGGTTGTTCAAGTATATGTCGATGATATTATCTTTGGTTCCACTAACCTCTTTCTTGTAGAAAAGTTCAAGAACTTAATGAGCAGTGAATTCGAGATGAGCATGATTGGGGAACTGACCTTCTTCCTAGGTCTTCAAGTGAATCAGCTCTCGGAGGGAACTCAGATCCATCAACAGAAGTATGTGAAGGAACTTCTTAGAAAATTCAAGATGGACACTTGCAAACCCTTTGCAACTCCCATTTCCCCAGCAACCAAGCTCACGCTGGAAGATTCTGACCCCAAGGCTGATCAATCCCTATACAGGAAAATGATAGGTTCCCTTCTCTACCTTACCGCTAGTCGGCCAGATATTATGTACTCTGTGTGTCTTTGTGCTCGATTTCAGGCTGATCCTCGCACCAAGCACATGGCCGATGTGAAAAGAATTCTTCGATATCTGAAGGGAACTGACAATCTCTGCCTATGGTATCCCAAACACTGCGACTTCGAGCTCATCTCCTACACCGATGCTGACTATGCTGGCTTCCTTCAAAACAGAAAAAGCACATCTGGTATGGCTCAGTTCCTTGGCCCCTGCCTGGTCTCATGGGGCTCTAAGAAGCAAACCTCCATCTCTCTCTCCACCACTGAGTTTGAATACATTGCTGCTACTGCTTGCTGTGCTCAAATCCTCTGGCTCAAACAACAACTCGCGGACTTTGGTAAATCCTATGGCCCTCTCAAAATTCTTTGTGATAATACTAGTGCCATTATCATATCTAAGAATCCTGTCTTTCATTCCAAGTCTAAGCATATTGACATACGACACCACTTTTTGAGAGATAATATGGAAAAAGGGATCATTATTATGGAACATTGTCGTACTGAGGAACAAATTGCTGATATATTCACAAAAGCCTATTTCCCTGGTATTGACTAGTTATGTGACTTATTATTTTCTTTGGTAACTAGTTGGGAACTGTGTTTACAGCTTTTCTTGTCCATCTCTGCCTTCATGTGTTTATTGTTATGATATTAGTTGGACATTCTTCTCGCCTTCATGCGTTGTGTGAATATCTTGATTGCATTTCTTTCAACAATATATAATCAATCTGATCTCTGAACCCACATTCTAAGCCGAAAGGATGATTGATTATAAGATGTCCCTAACCTGGCTTCCCTAGTATTTCTAAGGGGGAACTAAGTACTGTGTTCAAAAATTAAGGGGAACTATGAAGCATTTATCCCAGTATCTCTGCTTCCTTAATATGTCAATTAACTTGCCTATTGGTTTTGTGCTTATTACTGGTATTAGTTTTTCATCATCAAAAATGGGGAAATTGTTGGAATGGAACTTTTGGAACGTCAGTTCCCATGAAGTTCCCTTCCTCTGTTTCTCTTGTTTTGACGATGACAAACACTTGAACTTAACTGGCTATTCTAGTGTTTATTCTACAGCTGAAAAGATAAGGGAACCAAGTCCAAAGTGAGCGAAGATCATGATCAAGGGAACTGGATGGGAACCGTATCTGTGTAACTACCGTCGTTATCCACAGAATCTTTGTGAAGATTTGTTTTCGGATTTAACGCGCCCAGCTGAAGTCCTTAGGCGGCAAGATACACATAGATTATCTTTATATGATTGTGTACATTGTAATTCGGTTAAGGGAATATTTCTTATCTTATCTTAGGTAAGAGATGATGTACCGAATCATGGATTTATGGGATATGTTTGTTCAAAGAATATCTCTACCGAGATCTTTCCTTGACAAACATATTGCATAAATACATGACGCTATTAGTAGGAAAAGGTTATGCATTTCCACGAGATTTAGAGTGTATCAGAAAGAAGAAGAAGAAGTATTCGAGTCGAAAGAGTCGAAGTAAGTCTATTGTGTATTAATCTGTGATTTCTAGGGAACTAGGTTTAGTCTGAGTGTGTTAGACTGAAACGTGTGAGTTCGGAAGTTGTAATCGCATATTAATATACAAGTAGACTGTTTCAAATCCTCGAAAGAGGGGTGGGTTTTATCCTAGATAACTAGTTGGTTATCAAAGGTTTCCACCTTAAGTGATTGTTCTTGATAACTTGCTTAATTGTTATTCCGCTGCCCATAGGAACTGAACACATTAGTGTCTCAGTTCCCTTGATACTAACGCACAGATCCTACACTTCTACTGACGCCAATGCATAAAGACTTATCGACTGGACTAGGTTGGATTGATCAATTTTAGGTGAATTATCCACAAGGTGTGTAGTTTCAAATTGTAGGTGAAAAGTACTTTTCTCTTAACTTCAAAATTTTCAAATGAAATTCTAGTTATTTCTATGTTGATTATTTTTACATTTTGTGTTAAATATTTCTTTGTTTTTTGCTCTATAGGAGATTTTTAGGCAATGACATTGATTATGAAGGATTCGAACTCGTAGCCTCATAATACTGGTGTCATACATGTCAGTTAAGTTGATAAGACTTGATTGCTAAATATTTGTTTTAACGACGGATTATCAAATAAGGTTATGTCACATTCTTTTGATAATACCTTATCTTGATTATAAAAAAAATCATTCGATATTTCTAACTTATATCCTTAATACTTATTGGATTATTATGATCTTAATCCGTAAACAGGAATTCCATAACAAAATTAAAACTATTAAGTAATTTTAGAAGGGTTAGTATTAAATTGGAAGACCCATTAAAAAAGGTCGTTGCTATTTAACACCCCGGGCGAATTGTTGTTTAATGCCCTGGCCTGTTCGTCACGGACGAAACACATCCGTCCGTGATGAATGAACGAGTGTTGTCCGTGACGGACGTATGCCTTTCATCCATCACAGACGGATTTGATGTGTATTTTAACAACAACTTCGGCTTTGCTTCCATTCATTCTTCAAAACACAACAACTCCGACAACAACTCTTCCGTCAGCGCTCTCTTCCAACGCCGAGGCCTAGTTGATCCATCACGTATCAACCGAATTCGTCCATTACGATCCGTGAGGTTAGTTAAGTCTTTACTTGTTGTTGGCTTAGTTTAATGGTGTGTTGAAATTATTGAGTTTGTTTGCAAATTTTTGATGAGTTAGGTTTTAGGGTTTGCATGATTAGGTGTTTAATGTTGGATTTGAACATGTTTGAATGTTGTTTGAAATGGAGAAATGTCGGCTTTGAATCTGGATTTGCAGATGGGTTAGATTAGGTTTTGGGTTGTTCGATCTCGGCATTTTTTGGTTGGGGAAGAATCTCAGCCCCGTCTGTGACGGACGGATCTGCTTGATCTGTCACGGACAAATCGTCTTGATCCTTCACGGACAGATCTGCTTGATCCGTCACGGACGGTTCTGCTTGATCCGTCAGGGACGGATCTGCAGTGTTCCTTCTCGTGTTGTAAAACATTGAGTTTAGGGTTTGTTATCCGAGTTGATGAAAATTTCAATTCATCTTTTTGAACTGAAATTGATGGATATTGAGCTGGTAATTTTGTTGGATTGAATGTGCTGATTATGGTGTCGAGTTTTTAATAATATATGATTATCCTGCTAATTGATGGAACTAATGTTTCTTTTAATGTGTTGTTTTTTCCAATTACAGATGGATAACCAGACAAGATCTGCCCGTCATCGAAGGGGGAACGCTGTCCGTGAGGGACAAGAACAAGAACAGGAGGCCGTCGTATACCGAAGAAGGGAACCTTCGAAGAAAAAATCTAAAAAAGGCGACGGAGCGGGACCGAGTACGGTACATGAACCGGTGGAGGAACCGGTATATCCAAACCCGCCTTTGAAAACCATGTTGTTTAACGATCCACCCATATACCAGATAGTTAACCCGAATGTGGTACGTGACTATATATATGCTTAGTTAATTAAACTATTACATTATTTAATATTGTTTCTAATAATTTGTTTTATAGGATCCGACATGGTATGTACCTCCTATACCAGAACAGCCTAGTGGTTGGCCCATGTGGTCGGGAGATATGAGTGAGCAAGGTGTTTGGCCCGCTCAGCAGCCTAGCTTTGAGGAACTGACGGAGGAATCGGCTGCTTCTAGACAGCCTAGGCAAGGTAGACAGCCTAGGCAAGGTAGACAGCCTAGGCAGCAGGGTAGACAGCGTAGATAGGCTGGAGGTCGGGATGCTATCGATCCGAAGTTGGTAGGACCTATAGCGGGAGGTCCAGAGAACCCAGACCTGTTGTTTAGCTTCAGAGCCCACACAACATACTTCATTTATCAGGGCATCGTAAGTTATCAAAACTTGATGTTGTTATTAAATTATTTCCCTATTTGTTTTTGTATCTAACATTTTCTTTTTATAGGAGCGAGAAACTCTCACGTTTCAGCACAAGCATGAGCAACTAAGGAAATTGAGGCTAGACGATCACTCTCCATGGTGCGATCTTGCCCGAAACAGCGACATCACACATTTGCAGGACCTGATCTACACATATGTAGATCAACCTTTGTTTTCTGCATTTGTGGAGCGATGACAGCCGGAGACCAATTCATTTCATATGCCATTTGGAGAGATGACGATCACTCTCCTGGATGTCTATATGATTTTGGGCCTCAAGATTGATGGGGATGGAATGAGACTTCCTCTCTAGGATCACATCAAGGGCAAAAATGAATTGTTCAATGAACAAGTGCTGAGGCCAATGGAGTTCTTTTCCTTGACACCCGAAATGGCACATGGACTCACTGTAGACAACCTGAAAAATCATTGCTTGACCACAGAGCTGGATGATGAGAGAATTGCGTCGGGTTATCTACTGTACCTGATGGGATTGACCCTCTTTCCCGACAAGTCCCAACACATGTTGTCCATGCCTAATCTGACCTACATGAGTGACGTTCGTGCTACTCGCAATCTTTCTTAGGGTTCCGACACATTGGCATTCATGTATCGTTCATTGGGCGAGTATTCACGCCATGAATGTCGACCTGCTACACATTGTTGCTGGTAAGAATTGTGTTGCATATTGTTTTTATATTATTTAATTAAATTTAAGGTATAGGTTGATATGTTTGTAAAAACATATTTATGTACAAGTTTGGATCTATCTGTACTTCCCTAGCTTTCGTCCTCCATAAAATCCATGCTTCGAAGACAATGTGCCATATGCAAGGCGATGGAACCCTGTGCAGACTCGTAGTAGATAGAGAAGAAACTACAGGGATGCGCTAGACTTAATGCAACCTTGGCATGTAAGTATCATATGACGTGGTTTATGTCTCATATTAAAGTATTACAATTGTGTGAAGGTACTTACGGCTATGTTGATTGCATCCAATTTTGTATAGGTTGACTGACAGCCCTATGTATATGTTAATTATAGTATGCCGGAGTTGGCTCCTGCCTTTTTTCATGGGGTCATCTCATTTATGAGAATCACAGAGCCATATATGCCTGATCGCGTAGCGAGGCAGTTTGGACGTGAACAACAGATTCCCCAACCAGTTATACAACCCATCAAAGCTGCCAGACATCCCAGCATCATGAGTTATATAGTACAGTATGACCCTGCTTCAAACTGGAGTTGGGATGCAAAAAGTGAGCACTCCATCTGGATCGAACATATGGGCCCTCCTGCACATAATGGATTTGAGTTCAGTGCAAACTACATGGAATGGTACATACCTCGTACACACCCATGTGTCAGGCTTCAGGATGCAGGCATCAGAGATCCTATCCAAGTGAAAATATGTGTTGTATGTTTGTTTTTAATTTACATATACAATTCAAGCTTTACCTTAGTTAATTTTTCCGTATTTCTGTAGTGCATTGGACAAGCTTTGCATCGTCTCAATCCATTCCATGATGCGGAGGAAGAGCAATTCTACAACATGCGCGAGGCTGTCCGACACTGCATTCAAGACTTTAGACCCTTTGCACACCGCAATGATGAGGAGGACGACGAAGAGGAAGATGCATAGGTTGCCTTACTTAGTTTGGACGTATTTGCTTGTTTGATGTTTTCATTTGTAACCCGGATGTGGATGCTTTTAAGTTTGTTGAGAGTTTGAATGAAACCTTTGTTTTCAGAAACTTGTTTGATATTTTCATGTCTTCACAAATCTCTAATGGAACTCCAAAAACACATAGTGGTCGAAATGAAATTTATACCGTCCTAAAATAAAAGCTAGAGAGAGTGGCAAAAAGATGCAGAAGAGAATTACAGAAGCTAAATCCTATAACATCCTAAAATAAATCCTCTAATATTTAAGCTATAGAGAGTGGCAAAAAGAGGCTTCTGTAATTCTGCACGGTTTGTGACAAACCGTGCAGGATTACAAAAGCTATAGAATGACAGAATTACAGAGGCTTGGTACGTCACGGACCAAAGGGATCCGTCCGTGACAGACCAAAGTGTAGTAGCATCCAAAGACGGGACATAAAACATGGATCTCTTGGCGAGTACAGTAGCATCCAAAGACGGGACATAAAACATGGATCATAATAGCATTATAATGTGCAAGTACAATAGCATTTAAGTCGGCTTGCGACCTCGTCTCTTTCTTGTAGAAGAAGATTCGTATGCCATCAGTTGAGGAACGAATGGATCATACAGACAAGCAGCATAGGCATCATGTGTATGCTCCCACATGACAAATACTGGCAGCAATGGTGACGCCTCTGATAGGGACATCTATAAAATAATGGAGAACGTACTCAGTTGCCTAGTTCATGGATTCAAATAATAAATATAAAATGATTAGTACCATACCGAAATGAAATGACTCTCCTTCTCAACATGGAAGATGCATATCGTCTTAAGCTTAGCACCTCTGGGATGATGTGAAACCTCTTGTAAAGGCAAGAAAGTAGCGTTTAGACCACCCACCACGACAACTACACAATTGAATGCAGAAGCGACCAAACAACCCATATCTGGAAGCACCATCCAAGTCTTCTCTGGGGCCATCCCAGAGTCAAACCATGTAAGTTGTTCTAGTACTTTTTCCAGCGTCGTCTGAAAGAGGCAAGTCTCAGAATACAAGTCCCAAATTTCTTTCACCTTGTCAATCATGGCTTGCCGGACGATCCTCCATTGTTTCTGCCCGATGCCTATTTGATCTGCAATGGCTCTGTATCCACACTTTCCATCACCAACAATATCAAAGTAACCGTTCAAGTGTTCTTGCATACACGACGAAACTATACCCTTATACGGCTCAAAGTCTTTAATGAAGGACTGTGGAGACAGATAAGGTGGTGGAAACATTTGATCCGCTGGTTTCTTGGGAGCTCTAACCTGAGATGGCCTCAAAGGAGTGGTAGGAACTGTAGGGTTTGGTGAAGGTGTACTAGTGGACTTTGGTGGCCTACCTCGTTGCTTCTTGGGAGGTGTCCCTTCCATATCTTTGTCTGTGTATTCCCATGAAGAAGGATGTCTTTTAGTGGTATCTTTGTTTGGAGCTCCCATTGGCCGTCCCTTATGCCTCACAATACTCGGCTCTTGCAGACTAGTCCCCTCGGGGCGAGCTATGTCGTACAGTTGCGAGACACATTTTTCTTGATCATCTGCTGACAGATTGGGGAACTGATCCGTATAAAATTGATCCATCAAAGATCTCGTGACTATGCGCTTCACCTCAACCTCACCTTCGTCTTGCACTTCTGACAAACTCAATCGTCTCCAAAACGGATTCAACGCTGAAAGCTTAATAGTGATTGAACTCGTCACATATTTAGCGATGTCATGCACACATGACAATCCATCTCTCACCCTCATTTGGCATGTGCAGGTACTGTCATAAAATGGATTTCCCCCTTTTCTGTATTCCTCCGTCAAGCGGTCAAGTGCAACCTTAGATACTTTGTATTTCAACAGCTTGAAAACATCAGCTCCTGTCACAAGAGTCATCATGTTTTGTACACTCTCGTTGAAGGTCCCCTTGATTTCCTTCACTTGGTTACCCATCTTTGAATGATATTGACCGAATATCGTGTCTAGACTGCCATGTGGAGTAGTCAAGAAGTCTTTCAAAATAGAGTGTGCTCCTTCAACCCTATATTTAGTACAAAAAAGTTTAAAGTTTGATCATACGCAAGCTTTCTGCTTTCTACATAACATGGTTGTGGGTTCCAACAACTACCTTGATTGTATATGAGTCTCTCGGTTTTTCTTGACACAACAATCTGAATGGACAATCACATTTTTGCTCCTTGTTCTTTGCCTTACTCTGTTTTCATCTTTAGGAATGCAAATTCCCGCTTTTTTGCACAACAGTTGTGTCTTCCGAAGGCTTCCTCTACCAAGGTTTCTATCCCGACTAATAGTGATGCAGAAGTGATTATCAAACCCAATTTGTCTACCCAATTAATTGCATCATCTCTGGAGCCGGATACTTCACCCGTGGTAAACTTCTCTGAATAATCTTCTGAAACAATCACTTTTTCAAGTGTAGGATAATCAAACCACGACTGTGTGTGTAATGTCGGGAACCCAAACTGAGGTGGAACCTGTCACCTTACGGACGAAATTCCACTACGAGCTAAACAATCTGATAACGGTACATGAGGTTGTTGAGGCACACAACTTTCACCGAAAAACCCAAGTGAGAAGGACGGTGGTGCCATGTTGATGTGATCCGATGGGTTTGGACCACGTTTGATGTCAGATCTAGGTAGGAAGCAGCCTCTATCCTTCTCCTTAGTAACCGGGATAGGTAGCAACCAAGCGTGGGCTCGGTTACCGGCTCTCTTGCTCTCGGCGGGGCCGAGTTGGGGCGAGAGGATCTCGCGGGCGGAAGCTAGCGATGGAGGGATAGGTTGTGTTTGTGAACCGTGACATGGTTCAATCGGTTCTAACCAGTTTTGTGACGCCGAGGCTTAAGGGAGGAGATGATCTCAACTGCAAGGCTTAAGCTTTAATTTCAACGTAGGGAATAATGAATACAATGAAGGCTATTTAAAGCCATAAGGCTCGACCAAGAACCCTAATGGGCTTGGGCTGAAAACACACTAATGGGCTATCCTTCTCTAGCAAGAGAAAGGCACACGTCCGAAATAGAAAGTACGGAAATAGAAATACTAAAAAGGGAAACATGCTAAAACGGGAAATAACATAAAATAGCCTAAACTAGACTAAGTCTTGAACCAAGGGGGACGCCATGGTCTTGGTCGTCTTGGGCTCGTCGTTGCCCGACTTGAGTCGAGCCCGGAACGCATCACATGTCCTACTCATTCAGGGACAGATTGTTAATACCGTTGTTCACGAAATTGTTCTCCTATTGAAGAAAAAAACAAGTTAGCATAAAAGTAGGCAAAAATGTTGTTTCTGTTAAGCAAATCCATCTGTGACGAATGGATACATTCCATCCGTGATGGATGGAGGCAATCCATTCGTGACGGATGGAACCTATCCATTCGTCACAGGCGATTTTCTTTAAAAAACAGTCGACGAACAAAGTTCTTACATTTGCAATGATATAGTAAAAATTCAATAGAACAAGGCCAAACACTCAAACATGCAGTTTTGCACACAAAATCTCCAACTTTTTAGTACAACATAATTAAAGATGAAGTTTTTATGAATATATAGTAACAACTATTGAGAATTACCTTAAGAAAATGTTTGTTTTTCCAAAGAACAACTCAAACATTTTCACAAGAAGGAACCATAAAATTCTTAAGTTCTACTAACATGTAAAGTAAAAACCTTAAAAAACATACCTTATTGTGATGATAATCCATTGAAACATCTTCTCCACCATTGAAGTTGGAAAAATCATCTTCATTTGCCATGGAAAAGAATCAAAGTAATGGAAGACAATTGAAGAAGTGTTGTGGGATG
This sequence comes from Rheum nobile, assembly GCA_027886185.1. Classification (NCBI taxonomy): domain Eukaryota; kingdom Viridiplantae; phylum Streptophyta; class Magnoliopsida; order Caryophyllales; family Polygonaceae; genus Rheum; species Rheum nobile. The sequence continues at coordinate 618,502 of WOAB01000171.1, forward strand.
GAAAGTACAGAGTGATTGAGAGGTTTAAGGTTTAATTTTGGACGTAATATTGATGAGTATGACGGGGTAGTTAATGTTGTTAGGTGAGGACAAGTAACATTTAATTTTCTGATTGTTAACCTCGTCCGTCACAGACCAAATGAATCCGCCCGTCACGGCCCAATATGATCCGTTCGTCACAGACGAAGCACTTTGATCCGTCACAGACGGATGCACTTGGTCCGTGACGGACGAAACGGGGCGTGAACTAACAATTTCACCCGGGCGTTAAATAGAAATCGTGTTAAAAAATCAAGTTGTAAAACTTTGGATTCTCTCACTTGAGATCGAATTGAAGTAGTACATATGATATTATCTATATACTACTACTAAAACCACAATTATCTCTCATACATGTCGTTCATCTAAGTATGTCACGTCATCAAATAATTATGTATATTTATCTATTCACCCTTATTCTATTTATAATTTATTTTTATCTTTTATTTATACAAATTTCCTAAATTACCACCCAAAATATTTTCCATTGTACATGATAACTGCACTTACCAAAAACATTATTATCATACTTAATTAGTGTCCATAAATTCACACATCTATATTTTCTTCAATATAAGTTCACACATCTACCTAGAGATGGCTCACGGTTTGGTGGAATCGGAGAACCTCCGGTTCCGGAACCGAAACCGGATAAACCTCCTATATCCGGTTTCGGTTCCGGTTTGGCAAAACCGGAGAACCGGAGGTTCGAACCGGGTAAACCTCCTGTTCCGAACCGGGTAAACCTCTTGTTCTCAAGTTGTATATATATTTTCTATTTTCTATTTTTCTGTCAATTTATTTTATAAGTCAAATTAAGTAAAAAATTTAAGTTTTAAGTCTTAAAGTATAAATCTTTTAAGTTTAAAGAAACGTTCACTTTATCATTATTTTAAAAAAAGTAATGTCTTTTATACTTTTTACAAAAAAAACGTTTATTCTTTTTTTTAATATAAAAAAGTGTGTTTTTTTCGGTTCTGGAACCGAAACCGGAACCGGATAAAACCGAAATCAGACGGAACCGAAACCTCCGGTTTCAGATTAATTCGGTTCCGGTTTTCATTTTTCCGGTTTTGGAACCGTGCCATGATCTACCTTCAATTTTCATCATACAATACACCTTATAAATTATTACAATCAATAAATTGTCTTTCAAATACATCATGTTAATTTTTTATATAATTTTCTCTTATATTTTATATATTATAAACAAATTTAAATTCTTTCTTAAAATATGTGTTACCGTGCACATGCTAGTTTTTAACTCTAAATTGGAAAATGATGTCGGTGAATTTAAGTATAAAAGTTACACAAATTCGAGCCCCACTGTGTTGAGTTGTCAAATATGGAAAGTTTTCAATTTAAAAATAGTAGCTAAAGTGTCGACAGGGTGCACTTTTCTCTTTCCACATTACAAAAATAGTAGTACGTGGAACCTCCGTAACCAAGTCTAAATGATGATCCAACACGTCTTCAGCTTCTAACCTTATAAAAATGTTAACTATAATTATAAAAAATGCACAATATAATTAACCTAATCACAAGCTATATTTGATTGGGTGCAACTTGATATATGTATTAATTGAAAAATTGTTGTTTGGGATTTGGCCGGTGGATAGGGATGGCAATCTTATCCGCACCCGATGGATATCCGACTCACCCGACCCGAAAAATCGGATGAAAATCCGAATAATGTTGGGTGATGGACGGATGCGGATGAAAGTCTTTCACTCATCATCTGACCCGATACACCCAAGATATATATATATAATTGTGTATCCTTACCTTAGTATAAAATTCACAAATATTTAAACTTTACTTTATAGGTATTGTTCTCATTTCCCATTCAAATGTTGCTTATGTTTTCAAAAACTTTTTTTTATAAGCTATTTATTTCATATTACTTATAATATTAACAATAATTTGTGTACTACATGTCTTAAAATACATAAAATGAATATTATAAGTTATACTAAATCGTTATTTTTAATCATCAATGAATGACCCAACACATCCGATTCACCCGATGGATGACGGATGGATACACCCAAAAAGGTTAGCGGACGAGTGATGAATGGAGCAATTTCATCCATTACCCGACCCATTGTCATCCCTACCGATGGATATCCATATTTTTTATGCAACGGTCTCAACTTTTTTATTACTCCCCTATCAGACCGGAACCCCTCTCTTTCTTGTCAAAGGTCGTTGTCTATTTGTATTTATATTAATTTATTTTTCCTCTACTCAAATAGTATTTTGTTATTATTATATGCGCAGGCCAATTTAATTAAGATACGATTGTTTGGATTAACATTTACAATTAGTAGTATTTTGGAAGGCCTGTCGACCAGATTCCGCTGGTACCATCATGTTAAGATAATACTACTATTTGGACAATTAAATAGATTGAAAATAAAGTATATGATAAACATACAAGTATTAACTAGATGGACAAAATACCTTTCTCATGTAGGAATTTAGATGTTTTAAGCAAAATTTTAAAAAACAGTTTACTAACATTTAACTTAGTCTCTTATGTATAAACTTGATACGATTCATATATGAAAAAATAACATATCTTTTGATGTAAAATTTATTTCGGGAATCACCCTGAAAAATAGAACCTCAAATGTGACTCCTCTACTTGATCCACACGAGTACGATCAAGACTTTGTTCGCTAGAACGAACGAACGAGAAAAGAACAAAGCTCCAGCAAATTTGGAGGTTCGGCCGTGACCCTCTGTTGGAGTTAATTGTGATCCATCTATCACATCTACGTGATTCTCCGAATCACTTGTATATGTTATAATTTTATATTTATGAATGTACATAAGATAAGCTTTTCTAAACCCTAGAGTTGACTTATTCTTCAAATATTATAAATCCTATATAAGGCTTTTATTAAAAGCCTAATAAACACATCATTACTCTCTCATTACTCTCTTCTCTCAAATTTCTCTCTTTCTCTTAGTATATAACACATTATCAACACGAATTTGCTCTAAAAAAAAATTATCATCTCCCGAAGTGGATGCCGGATTGGAAATACCGGAGAGAAGTACTTTTGAATTGGATATGTCGGTAGGTAAATTACAATTCGGTTTTTGAATTGAAAATTAAAGTTGTGCAATAGACAAGCAGGCAATCATATTGCAGTATCGTTATTCACTGGTTCTTTGTTTCAAATTGAAAGATTTGAAGAATTCAAGTTCAAATTGAATTTCTCTAAATGGCAATTCAATACGTTTAGCCATCGATCAAACTTTGGATGGTCGAGATATTGGTTATATGTTATCTAGAAGATGATATATTGATCCCAAAAAGGATATGTTTAGAAAGATAATAATATTTTCAATCCCCTGAAGTGGATATGAATTATGAATGAGATAGGGAACATATAAATATGTATATATAAGGTATGTATGTACATATAAGTTATTTGTTAACTCCCTTGAAACCAATATATTACCCCTGAAGAGGAAATTAGCAGATGCTAATCTTTTGGTATACTATATGTAAATAAAGTTTATCTTCTATTTAAATTTTATATGTTGCTTATATAGATTTTTTATTGTTGTGTACAGAGATCATCTAGAATCTTGTTTTAGTAATCATATTGAATTTTGAAATGTTGTGAAATTGCAGTTGAAAGACAATCGATCATATATCGTATATTGGGTATGATATGTATATGATGGGTGAATATGATTCATATAAATTGTGATGTACGCACTCTCGAAGAGACAAATTATATTGTATTTTGGGTATGCTATGTATACGGTGAATTTGAAATTTATCACTATAAATTTTTGAAGTGATAATTTTCAATCTTCGAAATAATAATTTTCGATTCCTAAAGTGATAATTATGTATGTATGATCCCTGAAGTGACATTGAAGTGAATATACATTGTGAGTCAAATGACGTCCTAGTAGTGACGTATATTATCCCTGAAAGTAAGTAGAAATAAAAGACTCAAAATTAACTTATTCTTGTCATATACTAGTTTGTTTATTTCATTGTTGATTATAATTTATGCGTTCTTTTATATTGTTCTTAAAGTAATTTGATAATTGACATTCCCTAAAGTGGATGCACACATAATATAGTTGTCTAGGTATAGACAAATCCAAAGTCATCCCCGTAGTGATAAGCTCTATCTCCCGAAGTAGACGAAACAATAAACCACTTTACTCCTTTGTAGTGAGTAACTATAGAAAATATTATCTTCTGAAACGGATAATAAAAGGATATATTAGAAATAACCTCTTGTAGTAGGCTATAAAAGGGTCAATAAATTTGGTGTTTAATTTCTTGTCACTTGAAGTTGACAACGATCCTCTTTATTTAAGTAATGTTGTTTGTGTTGTTTTTTTTGTTTCATTAATTATGTTTACTTTTACATATTTTATGTATTTATAGTAAAATAATAATTTCATCATTAGGAGTGAATGTACACATAAAATCAAATTGTCCCTGAAGTGACATGATTCATCGAAATGAAAGAATGATGAATTTATCTTCTTTTACTAGTGTTTTAGTTCTTAAATTTATTTTGGAATAGCTGTTATGATTGCAATGCCAAAATTTTAAGGGTTTCCAGAAGAAACAATTTAACACGTGGTTTAAGTGTTAAAATTCATTTAGCTAAATGATATGCGATATATTGTATAGCGCATCTAGTGGTTATTAGCATGATTTAGGTGATGTTTGGATATTATTTGATGGTAATTCTGTAATCCGGAAGAAAAGACGAGAATTGAAGAAATCATGGGATTTACAGAGGTTTGAAGTGCATTGAAGAGTAGAAGAACAGTGGATTGAATTCCAATTGTTCGTTCTCTTTACTCAGATGTCCAAATGGAGTGATTCCAATTCGAGGTGTTAGATCTTGAAGTCTATTGCAAGTCCTCAAAATATGAGCGCAATCCGAGTTGGGAACCAAAAGTTATGGCGTTTTTACTAAAGTGTCGCAAAAGCTGAAGAAGACACCGTCACCGCACCCCGCGGTGGGATGACCGCACCCCGCGGCGAACCTTACAGAGAAGAGGCCGTGATTCAGGAGTGCCACCGCACCCCACGGTGGGTGTCACCGCACCCAGCGGTGGCGACGCGCTGAAGATATTTCCGAGTTTTTATTTCCCGTTTTATTTTATTTCCGAGACTTTGTTTCCAAGTTTGTTTATTTCTTTTCTTTCTTTATGAATTATTTCCTTAGTATTTAAGTTAAGTTTAAGACTCTTTTAGAGGATCCATTCTCTAACCTTAGTTGTCACATTTCATCATTTTTCTCTCACAAACCCTAATGGAGAACTAAACCTCCATTGTTGCACTTGACAGTTTGAAGCCAACAATTGATTGGTTGTGAGTTTTCTACTCTTGTTCGATTTCCTATCTAGTTGGATTAATTCTCTTGTGCTTGAATTTTTATTGGTTTATGTTGATTTATCTAGACTGATCACCTAGGTTTATTGATATCTTCCTAATAGCTAGGACTTGTGATTCCGGGTTCGGGTTGCATATCTAGTAGCAAACACGATTTACATAAGCGGGTTGCGAGTGTTCATCGTGAGAGACAGTTAATTGCATGTTATAGTAACGGGTTGTTTCTATTGCATGTATCTTGTTGAATCCTTGGTTGAATGCTATTGCATTATTGAGTCTTGAATGTTAGTAAAGGTTTGATTTAGTAATAAGTACTATTAGGGCTGGTAGAACTAATAGTTACCTAAGATCGGGATAAGAACAACTATAGGAAAGATAAGAACTTGAGACTAATAGACAACAATGATCAACCATATCTCTTGTTGTGTGGATCTTTGTTAAGTGTGGCGCTTTTCCCCATTATATTCACAACCTTTACTTGTTTACTTTCTTACTTGTTACTTGTTTACCAAGAAAACGCGACAAACCCCCCCTAGTTCCTAGTTGGTGATTGCGAATTACAGAGATAGATAACCTGACTCCCTGTGGGATCGACCTTGACTTGCTTGCTATACTCTTTAGTAGGTATTTTAGGATTTCTTTGATTGGGTATACGACTTTAGCCCTGTCAAATTTGGCGCCGTTGCCGGGGAGTCAAAATTTCTGTTTTTGTGTGTTTGTTTGTTACCAACTTTGGTGTTGACCTATCTTATGGTCGACACCCGTGCTATTGATAGTCCACTTGTTGATTTAGATCCAGAGATCGACAGGATGTTCCACAAGAACCGCAGAGAATACACCGCCCTACAAGTTGCAATGGGTGACCAAACACTTCGGCAATTGACTGTGCCGAATCTGACTATGCAACCACTAGCTGTGACAATCCCCGCCATAGGAGATGGCGTGAATTTTGAATTGAAGCCGGGGCTGATTAATTTGCTCCCAACTTTCCATGGGTTGGCTGGAGAGGACCCAATCAAGCATATGGGTAAATTCCACACTGTCTGCATGAGCATGAAACCGGCGAACGTCACTGAGGAGCAAATCAAGATGAGAGCTTTCGGGTTCACCCTCAAAGACGCAGCCGATGATTGGTATTACCATCTCCCCACTGGAAGCATAGACACGTGGAACAAGCTTCACAAGGCCTTTCTGGAAAAATACTTTCATGCCAAGAAGGCGAACAACTTGAAGAAGGCTATAAGCAACATTGAGCAAGAAACTGACGAGACTCTGTACGATTATTATGAGAGGTTCAAGAGACTTTGCTCAAGCTGTCCATTCCACGGGTACACTACTCAAGATCTAGTGCTTCATCTCTACAATGGTCTGCTGGACAATGAAAGAAGGATTGTTGACGCTGCATGTGGTGGCAACATTCTTAACACAACTCCGGGGGCAGCCATGGAAAAGATTCAGGAGATGGCAGAGGGGACAAGAAATTTCGGTAGAACTTCTACCAAGAGAGGAGTCAATGCTATGAACTCCAATCGCTCAGAGCTAGCAAGCGAGATTGCCGAATTGAAGGACATGGGTAGGAGACTAACGCTGCAAGGAACTCCTCAACAACTCAAAGCATGTGGGATTTGTGCTGATCAATTCCACCCCACCGATGCATGTCCTCAATTGTAAGATGATCCGAATGCTGAGGTGAACCATGTAGGAGGTTATGGACCTCTAAGACCTCGGAACGATCCCTACTCCAGCACATATAATCCGGGATGGAGAGACCACCCAAATTTCAGATGGAGGGATCAACCGAGTCAACAACAGCAGCCTCAGTTTCAACAACAACAGCAGCCAAGACCTCAATTTCTACAAAGGTCGCAAGATCAACAACCGGGTACGTCTGCTTCAACTGAAGATATGCTCCAAGCTTTGACGAAACATTTCACTACTCATGTTCAAGCTACGGGGTCAAGCATAAAGAATTTGGAGACGCAAATGAGCCAAATGGCTGAAGCCATCATGAGGATCGATGCAAAGATGTCGGGAAATCTACCATCTCAAACGGTAGTTAACCCACGGGCAAATGTTAGTGCTGTAACCCTCCGAAGTGGAAAGCAATTGTCTGTCGCTCCTAGTGCTGAGAATGACGATTCAGGAGAAGAAGAGTTTCTGGAGGATCACCGCACCCAGCGGCAAGAGGACCGCACCCGCAGCGAGAATGAAGAAGAGGAACAGAATGCTCTGTCGAGTCCACCGCACCCCGCGGTGACGGTACTGTTTCTCGAGATTTTTCTGGGGATGCACCGCACCCCGCGGTGGCTTCTGACCGCACCCGCGGCGAATCTTCTGGAGCTGTTAACGAGCCTTATGTGGACACCTACGTTCACCCATACTTTCCTCCTCTCGGTTCCGAAAAGCCACCTGCCCCATTCCCAGAGGCGCTCAAGGAGAGAAGGGTCATCGACGACAAGGACCTTTTCGAAACATTTAGCAAGTGCGAGGTAAACATCCCTTTACTCAAACTTGTTAAAAGTATTCCCAAATATGCTCGCTTCTTGAAGGAACTTTGCACAATCAAGAGGAAACATAAGCAGAAGAAAAAGAAGCAGGTCCAGGTGAGCGAGCAAGTATCCGCTGTGTTTCAAAGGCGTATGCCCAAGAAGTGCAGTGATCCAGGTATGTTCTCTATCCCTTGCATCATTGGTGAGACAAAAATTGATAAAGCTATGCTAGATCTTGGTGCAACTATTAATGTCTTACCATTGTCATTTTATGAGTCTCTTGGTATGCCACCACTACAGGACACTAGGCTAGTTATTCAATTAGCTGATGGAACCAATGTCTACCCGAAAGGGGTTGTTGAAGATGTCCTCGTTATGGTAGATAAGCTGATTTTTCCCACTGATTTTTATGTTCTTGATATGGGTGGTGGTACAGGTGTACATATGCTGTTAGGTAGACCTTTCATGAAAACTGCAAATACCACAATTGATGTAAGAAGTGGGAAATTAACTATGGAATTTGATGGGGATGGAGTTGAATATAACATATATGATGTGAAACCTGTCATGAATGCCTCTTTAAACTTTGTTGATGTAATGAGTCCGAACCCTTTGGATGAATTACAACCTATAATAGAGGATTTCATAGTTGACTTGCCTGTCGGTATTACTGTATCTTCTAACCTACAGGAAGTCACGGCTTCATTGGATGAGAAGGGTGAGTCTCCTACTTCTCTTTTGGGCATTGGCCCCACTGTGCTAACTCCGAGCGAGAAGCTCGTCCCCTCTATGGTGCAGGCCCCTGAAGTTGAGCTTAAACAACCCCCTGATCGATCTAAGTATGGGGGAAAGGCAACTAAGAAGGACAAGGTGTAGGAGCTGCTGAAGAAGAAGAATGGTCTAAGGTTCAAACCTTTCCATGATTGGTTCAGGAATGAGGTGCTAAATGAGAGGGTTCCTAAGGAACTTGATGCTATGGATTGAGGTTGTTCGAAGCGGTATGTCATGCCATGACAATAACTAAGGCGCTGCTCGGGAGGCAACCCGAGGTATTGTTTTTTTCTTTCTTTCTCCTGTCTTTGTGTTTTCATAGCATAGCTAGGTAGTTTGTTTTTGTTTCGTTTCGCATATACTCTGACATGCAGGTACGAAAGTAAAGGAGCAAAAGGAGGTTCTGGAGAGCTCACCGCACCCGCGGTGGGCACCCCTTCATTTTCTCTTATTTCAAAAAAAAAAAAATTCCGAAAAAACCCTAAACGGATTTAAAAAAAAAAGTTCTACCGTAGGCCAGCTGTCCGGAGTTCCCCATGGAGAAGGTGCACATCATGTTGTCAAGGAGGAGACATTCTCCCCACACATTATTAGGCCACACATTTTTTTTTGACAACGATGATGGCCCTACAATTGACAGCTGAGGATGAGGAACACTAGAGCCCTCATCACGATTACATTTGGGCTCCACCATGTGTTCGTTGAAGGCCATGCAGCCCCGAATTCTTTGATATACCACTATTCACCAAAGTGGTTCCCTTTGGTTGCACGGTAGGAGAAGACTATAGAGTTGATGAAGACACCCGCCCAACACCAGAGACATGAGCTTTATTGAGAAGACCGCCATCAACAAAGGAAGTGTCCAAGCAGCTTGTGGCATTTGTGAGTTATTTTTTGCTTCTCCCTGTGCTTCTTTTCTTTTTGTCTTTCATTACATTGAGGACAATGCAATGTTTAAGTATGGGGGAGAGTTCTATACTTGCTATGTCGTTGAGAAGAAGAAAAAAATGAAAAGAGCCAAAAATTTTAAAAAAAAGGCAAAAATTGAAATCCTGGGATAGGTCGAAAACCCGAAAGGACGGATTAGGTAATAAGCAGGTGGCTTGGACCATCATTAGGCTGGGGTAATAATTGGTCAAGAGTGATGTGAGCATATGTGAGCCCATCTATTGAAAAATGAAATGAGTGGCTTGGTGAAAACCCGAAAGGACGCCTTGGCAAAATGAGTGAAAAGAATAAGAGTGATTTTTAGGATTCCTCATTTTTCCTGGCGTGGCGACATAAGAAGAGGAGTTATAAGGAGGAATCGGGTAGGCCACTTTTGGAGGAATAAGGTGATTAGATGGAGTTAGGATTAGATGAGTTTTGCATCACTTGTTTTGATTGTCTTGGAGCTTATTGTTGATGTGTTGTAACTACTAGTGTCATATTTTCTTGTACTTCCTGAGGCCTTGGAGCATGATTGATGGAGTGAGTTCAGTTTTTAGCTTACTCGGGACGAGTAAAGGTCTAAGTATGGGGGAATTTGATATGCGATATATTGTATAGCGCATCTAGTGGTTATTAGCATGATTTATGTGATGTTTGGATATTATTTGATGGTAATTCTGTAATCCGGAAGAAAAGACGAGAAGTGAAGAAATCATGGGATTTACAGAGGTTTGAAGTGCATTGAAGAGTAGAAGAACAGTGGGTTGAATTCCAATTGTTCGTTCTCTTTACTCAGATGTCCAAATGGAGTGATTCTAATTCGAGGAGTTAGATCTTGAAGTCTACTCCAAGCCCTCAAAATATGAGCGCAATCCGAGTTGGGAATCAAAAGTTATGGTGTTTTTACTAAAGTGTCACAGAAGCTGAAGAAGACACCGTCACCGCACCCCGCGGTGGGATGACCGCACCCCGCGGCGAACCTTACAGAGAAGAGGCCGTGATTCTGGAGTACCACCGCACCCCGCGGTGGGTGTCACCGCACCCAGCGGTGGCGATGCGCTGAAGATATTTTTGAGTTTTTATTTCCCGTTTTATTTTATTTCCGAGACTTTGTTTCCAAGTTTATTTATTTCTTTTCTTTATTTCTGAATTATTTCCTTAGTATTTAAGTTAAGTTTAAGACTCTTTTAGAGGATCCATTCTCTAACCCTAGTTGCCACCTTTCATCGTTTTTCTCTCACAAACCCTAATGGAGAACTAAACCTCCATTGTTGCACTTGACAGTTTGAAGCCAACAATTGATTGGTTGTGAGTTTTCTACTCTTGTTCGATTTCCTATCTAGTTGGATTAATTCTCTTGTGGTTGAATGTTTATTGGTTTATGTTGATTTATCTAGACTGATCACCTAGGTTTATTGATATCTTCCTAGTAGCTAGGACTTGTGATTCCGGGTTCGGGTTGCATATCTAGTAGCAAACACGATTTACATAAGCGGGTTGCGAGTGTTCATCGTGAGATAGAGTTAATTGCATGTTATAGTAACGGGTTGTTTCTATTGCATGTATCTTGTTGAATCCTTGGTTGAATGCTATTGCTTTATTGAGTCTTGAAGGTTAGTAAAGGTTTGATTTAGTCATAAGTACTATTAGGGCTGGTAGAACTAATAGTTACCTAAGATCGGGATAAGAACAACTATAGGAAAGATAAAAACTTGAGACTAATAGACAACAATGATCAACCATATCTCTTGTTGTGTGGATCTTTGTTAAGTGTGGCGCTTTTCCCCATTATATTCACAACCTTTACTTGTTTACTTTCTTACTTGTTACTTGTTTACCAAGAAAACACGACAAACCCCCCTTAGTTCCTAGTTGGTGATTGCGAATTACAGAGATAGATAACCTGACTCCCTGTGGGATCGACCCTGACTTGCTTGCTATACTCTTTAGTAGGTATTTTAGGATTTTTTTGATTGGGTATACGACTTTAGCCCTATCACTAAACGGATTTCGGATAAGAATTAACACTTGGAAAACTCGTGAAATTGTGCTAAACTAATGATTATATCATACCATCATCAACTCTATGAGAGTATTAAGACTTAATATTTTGACAATTTAGAGATCACTATATACTCCCGAAGAGTTTCATGATCATATGTCAATTTTGTACTATGGTAGTAGTACATATTTTAAGGCATCTATTTTTTTTCGAAAGTTATAAATCAAGGGAATGTGTAATACCTCGACAGCTTAGCAGCCCAGCCCATCACAGGACTACAGCCCATACACCCCAACCCCTCACTGGCCCAAATTAAATGGCGCCCAACAGGTTGTTCGTGAGTCTCGAACCTGAGACCTCACGCTTTAACAAGCTGCCAAAGCATTACTTGTCACCAATTACGCTGCACATTTAATTTGGGCCAGTGAGGGGTTGGGGTGTATGGGCTGCAGTCCTGTGATGGGCCGGGCTGCTAAGCTGTCGAGGTATTACATAAAAGTATACTTTGAATGAGAGGGGCTCCGACCTTATCGGGCCAGCCATTTCTCTATCCATGGGCCACAACCTATGTACCCCAACCAAATCCCCATGGCTGGGAGGTTGTTCGTGAGTCTCGAACACGAGACCTCACGCTTTAACAAGCGGTCTAACGCCCACTTGTTACCAATTGTGCTGCAGCACAATTGGTAACAAGTGGGCGTTAGACCGCTTGTTAAAGTGTGAGGTCTCGTGTTCGACTCTCACCAACAACCTACCCGTGTTGGGGGGAAGGGTTGGGGTACACGGCCTGCAGGCCTGTTAAGGATGGCAGTGCCGGGGTGTCTGTCAGGCCCGTTGTCGGCAAGGTCAGGCACCAACATAAAAGTGTACTTTTTTTGTAACATCCCAGGCCAAACTACCCCAGCCACCAAGCCGCCCAGCCACCCAACGGTGCCGGCGCCGGTACTAGTGCCGTCTGGTTGTCCAAGGGCCTGCAGCCCACACACCCAACCCTTTCCCCATTTAAATGGGTAGGTTGTTGCCCACGGGGATCGAACTCGAGACCTTTAGATACAAGGGCAATACCTTGCCACTTATATCACCAATTGCGCTGCAGCACAATTGGTGATATAAGTGGCAAGGTATTGCCCTTGTATCTAAAGGTTCCGGGTTCGATCCCCGTGGGCAACAACCTACCCATTTAAATGGGGGAAGGGTTGGGTGTGTGGGCTGCAGGCCCTTGGACAACCAGACGGCACCAGTACCGGCGCCGGCACCGTTGGGTGGTTGGGCGGCTTGGTGGCTGGGGTAGCTTGGCCTGGGATGTTACATAATGATTTATCTAATTTTGAGTTGATGATATCCCAAAATATTAAAGGATCACCCATATGGAAATTTCAATGGTGGGAATTATCGTCGATAATGCCATTATTACTTATACCATTTTGATAAACCATAAGTTTTTTACCCTACAAACGGCAAAAACCAAGTGTGAAATATAAGGTTTAGAGAGAGCGTCTCATTCATGACTCCAGAAGAGGTCTATCTTGTTATTGGAATGAACAATATATTAAATCAGTAACACTCTATGTTTACAAGTTCAGGACAAACTTATTGATCATTTGAAAAATATTCGGCAAATTGGTTATCATGCAGAATTCATGAATGAGGAAAATATCGAATATCTATCTAAAAGTTCATAGGAAACTTCGCACACTAGGTATATACGACAACCCATTGAATCACATAATATTTCTAACTAGAAGTTAGTTTATGGCAAAAATATTTCTTTGTGGCAAAAATTAATTCGATCACTTAAGTGAAGTAATGATGTGCATGATCATTAAATATTCACTCAAACACCTACTAAAGGACCGGAGGATCCTAGGACATGGAGTCCTTGTCTTAGAGTGATCGTAAATACACGACTTTTTTTCTTGGTAATAATGTCGATTATGTAAAGAGTAAATGCATAGTCTACATGTTTCTTGACATATTCAAGAATACATATGAGGACTAATAAAGCCATCATATGGACCAATGTTAATTGTTCATATATTTTATGATGTTGATAGATGCCTCAACACATTGGTCACACGAAACATAAAGCGGGAGAAATAAATAAATCAAGTAGTGTAACGGTCGAGCAGCGGGTAGCTCACACTATTTAATAGGACGACATAGTATAGTCGTTATTTATATGGTCATCAATCATAGCTGGGTTAAAGCTAATAAATGAAACGATCAAGAAGAATCGTTGACCATATGGGGTCATACAAAGTTTAAATGTCGAGAATTAAGTTTGATTTTGACTAACCATGATTTATTTCCCTAATTGAAACTTATCTCCAGAAGAGAACTGAAAGTATATAGATATGCGGTGTACGTCCCATTCTCACCCTAAATGAACTAAATTAACGCCACAAGGAAAGTTGGGATTATACGAGGGTAGGAGTCCCTATAGATTATTGATTACCTAGAGCTTATATTGGGTGATCGCTCGGTATCAAGATTATCATTTTGAAGAGATAAAATTCCAACTTTAGGGGGAGCGGAAAAAAGGAGACTAGTACGTAAAAGAGATTGCAAGAAATGCAAATTCTCGATAATTTAAGATCGTTGGATAAACGAAAATGAACCAGAAGTTCAACGGCATACTTAAAGTATAGATGACAAGCTATGAATTGCATTTGCTAAAAGCCAAGGAAGTGACGAAGTCACATATACCAATTGAATGCCTAGCTTATTCGGAGGTTCTTATAGTAACTCCATACCAATCCTCTACAACAAAGTCTTAATTACACTAGAAGCGTGAGAGACTATTAGACTATATATGAAGCTCGATTTTATTGAAGAAGAGTCACATATTGTAGCTTAACAAGCTGTTTATTGTTGACAAATGACGTTTCTTGAGATAACTTCCTGTAGAAAATCTTATCTCATATTACACATCATAAGCAAGGACTTTAATGAACAAGTATGAAATGTTTGTTAGAATCTGTTAGGAAACGGAACTCTGGAACTTAGGTTCCCCTGAGAGTTCCGTTCCTCAGTTTCTCTACTTTTGAAGATGACAAATATTATGATACTAATGTTTTATCTCAAAGATGTGTTTTAAGGAACCACAGGAATTTACCAAAGGCAGGAAAGCCAAACAGAACTAGGGAACCAAAGGAACAAGACAGCTGAAGGAATCCAGAGGAACCCAAGTGTGCCCAGAAATGAAGCTTGCGACATTGCGATTCCCGAGAAATCTGGGGACACACAACCTCGGACAAAAGGAGTCGAAAACGACTTGTCCGAAGCTTCCAAAATCCTGCCAAGGTCCAAGAGCTAAAGAACAAGATGCCTAGAGAACCTCTACCTCGGACAGAGACGATGAAAGTGATAGGACATGAAGACGTCGCTGTCCAGAAGACGGTTCCCAAGCGGCCAGCTTAGTCAACCTCGGACGAAAGCATTTGGACAATGACATTGCAAGGATCGTCTGAGGTAGTTGACCAACCAAGAGAGATTCAGAGCTGCCTAGGTTGTTTGCACATGCCAAGAACAACGTGAATCAAGGAGAACCACTCAATCTAGGGCAAGCTCAATCTGTGGGAACCCAGAGAGGATCGAGCTGCGAAGAAGCCTCTATAAAAGGAAGACTAACCCAAGGGTTATCTTCGAGCATAAAAACACGACTCACACTCATTAGCAAATATCTAGTGTGAAGCTCCAAACAAGATCATCAAAGCAAACCGAGATCAAGAGGAACCAGTCAAGGAAGAAGAGCTGAGTGCTAAGTTCCTGTGACTGTAAGTGATAGTTCCTAGGTGCGAAAGTCTATTTCTTGGATTGATTATTGATTGTGTTAAGTTATCTAGGATTGTCTAACTGTGTGTAAGGCAAAGGAACTGTGTGTTCGTTCCTAGGATAAGCTGTAACCAAAAGAGATAAGAAATCAAGAAGTAGACTTTGAAATCCTTTCGAAAGAAAGGTAGTGGTTTTTATCCTGGATTGCGAGTTGGCAATCAAAGGTTTCCACTATAAGGAACTGTTTATTTGTTTGATTGTTTATTTCCGCTGCGAAAGGAACTGAGAATTGATATTCTGAGTTCCTTAAATTTTTATCTAACAATCACGATCCTACAATTGGTATCAGAGCAGGAAAAGCTCTAGATCTTTGATTAGTTTGCAGATCATGTCTCAACCAAGCAAGTTTGAGCTCGGAATCTCCACCAATAAGCCACACCTTTGCAAGAAAGGAGAAGAAACATGGTGGGAAAAGTGCATGGAAAGCCACATCAAGACCAACGACTACCAATGTTGGAGGATAGTCAAAAATGGAGATGGCCACGTCGATCTTACCATGAAGGAAGAAGACTGGAAACCAGAACACTATGTCATCATGGAAAAGAATGCCAAGGCAAGACAGTTTATCCTCAATGGATTGGACAGAGAGGACATGGACAAAGTCATAGGCATCAAGACAGCCAAGGAGATGTGGAAAGCTCTCAAGGAGATGCATGAAGGAAGTGAGGAACTAAAGCAAAGCAGAAAGTTTGCTTTGGAAAGAGAATACCACACCTTCAAAATGATGAAAACTGAGACCATCTCAGAGTACTACTCTCGCTTCAACAGATTAATTGGAAAGTTGACGGCGGCGTGAGTTGATCTTGATGAAGTCTCCAAGTCCTTAGTGATCATCAATGGACTCAACTCCAAGTTCACCCTTCTCAAGGGAATCATGAAGAACACTCCAGGCATCCAATCCCTTCCCTTGACCCAAGTCATAGGGAAACTGGAAGTTGAAGAAGAAGAGCACACTAAAGCCAATGCCGATAAGAAACTGGAGAAGGAATCGCCCTTAAGATCTCCAAAGCCTTCTCAAGGCTTGAGATGGAGCAAGAGAACTCAGACTTGGAAGAAGAGGAGGACGAGCTAACAACCCTCTTCTCAAAGAATATCAAAAAATTCTTTGTGAAGGGAAGGTTTCAAAAGGGCAGTTCCTCCTACAACGGACCCAGAAGGGATCTAAAGGAAGTCTCTTGTTACGAGTGCAAAGAGAAGGGACACTACGCTAAGAACTGTCCCAACAAGGAAGACTCCAAGGAAGAAGAAAAACCTCAGAGAAAGAGGGCTCTCGTAGCCTCATGGGGAGAAGACTCAGATGAGGAACTGGATCTGAGCGGCTTCGCTGGAGGAAGATGTCTCATGGCAAAAGGAGACTCAAGCGATTCAGAAGACCTTGAGGTAACTTCTGATGATCTCTTAAAATCTCTAGTTGATTGTGATAAGAAACAACTTCTTAAGATCATAAAGAAACTAGGGAAGGAAACCAGTTCCCTTCAACAGAAACTTGATGACTGCGAAGATAAAATTGCATGCTTAACTGTTGAGAATTCTGTTTGGAGTAAGAAACTTAATGAATCTGAAAAAGACCTAGCTGAAACTCACTCCAAGCTGATTGATATTAGAAACGTGCATGCTAGTCACCTTAAAATCTGCAAATCTTGCGATGAAACTGGCATAGATTCTGTTAAAGTTCCTTTGCATGCTAACTCTATTGGAAATGAAATGCTTCAGTCCATTATTGATAGGTTAGACAATCTCACTGATTCCATTAATAAAAAAACGATAAATCAAACTGTCTTTGTGAGACAACGTCATGGAATAGGATATGTCAACAACAAGGATAACAATGATGCTGAAAATGAAAAGGCCAGACGAGAACTTGTTGAGATGAATGAGAACTTCAACATTGCTCTTGCCACCTCTCGTGACAGGAATCAGTTCCTATCAGAGAAGATCATGGTGCTTGAGAACAAAGCTGAGGTTGCCAAACGTCTCAATGAAGGTTCTCAAAGCCCTAAGAGGGAACCAAAAGGAAAAGAAAAAATGACTCCTGAAAATCAATGGTTCACCAATTCTTTTTCTCATAAAAAATATGTTGACATGGCCAATAGTAAGGTTAAAAACAATGTTGATTTCAACAAAAAAATTGAAAAACCTTTTAGGCCAGGAAAAGGAAAGTATGGTCATGTTGTCTACAACCGCTTATGTCCTACTGTGGTAAGAATGGCCATTACAACACTGATTGTGCTAAGAAAATGAACTTTGAAAGGGAGAAAAGTGCTTATCACCAGGAAAGGAACCAATTCCCTGATTATTCACAAACTCGAAATGCTAATCCCCCCAGTAAAGCCAAGCTTCGTTGGGTTCAGAAATCTTAGTTCCCTTGTGTGCAGAAAGAAGAGAGGCAACCCCAACTATGGTACATTGACAGTGGTTGCTCATGCCATATGACCGGAAAAAGAAATCAAATGACCTCTCTTCAACCTCTCCAAGGAGGGAACATATCCTTTGGAGACAAAAGCAAAGGGAAAATCTGTGGAATAGGAACTGTGAAACTCAACGATCACATTCAGGTAAACAAAGTTCACCTTGTTGATAGTCTTGGTTTTGATCTAATAAGTGTGTCACAACTGTGTGATCAAGAAGACAATGAAGTCAGATTTAGATCAAACGAATGCTCAGTTCTTGACTACTCGGGACAAATCAGCCTAAAAGGAAAGAGATTCAACAATGTTTACATTGTTGATCCATCCTTCGTCCCCAAGGAGAAACTGTGTCTCTCAACCGTGAATGACCAAGCTGAGTTGTGGCACCAACGCCTCGGTCATGCTAGCACTAAGCTGATTCAAAAGCTACACTCAAAGGAACTAGTCAGAGGATTGCCAAAGCTGAGTGGCACATCTAAGGAACCATGCTCTGACTGTGTAAAAGGAAAACAGGCTCGTAGTTCCTTCAAATCCAAAAACATGGTAAGCACCTCAAGGCCTCTTGAACTCATCCACATGGATCTTTGTGGACCCATGAGAGTTCAAAGCCTAGGAGGGAACAGGTATATTTTTGTTATTGTCGATGACTTCTCTCGCTTTACTTGGACCATTTTCATTAAATCTAAAAGTGAACTCATTGATCGCTTTAAAGATCTGGTTCCCTTGTTAGAAAAATCTCTTGATTGTTCACTAAATGCTATTCGGTCTGACCATGGTACCGAATTCGAAAATGGAGAATTTCTAACCTTTTGCAGTGAGCATGGCATCGATCACAACTTCTCTGCACCATACACTCCTCAACAGAATGGAGTAGTAGAAAGGAAGAACAGGACCTTGGAGGACTGATAAGCACTACTTTATTGGGCTTAAGTAAGAGTCATTAGAGGTTTTATTGGTGCCATTCGGGTAGATTTAGACAAATTCATGTGCATGGCGTGTGGGGGCGAAGTTTGGTAATTAATTAATTAAAAGCCATGTGATTGCCGGGATCGAGAAGAAGAATGCCGAAGAATTGAAAGCGGGCATGTGTTTGCTGAAGCTCGGCCCATGAAGGAAAGGCCCAAAAGATGAGAAGCCCACGTGAAGAGCTGGAGAATTGAAGAATTGGAAGCGGAAGATGATGCGGGCGTGATGAAGCAGCTGGAATGCAATTGGAGATGGGCCGAATTGCAGAAGTGGGCCGTGCTTCGTGAGTTGGACCGAGACCGAGCAGCTGCTGAACGATTATTGAAGGCCGAGACGAGATTAATTCCCCAATTTCGGTTGTTTACTTATTATTATTATTATTACTATTTTGTTTTAGGTTAATTTAGATTTTATTTCCTTTAGTATATTAGGGTAGAGAAAAGGTTGTTTGCCTATCTATCATAATCTATTATCAACTCTCTTGAACCCTAATTCCCTTTTCTACGTTATGAAGAACTAAGCCTCCCTGGCTTAGTCGGACGCTGAAGCTTTCGTTTTGATTAAGTTGTGAGATTCTTGTTCTTAATCTATTGCATGGTTTTTATCTTTCTCTTGCTTGAGTTGTTTATGATTGATATTGATAATCTCTATTTGGACGCAACTAGGGTTTATTGTTATTAATCTATTGCTAGATTTAGATTGTTACTGGTTGAGCATATCTATTTCTGAGTAGCAACTGCATCGTATTAGTAACTGGTTGTGCTAGTCTTATGAAGAAGAGAATTGATTTACATTCTAGGATAAAAGCTGGTTGTTTTATGCTAGAATTGTATCCAACTATATTCCTATCCGTAACGCTGCTGTTAAACTGAATCTTGATAGTTTCAGGGTTGTTTAATTAGTTAGTGCTAATAGTATCTGGTTGTGCTATTAGTTATATCTGAAAAGGAATTGGAATCACCATTGCATGAGATTTTGAATGCGTATCTATGATCAACTTGTCATAGGAATAGTGAATGTTGTTTGACTGAGTGCTTTCCCCATTACTGATTTCACAACTCTTTCGCTTGTTTACATTTGCATGCTTAGTTACTTAAAACAAACAAAACCCCCCATTTGGTTACTTTGGATTGACATACAAATTGCATAATTAGATAGAATTCGCCTCCCTGTGGATTCGACCTTTACTTATCTAGGACTACGATTTAAGGTTTGTTTGGATATTTTGTATAATAGGAATTAGAACGATAAATTCCTGTTATCAAGGACATGACTCAAACTATGCTGATCTCAAGTGGACTCTCCCAATCATTTTGGGCTGAGGCGATCAACACAGCGTGCTACATCATCAATAGAGCCATGCTTCGCCCAATCACAGAGAAGACACCCTATGAACTCCTAAGAGGAAGAGTTCCCAACATTTCACATCTGAGGGTGTTCGGATGCAAATGCTTTGTGTACAACAATGGAAAGGACAATCTTGGCAAGTTCGACCCAAGAAGTGATGAAGGAATCTTCATTGGTTATGCCTCAGGCAGTAAGGCATACAAGGTCTTCAACAAAAGGACAAAAAAGGTAGAAGAAAGTATTCATGTTATTTTTAATGAAAAATCACTTGGAAAGATTATGCAGAATACCACCAGTTCCTTTGAAGATCCATTTCCCAAGCCAACTCAAGAAGATCCAGATGAAAATGTCACTCCTGCTGATCAGAACCCTCCAATGGCTCCCCCACCAGTTCCCATGGATAATGAACAACAATCCATTTCTGGGAACCATGAGCATGACGACAACATCTGTGGAGACCTCAATGATTCATCTTCCCACATGTTCTTCAATGGAGAAGGTGACCCCAACCAGGAAGCTGAATGCTCAACTCAGAATGTCTCCACATCAAATACTCTGGCTTCCAGCAGAGAAAGAAGAGTCATCAAACCTCCAGTCAGGTATGAACATCTAACCTTCTTTGCTTTTAATGCCTTTCTGTCTATTGTGGAACCAAAGAACATAGGTGAGGCACTAAAGGATGTGGACTGGATCCAAGCTATGCAAGAAGAGCTTCATCAGTTTGAAAGGAACAAAGTATGGCATCTAGTTCCCCGTCCCAAGGACAAACACATCATAGGAACTAGATGGGTTTTCAGAAACAAGCTGGATGATACAGGAGCTGTGATAAGGAACAAAGCAAGACTTGTTGCTCAAGGATACAATCAACAATAAGGCATCGACTATGATGAAACCTATGCTCCAGTGGCAAGGATTGAGGCAATCAGATTGTTGATTGCCTTCGCTTCACACAAAGGATTCAAGTTGTTCCAAATGGATGTAAAGACAGCCTTCCTCAATGGAATTCTTCAAGAAGAAGTCTATGTCAAACAACCTCCTGGTTTCGAAGACGACGATCATCCAGATCATGTCTACTTTCTAGACAAGGCACTCTATGGCCTCAAGCAAGCTCCCAGAGCGTGGTATGATCGTCTTGCCCAGTTCCTACTCTCAAATGGCTACAGGCGTGGAGTCATTGATAAAACTCTCTTCATCCTAGAAGAAGAAGGTAACATATTAGTGGTTCAAATCTATGTTGATGATATTATTTTTGGTTCCACTAACCTGTCCCTTGTAGACAAGTTCAAAGATCCGATGAGCAGTGAATTTGAAATGAGTTTAATTGGGGAACTCACATTCTTCCTCGAATTACAAATCACTCAAAAGGAAGATGGTATTCAAATCCATCAACAAAAGTATGTCAGGGAACTACTGAAGAAGTTCAATATGGATTCATGCAAGCCTCTCTCCACTCCCATATCCACCATTGCCCATCTGGATAAGGACAATTCGAGTCCTCTAGTGGAAGAGAAGCTCTATAGAGGTATGATCGGTTCACTCATGTACCTAACCGCCAGTCGACCAGACATTGTCTTTGCTGTTGGATTGTGTGCTAGGTTCCAATCTTGTCCAAGAGAAACCCACTTGGCTGCTGTGAAAAGAATACTTCGATATCTCAAGGGAACTGACGATCTCTGCATTTGATACCCCAAAGAATGTCCCTTTGAGCTGATGGGTTTCACTGATGCTGATTATGCTGGATACTTGGTGGATAGGAAGAGCACTTCTGGAATGGCACAGTTCCTAGGCCCTTGCCTTGTGTCATGGGGATCAAAGAAACAAGTTTCAGTCTCCCTCTCCACCACAGAAGCCGAGTACATTGCGGCTGCCTCCTGCTGTTCCCAACTTCTCTGGCTAAAGCAACAACTCGCGGACTTTGGTATGTCTTATGGCCCTCTCACTATTCTTTGTGACAACACTAGTGCCATAAACATTTCTAAGAATCCTGTGCATCATACTAGGACCAAGCATATTGACATTAGACATCATTTTCTTAGAGATCATGTTGAGAAGGGAAACATCATTATGAAATTTTGTAGAGCTGAAGATCAGATTGCAGATATATTCACCAAGGCATTGAATAGAGTTCCTTTCGAGAACCTTAGATTGGAACTAGGAATGATTCCTATTACTCAGTAGTGACCTTAGTTCTAAGAATTCTTTCCAGTTCCCCTGATTGACTAGTTTAAGATATTTAACTTGTTGAGTCTTGATGTCCTTGTGTTATATCTTTTGCCACAAACCCTTTTTGTCATAATGGTTTCTTAAAAAGGCTTAGATAAATCTTTGTGGCTCGTTTCCTTTTGGTTCTCATTATTCTTTAATTCCTCAAAGTTCAAGGCTATCATGGTGGGCTCGACTGCTATCCCGGTCGCCCTCCATGATCAAGTAAGAGAGTTGGGGCGCATTAGTTCTGCTGTCGAAAGTTTGGTGGAAGTTCTGCAGAAGGATTGGCAAGGTGCAATCAGTGCTCATCAGGCCGCGGGCCAACATGTAGGAACCGATGACAAGGTTGAAGAAGAGGAGGCCGCTACTACGCCATAGGAACACTGGTTATGGTTCCATGTGTTGTAACTCCACAGCGAGCTAGTAGTTTCCCTTAGGATCTTACTCCCCTCTTCTATCCCATTGTTGTCTTCCCTAAGATTGCTTTTGTTGTTATCCTTGCCGTTTGTTGTTTGTGTTGTTGTCTTTTGTCGACTGTAGTTCTTGTTGGATGTTGTGTGTCTTTGAACAATGATCAGTGAAGCTTTAATGATTATCTTTAGTTTCG
The DNA here is from genome assembly GCA_027886185.1 of Rheum nobile. Taxonomy (NCBI): domain Eukaryota; kingdom Viridiplantae; phylum Streptophyta; class Magnoliopsida; order Caryophyllales; family Polygonaceae; genus Rheum; species Rheum nobile. Next base: position 641,489 of record WOAB01000171.1, read on the forward strand.
TTCCCATGATCGATTTGTTTTTGCCTTAAGTTTTCATTATGCCTTTTATGGGTTTGATGCAATCGCATACTTACTTGGATATCATGTTCTTAACTTGTACTTAATCTTTTCGATGATGTCAAAAGGGGGAAGAAAAGGATAGGAACCTTGAACTTTGAGACTACTGGATTAATAGGAACTCTGAACTAGTTCTACTTCTAAGGGGGAATTTAAAATCAACTCGTTCACTTGCTTAGGGGGAATTTGCAACCATTGAATGTTCAAACACTAATCTGAAATGTTGTAAATCCCTTTATCTCAATATGGTCTCATAAGATTCAAAGTCCTATTATGTTGCCAGGTTCCTTGTATTTGTCATCATCAAAAAGGGGGAAATTGTTAGGAAACGGAACTCTGGAACTTAGGTTCCCCTGAGAGTTCCGTTCCTCAGTTTCTCTACTTTTGAAGATGACAAATATTATGATACTAATGTTTTATCTCAAAGATGTGTTTTAAGGAACCACATGAATTTACCAAAGGCAGGAAAGCCAAACAGAACTAGGGAACCAAAGGAACAAGACAGCTGAAGGAATCCAGAGGAACCCAGGTGTGCCCAGAAATGAAGCTTGCGACATTGCGATTCCCGAGAAATCTGGGGACACACAACCTCGGACAAAAGGAGTCGAAAACGACTTGTCCGAAGCTTCCAAAATCCTGCCAAGGTCCAAGAGCTAAAGAACAAGATGCCTAGAGAACCTCTACCTCGGACAGAGACGATGAAAGCGACATGACATGAAGACGTCGCTGTCCAGAAGACGGTTCCCAAGCGGCCAGCTTAGTCAACCTCGGACGAAAGCGTTTGGACAATGACATTGCAAGGATCGTCTGAGGTAGTTGACCAACCAAGAGAGATTCAGAGCTGCCTAGGTTGTTTGCACATGCCAAGAACAACGTGAATCAAGGAGAACCACTCAATCTAGGGCAAGCTCAATCTGTGGGAACCCAGAGAGGATCGAGCTGCGAAGAAGCCTCTATAAAAGGAAGAATAACCCAAGGGTTATCTTCGAGCACAAAAACACGACTCACACTCATTAGTAAATATCTAGTGTGAAGCTCCAAACAAGATCATCAAAGCAAACCGAGATCAAGAGGAACCAGTCAAGGAAGAAGAGCTGAGTGCTAAGTTCCTGTGACTGTAAGTGATAGTTCCTAGGTGCGAAAGTCTGTTTCTTGGATTGATTATTGATTGTGTTAAGTTATCTAGGATTGTCTAACTGTGTGTAAGGCAAAGGAACTGTGTGTTCGTTCCTAGGATAAGCTGTAACCAAAAGAGATAAGAAATCAAGAAGTAGACTTTAAAATCCTTTCGAAAGAAAGGTAGTGGTTTTTATCCTGGATTGCGAGTTGGCAATCAAAGGTTTCCACTATAAGGAACTGTTCATTTGTTTGATTGTTTATTTCCGCTGCGAAAGGAACTGAGAATTGATATTCTGAGTTCCTTAAATTTTTATCTAACAATCACGATCCTACAGAATCCATTTCGGAAATATCGAAATGAGATTGTCCTTGACGAGTTTGTTTGAATAAGTACTTGCACCAGAAGTGACATACGAGAAAGGTTCATGATTCTCAATCAATGAAAATACGTCGACAATGATGATTGATAGAGTTGAGAAAGGCATTTTCAAGCAAAGTTGGATTTTGTATATTAAAAGTGATATGTAAATCATTAATTTAGAAATGGTTATCTTGTTTGTATTTCTATTTTTTATACAGGTATGTACATGCAAGTTCCTGAAGAACCGAGATTTATGTGCACGAACACAAATTGAGATATATGTAGATAATGCATCACTCCGCACTCAATCACTTACATATTGACGATATCTATCTACACTTATGAGCTTTGAGTCGAAAGGAGGACCAGTTCAGCAGATTCAGTCAAGCAATGTTAAATTGAGGGGGAGAACTACAACTATACTCTTTTTCCCTTAGTCTTGGTTTTTATCCCATTGGGGTTTTTCGAATAAGGTTTTTAACGAGGCAGTTAGTGATGTACATTCAAGGGAAAGTGTTATAATGTTATATTTATGGATGTACATAAGATAAACTTCTCTAAACCCTAGAGTTGACTTATTCTCCAAGCATTGTAAACCCTATATAAGGCTCTTATTGAAAGTCTAATAAACACATTATTACTCTCCTATCTTCTCTCAAATCTCTCTCTTTCTCTTAGTTTTTAACATAATTGGATTTTCCCTTTTTAATTATCTTATAATATATTAGGAAAATATATAACAATTATATATTATCTTACCATATATCTCATAAGATAAATCTCCTTTTAACTAGAAAGATATATTTATGATTGATACAATATCTTATCTTTCCAAAAGATAAATTTCCTTATGTCATCAAATAAATAGATAATACTTTATTATTACTTGATGAAAAATCAACTCTTCCAACAATATACACTGGCCTAAATTCTCAGTCCCACAATGGGCATCGTGTTACTTTGATCTAGCCCAATTACTCTATTGTGTTGATCTTATAGGACCCGGATAAAATAACAATGAGTCAAATCTAATTTATCCCATAAGTCATAGTTGATTTCTCACAAAGCACTAAGACTACCTAAAATATCCAGATTATTAATCTCCATTATAATTATATTATATTATTAATAATTACCATCATGATTAGAGGATACATATTCCTTCATCTCATACTTCACCCAACATATCTATCAGCTTGTCTAATTATCATCCATTTATAACATATCCCTTCCGTCCCTGAAAGTTTGTCCCATGGTCAATCTTGACACTATTCACAGTTAAAGAGAATCTTTAAGATTTCTTTCAATATATAAGAAAAAAACATAGTCATGTGGGGTCTTGTTTGATTCGTCTCAACGAGTACTTTGATAATATCAAAATATTATAATTTTTATTAATATATAATTAGAGATATTAACGATATAAAACTCGCCTCGACGAGTGTGCCCTCTCCCATGGGACAAACAAAAGGGGACGGATGGAGTAGTATATAACATTTATATTGAGATGCCTTTTTTCTTGAAAAAAATACCTTTCTCATATCTATCTAGCTATACAATCATCGATCGGTCGACCTACTTTAAGCCCATATATTTTTTTATTCATGGAATTTCAAAACTCCTCTATTCAAATATTTTGTCTTTAATCTTCGATCTTTATCTTTGTTAATTTAATTTATAAAATATCTTTGGACGATATATTTATTATATTACAAACTTGTTAAGAATTGGGAAATTGGTAGTTGTGGGTAGTTGTTCTTGTGTTTGACATATTTAATCTTATCATGGCTGATTCTTTTAATTTATGCCATGATTAGCAAATTAAATTAAGAGCGTTAAACAGGTTTAGACGGCGAAGATCACGGCAAATCGCAATTTTGTTGGGTTTTGTCAGTGGCTTTGAATTTGATTAGTTCTGTGCGCCGTCCATCTTGTGGATCTTCCTTGCAATAGAAATTTGCTAAACCCCAAGATTCATCACATTTCCATTGCATCACACATAACATTTCCGGTATTAGCCAACTTATAGCTTATAGTTGTACACGAAAAAATGGCTTCTAATGTCTTTTGTACACATCATATTTTAATCAGGCTGTAATAAAATCCCAAACAGTTTATTTGTTAATTTTGGGTTCTAATGTTTTTTTTTCCATCTTAAATTTCTGAAGATGTGTAAACGGTACAAAATCAATACACCTAGTTTAGTTTGTTTTACGGGTAGAATGTTCGCACCCAATTTTTCTTGTCGCGTACCCGTTTTTGGGCGCAATCTGGTTGCGCCCAAAAATGATTCTTTTTTTTTAAAATAAAAAGATTTAATCTTGGACGGCCAAGAGTAGAAACGAGTTTGGTAACCCGGTTTAGGTTTAGGGTTAAAGTTTTAAATATTTAAAAAATTAATATCTGAACCGGTTTATATTTAATTTAAAGTTTAAATACTTAAAAAATATAAAAATTTGAAACGAAAAAAAAAATTCAAAATTTGAATCTGGGCGCAACCAGGTTGCGCCCAGATCCAGATTTGGGCGCTATGTCGTAGCACCCAAGTAAATGTACTAATTACTTGGGCGCGACGACCTAGCGCCTCCTTCATCGTCTTCGTCTTCATCTTCTTCACCTTCACCTTCAGATTCTTCATCAATGGCGGATTCCGGCGTCGGCGGCGGTGGCGAAGAGTCCCAGATCCGGCTCGAGGAGGGGGGTCTTCCATCCGGCTCGAGGAGGGGGGTCTTCCATCCGGCTCGAGGAGGGGGGGGGGGGTCTTCCATCGAGATCCCGGGGAGAGCGGCGGTGATCGGCGGCGAGAGCAGCGGCGGGGAGATCAGTGGTGATGCGAAGCGGCGACGACTTGAGGAGGCAGAGGAGTGCGCGACAGTTGCGGCGGCGGCGGATCTGGACAAAAATCCAGAATTCACGGCCGATTATGCGGCGTGGCTGGCGGCGGCGATGGCCGATTATACGGCGGAGGAGCAGTTGACGACGGCCGAAATTCCGGCGAAGGAGATGTGGGCGACGACCGATATTCTGGCGAAGGACCTGCCGACGACGACCGAAATTTCTGCGGTGGAGCTTGCGGTGGTGGGCTATGCGGTCCGTCCGGCGAGTGAGTCTCCGTCGAGCGAGGTTTCGGTGGGGTCGGAAAATGCATTGGAGGTTGCCACGACCATTGGATTTGAGGCGGTGGCACATGTTGGAGAGTCGAGCCGACCCATGTGCCCCCGAAAATATATTCGTCGCGAACGACACGAGGTACGTATTTTTTCTTATTAAATTTCATATTTAATAATATAGATAATTAATTTTTAGAAATATTTAGATTTGTTAGAAAATAATAGAATTGTATAAAAAAAATTCGAATAAATTTGTGTACTTATATTATTAGAATAAATTTAGTATATTATTGCATAGAAATGTAAAATTAGTATATTATTAAAACAAATTTATGTAATACAATTAATTATTTCATTGAATTTTATATTTAATATATTAGAATTACATAAAAAAAATTAGTTCATAGAGAAATTAGTATATTAGAATTGCATATAATATATTAGAATTGCATAATTTAGTTAATGGAGAAGTTATTATATAATTAGAATATTAAATTAGAAATGTATTGTAGTTTTATAGCAATTAGAAATTTGTTTAAATTAGACAATTATTTGAAAAAAACAGGATGTAGTCGAGAGAATCAAACGAAAGATGCGGGGGGTCGTATGGTGTAATCTCGACCCGTGATTGCTTCCGGTCGTAAGAACCGAGACCTCCAAAACCCCCCCAAGCGCAAGCGCAAGAGTAGAGTTCAAAAGGATACCGCTATAATAGTAGAACCCGTTATTGGAACGTTATCTGATCCGTTAGCGGATCCTCATCCTCACGTGTGCCCTGTCATCGTACATTGGATCAATCCACTCCCTGAAACGACACCCCACTTCTGGGCATCCCCAATACCTCCTTCCGTAGTTCCACTGCAAATCCCAAGTTCGGACAACAACTTTCAAATTACAATAGCATAGCCTATCTGGGTTTGTTGATGATTTGGATGAAGATGCCATTATTTGTTATAGTGTTTGGTTTCCTACCATAAATCCATTAATATAGCCTTTGTGAGACGGTTAATTTTTGGGCGCAACCACGACGCACCCAAGAAGTTACCGTTGTACAACGGTAACTTCCTAGGCGCGACGTGGTTGCGCCCAAAAATTAACTGTCTCACAACCAGTTGGGCGCAACGCCATTGCACCCAAACTATAGGGTTTGGGATTTGGGGTTAAGGGTTTAGAGTTTGGGGTTTAGGTAGCATAGGGGGTTAAACCATATTGCCTTAAACTTTATAACAGGATAAATCATACCTTTCTCGACTTTTTGGCTAAGATCAAGTGTAGTATATCATTTTCTTATTTTCTCAAGAGTACGTATGTAGTTTTTGGCAAATCCGATCCCCCTTGCTTATTCTATATGTTGAGGAAAATGATTTCAAACCTTAAACACTAATGAATGAATGTTTAGGATTGACATGTACAAATATGTTCGGACCAATATATACCTATTTCACGTTTATACGCTTTTATATGTGCGTACACTTTTATATAGCCTCCAATTCTAAACTCCAAAATATCGGGGCCATATGTTGTTGTTGAAGGTTTGGGTTTCGAAACAAACTTGGACATCCCAAACATTGAACCCTAATGAATGGACCCAAGCCCCTAAAACCCCAAACCCTAAACCCTAAACCCCAAACAACCCTACCCTAAACCCCCTCACAACCAGTTGGGCGCAATGACATCGCGCCCAGCATTCTGGGCGCAACGCCGTTGTGCCCAAACTGGAGGGGTTTAATTTCAGGGTTTAGGAGGGTTTGGGGGTTAGGGGTTCAGGGTCTCATAGTACAAAGGTTGAGAACAAATATAGGTTGAGAAACCCTAATCATAGCTTATGGCAAGCTTAAGCTTGAGGTTTGATTTTGTAAAACGTACGTAGGAAACTTGGAGTTTTGCCAAAGTAATGATTCGGTGTCTTTTCAGTTTCCATACGTGTATCGGCGTCTTCTGCGCGTTCATATTGAGAGCTTTTTTGTGAAATTAAACCATATTGCCTTAAACTTTATACTGTAAGCCCCTAAACCCTAAAAAACCTTACCCTAAACCCCCTCACAACCCGTTGGGCGCAACGACGTCATGCCCAGTATTCTGGGCACAACAGCGTTGCGCCCAAACTGGAGGGGTTTAATTTCAGGGTTTAGGAGGGTTTGGGGGTTGGGGTTTATGGTACAGGGTCTCATAGTACAAAGGTTGAGAACAAATATAGGTCGAGAAACCCTAAATTGAGGTTTGACATGTCCAAATTTATTTTGGATTATTGGTGACGCTCTGATGTTCCTTCTATAGAAATTTCTAACTATTGAAAAAAAATCCAAAATATCGGGCCATATGTTGCTGTTGAAGGTTTGGGTTTCGAAACAAACTTGGACATCCCAAACATTGAACCCTAATGAATGGTCCCAAGTTCCTAAAACCCCAAACCCTAAACCCCAAACAACCCTACCCTAAACCCCGTCACAACCAGTTGGGCGCAACGACGTCGCGCCCAGAATTCTGGGCGCAACGCCGTTGCGCCCAACTGGTTGTGAGGGGTTTAGGAGGGTTTAGGGTTTAGGGTAGCATAGGACATAGAATGGGTTTTTGGGGTTTAGGGTAGCATAACGGGATAAATCATACCTTTCTCGACTTTTTGGCTAAGATCAAGTGTAGTTAATTTCAGGGTTTGTTTTACATATTTATAATGGCATTTTTATGGATAAAGATCAAGTGTAGTTAACTTCATAAATTCCAAAGCATTACAAGTATTTCACTTTACAATTTGGAAAAGGAGTGGATTTACATCGACTAAACATATCCAACTCCATCCCGATCCAACATTTGGATACCATAAGTCTTAGGACTAAAGAAATATGTGACTGTTACCACCCATGCTCCTTTGGATAAGGTAATCTTGCATCCTAGCCTGAAATGGTTGCTCCCATCCTTCAACGCTTGCATCTTTCCATCGGGTCCAAACTCCAGGCGGGGGTGGAATTGGACATAGGTCATCAACTAGCCAAACCTTTACAAATTCAAGGGTTAGAATACATTAGAAAGAAATAAAGGTTGATGATGATCGAATGTGGAAATGCTTACCGGTACAAAATGGTCATGGTTGCCTACAAGGGCTATCGCATGCAGCCTAGTGGGAGGTTATGCGCCTGGGGGAGCCCACATTGGGAGGCATGTGTGAGGTCCAGCATATGATAGCACAACAAGAGCCACCTGGTATCGTGTGGCAAATACCAAGCCGGCCATGGGAACTTTCATCCAGTGATCCCTCGTGCACACCCCAGTAAAATTCACAGACCTGATGAGGTCCGATATGGGGGTTAAACTACAAACCGGGGTGTACAACGCTCATCGTTGTTGTAGCTCCTTGGAAAGCTCCCATCGGACGTACCGATAAGCGTCTTCGTCATGCCTTAATAGTACAACAAGCGAACGGTACCCACAATGACCATCGCCCATTACATTCTGTACTCCTCCAATATAGGCGAACATAAACGAATCAATATTATCTCGGCCCCAGTTGAAGCCGAGGTAAATAACGTCCATGTCGCCATGATATGCTCTACTAGTGCTTTCCTTGCTAGGTGAAACTCCGCTGCACCGCTTACCGCTAGGAGGACGTCCTTTAGATCCCACGGAGGAATTTTTCCGATCCTCGTCATTCTTCTTCTTTTCCTCGTCCTTCTTCTTCTTTTCCTCGTCCTTCTTCCTTTTTTCTTCCGCCTACTCAAACCAACTAGGGTCCCTCTTGGTATCGTTCTTCTTCTTTTTAGGTCCACCCTTCTTGGTCGAAGCGGCCGGAGGCTCTTCTGCGGTACACGATCTCGGCTCATGGAAAGCTTTGTATCGGCGTGCAAAGTTGGTCTTCAGCTCTGGGGCCAATTCTTTGTTGCTCCAATCTCCAAACATTGAACCTAAGAGGACATCTTATTCTGATATAAAGACGTCCTCATTCGGTGCGAGCCCAGCATGCCCAACCCCTTCCCACTTGATTTGCTTCCAATAAATGTGAATTTCACTTGGCCTCAACGGGAAACCGGCCTTTACATATTCCTTGATCTTGTGTGGGCAAGGCAGGCCTAGAGTGGCTCTCCAAAACACATCACGACATTCTTCCTCGGGAATTTTTCCTTGCATGGCCCTAACAACTGAAGTGTATAATATTCTTAAGCACTTTTCCGATACCTTATAAAGAATGCGCCTGAAAAATGTCTTCACCGAAGTATGCCCGGTTACGATCTCTATGGGCGCCTTAAAAGCACTCTGCTCCATATCACCCTAATTTCCCGAATCTGATCAGCAAACATATTGTCGATTTGCTGCACGAGGGTCTCCAAGCCTCCAACAGACGATTCGATCCCGTCCTTCAGCATAGAGTGCTGACTCTCGACCCTGAAAATAAAACTCAAGTTACGCTTAGTTGCATTTATGAATTTACCTTTTACATGATCACTTAATAATTTACCTGTTTGATGATCTTGTGCCGAAATGGAGAACCGTGTCGCACCATGCACAGACTAGCATCTCCTTGTAGTCAGCAAGCCATACCCTCTTCACGTAAGCCATCAGCTAGGGTAGCTTTTTCCACTTTTCCGTCAAGTATTCAAGTCGCTCATTCTACACATCCTCAGTGGGCAACCTTAACAACCAATGAATATTGCCACTAAAATGGCCAACATTGGGGACCCATTTCATTGCAAAACCTTCCACGTTGCGGTTCACATGGACCCTACACAACAAATGCTTCGTGTTGGGAAAGACTATATCGACGGCTTTCACAAGACCCACCTCTCGATCTGACATGATCGCCTTGGGTTCCTGTCCCCCGAGAATGATCTTAAGGCGGTCCAACACCCATGTGTAGTGCTCCGTCGTCTCATCATACATGCATACGATCGCAATACAAAACGTATGGTTGGTGCAAGTGAATCCAACAAACTCTAACAAAGGCATACCGTACCTATAAATGTAAAAATTATAACATTTAAATGCAATTACATATTTTAGATGTAATAATAGCGATAATTGAACATATTCATACCTGTTTGTATTGTACGTCGTATCCATGATGACGATGCTGGAGAACAAACTCAACAACTGTCTAGCTCCGGGGTGAGAAATAAAAATGTCACTCAAAACCTCCTTCCCTTCTTCATTGCGACGCGTCTCATAGCTTGTATAATAATGTCTCGCGTCTAGAAAATCCAGCATGTATTGCGGCACCGTCAAATTCCTCCTGCATTTCAGCCTCTCCCGACACTTGTAATTGTAGAGTTGGTTCCTTGATGTCACGCATTTGGGATCCTCGTGTAGAAATAGACTCATAATAGCCTTCAGCTTTATTCCGGAGGCTGACAAAACAGTTGCGCGCTCTCGTTGTTCTTGCGAAAGCCTCTCGGCAAATGCATGACCGATCAAACTACTAGAAAACTCATGGTCATGCGATCCACAAGCGACGGATAATCTCCAACGGTCAGATTTGAGCCAATCTCCTTTCACAACCACCCCATGCAACTGAAACGGACACTCGCTCTTCTTTGTCCTCGCATTGTATCTCCGTTTAGGGGTTGCCTCAGGAACCTCACCCGCCTTCTTCTTCGCCGCTCTATATGGCCCAGACTTCTCACACGACAGTATGACCTTTCGGTTAGGCCATGTTTTACTTATTACAATCACCATATGCAACTCCAAACCTACGTTCTTAGCCCATGTGATCATACTATCTCTATCACTCAATTCTTCATCCGTAGTAAAATGAGCAGAATAATCCACTGGCGAATATTCGCTATCACTAGAGTCGTCCTATTCATGGGACAAAAATAAATTATAAATTACTAAATTTGAAATAAACTACAACAAACTATTTCACAACTATATAATAGAATACAAAAAATAAAAAAATAATGATGCTAACCTAAAACATGTATTCATCGTATGAATCAAAGTTCTAAACTACAACAAACTATTTTAAATTACTAAATTTGAAATAAACTTTGGAATAAATATATACGTACCCGTAAATTATCGTCATGAATCAAATCAAGACCGGGTACATTATCTAAGTGCTCAAATGGACCGAGTGCATCATCCACCCTTGACAAAGACATTATCTCAAATGGATTAAGGCCAAAATGGACGAAATAGTTGCATATATATAACAACAAAATGGATCAATGCCAAAAAGTTACCGTTGTAAAACGGTTACTTTTTGGGCGCATCCAGGTTGCGCCCAAGAAATTACCGCTTTACAACGGTAACTTTTTGGGCACAACCTGGATTCGCCCAAAAACTTGTAATTTTTTTATCATATTTTTAGGCGGAACCACGTTGCGTCCAAAATACATTAATTAAATTATATTTATAATATTTTTTCAATTAACCCCAAAAAAAATCGATTTTTTTAAAAAAAATATATTTCATATTTTTTTTTTTAAAAAATATTTCTATATATAAAAAAAAATTATCATCGAACCCTAAACCCTAAACCGGTCGATTCTTAAAAATATATTTCAAATTTGGAAAAAATCAAACCGTCTCTTGGGTGCAACCAGGTTGCGCCCAAGATTAAAACTTTTTTTTATATTTAAAATATCAGATTTTGGGCGCAACCAGGTTGCGCCCAAAACCGGGTGCGCCGCAAGAAAAAACGGGTGCGAAAAAGAATTCCCTTGTTTTATGACCTTAATATATATATATTGATACAGTAAAAATTAGACTGGAAACCACAGAAGACACGGTTTCTCAGTCTATAACATCCTTACGGATGAGAACTAAAAGTTCTAAATTAGCTTGAATGTCTTTCAAAGAACTCTGCTGACCCAACTTAGCAATGCAGTCGACCGCAACATAGAGTTACTTATTCATCTTTTATTCATATTTTGCTGCCCATTTTAACTCACCTTTACTGCAATGATATTACTCCCTGTTCACTCTTAGATTTCCTTTTAGCCTTTAGAATTTATTTATAAATATTTGTCCTTATAGGATTTTAAGACAATTTATCACATATAAGTCATAAATTTGTATTGGAACTTCATATGTTGATTATTTTATTTTCATCTATTGGTTTTAAAGGGTGGTGGGTGATTAAATTTATAAAAAAAAATTATTTTCAAAACATATTCAGTGACTTTCTTAATATATGTGTAAAACTCTAAGAGGACAAGTAAAAATAAAAAAAGGATTATGTTAATTTGAAAAATAAAATGTCAAAAATATCCCTGCGTATAAGAAAATAAACTTCAATTCTCTACTTTTATAATATACTACTTAAGGATTATCATGCTAATTTTATGATTTTTAATGAATTTTGTGCTCGTTTGGTTGAATATGGGAAGTACAAATTTTATGAAGTCAATTTACATAAATTATATTTTCATGGTATTGTATTTTTTAGGATTTTGAAAAATGTGTTTAGTTAAAATGTAGTACCCCGCAATTAAATTACTACATTTTGTTTGGTTGAAAGTCAAAACTCATGAAAATTTATTTAAAATTACTATTACAACTGTACCTGTCAAAAATCGACCCAACCCGCCCGAAAAATAGTGGGTCAAAACCCGAAAATTCTTAACCCGAACCCGATTTAAACCCGAACCCGATCAACCCGAATATTTTCGGGTCGGGTCGGACCCGACCGGGTTGACCCATCGGGTTGTACCAAAAAGTAAAAAAAACCCTAATATCTTGTTCTCCTTCCCTTCCCGTCTCCCACAGTCCCACGAGAGCGCCTCTGTTCTCCTTCCCTTCCCGTCTCCAAGGCGAAGTCGCCTTCCCGTCTCCCACGAGAGCCTCTGTTCTCCTTCGCATTGCAGTCGCCTTTACTGCGCTCGACCCTCACCGGCTTCCTCTTCGACCCTCGTCGGCTTCCTCTTCGACCCTCGTCGGCTTCCTCTTCGACTATTCTTCGGTGAAGACATTGAGGTATTTATCCTTGCTTTGATTTATTTCTATTTCACGATTTATTTCTTCGACCCTCGCCTAGTCGCCTGCTTCCTCTTCGACGAGTCACTCGGAGCTTAGTTTATGAAATTGAAAACTGTATAATCTGCTCTCAGATTCTTGCTCCTTTTCGCAAATTGGGATTCAGTTTTGAGTGTTTTGAGTATTTCTCCGGCATTCAGTTTTGAGTATTCTTGCTCCCCTGTAACATATAGCACTTGCTTATTTTTTTGATTGATGAATGAGCTGGGAGCTTCAAGTGATATGAATTTGAATTTGGGGTTTCTTAGTGTTCTATATCACTAATTTTTCTTACTATCCATGTCGTATGCCACTATATGTTGTTCTGAATCACTAATTTTGCATTACATGATTGTTGACTATAAATTCATGCTTAGTGAAAACATTATGTTCTGGAAAATATTGTGTACACAAAAAAATGGTGAAAAAGCAATCACTGTCAAGTGAGGTCCTGGCTTATATTTTGTCAGCGTAATGGCATTGAGGATGAAGGTAAAGTTTGACAAGTATTGGCAAAACTACAGTTTGTTACTTTCCTTTGCTGCCATGTTGGATCCTCGATATAAATTTCAGCTTATTCAACATTGTTTCAAAGAGTTAGATGCTGAAACTTTCACATCAAAGACTGAGCATGTGAAAACCCAATTTTGCAACTTGTTTGATGAGTACAAAACGCACGTTGGTCCCGAAGTAGGAGGAAGCATGAGTGAGACTGAAGAACATCATGGAGAAGAAGTAGAGGTAATCTAGTTTAGATAATAGATAGTATTTGGTTTGCTACTAATTAATTGTATTCATTATTGTTTGATTTTTGTTCCCTTTTTTATTAAATATTTTTGAATATATGTTAATTCTTTTGTAGGGACTTGACTATTTTGATAAGTTAAGTGATAGCTCTGAAATAGATGCATATTTAGAGGCACCTAGACTGAGACCCAAAGGTATTTTCAATGTGCTTGTATGGTAGAAGGATAATGCAGGTAAATATCCTTTGCTTGCTCAAATGGCAAGAGATATTTTAGCGACTCCCATTACGACCGTGGCATCTGAGTTTGCTTTTAGTATGGGGAGTAGAATTATTACGAGGTGGAGATCTTCTCTTGATACCGACACTGCTGATGCTCTTATGACTACACGCTCTTGGTTATTTGGGTTTGAAGTAGAAGACGGTAAAGTTAATTTCTATATAACATCATTTTTCTATTGAAAGTTTGTCAAAGTTTGATGCAAATCTTGTATAATGCAGAGGATCAAGAACTTGAAGGGCTGGAATTTCAAATTTCTACAGATCAAGACAACAATAAAGAGAAGGAATGATGCAGTTTGTAACTTTTGTATGATTTGAATGTTGTAGTGTTGTTTGACTTGTTTCATTATTGTTTGATTTGAGTGTTGTACTGTTGTTTGATTTCCATCTAAGTTAGACCTTTTGGCATACTCTATTAGCTATGACAAATTGAGCTGAATATTGGCATTTATAGTTTATGTCTTGACTTCTATATTTTTTTTGAGTTTAGGGAGAAATTCGCTCATCAATGGAGAACTTTGTTATCCATGATGCAGTTTGGTTGATCAATGGAGAACTTCTATATTTTTTTTGAGTTCGTGAAGAATTTAAATTTACTTATAATTAAGAAGTGATTACGTACACATTGGAAAGAAAAAGGCTGTATTGTGATTTGTGGAACTTTGGTCTTCATTATTTCACTAAAGCTTCATCCTTATCTGTGACATATTAATCGTGAAGAAAGGCTGCATTATTTAGTTTTTTTAGTCGTATGATATACATATTATTTCAGATTTATCATCTTTAATTTGTCAATAATGTGATATTAGATTTTTTTTTCAATAAAAAATGATGAAATGTGGACCCGTTGGGTCAACCCGAACCCGAGCCAAACCCGAAAGTTGAAACCCGACCGACCCGTTACCCAATTGACCCGAACCCGTTTTTTTACCCGAACCCGAATGACCCGAACCCGAACCCGACCCGCCCGACCCAGTTGACAGGTATAATTACAACCCATATTCATTAAATTTCATAAGTTGGTTCATTAGTAAATAAGAGAATTTAAAAAGAAAAAAATATATTTCAAATAAAAATGGTGGAAGATGTATCCTACCCACCTCATCATGGTAAGTGCAATTCCCATATTTTGGAGAAAGTACAAATCTTGAAAATTTAATTTCAATGATTTTTCTAATTACAAAAATACAACCAAACACATATATTAGATTAAACTTTCTGAGTTTTTTTACTTTATGGGATTTTAACTGGCAACCAAACAAGTACTTTACTGTAAAATTGTTAATAAAATATGGATAATGTACTTGATTAAGTTAAACTTTATTTATACAAAACATTTTTTATCAAACCCGACTAATATGGATAATGACTAAAGGTCTTCCCTTGGAGCACTCTAGGGTTCGTTAAGCGCCGCCTCGTGGGTTCTTGGGTGTGTAGTGATATACTCTCCTTGTCTTTATAGTGAAGCTTTGACCTTTATACAAAACATAGGGCCGGACCGCGGTTTTTCAAACCATGAGACCGCGGTTTACCGTTTGTGGTTGTTCTCGGCGCAGTCTGACTCTCGGACCACGTTTTTCGGGAACCGTGGTAAGTCGGATCGTGGTTATTTAAACCGTGGTAAAAAAATATTGGACCGCGGTTCTTATAAATACCGCGGTCCATGTCTGTTTTTATTATAAAAAAATCCGAAGTGGCACATCGGTTTCTTTAAAAACCGCGGTCCTTGTTTTTACTTCAAACAAAAAACAAACAGCGGTTCTATAAAGAATCGCTGTCCCCATTATCAATTTTTTGAAAAACAATTTCACCACGATTCTCAGTTGGGTCCTGAACAGCAACAACTTCACATGTTAGAAGACAGTGAATCAAAGTGCTTATTTATTATTTATATGCTTATCTAAGATTTTCTATAGCCTGCTACAGAAAATCTAAGCACAAATTACAAAAGCCAGAAATCTCAAACCTATTACCTTTTGCTAGTAACATTAATCTGTTTTCCATCGATTTCAAGGGTTGGATCATCTACTACTCTGATGGTTCCCTTGAAAACTCCATCATTAGAGTCATACTTGAACATATAAGCCTAAAATGAATTGCCAACAAAAAAGGTGCAAACACATAAAAACCACAACCTTCAAACCTTCAGATATCAAGAAAGTGCAGAGAAACTAGTTTTTACCATGTGTGTGGCATCAATAAAGGGATCATTGACTGCCACCACTTCAATATCATCCCTGGAGGTGGAAATCCTTAGCACCAATATTCCAATTCGACCAAATCTTGAATGTAGAAATTGCACATTTGCACATGAAAGCAAACCAATAACGTAAACTTGGATAGTACTTTCTGTCAGCTCAAATCAGGTACAAAAGAAATGCTCATACCAGGAGAAACTACCTTGGAATCCATTACAACAGTAACCAGAAGAGAGGGTTTATGCCTGCGAGATATAGCAGAGCATATTTTCAATCAATGTTCATACATATTACAAAGTTCAGACTTCAAACTGAGTAAGGTAATAATGCATTCAAGACCAAAATATGAAACATAAAAATCAACAATTGAAGTCTAAGATAAATTAGAAGAGTCTGAAAATTCGAGATATAAGTCAGAAGGTTATGATGATAGTCCACTACAGCCATAGAGTCACACATTCATACAAATAACCTTTTGATAGCAAAAAATAGAATCACAATGCAGCATTCAACATCTGAAGGCATATGCATGAAAATTCTTAACTCATCTTAAGAACTCCACAAATCACAGATAACAATTGCATACTTCTGATTAGCTGACACGGCAAGCAACTACGGAATAGTCATTGGTGAAGAGCATGTATACGCATTTGTTGCAATTAGGTTGCCTAAACAAAAGCCATACACATCCTTTCAGCAGAATCTTATGTAAAGGCCTATTAGATTCTAAAATCACCAATATTGTACATCTTCTAAGTTCTAACAACATAAGATAAGGTGTGCTATATCATTGCAACTAGAAAACAGGATTCTTTAGCACAAAGAAAGTATAGGTGAAATGCAATTTGACAGTAAGTTAACCTGCAACTAAAGAATACTAATGATCTATACAAGTATGGGAAAGAAGAAGCAAAACTACCAAAGCCTCCCATCTCTTTCTGGAAGAAGCCATATCCCTCATTTGCTTCAACTCATAATCCTTTTCCACTGCTTGCGCTCTCAGAAACTTCCTTTTCTTTCTCAGCAAATAACACGGGAAACACAAAACACACAATTCAGATGATCAAGTACTCGCTATACAAGGGAAGTGGAATTACACATACAAAAGTGAAATTGAGAGTGACAAGACTTGAAATTACACATACCTGATTTCTAATGTGTGTTATGGTTTCGAATGCAAAGGGGAATTTGAACTCGAGGGTTCCGAGCGAGCTTGGTAACGACGGAACGCGCTGTGAGTGGAAATTAACATGCATTTTTATAAATACACCAGTAACTAACCTGGGACCGCGTCGGACCGGGGAGGTGATAGATGCTGTCGAGGCGCCTAAACAAAATAATCCTAAACAAACCTAAACAAGTAGCAAAGGCAAGCAAGGGTCGAATCCCACAGGGAGGAAGTAATCTTTCAGAGTGCAAAGTCGTATGTCAAAGGTAACAAAGGGGGGGATTGGTTGATTGTTGTGAAACAAGTAAACAAAGCAATGTAAACAAAACAAAAGGTTGAAATCAATTGGGGAAAACACTTAGCCAAACAAATATCCACCATTCATATGATTGATTGGTCCTAGGTATCTCTATTCCTTCCTTTGATTATTCCTGTCCCTATTTTGAATTAGTTACCAGTCCTACCAGTCCAGGCAACCCTAATTATTAAACAATCCCTACCAACCTTCAAGATTTAATTCAATAGCAGCAAGAAGCATAGGAATTAACCAGGATACATGCAACACCACGACCCACATTATTTAACATATAATCAAATCTCTTTCATAATAAACTAGTCCTAGAATATCATGGATGCTACAACAGATAAGGAATCTCAACCCGAAATATCCAAACCCTAGCAATAGACAATTACTAATATCAACTAGTTGGCCAAACTAGTCAAATCAATAAGAATCAATAAAAATATGCTCAAGAGAAAAGATATAATCCAAAGGAATAGGAAATAGAGTTATAACCTCACAATCATGAATCAAATGAAGGCTTCAATTGTCGGACTAAGCAAAGGGTGCTTAGTTCTTCATAGTTCAAAGGAAAACAATGTTGAATGGAAAAAACTGAATTGTAACGTGATGATTAACAATGAAAGGGAAACTAGGTTAAATAACCTAACCCTAAAGCTAAAGTGAAAAGATAACGAAAACAATCCTAAAAGGAAATAAAGTATAATGTTCGAAATAATAAAAGAAAGTAAATCGAAAAAGGTAAAAAGAAAGACAGTTCGGAAATCCTCGCGGGCTCGCTCCCGTGTAATTCCACGGTCGCGGAAAGAAATCCGCGGTCGCGGAAAATAGAACTTTGCTCTCGACTTCGTGGACGTTGGGGAATTTTCCGCGGGCGCGGCACATTTTCCGCGGTCGCGGATTTTCGCCTGTAGACACGGCTGGGTCTATGCTTCGACTTGGCCACGATCAACTCTACCTCCGTCCGCGGTCGTGGCTCCCCTCTATTCTCCTTCGTGTGGCTTCTTCCTTCTATCTTCCTTGGTCTCCTCAAGTGGTCTACTCCTCGTCTTCAATAAATCTTCGTTTAAGCTTCTCCAGACCACTGAATCCACACTTCTACTCTTCAACTCCATACTCCACAGTTGTGCTCTAAACCCATACAAATGGCACCCAAAATACCGATAACAACTCCTAGATAAGCACTACAAAGTAGAGTTGATCAAACTCCCCCATGCTTAAACCTTGCTCGTCCTCGAGTAAGTTAAAAGAAACCTACTCCTCCAATCAAATCCCCAAGGTCTCAGGAAGCATAGAAAAACTCTCTCCTAAGAATTGCACCTAACATGAATCTCCTAGGCACCATACAATATGCTCAACACAACACACAACACATAATACAACATCAATCAAGCAAAAAGGAAAGCAGAGTACTTTCCCCAAGCTTATCCCGAACACCATAGAGTGAATAAAATCTAATCCTAGCCTCCATCTATCTTCTTATGCCTCCCAGAGTGACCTACCCGAAACTCCTTATATCACCTCTTCTTATGTCACCACGCCAGGTAAAATGAGGATTCCTAAAAATCACTCTTCTTCTTTTCACTCATTTTGCCAAGGCGCCCTTTCGGGTTTTCGCCAAGCCACTCATTTCATTTTTCAATAGATGGGCTCACATATACTCACATCAATCTTGACCACTTATTACCCCAGCCTAATGCTGGTCTAAGCCACCTGCTTATTACCTAAGCCGCCCTTTTGGGTTTTCGACTTATCCCAGGATTTCTGTTTTTGCCTTTTTTTCTATTTTGGCTTTTTTTCTTTTTCTTTTCTCCTCAATGACATAGCAAGTATAGAATACTCCCCCATGCTTAAACATTGCATTATCCTCAATGTAATGAAAGACAAAAAAGAATGAAGCACAAGGAAGGGAAAAAAAAAAACTCACAACCGTCGTTGAGTTGGCTTGGACACTGAAGTTGTTGCTGGCGGTAACTCAATAAAGCTCATGTCTCTGGTGTTGCGCGGACATCTTCAAACTCAAACTCCACCGTGCAACCAAAAGGAATCCACTGGAAAATGTAGTCGCATATCAAAGAATTCGGGGTTGCACGGTCTTCAATGAACACAAAAAATGGGCCCATATGTAATCGTGTTGTGGGCCCTAGTGTTCCTCCTCCTCAGTTGTCGATTGTAGGGCCATCATCATTGCCAAATAAATATGTGGGGCTAATGTCTCTTCCTTGGCAACATGATGTGCATTGTCTCTCCATGGGAACTCGGACAGCTGGCCTTCGGTAGAACTTTTTTTTTTCGGTTTTTTTTAAGTGCATGGAGAAATATGACTTACATTGGTGATTCACACTGTCTTCAGTTATGGTTCGAGCCTCCTTCCTACAGGTTAGTACAAATGCAAAACAAAAACAACGCAAAACGAGACTAGGCAAAATAAAACAATGAAAACTAAAGATGTGGAATGAAAAGACAGAAAGAAATACATACCTCGGGTTGCCTCCCAGACAACGCTTTAGTTATTGTCGTGGCTCGACATAGTGCTCTCCCACTCAACTTGGGTTGCGTACAACAACTGAACTCCTGGGGTCTATATCAGGGGGATGCCTCTTTGTGTTCTCTACGTTGAGCTTGATCCTCATTCTCCTGCACTTCATGGTTGGTAGACCGCTGTTCACATCAATTATTGCACTAGCCATCTTCAAAAAATGGTCTACCCAACATCTCAGGGGTTGCATGTTTGTCCTGCCCCGTATCCAACATGTAGAAATCCGCCACTTGAATCAAGGCCTCCTTCTTGTGCTTCTCCTTTGGCCTCTTCTTGATTTTTCCCAACGCCTTTAAAAATTCTGCGCAGCGAGGGATGCTATTTGCTAGTTTGAACAAAGGAATGTTTGCCTCGCAGTTACTGAAGGTGTCAAATAGATCCTTGTCGTTCTCCACCTTTCTGGTGTCCTTTAGAGCCTCGGGAAAGGGTACGGGAGGCTTCAATGAACTGAGTGGGGGAAAATTGGGGCGCATATATGCGTCGTATGCAGCTTCGAGGGGGTCTTGGGCTCCAGGCGCGTTTCCGCGATCGCGGATTTGGGTCCGCGGTCGCGGAATATCTTCGATCAGCTCCCCTGGTTCAGTGCTTTTTCCGCGATCACGGAATTCTGTCCGCGGTCACGGAAAGGCGTCGACTTTCGGCTCTACCTCAGCGAGAACCCCGTGGTCGCGGCCTTCTTCCTCGTGGTCGCTGAATTCTTCCAATTCCCAGGGCATATCTTCTTCGTAGAGAACCTCGCGGTCGTAGATATCGTCTTGAAGGCCCAACTCCTTTAAAAGCAAACCGCGGTCATGGCACACCTCCCGCGGTCTCGGGTTTTCTTCTTCCAACATCTCGCTGTACTCAGCTCCCGTCTCCCGTCTGAAAGTTTCGACATGCTGCTGCTCAATACTCTGTAGGGTCATCGAGAAGACATTCTCCCTCTGATGCACTACTGGGTGAGAGAGTAGTTTCGCTGACTTCTCGATCTCTATTTTGCTCATTTTCTCCCTCAGATTCTTGAGATTCTGGATGAGAAAATTCGTTTCTTGATATTGTTGGACTATCTTTGTAACGCTCTGAGTGAGAGATCATAACAAATCCTCATAACTTGGATTGGACACCGGCGGTCTATGCTCATAGGTTGGATAGCACTGTTGTGGGGTGCCCTGTTGATAGAAAATCTTGTGGCCCCGGGTAAGACTCCTGGTAGTCATGGCCATATGGAGGGTATTGATGGTCCCCATAACTCGAATTGGGGTGATCCCTCCACCATGGGTTGTAGGTGTTTGAGTGTGGGACATATCTCGGCCTCTGCAGATCAAAACCTCTTGCAGCGTTTACTGCAGCTGCATGTTCAGGAAGTCTTGGGCACTCGTCAGTGGGGTGCAGCGGATCATGACAGATTCTGCAGGGCTTAACTGGCCTTGCTGCACTTGAAGTTGGGTGATATCCCCTCTCTGGAGTAAATGCGTAGGAGTATGGGTCATATCGCGGCTCCTGCCGGACTTGGGAAAATCTCTCCATGTCTGAATCAATATCAAAAAACAAAAAGAAACAAAATCAGTAGCACGGGTGTGGACCGTAAGATAGGTCCACACAAAAGTTGACACACAAACAAACACCAAGAGAAATTAAAACTTGCCTCCCCGGCAACAGAGCCAATTTGATAGACGCTGTCGAGGCGCCTAAACAAAATAATCCTAAACAAACCTAAACAAGTAGCAAAGGCAAGCAAGGGTCGAATCCCACAGGGAGGAAGTACTCTTTCAGAGTGCAAAGTCGTATGTCAAAGGTAACAAAGGGGGGAATTGGTTGATTGTTATGAAACAAGTAAACAAAGCAAAGTAAACAAAGCAAAAGGTTGAAATCAATTGGGGAAAATACTTAGCCAAACAAATATCCACCATTCATATGATTGATTGGTCCTAGGTTATCTCTATTCCTTCCTTTGATTATTCCTGTCCCTATTCTCAATTAGTTACCAGTCCAGACAACCCTAACTATTAAACAATCCCTACCAACCTACAAGATTTAATTCAATAGCACCAAGAAACATAGGAATTAACCAAGATACATGCAACACCACGACCCGTAGTATTTAACATATAATCAAATCTCTTTCATAATAAACTAGTCTTACCAGTCCTAGAATATCATGGATGCTACAACATATAAGGAATATCAATCCGAAATATCCAAACCCTAGCAATAGACAATTACTAATATCAACTAGTTGGCCAAACCAATCAAATTAATAAGAATCAATAAGAATATGCTCAAGAGAAAAGATATAATCCAAAGGAATAGGAAATAGAGTTATAACCTCACAATCATGAATCAAATGAAGGCTTCAATTGTCGGACTAAGCAAAGGGTGCTTAGTTCTTCATAGTTCAACGGAAAACAATGCTGAATGGAAAAACTGAATTGTAACGTGATGATTAACAATGAAAGGGAAACTAGGTTAAATAACCTAACCCTAAAGCTAAAGTGAAAAGATAACGAAAACAATCCTAAAAGGAAATAAAGTATAATGTTTGAAAAAAATAAAAGAAAGAAAATCGAAAAAGGTAAAAAGAAGGAAAGTTTGGAAATCCTCGCGGGCTCGCTCCCGTGTAATTCCGCGGTCGCGGAAAGAAATCCGCGATCGCGGAAAATAGAACTTTGCTCTCGACTTCGTGGACGCTGGGGAATTTTCCGCGGGCGCGGCACATTTTCCGCGGTCGCGGATTTTCGCCTGTAGACCCGGCTGGGTCTATGCTTCGACTTGGCCGCGATCAACTCTACCTCCGTCCGCGGTCGCAGCTCCCCTATTCTCCTTCGTGTGGCTTCTTCCTTCTATCTTCCTTGGTCTCCTCAAGTGGTCTACTCCTCGTCTTCAATAAATCTTCGTTTAAGCTTCTCCTGACCACTGAATCCACACTTCTACTCTCCAACTCCATACTCCACAGTTGTGCTCTAAACCCATACAAATGGCACCCAAAACACCGGTAACAACTCCTAGATAAGCACTACAAAGTAGAGCTGATCAGGAGGGTGAAGCACCGGCAATGGACCATGTCGGGGAGGGAGAAGCACCGGCGAGGGACCGCGTCGGGGAGGGAGAAGCACCGGCGGAGACCGACACTAGCGAAATAATGCAAGTTAACGAATAGGGAGGGGTTTTGGCAGCCGGTGGAGCGAATTTGCAGCCGATGGCGACGGCGAAGGAGGGCGGAGCGGTGAGAGTCTCGGCGGCCGGTGAGCAACTAAGTGATCGAATCGATCGAATGCCAGATAGCGGCACCCACAAAAGGTACAAATTAAAACCTAAAAGGTAAAAATGAAGACCGCGGTTCATTACAACCGTGGTTTTGTTTACCACGGTTGTAGTGAATCGTGGTCTGTGTTAATTTTTAGCACGGTTTAATGAATCACAATCGTGAATAAACTTAATAAAAAAAAATTATTACCGCGTTTATTGTGTAACCGCGGTCCGTGTTTTTTGGTTACCGTGGTTGATATTTTGAAACTGCGGTGTGAGCTTAATTATTAAAAAAAAACTTTTACACCACGTTTTTTTTCTAACCGTAGTCTGTATATTTTCTTTACCACGGTTTTATAAATCCGCTCCAATAATAGCACGGTTAATCCCCTTTTTTGTACTAGTGTTAGCATTCATTCTACTTTGTTTTCACCTGTTTGTCACTTTTAGTCTCAACTAGTTACATGTGCGCTCGTGCTATGCATGGATCTGTGACATGTTTAATTTCATATGTATTTTATTTTTTATTTATAATTAGAATAGTTGATATTTTTAATATATTAGTGTACTTTATAAAAAAAATTACAATCAAATTTAATGTAATTAACGATCAGTTTTTAAATAACGAAATGATATATATATAAGGTACTCCATTATATTTTACTAATTACTATATCATTAATGTAAAATGAGATGAAACAAAATCACGTTGTGAACTCTATAACGAAAGTTATATAATTATATCTCATATCTAATACACTGGCGCCGACCATGGGGACTCCTCACACAGCTAATACACCTCCGGCCATGTCGGAAGCCGAGTCCACCAACCGTACCGGTCAGACTGGGTTTAACGAGCCACATACCCCGAACGCATAACACCCTTTCATGAATGTGGAAGAGGAACACTTCCAGGGGTTCCAAGGGTGGCAGTACACAAGCCCAGCTTTTTGGGGGCCGTACGCACCCCAATGAGCCCCTCCTTATGCACCAGAAGAACCATACCCTCAATATGGGTTCCCACATGAGCTATACCCACCCTACGGGTACGGATACGTGCCAACGCACGGACCAGCCACTCCAAACCTCCCTCCATCCCCAAGAAGGGGGCAGGCCCGACTCACGCCACAAGTAGGCCCTACCCGGCCAGCCTAGGCGGCCAACACACCCGGCAAGCACCACCATCATGAGAGGAGGAATAGTTTCTCACACGCGAAGCCATACCCCGCTACACCCGAAGTACGTCAAGATCTCGCCGATCTCCCGACCCTATACAGCTCTGTTGCTTTCATGAACGAAGTGATAATGGCCATTCCCCAAGTTGACGCTAGCGCGATTCCAACCATGGGGGAGTATGTCGGCGAGGGAAACCCCCAGGACCACATCTCGAAGTACAAGTACGTAATGCTATCCTACTGGGAAGACGGGCCGACCATGTGCAAGTTATTCCCTAGCTCGCTTACGGGAGCAACCCTCACGTGGATGATCAACCTACCGGCGGGAAGTATTGGCAGCTTCACGCAGCTGGAGGAATCATTCCTAACACACTTCGGAAGCTCAAGGCGGAGACGCAGGGGAATACAGGAAATCTTTACCCTGAGGCAGCGAGAGACGAAAAGCCTAGCCTCGTATGTTAAGAGGTTCACTGCTGAGGTAATACAAGTGTGCGATTTCGACGAGAATGTGGCCAAGATTGCGTTCATACAAGGGCTCACGAGCTTAGACTTCAAATTCTTAATCACCAAGAAGGAGCCGTCGACCTACTCCAAATTGCTAGATAAGGCCAACACCCATATCTGGGCCGAGGAAATGGCAAGCTTGTACCGCGGGCCTTCGAATGCATCCCGGAATGAGACTAAAGAAAGGTACCAGGGCCCGTAGGAACAAAGGAGGCCTCCAACGTGATGCGGGGCAGCCCTTGACATTGACGGAGGCCGAGGAGGAAGAGTCGCTTAGCATTCGGTCAGACGGACCAATTACGAGAGCTCGTGCCAGAGCCATTGCCCACGCGACTACGAGCATTGTCGCTAAAGCATTTGCAAGGAATGGAGCGACTTCAACTTCCACACCTACCGCTGTTATGTGTTCGGTGGCCACTTATCAAGAGGAGTAGTCATAAACATTATTAGACATCTTGGGAATTGTTTTTATTTGTTTACTCTCGTATTTTGCATTATTACTATTTTTGGGCATTAGGAAAGTTACTATCTTCGGTAACTTAGGAGCCTTTATATTGAAACTTGGAACCCTAATTTTGCCACGTTGAATTTGAAGCAAGGCTATGTCGTGAGCTTGATCTCCGCCCCCTTGTATCAACGTCAACAATCTTGTTCGATTCATCCTACAAAATTCACGCACTTGTTCATTCCAATCTCCATCATCACTTGTTCGTTTCTTCCTTGTTGCTGCAAGGCCGAAACCCTAATCCTTCACGCCAAACCAGTTCGTTCTCTTTGCCTCCATCTGCGACACTTCAGGAGAATTGCCATAACCTTCTGCTCACTCAATATTTTGGGTCTGATATTTTGAGGAGGCAAACTAGACTCGTAGATCTAACTCCTCGCGTTGGAATCATCGCATTTGGATTCCTAAGCAGGGAGAACGAATTTTTACAATTCAGACCAACGCCGAGGAATTCTCCTTGCCCGACGAGGCCGAATTCTTGAACTATCATTATTTGGCTAGTTCGTACATCACCTCCATCGATCGTACATCAAGAGAAGATTGTTTTGCAACACGTCCTACCTAGATCCATCCCAAGCGAAGCCATTTCGAAGGGGTTTTCATATCAACTGGTATCAGCTTCTAGGGGTACGACGTGTGGTAAATTCGTCTCTTGATTTCAATTTCTCCCTACATCTTTTCTGATTTTTCCATAGCTTATTCTTCCATTCTATTGTCTTCCGCCAATCTGATTTTATATAAAAAAAATTGAGTGCCAAACCCTAGGTGAATTGTCTTGCAACGCAAGTTGAATCAAACCGAGCGTTTCTTTTTCTTGTTTGTGAGAAACCGAACCCCCTTGTATGCAATAGTTTATCTTGCTATATTATTGCGTGGCATATTGTCTTCTTTGATTAATTCGCTGCATTAAGTTGTCATTGCATGAATGGTAAGTTTGCGTTTGTTACATAAGTCTAAATCAACTTCTACCTCTTGAGCTTGGGTGCATTCCACGAATACGCTGAAATTTGTGTTGCTACCTTGCTTTCTTTCTAAAAAAAAAAAATTCCAACAAGTTGCTGAATTATTATTACCGTGCTAAGCATCACACAACCCACATTACTATTAGCACAAAAATCGCCGCTGGCAACGGGAAATCCCGCACTAATTCAGCAATTCCATTTCTTGTCTTCCATATCTCTAGTAGCAATCTATAAAAGAGCTTATCTTGCATGATCTTTGCTTTGATTTATTCATTGTTTGACTATATTACATGCTTGATTAGCTTGAGATGGTTATTGCATACGAGTTCACTTCCTTGCCTTGACCTCCCTCACGGATTGCCAAAACTAGATACCGGGAGACTTTGATTCTTGAGTTGAGTTTATTGCGTTGAGTATCTTTGTTTGTTGTTTCCTGCTGTTGTTTAACCTTCTTTGCTATGTCGTTGCATGGTGATGAATCCGAGGCTCAAGCCGCTGAACTCGTGGCCGCTAAGGAACGCCTTGCTCAATCCGAGGCGGAAAGACTTGATGTGGTCGAGCGGCTATACACCGCGGAGAAACAACTACAACAATACCGGCTCGTAGAAGCTCAATTGGGACAGACTTCGGTGCTTGAGGACGACCACTGGGACACACGTGACGGGCGACTCATCCGTCATGACTCTCGCTTTGACAAAGGGAAGCACATCGCGTCCTCCTCACACCATCCAGGTGACACCACTCGGCAAGCCGGCAAACTGCGCTCGGTCGTGGTGAAACCCACGGGTCTGCCCATTGACGATAGATGGCAACCTCGGTCCAACTCCAAGGACCTAGATGACAATGGCCACTACTCCGACCATGTCGACACTCCACGTCGGCAACATCATTCTCATGAGAGGCCCAGGTATGATTCCTATGCCCCTGACCCTTATTATGATAACAATCATGCCACTTTTGCAGACCGCACTACCCGAACACCGCATGGACGTTCGCATCCGGTGCCCCAAGCCCCTTCTATGACGTATCCCCAATGTCCCTTTGCTGAATACGATGAGGAGGACATGCACTTGGCTGGCCAAGTGAACCCGGGTAACTTCCATCCTCCACTAGTTGAGCCTATTGAGCATCAAGTGCACCCGGAAGGATGGATACCGCGAAAGCTTCCTCCCCCTCCTGTTTTTGATCCTCACCCCGATGACTATGATGAGTACGAGCAAGCGCCACCACGGCGTCGTAGGGGACACAATGGAGGACGTGGTGCTGGTCATGGCTATCAAGGAGAACGCGCCTATGAAGATAGACGACAAGTACAACCTAACTACGGCGCTCGCAGAAAAATTAAGGTAAAAATCGAACCCTTTCTTGGTGATTATGATGCCGCTGTCTTTTTGGACTGGTTGCAAGGCACAGAACATGCTCTTGCACATTGCCACTACAACGAGGAAGACAAGGTAGAAATAGCCACGTTACAATTTCAAGGAGCCGCTCGTTCGTGGTGACATAGGGACCAAAAGAACCGGGTTCGTATGGGATACGACCCCATTGAGCAATGGCACCAACTTGTCTATGTCATGACTCGGAAGTACGTGCTCCCGGAGTACAAGCAAGAAATGCATTTGAAGATTGCTCTCGCACGCCAAGGTACGAGTACTCCTCTTGAGTTCTTTGCTCACCTCGAGGATTTGTATTTCAAGGCGGGCATTAGCGTCACTCCCGGCACGTTCAAGACAAAGTTCCTCCAAGGGATGCATGTCAATCTACGAGAGGAGGTCGATGTGTTACCTATCAATGATTTGACCGCTCTTGCGCACGCCGCTCAAAAGGTTTATCAACGTTTGGTGCGCAAGAAGGTTTATCCATGGCTATCGGGATCGTGATCCCGCATGTATGATTCTAAACCGAATCCTTCATCTTTTTCTCCTAACCCCGTTGTGAGTACGCAGCCTCGGCCACAAGCCCCCTACAACCGGGCCCCGCCTTGTCCCGAAGCACCCAAACCGCCCATGACACACTTTCCCCCGAAGCAGGACACCCGTTCGGAAAAGATGAGCGACCAGATTTGCTATAAATGTGGCGGCCGTGGTCATTTCATGCGCGATTGCTCGAACTCGAGACGCGTGTTGTTCTCTTAAGCCACGGGTTATGAGTCATTTGATGACGAAGAGGAGACCGAGGACGCACCACCACAGGTGTACGACGATTACGAAGATGAGGAGTCGTATGAATGTGGACCATCGAATTTGAATGAAGGTACGCCTCTCTCTCTTGTTGCTCGCCGTACTTTGACGGTGAAGGACGCGTCTCTAGTGGACCAACGCGAGAATTTGTTCCACACTCGCTGCATTGTGGGCACTTCTTCGTTGAGTGTGATTGTGGATAGCGGATCGTGCTGTAACATTTTGAATGAAAAGGTCGTTCACGCGCTCAATTTGCCTACGATTGCACATCCTCAACCATATAGTTTGCAATAGATCTCGGAAGGTAAAGGTGATGTGGTAACCAGGCAATGCCACATTACATTCTCTATTGGTCAATATGTTGATTCCGTTACTTGTGATGTTGTTGTTATGGATGCGACTCACCTCCTTTTAGGTCACCCATGGCAATTCGACAAGAAAGCGGTACATGCCGGTTTCTTGAATACGTACACTTTCCAAAACAAGGGACGTCGGGTCACACTTTTACCCATGACGCCACAAGAAATCATTCATGATCAAGTCGAGAGAGACCGGATCAAGGCATTGGAGAAGGCCAAGTCGACGACACCAAAGCCGACACCGCCCGTGCCCAACCCGGCGAAAGGAGCAAAGACGCCAGGCCACAACTCGGCCCAGAACTCGACCGAGTTCTGGACCGAGTCTCCATAATAGAAGCCAACTCGGCCCAAAACTCGACCGAGTTCTGGACCGAGTTCCTGCACCAGTGAACAACTCGGCCTCGGACCCACAGCAACTCGGCCGAGTCAGCATGGCCAGAAAAAAGTCGAGCCTAACTCGGCCCAGAACTCGGCCGAGTTCTGGACCGAGTCAGGGGCTGCTCCTCCACCTTCTTTTGGTGATCCTTCGAGTGCGATTAAGGGTCGATGTGAACGTCGTTTGCTTATGGCACACTCGCGGGACCTCTCTCCAATTGTTCAGGGACGTTCTCCTTGTATTTTATTGGTTCCAAATGCATGTTTTTTGGTTTTAAAGAATGTCGATGAGCTACCCGCTTCTGTGATTTCTCTTTTGCAGGACTTCACGGACGTCATGCCCAATGAGTTGCCAGACGGTCTACCTCTTATTCGTGGGATTGAGCACCAGATTGATTTGGTGCCGGGCGCCTCCTTACCCAACCGTGCGGCATACAGGGCGAGCCCGGAGGAGACTAAAGAACTTCAACGACAAGTTACCAACCTCTTGGACAAAGGCTACATTCGTGAAAGCCTAAGTCCTTGTGGTGTCCCGGTAATCCTCGTACCGAAGAAGGAGGGCTCATGGAGAATGTGCATGGACTGCAGGGCCATCAATCAAATCATGGTGACGTACCATCATCCAATCCCTCGCCTTGATGATATGCTAGACGAGTTGCATGGGGCCACATTATTTTCAAAGATCGATCTTAGGAGTGGCTACCACCAAATCCGCATGAAGGAAGGCGACGAATGGAAGACGACATTCAAGACGAAGCATGGCCTTTATGAGTGGCTAGTCATGCCGTTCGGACTCACCAACGCACCGAGCACTTTTATGAGGTTAATGAATCACGTCCTTCGTCATTTTTTGGGGAAGTTTATGGTTGTTTATTTTGATGATATTTTAGTGTACAGTCGGTCGTTGCATGAGCATGTTTTACACCTTAGACAGGTTCTAGAATGCCTTCGGAACGAGCAATTATATGCCAACTTGGCAAAATGTGTGTTTTGCTCGGACACAACGATTTTTCTAGGATTTGTTGTTTCTAAGGATGGGCTGCGGGTTGATGAAGAAAAGGTCCGCGCCATCAAGGAGTGGCCTACCCCAACTACACCGACCATGGTTCGATCTTTCTTGGGGTTGGCTGGCTTCTACAGGCGCTTTGTGCGCGATTTCAGCTCCATTTCCGCGCCTTTACATGAGTTGACAAAGAAAGGCGCCACCATTACTTGGGAACCAAAGCATGAGGTAGCATTCAGAGTGCTAAAAGACCGCCTATGACACACACCATTACTACAGCTGCCGGACTTCAACAAGGCCTTTGAGGTTGAGTGCGACGCCTCCAACATTGGAATCGGTGGGGTGCTTCTCCAGGAGCGTCAACCCATCGCGTACTTCAGTGAGAAATTGTCAGGTGCTACACTTAACTATTCTACTTTTGATAAAGAACTGTATGCTCTTATTAGGGTGTTGAAGATGTGGCAGCATTACTTGTGGCCAAAGGAATTCATTATCCATACCGATCATGAGGCCTTGAAGTACCTTAAGCATCAAACCACACTCGGACGTCGGCATGCGAGATGGGTAGAATTCATGGAGACCTTCCCCTATGTGGTGATGGATAAGAAAGGTAAGGAGAATGTGGTAGCTGACGCCCTTTCTCGCAGGTATGTCCTCTTGTCTTCCCTTGATGCTTCAGTCTTTGGTTTTTCATTGATTAAGGAATTGTATTCGCATGATACTTTCTTTACATCTATTTATGAGACTTGCGCATCTCAGGGCTCCTTAGATTCCTACTTCCTTGACCAGGGGTACCTTTATAAGGGTGGAAAGCTATGCATACCATCTTCTTCTATTAGGGAACTCTTAGTTAAAGAGGCACATGAGAGTAGGGCATATTTCGGTATAGCCAAAACCGTAGCAGCCCTTAAGGAGCATTTTTATTGGCCCAACATGACTAACCATGTCACTAGGTTTTGCAATGCTTGTGTCACTTGCCATAGGGCCAAGTCTAGATCCAGTCCCTCACTATACACCCCTTTACCTATACCTGACCGTCCTTGGGAGGACATATCTATGGATTTTGTGATGGGGTTGCCTAGGTCTAAGAAGGGGAGGGACTCTATTTTTGTCGTGGTTGATAGGTTCTCGAAGATGGCACATTTTATACCATGTAAGGGCACTAACAATGCTGCGGATTATGCTTCACTTTTCTTCGACAATGTTGTGCGTTTACATGGTATACCGTGTTCTATTGTTAGCGATAGGGACGTGAAATTTGTTAGCCATTTTTGGAGGACTTTGTGGGGTAAGCTAGGTACCAATCTCTTATTCTCTACTAGCTACCACCCGCAGACTGATGGCCAGACCAAGGTGACCAACCAGACCTTAGGGACTTTGCTTAGGACCATGCTTAGGACTAACCCACGCCGTTGGGAGGACTTACTACCTTTTGTTGAGTTCTCTTACAACAGGTCTGTCCATTCCGCGACGAACATGTCGCCATTTGAGGTGGTGTACGGCTGGAACCCGCTATCGCCGCTGGACTTGGTGCCACACCCGCTGAAGGATGGTGATCATGTACGTGGAGCTGCTCGGGCGGAGATGATACAGGAGCTGCATGCTAGGACAAAGGAGCAACTGGAGAGGAGAGCACGACAGCTGGAGCAGAAGGCCAACAAAGGCCGGCATCGCGTCACTTTCGCGCCCGGGGACCTTGTGTGGTTGCATTTGAGGAAGGATCGGTTTCCGTCAAAGAGACGATCCAAGCTCGACCAGAGAGGTGATGGCCCGTTCAAGGTTTTGGAAGCTTACGGCCCCAATGCCTACAAGCTTGAGCTTCCCGCAGAATATGGAGTTCACAGCACCTTCAACATTGGAGACCTCTCCCCCTACACACCGCCAGACCTTGACATTGACAAATCGGGGATGATTTGAGGCCAAGAAGGGGAGAATGATGTGGGACAACCCTTGACATTGACGGAGGCCGAGGAGGAAGAGTCGCTTAGCATTCGGTCAGACGGACCAATTACGAGAGCTCGTGCTAGAGCCATTGCCCACGCGACTACGAGCATTGTCGCTAAAGCATTTGCAAGGAATGGAGCGAAACTTCCACACCTACCGCTGTTATGTGTTCGGTGGCCACTTATCAAGAGGAGTAGTCATAAACATTATTAGACATCTTGGGAATTGTTTTTATTTGTTTACTCTCGTATTTTGCATTATTACTATTTTTGGGCATTAGGAAAGTTACTATCTTCGGTAACTTAGGAGCCTTTATATTGAAACTTGGAACCCTAATTTTGCCACGTTGAATTTGAAGCAAGGCTATGTCGTGAGCTTGATCTCCGCCCCCTTGTATCAACGTCAACAATCTTGTTCGATTCATCCTACAAAATTCACGCACTTGTTCATTCCAATCTCCATCATCACTTGTTCGTTTCTTCCTTGTTGCTGCAAGGCCGAAACCCTAATCCTTCACGCCAAACCAGTTCGTTCTCTTCGCCTCCATCTGCGACACTTAAGGAGAATTGCCATAACCTTCTGCTCACTCAATATTTTAGTCTGACATTTTTAGAAGGCAAACTAGACTCGTAGATCTAACTCCTCGTGTTGGAATCATTGCATTTGGATTCCTGATCAGGGAGAAAGAATTTTTACAATTCGGACCAACGCCCAGGAATTCTCCTTGCCCAACGAGGCCGAATTCTTGAACTATCATTATTTGGCTAGTTCGTACATCACCTCCATCGATCGTACATCAAGAGAAGATTGTTTCGCAACACGTCCTACCTAGATCCATCCCAAGCGAAGCCATTTCGAAGGGGTTTTCATATCACAACGGTGGCGGACAAAGGGAAAGCCCCAGAGCGAGCTCCGATGAACATAGTGTCAATGAACCCACCAATCCCGCAGTACAACCCCTTTCTTAATCGCTCAAAGTCCCAAGCAGCACCCCAACAAGGACCACCTCCCCAAAAGTTCTTCTCGTACCACCAGTCCAAAACTTATGGTGACAACGAGTGTCTTGGATACGGCTCCCCGGCTAAGAAACTCACTTTGGGGTCTCTATTTGCTCAGGGCTACAGAGTAGTGAGCAGGGGGATGAACAAGAAACCGGCACCGCCCCCGCCACGCCCGTGGAAGGATAACTATCCTCCCTTGGATGGTTACGTAGGGACGATTTCTGGCGGTGTAAGTCTGTGGGGAGAAAGCATGAGGGTCGCGCGCAGGTACGTGCGAGGAAGAAGGCATTACCCCACAATACCAGTTTTCAGCATTGCTAACAGTTCACGGAAGCGGACGTGGAGGCGGTGGAAACCCCGCACTGTGACCCCTTGGTCATACATGCCTAGTTCAGAACAAAACTCGTTAAGCGAATCCTGGTCGACACGGGAAGCTCCGCGGACATCTTGTATAGGGATGCCTTCCTGCAATTAGGGATCCCACCCGCAGAACTTCGCCCCACTGACTGTTCGCTGGTCATCTTCTCGGGAGAAAGGGTCGCCGTCTCCGGTATCGTCACCCTGGACCTCATCCTGGGGGATGAGGAGGTCTGTGCAGGTCTGAATCAGTAGACTTCATGGTAATTAAGATACCCTCCGCGTACAATGCGATCCTCGGGCGAGTGTCCCTCAACAAGTTCCAGGTTGTTCCTTCAGTATGCCACCTCAAGGTAAAGTTTCCAGTTCGCGGAGAAGTAGGAGAATCGAAGGGCCGACAGGCAGAGAGTCGGGCCTGCTATTTAATCACCCTAAAAGGAAAAGGCCTGGCGGACCAAGTGTTGCAAGTCCAAGAACTCAAGCCGAGAGTAGGGTCCTCAGATGGGGCCCAGGAACAGGCCGACCTCGAAGTGCGAGAGCAAGTCCACCCGATTGTATAAAACAAGGAGACAAGGGCGATAACTCCATTCGGCAAGAAGGACGAAAAACTGTTCTTGGGAATCCACCTGGGCGTGAAGGATCAGGAGCAAATCGAGAAGCTGTTGGGAAAGTCCAGGGACGTGTTTGCCTGGACGCCAAGAGACCTAATTGGTATTCCTCAGATGCTTATGACCCACAGTTTGAGCATCATCCAAGGGACAATTTCGGTAAGGCAGAAGAAGTGGAAGCAGGCTAGTGACAAGGCTGAAGGAGCCCGCGAAGAAATCCTCAAACTCTTGTCGGCTAGGTTTATCCGAGAAGTACAATACCCCACTTGGTTGGCCAACGTAGTGATGGACAAGAAAGCAAGCGGCAAGTGGAGAATGTGTGTAGACTTCACCGATCTGAACCAGGCTTGCCCTAAGGATAGCTACTCGCTCCCCTCTATCGACCAACTAGTGGACTCCACAGCCGAGCACGAGGCCCTCAGCTTTCTCGATGCGTATTCTGGCTACAACTAGATCAAGATGAATCCCCGTGACGAAGAGCATACAACTTTCATTACGGAAGTGGGAACCTACTGTTATCGCGTAATGCCCTTCGGCCTCAGAAACGCGGGAGCCACTTTCCAGAGGCATGTGGATCGCATCTTCCACGATCTAAGAGGCAAGACGGTGGAAGCTTACGTTGACGACATTGTCGTGAAAAGCCGGTACGCCTCCAAGCACGCAACAGATCTCCGCGAGGTCTTCAACACCCTGAGAAGCAATGGAATGAGTTTGAACCCAGAGAAGTGTATTTTTGGAGTACAAGCAGGCAAGTTTCTAGGTTCCTAGTTAGCACCAGAGGGATCGACGTGAACCCGGAGAGAATTGAAGCGATTTTGGCAATGGCAGCCCTACGGAACGTCAAGGAAGTGCAGTGTTTCCTAGGTGCGGTAAACTATTTGGGCAGGTTTTGCACCCGGCTATTGGAGAGGAGTCTCCCATTCTTCAAGGCCCTCTGGAAAGTCCACAACTTCGAGTGGACACCAGAGTGCGCGACGTCTTTCGAGGACTTGAAGAGCCACTTGAAGCAACTGCCCACCTTGGCGGCTCTCGCGCCCGGAGAAGAGCTCCAACTGTACATCGCAGTAGGTGATACCGCAATTAGCACGATCATTGTGAATGATGCGTGAATACCAGTCTACTTCGTGAGCAAAACCATGCTACCCACAGAAACACGGTATTCGCCTGTGGAGAAGTTAGCCCTCGTGTCACGGCCGCCCGTATGCTAAGGCCATATTTCCAAGGCCACCCCATACAGGTCCTCTCAGAATTCCCACTGCAAAATCTACTCCACCGACCTACCCTCTCGGGCATAGTGGAGCTCTCGGAGTTCGATATTTCGTACAAGAGTCGCACAGCCATCAAAGCACAATCTCTCGCCGACTTCCTTGTCGAAGCCAGTTTCAGAGATGAGGCCATCGCGGAAGCAACAGGGGCCCTAACTTGTTGGGTGTTTTTTTTTTCCGACGGAGTAGTAAATGAAGGAGGCCGTAGAGCCGGCCTGATCCTCACGTCCCCGTGAGGAGAAAAAATGGAGTACGCACTGGCTTTGGAATTTGAGGCTACTAACAATGAGGCGGAATACAAGGGCCTCTTAGCATGAATGGAACTTGCCATGGTGAATGGGGCGCAAAGCTTAACATGTTACAACGACTCTGAGGATGTGGTTAACCAAGTACAAGGGGCTTATGAAGCAAAGACGAGAACCTTACCCAAGTATTGCGAGAGAGTGAGAATATTGTCCAAGGCCTTACGCGATTTTGAGATACACTCCATCCCGAGGTCCGAAAACACGACAGCAGATGCCCTCGCAAAGCTTGGCTCCAGGTTGGCTGGTTGCGCTACAAGTGTAGCCCGTGTAGAAAGCAGAAGTCTCCCCGCCATCCGAATGCAAGTTAGGACGGTCAGCAAGACCTTCGACTGGAGGACACCCCTGGTAGAGTACTTGGAGAAGGGTGCCTCCCCGTCTGACAAGGCCGAAAGGCGGAGACTACAAGTCCGAGCTTTGCGCTTTTACATGAAGGGAGGTGGGCTGTACAAAAAACGCTATAACTTGTCAGGCCTCAAATGCGTCTCGTTGGAACAAGGACGCGAACTCACCGAGGAAATTCACAATGGCACTTGCGGTAGCCATTCTGGGTGGAGGACTCTTGCCCACAAGGCCCAACGTGTCGGCTATTTTTGGCCCATCTTGAGAATGGATGCTATGGAGGTCTCTCGGTCCTGCAACCCTTTCTAGATCCATGCTCCCGCTATCTTGCAGCCAGGACAAGAAATTAAGATTTTGAGTGCCCCATGCCCTTTCGCCATGTAAGGGATGGTCCTCCTCGACCCTTTTCCTCGTGCTCCTGGACAATTACAGTACATCTTGGTAGCCATCGATTACTACACCAAGTTGATTGAGGCGGAAGCCCTAGCGACGACTACAATAGAGAAGGTAAAGAAATTCCTTTGGCAAAATATCATTTGTCGCTTTGGACTTCCCTAAGACATTGTCACCGACCGATGGCCCTAATTCCACACGGAGAAGATAAGAGTATTTTACGACGACTTGGGCATTCACCTACGCTTCGCCTCAGTAGCTCACCCGCGGACGAACGGCCAGGTCGAGAACACGAATGGGCAGATTCTAGCCGGCTTAAAGAGGAGGCTAGACAAAGCACATGGGCGATGGATAGAGGTTCTCTCGCTCATCCTCTGGGCCAATCGGACTACACCAAGGAAAGGGACCAGTGAGACACCATTTTGCCTACCGTATGGGGTGGAGGAAGTTGTTCCAGTAGAGCACTTTTTTTCAAATGAGAGGATTCTGCATTATGATGAGGAAAGCAACAATGAGAGGATGTCCGCGAAGTTGCAATTAAAGGAAGAAGTACGAGAAACGGCCGAGATCCGCGAGGCTGAGTACAATAGGAGGATTGCCGCACACTATAATAAAAAAAATTCCCCCGATGCTTCAAGAAGGGGGACCTAGTCCTTAGGAGGACAGAAGGTGGCAATTTAGACTTGAGGTGGGAAGGCCCGTACATCATCTCGCACCAAGTGGCTGAGGGAGCCTACAAGATAAAAAGGGAAGATAACAACCTGGTCCCGAACACATGGAATGTCTTGCGACTGAAGAAGTACTTCCCGTGAGCAAGGAAGCAGTGACGGCGCCCTGAAAAGTAACACCCATGTAGGCTCTAACATTATCTGTAATGTAAGCACTGACGGGTCCAGATAAAGATCTAGAGTCTTTTGTGATTAAGGCCCTATGAATGTTATGCAACACCAACGCAGGTCAAGAAGGCGATAATTAAGCAATACTGAGAAAGGCAAGGCCTGGGGAGGGGAGAAAGCCATATTGAGAAAGGCAAGGCCCGGGGAGAGGCGAAAGCAATATTGAGAAAGGCAAGGCCCAGGGAGGGGCGAAAGCAATAATTAAGCAATATTGAGAAACGCAAGGCCTAGGGAGGGGCAAAAGCAATAATTAAGCGATACTGAGAAAGGCAAGGGCCAGGGAGGGGCAAAATCAATAATTAAGCAATATTGAGAATGGCAAGGCCCGGGGAGGGGTGAAAGCAAAAATTAAGCAATATTGAGAAAGGCAAGGCCCGGGGAGGGGCGAGAGCAATATTGAGCAACATCAAGCAATACTAAGCAATATTGGGCACGAGAAGAGGCGAGAGAAATACTAAGCAACACCAAGCAATACTAAGCAATATTGGGCTCGGGAAGGGGTGAGAGCAATACTAAGCAACACCAAGCAATACTGAAAGCAACATTGAGCCCGAAAAGAGGCGGGAGCAATATTAAAATGACTAAGACAATAAATGTGCAGGAACCAGTCCGCGTGAAAATCAAGGAGCAACACCGGACCGACAAAATAAAGACAGGTAATAGCAATGACTCGCGATAACGAAGCTCAGGGGAGGCAAAACAATGACAAAAAAATACGACGAAGCAAGGGGAAGCGGGAGCACCAAAACCGCATGGACGGATAAACACCACAAAGAAACGAAGTAGTGAAGTCGTGAAAACCACAAAGCCGGGTAAAACAAAGAGGCAAAACCGGTGGCCAAAAATGAGGAGAATCACCCTAAAGACCGCAAGGTGTAAAGCCTCCGAGAAGCCGGGAACAACCCAAAGAACGCGGAAAAACTGCCACCGCGTGCAGGTGTAAGCAAGTGAGCAAGGAGCTCAGCCGCGAAGCAACATTGAAGCAGTAAACCAAAGGCATGCGAAGACCCACAATTTCTAGCAATAAAAAGAGGAGCCGACTACTCAATTTCCCCCACGAGCTTCCCTTGGCGCAGTGCACTCAAGCGAAGCCCCCGGGGTAGGGGGATGGGAGTAGCCCGACAACAGTAAAGAAAATGAAGGACGAAAACAAAGACAAAAGGAGAAGCAGCAACAAAATACTTTATTCATTGATAGAAGAGAACACACCTTTACAAGAAGAATTGTACAAAAGGCACACACGGCCGAGAGCTACTAAGCCTAAAAAAGAAAACCTAGAAAATCCCCTCCTCACGGGGATAGTCAAGGGATGCCCCTAACCCGATCGCGGAGAGGCCAAAAGAAAAGTAAGGTCGGCTTCACATGTCAGGTTACATAACCTGACTTTATGAGTCACGGCCCCCGTACAACCTGGAAACGTGAGTCGCGGAGAAGCCCTAAAGGCCAAGAAGCACTAAGCAATCCCAAATCACGTACAACGACACTGGCTCACGGCGACTAAGGGCGTATAATGCATCGACATCCAACTGGTCTTCTATCCGGTGAAGGACACGAGGAAACCCGGCCGAGTAAGAGAAGTAATGAACTTCCCGAACAACGTAGTTAGGATCTCCGACATCAGCCAAGTTGAAAATGGTGTCGAGAGTGAATCCGGTGACGAGCAATGTATATCTACGCCGGCGCCCGCCGATGTAGCGATGAGAGGCATCCACAACCCAATCTCCCCAATGCATGGCCAGACGCCCTCTCTAGTAAACGCTCACCACCGCAACTGCCTGAAGATCCTCCACATCGTAACTATCTGGCAGAGGAGGAAAGCCGGGAGGATGGTCCATCTGCTACAAGCTGCAAGGAAAGTAAAGCAAGACAAACACGGAAGAATACCGAAGAAAAGAAGTAGAAACACACAAGAGATGCAGAAAACACAAACAACGCAAGTGAGCGGGAAAGGAGAAGCCACTATATAGCGACGGTTGACCTCGATCACCCGCAGCCCGAGGGCTGCAAAAAATGTTCAAAGTCACAAAAGCAAATTGTTCAAAAAACGCCTACAACAAATTAAAGGCAAGAAAGAGGAAGAGCAAGCAGGAGGAGCCACCCGGCCAGGGGCTCAGTGATCAACACTCGACAATCTAGGGTTCGCGGCATCTTGGCGGTCCCCATCCCCTGAAGCTCCGGCCAGAAGAGAGGCAAAGAATTCTTCATTGTGAGCCTGCCTACCCGGTGGATCTGAGAACATGTCAAAGTTGAGCGGCGATCTCATCATTTTCGACGCGGAGGGAAGGGCGGCATGTTGCGAAGAACCCCCGAAAAAATTGAAGGTGAAGCAAACGCATCTCGACTCCTCTTTGTGCACCGGTCTTTCCCAGGCGATGTCGACCCCTCGAAATGGGTAAACACACCCCATGCTTCCAGGACACTGGGATGGTCGTCCACCACTTGACCAATTGGGGGAGGCCGGTAAAACTCAGCTTGCTTCGGCCTTATCGGTTGGGCATGCGGGTCGAAAACGATGGGAGTCACGCCCGTGTGGTGAGCCATCTGGTTCACACCATCCTGACCCCCGACCTCATACACAGGACGCAAGAAGTATGCGCATCTCCTCTTGTGGCACGGCCCCTTCGCAAACTCATTCATCGCCTCTTGCCGGATCACTTGCTTTTGGTAAGCAAAAACGGCAATAATGGCCCTCGAGCTCTCAACCTCCGAAATAAGTCCCGAATGCTCTTGGCTCAAGCAGGAAAGCTCCGTCTTTAGCCTCCCCGGCCTCCCGACTGAGCTTGGAAACTTCCCACTCCGCCTCCTCAGCCCTGTGCCTAGCCTAGCACGCTTGCTGCACTGACTCCTCGGCACGATGTGCCTGCTCCTCGGCTAGCTTGGCGCGTTCCTCGGCATGTCTACCTGACTCTTCTGCATGCTGAGCCCACTCCTCGGTCTACTTTGTGCGCTCCTCAGCTTGTCGCCCCAACTCCTCCGCACATTGTACTCGCTCCTCCGCTTGCCTTATATGCTCCCGTGAAGCCTGAGCGCGGAGATGGCGCTCCCCGATCATGAACCCAATCTGCAAAAAAACAAAGACAAGAAACTAAGTCACCTAGGTAACACCTTATGAAGCCCGGCAAGAAAGAAAAGAAAGAGGGAAGAAAAAGAATGAAAAAATACCTTGAGCCAAGAGGTGCCTAACACCGAGTCGATGCCCTCGTCGTTAAGAGAAAGCGCCTTCACATAGGTTGCACCTAGTGGGAAGCCGACAAGTGTCTGAAGTACATTATTCACCTCGTTGGGAGGAAGCACGGGGAGGGTCGGAAAGCAACTCAACACAGCGGCCAGGCCCTGCGAGGCACGCGATCTAGACCCGTCACCTCCCGACGGGGTACTCAGGTCTACGACCGGCGCTTGCGGCGTAGACAGCCCCATGGCCGACACTTGCCTTGTAGCCCCTCCAGCAAGGTCCCTCTCGGGCGTGCGCGCCAGGCCCTGTGAGCTCTGCACATCTGTCCACGCGCTCGCCGACCTCATAACCTGTTCACCGGCCCCATCATCATACCCCAGGCTAACGCTTGACTCCACCCCCTAATCAGCCTGCCGTCCTTGCATCCCCCCGAAGCCTCCATCCAACTCGCCCATGCCCTCGAAGTCCTCGGGCCCATCATGTTGCCTACAGTACAATGAGAAAGAAAGGCGAGAAGCGTTAGGGCACTAGAAAGAAAGAAAAGGAAAAAGGCACATCAACTGGCCATCACTAGGATCGCGGAGCAGCATGGGGGCTTCTACCCCTTCGCCGGCCCTCAGGATTGGCCCACGGAGTAAAAAACCCCACATCAGTCATCCTCTCGGGAGTCAGGAAATCTTTACATTTGACCAACTCTCTAGAAGGGCCCGTGAACTGATCAGCAAACTCCTTCTCGACGTCCACATGGAGGGCATTAGAGTGATTCAGCCTAGACCCCTGCGCGGGGGTGTTTGTCACCCCAAGGTTGTCGACGTTGTTACTCACGAACAAAAACCACTTATCCTCCCAATCCTTAACTTTGGAGGGGAGAACGATCTTACTGACGGCCTCCGCCTTCAACGTATAATATCCAGCTCTGAAAGTCCGAGCCGAGAAGAGAGTAACAAACCGTCGGAAATTCGGGGGTACTCCCATCTCGTGGAACCTCACCAGGAAGGAAAAAATGCACCTCCATGCATTTGGGTGAAACTGGATTGGTGCAGTTCCAAGACCCCTTAGCAAGGTGAGCACCAGGCCATGAGCCGGATAGCGTAAGCCAGCCTTCAAAGCCTCTAGGTTTGTCGACACCGCTCCAGAATACGAGTACAAGGAACATCCCCGGAGACGCGGTAGCACAAGTGAAACACCGGGAGGAAAGTCGTACTCTTCCCGGATTGCTTGGAGGTCCGTGAAGGTTAACTTGGAGGGGTGGTCATTCTCGCAAACATACGCCTTAAAACCCTTGTTCCCCTCGACCTAATCCGACATTACTCTCTTGGACAAAATTGGGGGAAGGACCCTACCGCAAGGCCTCCCGGCCGCCTGACTCGAAACCGGCTCGCTCGACGATGACCCCGAGAGAGCCGTGGACCCGCTGCCAGCATCTTGCCTCACCTCCGGTCGTGGCTCCACCGCCTGGGGCTCCTCCGTCCGCGGCTCCACCGCCTGGGGCTCCTGCGTACGCGGCTCCACTGCCTGAGGTTTCGCCCGAGACTCCTCGAACCAGGGATCTGCCATCTGAGGACCTGCCGCCTCGGGCACCTGGGCACGGGGCTCTGCGCTTGATGGCCCCACACTGACCACCGGAACTCTCCGACCACCAGGCCCGATTGGGAAGTCATCCTTGTCGCTAGAACTCGGAGGCATCTTTGAAATTAGGGACTTTTGGGAATGAAAAGAAGCTAATTCGATCAAAGCGCACAGAGAAAACCTCGAGCGAGCTTGCCAGTGTAAAAAGTAAGGAAAAAATGGGAGAATCGCCGGAGAAACGAAGAGGAAGGAAGCGGTGACGGCGGAACACTGCGGGATCGTTTTTTGCCCCAAAACTAGTTTTTTTATCTCTCCCGACTGGAAAATAAAATAGACGTGAGAAATAAGAAGGGAAGAAAAAGGCGAAAGAGGGCTATTTACCTACCCAATTAAAGACAAGAAGCCCTGGTCCACCATGTACCTTCCACGAAGAGGCTCGAGCAAGGAAGATGACAATGGGGCATACAAGGAGAAAGGCGAGAGAGGAGCAATACACCAGGGAAGGGCCAGAGACCCCATTTATACCGGTGATGTGATGAGACGATTATGATTGGGAGGCAGAAAAAACTGTCACAAATCAACTGCTTCGATAACCGCTCAAGCGACGTTCAAACTGGCATTATGGTCCCGATGACTTGTCCGCAGACAAATAAAAGGCTGGGTAGGCATTAGCAAGCATGGATAAAAAAAGTAAGAAGCGGGAAAAGTTAAGCAATCTTCTAGGCCCCGACAGTATGTCCGCGGACAAGGGGACAGTGATAAAGCCAAGAGCGAAAGTTATACCATACAAAGTGAAATTTGCAACTTTCGTGGACAATTGTCCGTGGTCCGACAGCCGAATACCAGAAGGAAGACAAGTCATAAGAAAGATTGCGAGTACAAGTGCGAACGAAGGAAAACATGCGAGAAGCACCACGACAAGCAAGTAAGCAAAAAATGCATTCTTTATTCATGTAAAGCAAGGTTACAAAGGAAATTACAAGTAGCAAGCCTATTCCGGCCGCAAGTATACAAGAAAGAATCAAGCAAAGAAGGAGACCAAAGACGAGAAGGAAGGCGATCACCGTCACCAGCTGCGAACCTCGCAGCCCCCACAGAAGCTACAAGCCTAGGGATCTAAGGCGAACGCGAACATGACTCACGTTCCCTCAGGCACCACCCCAAGCCCAAGTAGCCGGTAAAACTCGTGGATGGAAAAGATGCAAGGAGATCCCGTGGAGAGGGAGAAGCAAGCCAACTTGACTCCCTCTGACCGAGGAAGCTCAAGAGAGCATCTTCTCATCCCCAACAGCACGGCTTCACCAGGGCAAGCCCCCCACCCTCAACCTCAAGCACCACCACCACCCCATGCGCCATGGTCAGGAAGTCAACAAAGCAAACAAGGGCCTCTCCATGCGCAAGGAAGCAAAACGCTGCCCTCACTGCCCCTTCTCCACTTCGCCCTTCATCTCCTGGACCAAAAGGCGATTTCTCCTTTGCGTTCAGGCAGTCGCGGCGCTCCAAAGCCAAGAGCGTTCTGAGGGACGTCATCCATAACTCACCCTCTCTGAATCACCTCTACATGAAGTGCTCCCGTCCCTCCTGGAGGAGGGATTAAGGAGGAGAATCAGAGGCAACAACCCACAAGCTCTCAAAGCCATATTTATACAGACTCCACACGTTGTTACCGGCATAACCTGGCATTGCAAATCGCAGACGCAAAGTAACGGTGTCCTCTCGGCTCGAAGGGGGTCCCGTCCCTTCGACCATCTTTTGACCCGACCATCTGCGAAAGGAAAAAGAAGAAGCAAGTGGATTTGTGTTTGGTCCAAAGAACCCGGGCGCAAGAAATTGTATGGAAGGAAGCAAGAGTCAGAACAAGTATAAGAACAATTGTCCAGAGCAAGTGTTTGAAGCAAGTATTGAGGCAAGTGTATTGAGCAATCTGAGCAAAGGAGAAGGATAGATCTATGCAAGAAATGAGGCGACATTGCCCTGCTTATAGTTGCTCCTCCGGATGGGACATATGGGACCTACCGCCTTCCTTACAATAATAGCGAGAAAAAAAACCTTCCCCTCCGCGACCAGTTGAGAAGGTTCGCGACCATGCCAAGCCAGCCGGTTCCTTTGAAGATCAAGCACCCTGACCAGATAGGACCTCGACCGCGTGGCTTGAGGGGCTATGTGGGAGCCAGATTTAGCCCGGCCCAAATACGTAGGCCCAAGCAAGGGAAAAGCCCAAATAGCAATATAGCCCAACTCGAAGCAAGGCCCCAAATGGCACTATCATAGCTCGATCCGGCTACACCGTCCGCGGCCCCTCTTCCCGCTCTACCCTGTCGGCTCCTCCCAGGCCCGCCCGACTACTCGGTCTAAGAACCACCCTCACAGCCTGGGCCGGCTGCGCGACGTAAAGGGCCGCTGAGCCATAGGTATATAAATGGGGGAACGGTAACTGAGGAAGGGGATTCTCGACCCTCTCTCTGGTTGGTCTCTCTCTCCCACCCTATCGGCTAAAACCGAACTCGTGCTCCATACTCTTTCCATTACTGTTGGTTCACTATACTCTTTACTCCTTCGACCATCATAGCTCCACCATACTCGACACTCTTTTGGCAACTGTAGCCCCATGATACCCTATGCTTTATCACCCGTACTGCCATCTTTCGCGAGTTGTGTACTGACTTGAGCGTTAGAGTGGCAAGCCCGGGGTCACCCTTGGGCCCCTCTTCTTTTCAGGTTGAAGATCGACACTGGACAGCGTTCGATGTGACCGGAGACCGCCGACGGGGAACGGGGAGAGAGGGCGTCGGGAGAGACAAGCCGGAGTTGGTTAT
Source organism: Rheum nobile (assembly GCA_027886185.1). Classification (NCBI taxonomy): domain Eukaryota; kingdom Viridiplantae; phylum Streptophyta; class Magnoliopsida; order Caryophyllales; family Polygonaceae; genus Rheum; species Rheum nobile. Next base: position 686,266 of record WOAB01000171.1, read on the forward strand.
GTGTGAACCGCCAACTATTTCCCTCATGGAAAACCGGACAATCACAATAGTGGAGTCCGCTGATCACCGAAGGATCAACTTGGGTTTGGCCGGAAAATTGATGGGTCAGAGAGTATTTAATAAGAAAGCCCTGAAACATACCATTGGCTCTTATGGAAGCCTCAGAGAGGGCTTGTTATTAAAGAACTGGAAAACAACATATTCATTTTATAGTTCTATGTCGAGGGAGATAAGAAGTGGGTGATAGACCACCATCCCTGGAATTTCAACGGTAGCCTGTTGATCAGCGCTACTTTGTAGTACATATCTAGGAGTTGTTACCAGTGTTTGGGGTACATTTGGAGATGTTTAGAACACAACTATGGAGAATGGAGTTGAGTAGAAGAAGTGGATATGGTGGTTTGGAGGAGCTTAAACGAATACATCAAGAAGATAAGAAGAGAACCACTTGAGAAGACCGAAGGAAGATTGAAGAAAGATGCCACACGAAGCAGCAGCGAGGAATCCGCGACCGCGGGCGAGCAAGACATCTGGTCGCGGTTAATTCGAGAGCAAAGGCATCAGGATTGGAATTTTCCGCGATAGCGGAAATTCATCCGCGATCGCGGAAATGGGCAAATTTGATAAGGGCTAAAGTCGTATGCCCAATCAAAGTAGTCCTAAACAAACCTAACTCAGTAGAATAGGCAAGCAAGGGTCGAATCCCACAGGAAGGAGTTGTCTTTCTTTATGTCAATTTGCATGCAATAGTAACAAAGAGGGGATTGGTTGGTTGATTGAATTTCAAGTAAACAAAGTAAAGTAAACAAAACAAAGGGTTGTAATCAATTAAAAAAAACACTTAGCCAAGCAAATATCCACCATTCATTTGATAGGTTGATCCTTTATTATCTCTAATTCCTTCCTATGAATGTTCCTATTCCTTTTCTTAAGTTATAAACAGGACAAACAGACCCTAAGAATACTAACTATCAAACAACCAGGAAAACCTCCATGATTCAATTCAATAGCAGCAATGAGCACATGAATTTAGATAGATACAGGCAAGTGTAGTAAACAGTCATACAATTGCATACAATTAATTCTCTCTACAATAAACCAGTCCAAACAGTTCTTAGAATATTATAGTTGCTACTCATGAATTAGGTAACTCAAACAGTAATTACCAAACCCTAGCAATAGACAATTACTAATAACAACTAGTTGCGTCCAACAAGCGAAATCAGTAAGAATCAATGGGATGAAGCACAAGAGAATCAATACATTCAAAGGAAAAGAAAGAGAATTATAACCTCACAACCATTATTCAAACGAAGGCTTCAATTGTCGGACTAAGCAAAGGTTGCTTAGTTCTTCATAGTCTTGAAACAATAAAACTCAAAGGGAAAGAGTGCTGAATCGAAAACTGAATAATGAATTCTTTTTTTTTTATCAAAGGTCGCTCCTATGGAGGTTAGGTTCCATAACCTAAAAACCAAACCTAGTTCTCAAAAGATAACAAACTTAATCTAAAAAGGAAATAAACTAATGAAATCGGAATAAAGAAAACAAAAGAAAGGAAAAACAATAGAAAAGTGAAACTTCGGACAAGAGACGCGCCGCTTCGCTGATGCCCATTTCCGCGATCGCGGAAAATTCCAATCCTGATGCCTCGTGTGGTTCTCTTCTCTTCTTGATGTCTTCGTTTAAGCTCCTCCAAACCACCATATCCACACTTCTTCTACTTAACTCCATTCTCCATAGTTGTGCTCTAAACATCTTCAAATGTACCCAAAACACCGGTAACAACTCCTAGATATGCACTACAAAGTAGCGCTGATCAAATTCCCCCATGCTTAAACCTTGCTCGTCCTCGAGTAAGATAAAAGAAAACCTACTCCTCCAATCAAATCCCCAAGGTCTCAGAAAGCACAGAAAAACCATCTCCACTAAGAATTGCACCTAACATGAAACTCCAAGGCACCAAACACAATCAACTCAACTCAACACAACACATAACACAACACCAACCAAGCTAAAAGGAAAGCAGAGTACTTCCCCTAAGCTTATCCCGAACACCATAGAGTGAATAAAAATCTAATCCTAGCCTCCACCTATCTTCTTATGCCTCCCAGAGTGACCTACCCGAATCCTCCTTATATCTCCTCTTCTTATGTCACCACACCAGGTAAAATGATGATTTCTAATAATCACTCTTCTTCTTTTCGCTCATTTTGCCAAGGCGCCCTTTCGAGTTTTCACCAAGCCACTCATTTCATTTTTCAATAGATGGGCTCACATAAAACTCCCATCACTCTTGACCAATTATTACCCCAGCCTAATGCTGGTCCAAGCCACCTGCTTATTACCTAAGCCGCCCTTTTGGGTTTTCGACTTATCCCAGGATTTCTATTTTTGCCTTTTTCCAAATTTTTGGCTTTTTCATTTTCTTCATTTTTTCTCCTGGTCGACTAGCAAGTATAGAACACTCCCCCATGCTTAAACATTGCATTGTCCTCAATGTAATGAAAGACAAAAAGATGAAGCACAGGGAAAAGTAGAAAAGTACTCACAACAGTCGCCGAGTTGGCATGGACTTGGAAGTTGTTGCTGGCGGTAAAACAATGAAGCATATGGCTCTGGTGTTGCGGCGTCTTCCTCTAGTAAACTCCACCGTGCAACCAAATAGATCCACTGTAGGGTGTAGTGGAATAGCAAAGAAGTCGGGGCTGCATGGCCTTCAACGAACACAAAAATGGGCCTAGATGGAATCGTGGTGTGGGCCCTGGTGTTCCTCCTCCTCATCTGTCGAATGTAGGGCCATCATCGTTGCCAAATAAAAATATGGGGCGAATGTCTCCTCCTTGGCAGCATGATGCGCACCTTCTTTCGTGTAAAATTCGGATAGCTGGCCTTCTGATAGAACTTTTTTTTTTGATTTTTTTTTCTTCATTTTTTTTATTCAGGTCAGGAGACTTACAATGGTATTTTCGCGACCACAGAAAATTTTCGCGCCCGCGGAAATGCTGTTGGTACGAGAAAAATCACCGTCTTCAATTCAGCTTGGGTCTCCTACCTGCATTTTAGTCTAAAACAAAACCCAAAAACAAAAGCAAAAGGAAACGAACAAAACAATAATGAATGTGAGAATGGAAAAGACAAAAACCGAATTGCATACCCCGTGGTTCCCTCCCGAGCAGCGCCTTAGTTAACGTCGTGGCTCGACTCATCTAAGGTGATCAATTGTCCAATTTGGGGTCTGTAAGGTCCGTCTCTTCTATTATGCTAGTGTCAAAACCTTCATGGTAGGGTTTCAACCTTTGACCATTCACCTTGAACACTGATTGTGCGTCAGTGTCATACAGCTCCACCGCGCCATGGGGGAAGACGCGAGCAACAACATAGGGCCCGGCCCAACAGGATCGGAGTTTTCCCGGGAAGAGACGAAGGCGAGACATAAATAATAGGACTTTGTCTCCAGGCTTAAAATCCTTTCTCAAATATTCTTGTCGTGTCAGGCCTTTGTCTTTTCCTTGTACGTGACTGCGTTATCATAAGATTCAAGTCGCAGTTCCTCTAATTCTTGTAGTTGTAACTTGCGAAATTCACCCACTTCATCAATCTGCAGGTTGCAATTCTTTACAGCCCAAAATGCCTTGTGCTCGAGTTCCACTGGAAGGTGACAAGGTTTCCTGAACACCAATCTGTAGGGTGACATCCCGATGGGTGTCTTGTAGGCAGTCCGATAAGCCCAGAGTGCATCATCTAGTCTCAAACTCCAATCTTTCCTATTCGGGGCCACCGTCTTCTCAAGGATTGTTTTGATCTCTATATTGGACACTTCAGCTTGCCCATTGGTCTGAGGATGGTAGGCAGTGGAAACTTTCTGCGTGACATGGTATTTCTTTAGTAGCGTGCTCACGGTCCTATTGCAGAAATGGGTTCCCCTGTCACTTATCAAAGCCTTGGGGATTCCAAACCTAAAGAAGATGCGTGTCTTCAGAAAATCTGCCACCACTTTAGAGTCATCAGTCTTGGTGGCCTTCGCTTCCACCCACTTGGAAACGTAGTCCACCGCAAGCAAAATATAGAAGTTCCCAAAAGAGGTAGGAAATGGTCCCATAAAGTCAATGCCCCAAACATAAAAAATCTCACAAAAGATTAATGATGATTGTGGCATCTCATTCCTTTGAGATATATTCCCAACTCTCTGGCATCGATCACAGGACTTACAGTAGGCAAACGCATCCCAAAATATGTGTGGCTAATAAAATCCTGCGTCTAACACCTTCCTAGCAGTTTTATTTGCCCCAAAGTGGCCCCCACATGCATGAGAATGACAAAAAGCTAAAATAGATTGTACCTCGTTATCCGGAAGACATCGGCGGATTACCTGGTCAACACAGTGCCTCCAAAGATAGGGGTTATCCCACACATAGAATCGAGACTCACGTCGTATCTTATCCTTTTGTGCTTTAGAAAAATTAGGTGGGAACTCTTCACGAACGAGGAAGTTGACCATGTTAGCATACCATGGCTGGAGTGTGCAGAGCCCAAGAAGTAATTCTTCAGAACAGAGCTGTGATGATGGCTCAAAGGTACTGCCGCGATCGCGGGTCTCAGTCCGCGGTCACAGAGGGTCTTCGAAAAATTTGACGAGACAAACAGACGCGTCAGGGGTATTTCCGCGATCGCGGAAAATTGTCTGTAGACAGCTCTGAAAGTCGTGGCACCTCAGGGAAATTTCCGCGGTCACGGAATTTTATCCGCGATCGCGGAAAACATTTTGTAGTGATCCCACATAGTGTGTCGTCGGGAAAATCGCCATGTATTTGCGCCTCCTTCCTCGATCTATCCTCTTCATGTACGAGCCTGCTTAAGTGATCAGCCACCAAGTTCTCGGCTCCCTTTTTATCTCGGATCTCCACATCAAACTCACTCAGCAACAGTATCCATCGAATCAATCTTGGTTTTTCCTCTTTCTTCGTCAATAAATACCGAAGAGTTGCATGATCTGTATAGATAATCACTTTGGTGCCAAGTAGGTATTGTCTGAACTTCTCCAAGGCAAACACGACAGCTAGCAATTCTTTTTCAGTGGTGGAGTAGTTCCGTTGTGCTCCATTCAGAGTCATGGAAGCATAGTGAATCACATGAGAGGCTCTTGCTTCTTTTTCCCAAGGACTGCTCCCACAGCATAATCACTAGCATCGCACATTATCTCGAAAGGGCGAGACCAATCCGGTGCTTGAACAATTGGTGCACTAGTGAGGCAAGCCTTCAAATCATCAAATGTAACACCCCCAAATCTTAACCCATTTGGAAATGTATTATCGCCAGTGACCTCAGTGTTACTTACCGAGATCACCCAAGGTTTTACCGTTTAAATACAATTATGAGATACAAAGGATACAAAATGATAACTTTATTCATATAAAACATGAGTCCCGAGATTACATCCCAATCCCGAATAGGACAAATACAGAGTTTAAACAAAGTACAACGGAAGTCTTTTTAAATAAATAACAGAGTAAATAAGTTACAGCGGAAGTCTTTATAAAATACATTGCCTAAAAGATCTCAACCTGATTAAAGATAATTATTAAAACATCCAAAAACAAACGTCGTCTTTATAGTCAATCTAGTCTCCTCATATCTTCGCTCTATCTGATATGCCGAATCGAACGGATGACACCAGCCAACCATGCAGAGAACAATTACGGTTGGTTAGTCTACTAAATAGACTATGCAAGGGCACAAAGCAGAAGGTTCAAAGTAGTCATATTAGGTTAGACTCCTCGTCTCTCGAATAAAAGTCGAGTACGTTAGTCAACCACCATACTATACTTGAATATGACAAAAGACATGCACAAGAGAAGATTCTGGAAGACTGAATCTTCACAGAAATCGACCCGAAAGAAGACTCCAAAGGAATTGAGTCTTAAGGAAATATGACAAATCTGGAACGTTTAAAGAATCAGACATCAGATTTAAAAGCTGACTTAGATGTTTCGGTTCACAACCAACCTCACCGCATACAGCGAATCCAGATTGGAAAGAGAACGTACTCTGATCAAAAGTCAAGACGAGCTTTCCTAGCTGTACTATTTACTTAGCTGCACTACTCGCCAAAGGTATATTAATCTTGTGCACTCGGGCACTCTATCTTATTTAATTATAAAACACACGCCACTGAAATACATTAATATTATTAAGCGCGATAACAAAGCTTAAATCTCAGGGTGACCATTATGTCGACCCAAACTAAAACAACACACAAACACACACACACGAGGCTTAATATTATTCCGAGAACAACATAAGTTATTATTACACAGGGTGACCTTACGTTCACCCAGATTACACTGCCACAGTGCTTACACTTTAATTTACAGGGTGATAGTTACGTCCATCCCAATTGCACTAGCTAGGTGCTTAATACACAGGGTGACAATTATGTTCACCCAATTGCGCTAGCAAGGCGCTTAAACACTTCAGATCCTTAAAGGTGGATAGGAAGCATAGGTCATGACCCTTAAATTATTATTCGGAAATTAACCCGAGGAGTATTACGATTTAAAGAAACGACAAATCCTTACTTGGATTAGCGTTCCTACGAACATTAAGTTAAAAAGAAACGACTAATCCTTACTTGGATTAGCGTTCCTATGAACACTCGTGCTAACTAAACAGTCTAACACAACAATTATTCATATTAAAGCCATCCAGGCAATCAACTTAAACATAGAGATAATAGAAACGGCTAATCCTTACTTGGATTAGTTTTCCTATTAACCCACATGCTATTCTAGCATTAAGATTAAATTCACAACAATACATCACGGTAATTATCACATATATGGCGTTGTTCTAACAGATATACAACCTATGATAATGTCATTATTACAGTTTCCAAAACAGTTTATAAAACCATTTCTAGATAAACACAATAATCATTCCAAATTAGTTACTCAAATAAACAACTGATAATTAATGTAAATATGGAACGATGAGCAAGAGCAAACTGCCACTTGCCTTAATCCGCAGAATTGGAACAAGCCTAACGACGATGGGATTCCGGGCTCGACACGGGTATAGCTCCGACAGCACAACAACCTTCGAGTCGACCCATAAAGAAACCCTAAGTTAGATTCGACATAAACGAGCACGAACGAAAGAAATCGAAAGGAACGACGCCCGAAAGACGACCACCAAGGCCAAGGCCAAGGCCAAAATAGGCATTCTGCCCTCTGGCGGCGGTCGCCGTGTTAATCGCGGCGGGCGTCGCGGTTCATCACGGCGGTCGCCGCCATGAACACGGCGGTCGCCGTGAAGAGTCCCGAAACAGAACGGCGAGAAAAACTCACTAAATGGTACGCGACTTGGCCTCCTTTCGACTTGCTTTGGGTTCTAACCTTCAAAGGCTACCCAAAACCTTCACAAGGCCACTGGAACAACACCACACAACACCGGCGATCACCTCCAAGAAATCCGGCGAGGCACAACAATTTCGGCGAGAGAGAAATTTGAGGGTTGAGCTTTGATTTGTGCTCGAATCCGACCCCCAAGCCTCTCCTTTTATAGCCAGATCACAAGGGAGCACAATGATGGCCTAGATGCGGTGTAGCAGGGCTAAATCGGCGCTGCCAGAGGCTCGTCTGCGACCACTGTGTATTACCTCCTAGCTAGCTCGCGGCGGTCGCCGCGTTTCACCCAGGTCGCCGCCTCACAAAACCACTACGGCGGACAACTTACGGCGGTCGCCGCCTCACAAAACCACTACGGCGGACAACTTACGGCGGTCGCCGCCCTTAATGCGGCGGTCGCCGTTTTCTGGTCTTCGCGCCCAGCTAGAAGACGAGGGCACTGTTGCCTCGAGCCCTTCGCGGCGGTCTCCGCCTTAATTGCGGCGGTCACCGCCACCGTGGCTTTGCCCTTCTCAGCTTTTGGACGATATCGACTTAACTCGGGATAAAAATAATCGTACACGAACGAGTATTAACATCCAAAGTACGTCGTCTGTATTTTATTTCACTTAGAAAAATATTACAGATATTGAGCCCATTACAGAATGTCTCAAACTTCCTGAATTAAATCCGACGTATAAAACGGGTGTTCGGGAAAATCCCCAAAATTCCCAAAATAACCTTACAGAAATACGGGGTATCACATCACCTCCCCCTTAAAAGAAGTTTCCCAAAATAACCCCGAAGAAGTTTTGACCCCGACGCGTCAGGGGTTTTTCCGCGGTCGCGGAAAATTGTCTGTAGATAGATCTGAAAGTCGTGGCACCTCAGGGAAATTTCCGCGGTCACAAAATATTTTTCCGCGATCACGGAAAACATTCTGTAGTGATCCCACATAGTGTGTCGTCGGGAAAATCGCCATGTATTTGCACCTCCTTCCTCGATCTATCCTCTTCATGTACGAGCCTGCTTAAGTGATCAGCCACCAAGTTCTCGGCTCCCTTTTTATCTCGGATCTCCACATCAAACTCACTCAGCAACAGTATCCATCGAATCAATCTTGGTTTTGCCTCTTTCTTCGTCAATAAATACCGAAGAGCTGCATGATCTGTATAGATAATCACTTTGGTGCCAAGTAGGTATTGTCTGAACTTCTCCAAGGCAAACACGACAACTAGCAATTCTTTTTCAGTGGTGGAGTAGTTCCGATGTGCTCCATTCAGAGTCATGGAAGCATAGTGAATCACATGAGAGGCTCTTGCTTCTTTTTCCCAAGGACTGCTCCCACAGCATAATCACTAGCATCGCACATTATCTCGAAAGGGCGAGACCAATCCGGTGCTTGAAGAATTGGTGCACTAGTGAGGCGAGCCTTCAAATCATCAAATGCCTTCTTGCACTCATCGTTAAGCTCAAAATTCACTTCCTTCTTCAGTAGTTCGCATAGGGGTGAAGAGATCTTTGAAAAGTCTTTAATAAACCTGTGGTAGAAACCTGCATGGCCCAGAAAAGAACGCACTTCACGCACATTAGTAGGATAGGGCAAAGACTGAATTACATCAATCTTTGCCTTATCGACCTCAATACCCCTAGATGAAACTATATGTCCTAGCACAATTCATTGTTCAACCATAAAATGACACTTTTCATATTTATGAACCAAGTTGGTTTCTACACATCTTTTAAGCACAAGTGACAAATGGTCCAAACATGCATTAAAACTATCACCATGGACTGTGAAATCATCCATAAAGACCTCAATAAACTGCTCCACATACTCAGAAAAAATGCTTACCATACACCTTTGAAATGTCCCAGGTGCGTTACACAACCCGAATGACATCCCGTGATATGCAAAAGTACCAAAAGGGCATGTAAATGTCGTCTTTTCTTGATCCTCTGGTGTTATGGCTATCTGAAAATACCTTGAGTATCCATCTAGAAAACAATAATAGGGGCGACCATCAAGTCATTCAAGCATTTGATCAATAAAGGGTAAAGGAAAGTGATCCTTTCTAGTTACCGCATTCAGCTTACGGTAGTCAATGCATACTCTCCATCCAGTTTGCACTCGGGTGGGGACCAACTCTCCTTGTTGATTGTCCACAACTGTGATGCCTCCCTTATTTGGCACAACTTGTGTCGGGCTCACCCACTGACTGTCAGAGATTGGATAAATCATTCCTGCCTGTAGGAGCTTCAGCACCTCCTTCTTTACCACCTCCATCATTGGTGGGTTAAGTCTTCTCTGAGGTTGCCTAGATGGTTTGGCTTCCCCCCTCCCCCAGTAGAATTCTGTGCATACATGTAGAGGGACTAATCCCCTTTATGTCAGCGATGGTCCATCCCAATGTTGTTTTATGTTCCTTAAGCACTACCACCAATTTCACCTCTTGATCCTTGGAAAGTTTGTTAGAGATAATGATCAGTAATGTGTCACCCTTTCCCAAAAAGGCATACTTGAGGTGGTCCGGTAGTGGCTTGAGTTCAATCTCTGGTGCCTGCACAATGGAAGGTAAAAACCTCTCGCTTGGCACTGTTAGTGGAATGGGGCCAACGCCCAAAGGTTTGAGATGAGGTGTACGATAGGCATCCAAGTGATCCACAGTTTCCTGCAGGTTAGTAGACAAAGCAAAATCTTCCTGTGGATCTACTATTTCATTCTCGAAAACAGATTGTAACTCATCCGAGTTAGTAGTATCAAAGACATCTTGCACAATAGGATCAATCACATCAATAGCACACAGAGAATGATCATCAATGGGGTGTTTCATAGCATCATATATGTTGTACTCCACCTTTTCCCCATCAAATTCCATAGTAAGGGTTCCACTACTTATATCAATCTTTGTCTGGGATGTTTTCATAAATGGCATACCTAACAGTATAGGGGCTGCATTTTTATCGTGGTCCATAACCAGCACAAAGAAATCAGTAGGAAAAATCAAGTTATCAACCATTACAAGGACATATTCAACTACCCCTTTCGGGTACACATTAGATCTATCAGCCAATTGGACAACAATTCTTGTTTCATGAAATGGTCCTAATCCTAATAATTCATACAAAGAATAAGGCAAGACATTTATAGATGCTCCTAGATCTAGCATAGCTTTCTCAAATTTAGTGTCACCTATTACACATGGAATACTAAACATGCCTGGATCACCACACTTTTTAGGCATCCACCTTTGAAAAACAGTAGAAACTTGTTCGCTCACCTTAATCTTTTGCTTTCCCTTCAATTTGTGATTTCTTTTAATGGTACACAGTTCTTTCAGAAATTTAGCATAGCGAGGAATACTCTTGACCAGCTTGAGTAAGGGAATGTTTACCTCGCATTTACTGAATGTCTCGAAGATCTCCTTGTCATTCTCCGGCCTTCTCGTGTCCCTCAGCGCTTCTGGGAATGGTGCGGGTGGCTTCAGCGAACTGAGTGGTGGAAAATTAGGCCGAATATAAACATCCTCGACAGGTACAGGTAAGCCGCGGTCGCGGATTGGTTCCCGCGGTCGCGAAATTGAGTTTGGGCCATCGGGGACTCCAGGGGATAATCCGCGATCGCGGATTTCCGTCCGCGGTCGTGGAATAATATCGACTTGTTCGTCGTCTGTAGAGCTTTTTCCGCGGTTGTGGAAAGTTGTCCGCGATCGCGGAATTTCTTCGGAAAATTCACCGCCTTCAGGTACTAATCCGCGGTCGCGGATGAATTTCCGCGATCGCGGAAAATTCCAATTCTTATTGCTTTGCTCTCGACTTATCCGCGATCAGCCTTCTTGCTCGCCCGCGATCGCGGATTCCTCGCTGTTGCTTCGTGTGGCTTCTTTCTTCAATCTTCCTTCGGTCTTCTCAAGTGGTTCTCTTCTCTTCTTCTTGATGTCTTCGTTTAAGCTCCTCCAAACCACCATATCCACACTTCTTCTACGCAACTCCATTCTCCATAGTTGTGCTCTAAACAACTCCAAATGTATCCAAAACACCAGTAACAACTCCTAGATATGCACTACAAAGTAGCACTGATCAAATTCCCCCATGCTTAAACCTTGCTCGTCCTCGAGTAAGCTAAAATAAACCTACTCCTTCAATCAAATCCCCAAGGTCTCAAGAAGCATAGACAAACCATCTCCACTAAGAATTGCACCTAACATGAAACTCCAAGGCACCAAAACAATAAGCTCAACACAACACAACACATAACACAACACCATCAAGCTAAAAGGAAAGCAGAGTACTTCCCCCAAGCTTATCCCGAACACCATAGAGTGAATAAAAATCTAATCCTAATCTCCATCTATCTTCTTAAGCCTCCTAGAGTGACCTACCCGAATCCTCCTTATATTTCCTCTTCTTATGTCACCACGCCAGGTAAAATGATGATTCCTAATAATCACTCTTCTTCTTTTGGCTCATTTTGCCAAGGCGCCCTTTTGGGTTTTCACCAAGCCACTCATTTCATTTTTCAATAGATGGGCTCACATAAAACTCACATCACTCTGACCAATTATTGCCCCAGCCTAATGCTGGTCCAAGCCATCTGCTTATTACCTAAGTACGCCACTATCCCCGACAACGGCGCCAATTTGATAAGGGCTAAAGTCGTGATGCCTAATCAAAATAATACTTAACAACCTAAACTAGTAGAATAGGCAAGCAAGGGTCGAATCCCACAGGGAGGTAGTAATCTTTCTAAGTGCACAAATGTATGTCAAAGTAACAAAGGGGGGTTTGTTGGTTTGGTTTTAAGTAACAAAGTAAATAACAGTAAATCAAAACAAAGGTTGTAATCGATTGGGAAAAAAACACTTAGCCAAACAAATATCCACCATTCACTTGATAGGTTGATCCTATATTATCTCTAATTCTTTCCTATGAATGTTCCTATTCCTTGGCTTAAGTTATAAACAGGACAAACAGACCCTGAGAATACTAACTATCAAACAACTAGGAAAACCTCCATGATTCAATTCAATAGCAGCAATGAGCATAGGAATTTAGATAGATACATACAAGTGTAGAAAACAGTCATACAATTGCATGCAATTAATTCTCTCTACAATAAACCAGTCCAAACAGTTCTTAGAATATTGTAGTTGCTACTCGTGAATTAGGTAACTCAAACAGTAATTACCAAACCCTAGTGACAGGGCTAAAGTCGTGATGCCTATCAAATAAATCCCAAAATACCTACTAAGTAGTATAGCAAGCAAGTTAGGGTCGATCCCACAGAGATTCAGGTTATCAACTTATGCAATTTGTTATCACCAACTAGGAACTAGGGGGGGGGGGAGGGTTGTTTGTGTTTCTCGTAACAAGCAATAAGGAAACAAGTAAATAAGTTCGCAGGAAAAAGTTGTAAATATGATGGGAAAAAGCGCCACACTCAACAGAGATCCACACAACAATAGATAGGTCGATCACGGAATTCTATCAATCTCAAGTTCTTAATATTCCTATAGTTGTTCTTATCACGATCATAGATAACTATTAGTTCTACCAGCCCTAATAGTACTTATTACTAAATCAAATCCGAAAACCTTCAGAACTCAATAAAGCAATAGCATTCAACCAAGGATTAACAAGACACATGCAATAGAAATAACCCGTTACTATAAGCATGCAATTAACTCTCTCTCACAATTATGCGCTCGGATCCCCTATACGCACAATCGTGTTCGCTACTAGATATGCAATCCGAACCCGGAATCACAAGTCCTAGCAATTAGGAAGATATCAATAAACCTAGGTGATCAATCTAGATAAATCAACATAGACCAATAAACAATCAAGCACAAGAGAGTTAATCCAACTAGATAGGAAAACGAACAAGAGTAGAAAACTCACAACCAATCAATTGCTGGCTTCAAACTGTCAAGTGCAACAATGGAGGTTTAGTTCTCCATTAGGGTTTGTGAGAAAAAACGTAGAAAGGTGGCAACTAGGGTTAGAGAAATAGATGCCCCTCTAAAAGAGTCTTAAACCTAACTTAAATACTAAACTAATAATTCAGAAATAAAGAAAAGAAAAATAACAAACTTGGAAATAAAGTTTCGGAAATAAAATAAAACGGGAATAAGAAAACTCGTAAAAGACTTTCAGCGCGTCTCCACCGCACCCCTCCACCGCCGGGTGCGGCCATTTAACAGAAACTCCAGTTCTCTGACGATCTCGCCGCGGGTGCGGCAGTTCCCACCGCTGGGTGCGGTGGGATTCCAGTACTTCAGCTTCTGCGACACTTCAGTAAAAACGCCATAAATTTTGATTCCCAACTCGGATGGCGCTCATATTTTGAGGACTTGTAGTAGACTTCAAGATCTAACTCCTCGAATTGGAATCACTCCATTTGGACATCTGAGTAGAGATAGCGAACCATTTGAAATCAGCCCACTGTTCTTCTACTCTTCTCTTCATTTCCTTGGCGTCTTCTCCTTGTGGCTTCCTATGATCTCCAAAACAGCTCAAACACCTCCAAAAATACCAAACTTCGCCCCCAAACGCCATACACATGAATGTGTCTAAATCTACCCGAATGGCACCAATAAACCCTCTAATGACTCTTACTTAAGCCCTACAAAGTAGTGCTTATCAAACTCCCCCATGCTTAGACCTTTGCTCGTCCTCGAGTAAACTAATAAAGAGTCTACTCCTCCAATGCAGCACCCAAGGTCTCAGGAAGCATATCCTCCAACTAAGAGTCACATAACTCATGCCAAAGCTCCTGGCACCAATCTCATCTACAACACATCCATACTCAACAAGCTTAAGGGGCAAGCAGAGTACTTCCCCCAAGCTTAACCCGGACATCCAATAGTGTGAGTAACCTCTAATCCTAGCCTCCATCTATTGCTCCTTATGCCTCCCAGAGTGACCTACCCGACAATCCTTCTTTGACTCCTCTTCTTATGACGCCTCGCCAAGAATAAAGAGAAATCCTAAAATCACTCTTCTTCTTTTTCGCTCATTTTGCCAAGGCGCCCTTTCGGGTTTTCACCAAGCCACTCATATTTTTTTCATAGATGTGCTCACATAAGCTCACGTCACTCTTGACCTCATATTACCCCAGCCTAATGCTGGCCCAAGCCACCTGCTTATTGCCTAGGCCGCCCTTTCGGGTTTTCGACCTATCCCAGGATTTTTATGTATGCCTTTTTTCAATTTTTGGCTTTTTTCTTTATTCTTTTTCTCCTCAGCGACGTAGCAAGTATAAAACCCTCCCCCATGCTTAAACATTGCATTGTCCTCAATGTAATGAAAGACAAAAGAATAGAATACAGGGAAAAGCAAAAAATAACTCACAACGTCGCCGAGCTGGCTTGGACACTGCCTTTGTTGCTTGCGGTCTTCAATAGACGCACAAGTCTCGGGTGTTGAGCGTGCGTCTTCAATACTCCATGATCTTCATCTACCGTGCAACCATGAGGAAACCACTTTGGTGAATAGTGGTAATCAAAGAATTTGGGGCTGCACGGTCTTCAGCGAACACAAAAAATGGGCCCAGATGTCATCGTGGTGTGGGCCCTAGTGTACCTCCTCTCCAACTGTCGACTGTAGGGCCATCAACGTTGCCAAATATTGTGTGGGGCGAATGTCTCCTCCTTTGACAACATGATGCGCATCGTCTCTTCATGGGAAACTCCGGACAGCTGGCCTTCGGTAAAACTTTTTTTTTTTTTTTTTTGCCCCCCGTTTAAGGTTTTTTCGGGGGGTGACTTGCAGGGAAGGAAGAGACTTACATTGATGTGGAAACACCTTCTTCAATAGGCATGGGTCTCTTCCCTGCAGGTTAGTCGGGAACAAAAACAAGAACAAAAACAAAGCAAAAACACACTAAAGAAAATGAAAAAACAAAGAAAGAAAAGCAAAGAAAGAAAAACATACCTCGGGTTGCCTCCCGGATAGCGCCTTAGTTATTGTCATGGCTTGACATATTACTCCATCTCAACTTGGGTTGCTCATAGCAACTAAACTCCTGGGGCCTGGATTAGGGGGATGCCTCTTTGTATACTCCCGATTGAGCGTGACCCCCATGCTTGTGCACTTCATGATGGTTGGGCCGCTGTTCATATCTATGAATGCACTTGCCATCTTCAAAAATGGTCTACCCAGCATCTCAGGGCCTGTATGCTTATCTTGCCCCGTATCCAGCATATAAAGATTCACCACTTGAATCAAGGCCTCCTTCTTGCTCTTTCCCTTCGGTTTCTTTTTGATCAAGCCCGACACCTTTAACATTTCCTTGCAGCGAGGGGTGCTGTCAGCCAGCGTGACCAAGGGAACGGTTTCTGCGCAGTCACTGAAGGTTTCAAATATTTTTTTGTCGTTCTCCACCATTCTGGTGTCCTTCAGAGCCTCAGGGAAGGGTGTAGCGGGGTACAGCGAGACAAGCGGGAAGGAGTTTAGATGCACAAACTCATCATAGGCAGCCTCCAGAGGATCGGGGACTGCTGGGGCATCTTCGAGAGGGGCGGGCGTCGTAGGATCGTTTCCGCAATCGCGACTCTCCTCCTCTTGGTCACTGAATTCCTCCAGTCCCAAAAAATATTCTTCCTCAGAAAGCACCTTGCGGTCCCAAATATCGTCTGGAAGGCCCAACTCCTTGAGCGCCTCTGGGAATGGGGCGGGTGGATTCTCGGAACCGAGAGGAGGAAAGTATGGACGAACATAGGTGTCCACATAAGGCTCAGCAACAGCTCCAAAAGTCTCGCCGCGGGTGCGGCCAGAGGTCACCGCCGGGTGCGGTGGATCCCTAGAATTTTCTCGAGAAACAGTACCGCTTGCCGCGGGTGTGGTGGTTGCCACCGCTGGGTGCGGTGAACTTGACAGAAGATTCTGTTTTTCCAAATCATGCTCGCCGCGGGTGCGGTCACCTTGCCGCTGGGTGCGGTCATTTCCCAGAATACCCTATTTTCCTGAGTCGTCCTCTTCAGCACTAGGATCGACATGCAATTGCTTTCCACTTCTAAGGGTTATCGCGCTAACGTTTTCCCTCGGGTTCACTACCGTTTGAGATGGTAGATTTCCCGAAGTCCGCTGATCAATCCTTGTAATCGCCTCAGCCATTTGGCTCATCTGCGTCTCAAGGTTCTTGATACTCAACATCGTAGCTTGAACGTGAGTGCTGAAGTGCTTATCCAGAGCTTGGAGCATATCTTCAGTTGACATGGAGGGGCTAGGATTGGAAACTGGCGGGCTATGCTCATAGGCCGGATTGTACTGTTGTGGAGCACCCTGCTGGTAGAACGATTGTGGCTCCGGGTAGAACTCCTGGTAGTCATGACCAAATGGAGGGTATTGTTGGTACCCATAACTCGAATTGGGGTGATCTCTCCACCCTGGAGTGTATGCGTAGGAGTATGGGTCATATCGCGGCTCTCCCCAGAAATCCATATCTGTATCAAAAGCAAAAAAAAAAAAGGAAATACAAAAATCAGTAGCACGGGTGTGGACCGTAAGATAGGTCCACACCAAGGTAGGCAACAAACAAATCACAAAAACAGAAAATTTGACTCTCCGGCAACGGCGCCAAATTTGACAGTACTCTGCTTGCCCCCAGGTTTGTTGATGATGAGGATGTGTTGTTGATTCGGTTGATCCCTCCATCTGAAATTTGGGTGGTCTCTCCATCCCGGATTGTACGTGTTGGAGTAGGGATCGTGCCGAGGTCTTGGATTGCCATAACCTCCTACATCGTTTACTTCAGCGGGTGTATCATCTTGTAGTTGAGGACAGGCGTCGGTAGGGTGGAATTGATCGGCACAGACCCCACACGTTTTTAGTTGTTGAGGAGTTCCTTGCAGCGTAAGTCTCCTCACCATGTCCTTCAACTCATCAATATCATTGGCATACGAAGAGCGACTAGAGTCAGTAGCATTGACTCCTCTTTTGGTAGAAGATCTACCGAAATTTCTCATGCCCTCTGCCATCTCCTGAATCTTCTCCATAGCAGCTGCCGGTGTTGTGTTGAGAATATTGCCACCACATGCAGCGTCAACCATCCTCCTCTCATTGTCGAGCAGCCCATTGTAGAGATGAAGCACCAGGTCTTGGTTGGAATACCCGTGGAATGGACAGCTTGAGCAAAGTCTCTTGAACCGCTCATAATAATCATAAAGGCTCTCATCAACTTCCTGCTCAATGTTGCTAATAGCTTTCTTTAAACTGTTTGTCTTCTTTGCAGGGAAATACTTCTCAAGAAAAGCCTTGTGTAGCTTGGTCCACGTGTCAATGCTCCCAGTAGGAAGATGGTAATACCAGTCATCAGCAGTGTCCTTCAAGGTGAACCCAAAAGCTCTCATCTTTATCTGCTCCTCAGTAACATTTGCCGGTTTCATGCTCATGCAGACTGTGTGGAATTTACCCAGATGCTTGATTGGGTCCTCTCCAGCCAGTCCATGGAAAGTTAGGAGCAAATGAATCAGCCCCGGCTTTAACTCAAAGTTCACGTTCTCTCCCATAGCAGGGATCACCACAGCCAGTGGTTGCTGCTGCAGGTTCGGTGCAGTCAACTGTCTCAACGTTCTATCAGCGTCACCCATCTCGAATGCAGGGTTGTCAAAAACCAAAGTGCGGTTCACTCTGCGACCCTGTGAAAGAGTTCTCTCAATCTCTGGATCAAAATCAAGAAGCGGTGAATTAGTAGCACGAGTGTGGACCATAAGATAGATCCACACCAAGGGTTAGTAACAAACAAATCACAAAAACAGAAAATTTGACTCCCCGGCAACGGCGCCAAATTTGACAGGGCTAAAGTCGTGATGCCTATCAAATAAATTCCAAAATACCTACTAAGTAGTATAGCAAGCAAGTCAGGGTCGATCCCACAGAGAGTCAGGTTATCAACTTATGCAATTTGTTATCACCAACTAGGAACTAGGGGGGGGGGGGGTTGTTTGTTCTTCTCGTAACAAGCAATAAGGAAACAAGTAAATAAGTTCGCAGGAAAAAGTTGTAAATATGATGGGAAAAAGCGCCACACTCAACAGAGATCCACACAACAATAGATAGGTCGATCACGGAATTCTATCAATCTCAAGTTCTTAATATTCCTATAGTTGTTCTTATCCCGATCATAGATAACTATTAGTTCTACCAGCCCTAATAGTACTTATTACTAAATCAAATCCGAAAACCTTCAGAACTCAATAAAGCAATAGCATTCAACCAAGGATTAACAAGACACATGCAATAGAAACAACCCGTTACTATAAGCATGCAATTAACTCTCTCTCACAATTATGCGCTCGGATCCCCTATACGCACAATCGTGTTCGCTACTAGATATGCAACCCGAACCCGGAATCACAAGTCCTAGCAATTAGGAAGATATCAATAAACCTAGGTGATCAATCTAGATAAATCAACATAGACCAATAAACAATCAAGCACAAGAGAATTAATCCAACTAGATAGGAAAACGAACAAGAGTAGAAAACTCACAACCAATCAATTGCTGGCTTCAAACTGTCAAGTGCAACAATGGAGGTTTAGTTCTCCATTAGGGTTTGTGAGAAAAAACATAGAAAGGTGGCAACTAGGGTTAGAGAAATAGATGCCCCTCTAAAAGATTCTTAAACCTAACTTAAATACTAAAGTAATAATTCAGAAATAAAGAAAAGAAAAATAACAAACTTGGAAATAAAGTTTCGGAAATAAAATAAAACGGGAATAAGAAAACTCGTAAAAGACTTTAAACGCGTCTCCACCGCGGGTGCGGTGGCTCCACCGCCGGGTGCAGCCATTTAACAGAAACTCCAGTTCTCTGACGATCTCGCCGCGGGTGCGGCAGTTCCCACCGCTGGGTGCGGTGGGATTCCAGTACTTCAGCTTCTGCGACACTTCAGTAAAAACGCCATAACTTTTGATTCCCAACTCGGATTGCGCTCATATTTTGAGGACTTATAGTAGACTTCAAGATCTAACTCCTCGAATTGGAAGCACTCCATTTGGACATCTGAGTAGAGAGAACGAACCATTTGAATTCAGCCTATTGTTCTTCTACTCTTCTCTTCACTTCCTTGGCGTCTTCTCCTTGTGGCTTCCTATGATCTCCAAAATAGCTCAAACACCTCCAAAAACACCAAACTTCGCCCCCAAACTCCATACACATGAATGTGTCTAAATCTACCCGAATGGCACCAATAAACCCTCTAATGACTCTTACTTAAGCCCTACAAAGTAGTGCTTATCACCTAGCAATAGACAATTACTAATAACAACTAGTTGCATCCAACAAGCGAAATCAGTAAGAATCAATGGGATGAAGCACAAGAGAATCAATACATTCAAAGGAAAAGAAAGAGAATTATAACCTCACAACCATTATTCAAACGAAGGCTTCAATTGTCGGACTAAGCAAAGGTTGCTTAGTTCTTCATAGTCTTGAAACAAATAAAACTCAAAGGAAAATTTAACCTAGAATGAAAAACTGAATTCTGAAAAGCTGCTATGGAACTAGGTTAAATAATCTAGAAACCAAACCTAAAGTGGAAAGATAATAAACCTAATCCTAAAAGGAAATAAAATACTGAAAATCGGAATAAAGAAAATAAAAGAAAACGAAAATAACATAAAGTAACTTCGGACGAGATTCGCCGCGCGGCTCGCTGATACACATTTCCGCGATCGAGGATGAATTTCCGCGGTCGCGGAAAATTCCAATTCTGATTGCTTTGCTCTCGACTTATCCGCGATCAGCCTTCTTGCTCACCCGCGGTCGCGGATTCCTCGCTACTGCTTCGTGTGGCTTCTTTCTTCAATCTTCCTTCGATCTTCTCAAGTGGTTCTCTTCTCTTCTTCTTGATGTCTTCGTTTAAGCTCCTCCAAACCACCATATCCACACTTCTTCTACTCAACTCCATTCTCCATAGTTGTGCTCTAAACATCTCCAAATGTACCCAAAACACCGGTAACAACTCCTAGATATGCACTACAAAGTAGCGCTGATCAAATTCCCCCATGCTTAAACCTTGGTCGTCCTCGAGTAAGCTAAAATAAACCTACTCCTCCAATCAAATCCCCAAGGTCTCAGGAAGCATAGAAAAACCATTTCCACTAAGAATTGCACCTAACATGAAACTCCAAGGCACCAAAACAATAAGCTCAACACAACACAACACATAACACAACACCAACCAAGCTAAAAGGAAAGCAGAGTACTTCCCCCAAGCTTATCCTGAACACCATAGAGTGAATAAAAATCTAATCCTAATCTCCATCTATCTTCTTATGCCTCCCAGAGTGACCTACCCGAATCCTCCTTATATCTCCTCTTCTTATGTCACCACGCCAGGTAAAATGATGATTCCTAATAATCACTCTTCTTCTTTTCGCTCATTTTGCCAAGGCGCCCTTTCGGGTTTTCACCAAGCCACTCATTTCATTTTTCAATAGATGGGCTCACATAAAACTCACATCACTCTGACTAATTATTACCCCAGCCTAATGTTGGTCCAAGCCACCTTCTTATTACCTAAGCCGCCCTTGCAGGTTTTCGACTTATCCCAGGATTTCTATTTTTAAGTCTTTTTTCAATTTTTGACTTTTTCTTTTTCTTTTTCATTCTCATCAGCGACTAGCAAGTATAAAACACTCCCCCATGCTTAAACATTGCATTGTCCTCAATGTAATGAAAGACAAAAAAAAGAATGAAGCACAGGGAAAAGCGGAAAGTACTCACAACCGCCGAAGAGTTGGCTTGGATACTAAAGATGTTGCTGGCGGTAAATCAATGGAAGCACAAGTCACTGGTGTTACGCCGGTCTTCAAACAAACTCCACCGTGCAACCAAAAGGAATCTACTGTAAGGTGTAGTGGTACATCAAAGAATCGGGGTTGCACGGCCTTCAATGAACACAAAAATGGGGCCCATATGTAATCGTGGTGTGGACCCGGTGTTCCTCCTCCTCGGCTGTCGAATGTCGGGCCATCAATGTTGCCAAATAAAAATGTGGGGCAAATGTCTCCTCCTTGGCAGCATGATGCGCACCTCCTTTCGTGTAAAATGCGGACAACTGGCCTTCTGGTAGAACTTTTTTTTTTCTTTTTCTCTTTTGATATTTTTTTCCAGGTCAGGAGACTTACAGTGGTATTTCCGCGACCGCGGAAAATTTTCTACGCCCGCGGAAATGCTGCTTGTGCGAGAACACCATCTTCAATTTGGCTTCGGGTCTCCTACCTGCAGGTTAGTCTAAAGCAAAAACAAAAACAAAAACAAAAACAAAACAAGATAAAACAAAAACAACTAATGACATGGAATGACAAGACACGAAAAGAAATACATATCTCGGGTTGCCTCCCGAGCAGCGCCTTAGTTAGTGTCGTGGCTCAACTTGGTGCTCTCCAACTCAACTTGGGTTGCTCACATCAACTGAACACTCGGGGTCTCCATCAGGAGGGTGTCACTTTGAATCGTCTATGCTGAATCCGACCCTCAACCCGTCGAACTCCATTGTGAGCGAACCACCACTCACATCAATCTTGGTTTTTGCCGTGTTCATGAACGGCCTTCGTAGCATCACATGGGCTGTGTGTTTGTCTTGCCCCGTATTTAGCACAAAGAAATCCGCAGGAAAAATAAGTTTGTCCACTTCTACCAGCACATCCTGCACAACTCCTTTGGGAGACACATAGGAATTATCCGCCAGCTGGATCACAATCCCCGTCTTCTGTAATGGTCCTAGCTCTAAGGATTCATACAGTGAAAGAGGCAGAACGTTGATAGAAGCACCCAAATCCAGCATGGCTTTTTCAAACATGGTGCCACCTATCTTGCAGGGAATAGTAAACATGCCCGGATCACTGCACTTCTTTGGTAACCGCTTTTGCAGTATAGCGGAAACTTTCTCACTGACCTTGACCTTCTTTTTCTCCTTCACCACTTTCTTGTTCTTTAATTTGCACTGCTCTTTCAAGAATTTGGCAAAGCGCGGGATGCTCTTACAAAGTTTTATCAAAGGAATATTTACCTCACAATTGTTGAAGGTCTCGAATAACTCCTTGTCATTCTCCAGCTTTCTTGTATCCTTCAGTGCCTCGGGAAAGGGTGTGGGAGGCTTCAACGAACTAAGCGGGGGGAAATTGGGACGAACGTACGTGTCCAGAATGTCAGAGGCAAAACCGTGATCGCGGTTTGGGGCCCGTGGTCGCGGATCTTCAGCTGGGCGAAATTGGTCTCCAGGGACTTTTCTGCGATCGCGGAATTCTGTCCGCGGTCGCGGATTTTCGTCGTAAAAATTGTCTTTCCCCGAAACTCTTCCGCAATCGCGGAAATCTATCCGCGATCGCGGAAGTTCGCCGATTTTTGGCTCCTCTTCAGCGACAATGCCGCGGTCGGGGTAGTAGCAGTCTCAACGGTTCCAACTGTATCTACTCCTTCTTCTCCGTATTCTCCTTGATTGCGCAGGTCCCTAAGGAAAGATCTGTCAATCTCTGGATCCAAAGCTAGAAGGGGAGAGTCAGTACTACGGGTGTCGACCATAAGATAGGTCTCCACCAACAATCAATCACGAAAACACACAACAAACAAAAACCTTCCCCGGCAACAGCGCCAAATTTGACGCGGCTAAAGATGCACAAGCAAATGGCGTTGATTAGCCTTATCAAAGTAAATTATCCTAACCAACCTACTAAACAGAGTATAGCAGACAAGTAAGGGTCGATCCCACAGAGAAGGTATGATGTAGTATGCAAACGTGAATGACGAGTAACAAGTAACAAGTAATTGGGGGGTTTTGTAATCAAAAGAACACTAAGCAAACAAAGCAAGTAGATTGAGTTGAGAGAATATTATGAGGGAAAGTAGTTCCACTAGACCGAAATCCACAATACAGAGATAGAGTTTGATCATTGAAATTTATTTCTTCCAAGTTCGTTTATTTATCCTTATAGTCGTTCCCACCCTGATCGTAAGTACTATTGATTCTCACAGTTGTCAATAGACTTATTACTATGCCAATGATAAAGCACAACTGATTCTCACAGTTGTCAGTGTACTTTATCACCAACACAGCAATAGCAATGCACACAAGGATATAGGATACATGCAAGTAGAAAGACGTACAAGTACTCACTCCCCTACTTAACATGCAATTGATTCTCACACACAATTGTATGCTCGGAACCCCTATACGCACAATTGTGTTTGCCACTAGATATGCACTCGGAACCCCTATATGCAATCCTAGCAATTGATAAAAAGCATTCAACCTAGTTGATCAGGCTAAGAAGAACAACAAGAAATCAATATCAATATAACCAAGAGAATCAATCCGATATAAATAAGGATAAGAACAAGGAATAGAAATCTCACAAACACATCAACTGTACTGCTTTAATCATCTAGCAGAACAACGGGAAGTTAGTTTTCCATCAAAGGGGATGAAAAACTCTAATTAGAAATTAACGATGAAAACAACAGACGCGATGTTATTGATGATGATTCTCCTTCTTTTTATTTGGAGGCTGTGGGAATTAGGTTAAATAGAGTTAACCTAAAGCCCAAGATCACAAACCATATCAAACAAGGAAATAAAATAATAAAACAAAGGAAATCCGACTAATGCATAAAAGGAAATAAAATAAAATAAAATAACTCTGGCCGCAAGGTCATTAAGCGCAACCACCGCGGGGCGTCGAACTCTCCACCGCTGGGCGGTGGCTTCCTCTGGCGCGGGCTCCATTCTTCACTGAGAGTCATCGCCGGGTCGCGGCGAGGATCGCCGGGTCGCGGCGAGGATCGCCGCGGGGCGGTGAACTCCAGTCCTCCAGCTCTCTTCTTCTTTTCTTCTTCTGCTGCTCTCCAATACTACCAAGTGTTGATAGCCTTCTCCATAAATGCTCCAGCAGCTCCATCTAAGCTGTAAATCCTTGGATTTCTTCACTTCTCTCCATAACATCTGAATTGCAGACTTAGCAGCAAAACTCATCCAAAACTCCTCCAAATTATGCTAATAGTTGCTAGTAAAAGTGTATGAAATAACACCTATCACATAGGCATAGAAGGAAGGAAATGTCTTGAAAAACATAGAGAATTGTGCAAAAGACATGGTGGATCTATCAACGGGTGAAAGGAAGCTCAAGAAAACTTTAGACAAGAAGAGAAGAAAGCTCCTGGAGCTTAATGTGGGTAATCTCTCTGCTGAATAGATGAACCAAAGAAGAAGCCTGATCAAGGAGATATCTTGTCTTATAGTCGAGGAGGAGAAAATTTGGAGACAACGAAATGGAATCCTGTGGTTAAAGGAGGGAGATAAGAACACAATTTTGTTTCATAGGAGGGCATCAATTAGAAGAGAAAAGAACACCATCAAAAAACTTAAAAATGATCAAGGAGAAATTTAAACTGAGAAGGAGGAGATCCATGATATAGTTGTTAACCTATTCCAGAAAACTCAGTTGGCTAACACGGATAGATTGCTTGACGTGGTGCAGCCCGTCGTTTCAGAAGAAATGAATGAATTCCTCTACATGGATTTCAACATAGAGAGATAGTTGACATACTAAAACAGATTCATCCTCTCAAAGCACCTAGTCTGGATGGAATGTGTGCCCTCTTCTTCCTTATGTATTGGATGTGATTGGGGATGATCTGTTCACTGAAATTTTAAAGAATGTTGGTGAGGTTCGAATGGAAATGAATGAGACTTTTCTAGTCTTGATTGCCAAGAAGAAAAAAATCCATGTCCATGGATGAGTTTAGACCCATAAGCCTATGTAATGTCATTAATAAAATCTTGTTCAAGGCAGTTGCTAACAGAAGGAAGAGCATCATGGATGAAATTATAGACCCAAGTCAGAGCGCCTTTGTTCCAGGGAGACGGATCACTGATAATATCGTCATCGCTTTCTAGTTGTTCCATCATATGAGAAACGCATGAGATGGAAGAAAGCACCTAGCTCTGAAACTCTACATGTCAAAGGACTACGATAGATTTGATTGGGAGTTTCTCAAAGCCATGATGTTGAGAATGGGGTTCAGAAACAAGGGGTTCAGTACGTCATGAAAATACAATAATGTATAATGTAATCATGGGGTTTGAACATCTCATAAATTCATTATATTATTATTAGAATAGGTTATGAAAATCATTGGGATTTGATAGCTTAAAAATCCAAACTCTACTTGATCTAGGGTTTCTAGGTTATGATAATGAAGTTAGAATTACATTACACTTATTATAATCGTTATTCAAATAATACAATAATAAAGTTAGGATTAAAATATAATTAGTATAACCGATATTTAATGTTGTAAAAAATATGGAGTATTTGACATGAATAATTATTATTTTTTACTATAGCACGAACACGGGATCTGTGCCCGTGCTACAGTAATTTGATAATTCTTATTTTTTTATTTTTAAAGTTAGCTAATAAAAAAAGGCAAATACACGTTTAGCGTGCCCGTGTCAAAATCGGATACCCGACAGATAATTAAATGACACGGACACGTAATCCTTGTACGTGCCTACTTGACACGGACACGTGCTAAATATACGTGCATACACACTGTATATTTAGCAAATGTATTTAGCCACAGTGCATTTTTAAGATCCGAATCCAAATTAGATATCCATATTGGAAAAAAAAAAAAAATATATATTGACTAGGATGTGCAAACGAATATGTCGAGTTTAATATATATCTAGAACCCGAAACCGGTTATCCGACTAGGATAGCTATTGACACGTACATGCAGGGTGTGAGATGATCCGTCGACTTAACCTTAACTTCGAAGCTCCTTTACGCATAATTTTCATCTCCAGATATACGTACATTGATTAAACTGATCAAAGTTGGTCGAACCATGCAACATATTATATATAATTATATATGGAAGTAGACAACACAATCTATTATATATTTACTAAAACAAAACACCCACTAAGTCACATGACACTCCCACAATAAACCAAAAATTTTTTGTCACATGTCGTCACGGTATTGATTTTGACATATAATAACATGTGATTTTTTTTATATTTGAATTTAAAATTATAAATCTGAAATATCTAACGGTTACCATAAATTAAAGATTAGTCATAATAAGTCTATATTACAACTATTTCCTTAATTAATTGATTGACCAAATTAAAGATTAGCTAATCACTGTCATCGGCACATAAGTATTGAATTTGCTTACTGTAGAACATTTAATTAATTAATTGATGGACCAAATTTAGTATGACATTTATCATTTTGATACCCATGAACGATGAAAGGAAGCAAATAATTTACATTCATATATTCAATTATAAAAATCTATTATTTATATATTTTAAAGCAGAAGCTTAAAATATACGTGTCAGTTTCAGTTTAATTCGCCTATGTGTCGTTACCACGTTCAATTCGTCTACGTTTGTCACCACGTTCAATTCGCCTACATGTCAGTCTCTGAACTATGTCACCTCACCCGCCACATTATTTGCCATGTAATCGAATATCTTATCTTATTGTTTATTTTCATAACTATTTAAAGCTATATAATAATTATATCATTTCTTATCTTATTTTCGAATTTTTATCCTAACTATTAATCTTATCTTATTGTTTGTTTCAATAATTATTTAAAACTAAATAATAATTTTATCCTTTCTTATCTTATTATCGAAGTTTTACCATAATTATTTAAAGCTAAATAATATTGACAATATAAAACTTTATCTTATTATATGAGTTTTTTAAAAAAGTAAATTCTATTTTGTTAATAAAAAATATTTATGATTTTAAAACTAATAAATCCATAACTATATATATACTAATCTACTATATAATTACTAAAGCATAATACCCACTGCGTTAGGTGGCGTCCCCAGAATAAGCACAAATTTTACGTTATCACGTGGTGTCACGGTATTGAATTGGACAAGTGACAACCTGTGGGTTTTTTAGATTTATTTTAAAAGTAAAAAATTTACAGTAATCGAATCCTCCACTTGCCATATGAATATTATTTACAATAAAATCTTTCTAAAATGTACAACAAAATATTTTGTAATATTTGATTATCTTTTTCCAATACTGACCATAGAATATTCTGTAATATTTGTTTATATACTATAGAAATAAATCTGCAATATTTTTAACATTAATTTTTTAAAGAAAAGTATTGAAAAAATGTCATGTGAAAAAATGAATATGAGTGTGACATATGGCATAAGAAATTTATAGGCTTAGTAAAGAGTGTCATGTGGAATAGAATGGTTTTAATTTAGTATATATATAGTATTAAAAGGCTATGCATACCATATGTATATTTTAATAATTCATTTTTTTCAAAACGTAACACAAAATATTCTCTACCATATATTACTTATGTACTTAAATAAATCTATAATATTGTTAACATAAACTCTTTCCAAAAAAATTCAAGAATCTACTATATGTCTACTAAACAAGAACCCAATTATGTCACATGGCACTCTCTTATTAAAATCGTCACATGACACTCTCTCATTAAAACCGTCACGTCATTTAATGTTTTTTATAAAAAAATTAAAATAAATGTAATTATAAATCAAAGACTGATATCCTAAACCTAACACTCATTTTTCCTAATTTAAATACAAATCAAGCAGAAATATTACAAGTTAATCACAAAGATTATACATCAAAAAATTACAAATTATATAAAAATCCAAAATTTTCTAATTATAGCACAAAGATCAATTCATGATTATGAAGGAAAATCATGATTACTACAAGAAGAATAAGGCAAGAAAGAAAGAGAAACATATTTTGGGTGTTAATTGGCATTTCCATGTCTTAAAGTTTGTCATTGAAATATTGACCAGTCTTCGAGTTATGTAATGGGACAAGATTGATAATCACGCAGCTCGACAATCATGTCATACAAGGAAGAATTATTTTAACTATAATATTAGATATACAGTTTTGAATCCTCGCATGCTCATGTCACAGTCAGACACTTCATACCCATTCAAGTTTCAACGAAGACAACTTCTCTTGAGTGTCTGTTTTGCTATGATAATAAACAATTGCAAAAACCAATCTCTTATAAATGTCGGTTTGTATCTTCCTCGCCATGTTTTCACTCATGGTCAGTTTTATGTTGTATTACTCACGGTCAGTTTTATGTTGCATCATCAAGAGTTACTAGCAAGAAAGGTTTGAAGATTTTGATATGGGACAAAAACAAAAAAAGATCTAATACTACTACCAATGTAGTATACAACGAAGTTTTTCATAATTTGTAGCAATTTTGAACATCTTACGAGATTTTATGTTTAGGGTTTTATTTTTATGTATTAGATAAACATTTTGATTATGATTTATCGTTTTAGTAGTATAGATGTTAGGGATGTGACTATCCACGTTTTAAAACAACTTAGCCAATTTTACTATTAATAAAGTTATGGAGAGTTTCGTCTCTCTTTCGATAATGTATTTTGTTAATCTCTTCAATATTTTGTATTCAATTAGTCCTTTTTTACATTAGCATTCATCTACTTTTATAATAGTCACTACCTACATATTTCTATATCAATTAAATATATAATTTTTATATACTATTTTTTTTAAATATATAAAAAAAAAAAAAATCTGTACAAGGCACGGGTATTATACTAGTTTAAGTTAAAGTTGTGAATAACTGACACCAAAAGTTGTGAATAACTGACACCAAATTCATCGTATTACTAGCTTGCCTATATTAAGCTCAAACTCTTACCAGTACCACCGTTTCACGTTACTCTCAATTGCTCTCTCTTTAATATTTGCTATTTTATACTCCATAAATACCTCAATTCATTACCTAATTCAAAATATTAATCCACCCAATCCCAGATTTAAAATTAACTGAATGACCCCGTGTTTCGGACGAGCAGAATATATATATATATATATATATTTTTATAATATACAGTATAAAAAATAAGTTTGCATTAGTATGTATTTCTTTTTTTTCTTTCATAAGAGACCATCTGTCTATTTTTTCTAAAATTTAGGGTCGATTAGATTTGTATGTGATTACGTAATTTATTTTGTAATTTTATCTGTAAAATGATGTTTTTCTAATAACTTTGCCAAAGTATTTATGTTATGTACTTCAAATAAGAAGTAGTTTAATTTTGTCGTACCATAAAAGACATTAATTAAGAGTTAAACTTTTTATAATATCAAATTAGAATACTAAAATTTATAAACCATAGTTTATTTTATGATAAAAACTTAAATAAAATAAAGAGGATAATATATGACCACTTTTTTTAATAATATGAAATTGACATTTATTCTATTGAGTATAAATTTTAATAATAATAATAATAATAATAAAATGCATTAATTTTCTTATTCTTGGTAGAAATAGAGTAAATTTTTTATAATTTAAAGCATTCAAACATTTAAAATATGTTTTAGAAATATTAAGTAAATTAGAACAATTTTATATTGAATACCAACCTAAGTGAACAACTTTATTATAGTTTTTAATAGCTCATTTGATTTCCATTTTGTATAACATGCATGCATCATTTTAGTGTTTTATGCACTTATTATTATAAATTAAATAATAAATAAACCTATGCAGTTATTGTTTGAAATTAAAAATATTTAGGATTTGATTTTTTCAAAAAAAAACTGAAAATTATTCAATCACCTAAATCTCTCCAAATTTCCAATCTTTAATTTTACTATTTGTTTATATATAGTTTAATATTATTTTATATCTACTTGCATAAGGAGTTTTATTTGGTTTGGTCCATTTTTTTGTCACTTATTAACCATACATGAGAATTATTACAAAATTAAATTCAAGTCGTTTCATTGAGTGCGGTAGATTATAAATAGACTGTGTTGTTTTAATTTGTTAGAAATAGAGAAAACTTTGCAAAATATAAAGTATTCAATGAGGATAAAAAAGCTAACTTTTTAGTATAGTTAGAATAGATCGATTAGAAGGTTAATTAAATTACTTTAGTTTCGTAGACAAGATTAAGGATTACCACTTTAGTTTTGATATACAAACTAAAATTGCTTTAATTAACATGTCATCATGACTGCACTCATGAACATAGCCCATCAATAAGGAAAAAACTTATAAGAAAAGATATGGGAATCTGCTATTAAAAAAACCACCACATAAATTTATTAAAATCAATCTTGACGATCCACTAAATCCAAAGGAGCCTCCTTCATTGGATTTATTTTCATAAATACTTATGGAGAACCTCTTTTTATCCATGCTAAGAAATATGGTACTTCATCTCCCCTCAAAACAAAGACTCTAGTATTCTGAAATGCTCTCATACGAGCTAGAACTGCACTTTGAACAAATACAGATAGAAACTGATAACCTAACCATAGTGAACGTCATTAATAAAATCTGGCACTGTCCATGAAAAATCGAGATTTTAATATCCGATATCCTATGTTTATTTGTGTAGACTTTTTATATCTTTCGTGAAATAAACTCGATGGCTGACCATATTGCAAAATTAGGTCACACTTTTTGACTAAACAATATTCTGAACAACTCAGAGCTTAAGACTCTCATCCGAAATGATCGATATTATAGGCTAATTGTCAAATTGATATTAACATCAGTCTCATTCTTACCTTATAAAAAAAATTAACATGTCAACGGGCTAGCTACATTGAAATCACCTTATTTTGCAACAAATGATTTTTACCAGCGCATGATTACATGCAAGTATTAAGTATATAACAATTGATCCTTCTTTTCTGTAATTTCATTACTAGCCTTTAGTGTTGTAAAAAATACGGAGTACTTGACATGAATAATCTAGATTTCTCATAAGTTATCAATATTCCTAGTAATTTGAATTAAAATATTATTAAAATAAAGCATGTTGAAATATCTATTATACGTACATAGAAAATTGGAATATAATTAAACTTAATATATAAAGTTGACGAGTTATTCATTTTATTATAAATTGATTTTATGATGAAACTTCATCGGACAAATTTATATATTGAGCTTGTATGTATATGTGTTTTTACTTACACAACTCTCAATTTATCTATCTACCATTGGATCATAAACTTTATCATGATATTAGAGTTAGTCTGTTTCTATATCTGTTTCTTGATTTATTTAGATAGACTCGGCACGAACGTTACTCATTCATTTGCAATAAAAAAATAGTCCATCAACTATATATTAAACATAGATATTCACCTACTCTTACTTAATGTGTGAGATGGACTTAATATTCTAACCGATATACATTCAATTAAGACTTGTCAATTATCTTTAAGTAGGGTTAGCGTATATTTAGCAAACAGACCCTTGCGATGTTACTATTTATGGAGTAACTTTTTGGTTAAAGAAAAACAAAGCTTAGCATGTGGTGAAAGGAAGGGACCCCACAACACATGGCCTCCGAAAGAAACAAGCAAGCATCTCTCCCCCTTTCCCATTCTTTTGGCATCTCTCCGAAAGAAGTGGAGCCCACACTCCCTCCCTCCGTCCCCCTCTCTCTCTCTCTCCAAACACGCCCTTATATTTATATACGAGCTCCCTCACTACGCAAACGCAAACGCAAACGCAATCCCCAATCCCCAATCCCTCCTTCCAAAACAAACCCCCCCAAAATAACAAACTGTAAAGAGATGGGTTTACAAGGGCAGCTAAACGACGTCGCTTCCGACTCCATCCCCCTCTACCTCGTCGCCCTCCTCGCCGCCTTCTTCAACCACCTCCGCTCCCTCTTCCGATTCGGATCCTCCAGCTCCCACGAATCCGACCCGATGTCCTTCCTCGGCACCGGCCTCGCTAGCCTCGTAGTCCTCTCCGAGCAGCTCTCCCTCAACCGCTACCTCTCCTACTCTTACTCCGGCGGCTCCGGCCCCGACTGCGTCTTCTGCCTTTCCGCCGTCAGGGACGGCGACCGCGTCAGGAAGCTCTCCTGCTGCCACGTCTTCCACAAGGACTGCCTCGACGGATGGCTTGACCAGATGAAGTTCAGTTGCCCGCTCTGCCGCTCGTCCGTCGTCGACTCGCACGAGCGCGTCGAAATCACCCCCCGCCGATTCGGCGTTGAGCTCCTTGAATGGTTCGCCGTCCGATGAAGTTTCTTTTTTGGTTTCATCTCGGCCGTTGGTTTTAGATCGATCTGATTCGATCCTCAGCCGTTGGATTTTCTGAGAGGGAGTTTTTCGTTGCCGCACCTGATTGCTGCTCCTTAGCCTTCTCAGCTGCCTTTGTAATCTTTCACTTCTTTACCAGATTTTCCCTTCGTTAGCCTTGTAACTTACCTGCTGTATAAACTAGAAAGAGGTCTTTACACTCCCTTTGTAAATTTGTCGTCTTTTTTCAAGGTGATGAAAAAAAAGATTATAAATATTTATAAGAAGAAACAGAAACAAAAATATAAAAAAAGGAGGCGAAATGTAGTTTTCGTTGAATTGATTTGTTAAAACGACGCCGAAAAGGAAATGGTATCTCATAGATTTACATGTTTTCTATTTGCATTTAAATATATATTGGAGGCTTCTGGTAATGGAGTAGCTAGTGCGGAGGGACCATCATCACTGAAAAATAAATGATTCGATTTTAGAAGAAATTTTGCAATGCCCTTCAACTAAAAGAAATACAAGAAGAACAAGGTTTTGATCATATATAGCTATAGATCTATTCTGATCATTCATTCTAATAAGGATGTTGTAACTTGTAACGATCACAAACCGAACAACTTGAATTATGTTTCATTGATCATATAAATTTTAATTTTTGGTAGAGATTTTTGTTTCATTTTTTTAAATTTTACAGCAAATAACTATTTTGAAAGAGGGAATTGTTTGTTAATTGATGACTTCTATATATTTCTGAAAGTAAATTTTGTCTCTTATATGGAACACTTGCTTTAAGAAGAAAGCGTGCAATCGGCCGGAAAAACCATCAAATATTTAAGGGCTTATTTTTCGCACCCTTTTTTTTTTACGGCGCATCCGGTTTTGGATACAATCAGGTTATGCACAAAATCAGATTTTAAAAAAAAATAATAATTAATCTTTGGTGCATCCAGGTTGCGCCCAAGAGCCGGTTTTTTTTTTTTGAAATTCGAAATATATATTTAGGAATAGACCGGTTTAGGGTTCGATGATTAAAATATATTTCTTTAGAATTTCAAAAAAAATTAAAAATTCGATTTTTTTAAAGAAGGGTTTCTTGAAAAAAAATTAAAAATAGAATTTAATTAATATATTTAAGACGCAACAGGGTTGCGTCCAAAAAGTTGATCGAAAAAAATTACAACTTCTTTGGGCGCAACATGGTTGGGCCCAAGAAGTTACCTTTTTACAACGGTAACTTTTTGACATTGATCCATTTTGTTGATATATATATATATATATAGAATTTGGTTCTAGTAAAACGGCTTCTTAGAGTAAAACGGAAGTACTATTAAGGGCCATTGAATTACAAATAAATGAATGGTTGTGATTAAAAGTAATTGGGTGCATGTTTATATGGTGGAATTGAACACGCATGATTCCCATTAATTTAGGGATTTTTTTACCTAAATTATAAGAGATCCTACCATTCATTTTTTATTTTATTCTCTCCCTCCCAGTTAATATCGATCTCGATTGGAATCCTCTTCGACCTCGACTGAAATCGTCTTCAACTTCCGACTGGAATCGGCCACAGAGGAGGGCTTCAACACGCCGCCGGGCTTCAACACGCCGCCGCCGCCTTCGACCTCGACTGAATCGTCTTCAACTTCCGACTGGAATCGGCCACATAGGAGGGCTTCAACACGCCGTCGTCTTCAACTTCTCTCCCTCTATCAATCCATCCCCATCTTCACGTCCTTCACCCATAAACTCATCTCGCTGAATTCCTTCTCGGAAATCTCAGCGACCTCTCAGTTAAAACGCCATATCTTTTTATTTACAACTCCGAAAATTCTCCAATTTTGAGGGACGAAATTAGATTTCCAGATCTATCTCTGGGAGTTGGAATCACCTAATTCCGAGTCCAGACGAAAGAGAACGAGCCAGTTGAAGTCACGCTAGATTTCTGGAAAGTTGCTGTCAATTCCTTCCCGAAAATCTCAGCGACCTCTTAGTTAAAATGCCATATCTTTTGATTTACAACTCAGAAAATTCTCCAATTTTGAGGGACGAAATTAGACTTCCAGATCTAACTCTGGGAGTTGGAATCACCCAATTCCGAGTCCAGACGAAAGAGAATGAGCAAGTTGAAGTCACGCTGAATTTCTGGAAAGTTACTATCAATTCTTGCAGAAGTTGAAGTGCAATTCGACAGGGCACTCCGTGGTATCTGGGTTGAAACTTTCAACATCAAAGGAGAATCATGAATGTAAGTTCTTACTACTCTGAAGAAGGTGTTATTGTGTTTAATTGACAGCTTGTTCTAGGAAGTTTCAGTTTTGGTGTTTTGGGGTATTGTTTGTAATTAATATTCAAATTGTTTAATGTGATATTCATACAAATGCTTTTGATATTCATATTGGATGTAGATCTCATGCATTGAATATTTGATATTTATGATGTGATATTCACCTAAACTTTGAATAATTATCATCTGCGAATTAAACTCTGAATATTGACACTGTTTTTATGAATATCGACTACTTACTTGTATGATTATGTGTACAAAATACGTGAATATCATCACATATGGAATGAATATCGCTATTATAGTATTCAAATTGCTTGTTGATGGTGTTGTTTGTACTGTTTGCAATTGATATTCAAATTGTTTGATGTGATATTCACTATAATGTTGTTCATATTCAGGAGGTTTTATGCGTTGAATAATTGATATTCAAATTTTATGATGTGATATTCAATATAATATTGTTGATATTCATTATAATAATATTGTTGATATTCATTATAATAATGTTCATATTCAGGTTGAACGAACGACTGTACGACCCAAAATCGACGCGACAATATCATTGGTAAACCTTACCGCCATGAATCAAAGCTTCGAAGATATTGGGTGGTGATATTCGTGTAGTTAGTTGATGACATTCATGTACTTGAGTGACTATATTAATGTAATTGGGTGGTGGGCGATATTCACAAAATGAGTAGTGATATTCATAAATTGAGTGGTGATATTCGTGTAAGTAAATTTGATATTCATGTGATTAATTGAGATATTTATGTAACTTAGTGTGATATTCATATTATCAAGTGGTGAAATTCATGATTTAAGTGATGATATTCACATTTTAAAGATATTAAATCTTCACTTATTAAATAGAAATCGATATTCAAACAAACATAAACAATATTCATTAACAAATGATTGATATTCGTGAACATATTAACGATATTCACGAACGTTTAGAAATGTTCTTCCTATTTAAATTTTTAATATTTGAATGGGAGCAAAATCGATTAGGAAAGAGAATATTATCTTAATTTCTCTCTCCTGTAACAACCAAAATTAATTATTTCTTATTAATAATATCCTTATTATGTTAGATTTGGTGGTTAGGGCTCTACCATATATCTCCTATAACCCATTAATCCAACCATCCATCAACATCAATCCGACGCTCCAGATTAGTACTTCCGTTTTACCACAATTTCCGTTTTACCAGAGCGTGCCTCATATATATATATATATATGCAACTATTTCCATTTTGGCATTAATCCATTTTAGATAATGTCTTTGTCAAGGGTGGATGATGCACTCGGTCCAGTTGAACACTTGGATGACGCACCCGGTCTTGATTTGATTCATGACGATAATTTACGGGTATGTATATATTTATTCCGAAGTTTATTTCAAATTTAGTAATTTAAAGTAGTTTGTTGTAGTTTAGAACTTTGATTAAAATGTTCATACGATGAATATATGTTTTAGGTTAGCGACATTATTTTTGTATTTTCTGTATTGTATTATATAGTTGTGAAATAATTTTCTGAAAGTTTATGTGTGAAATAATTTGTTATTTAGGTGTTTTAACTTATCATTTATGAAGTAAATTATATATT
Organism: Rheum nobile; assembly: GCA_027886185.1. Lineage (NCBI taxonomy): Eukaryota > Viridiplantae > Streptophyta > Magnoliopsida > Caryophyllales > Polygonaceae > Rheum > Rheum nobile. The sequence continues at coordinate 722,668 of WOAB01000171.1, forward strand.
CGTCGTAAGAACATGGATATGTTAGTTTTAAGAAACGCCCTTAGAAAAACCCCAAATTTTCAATTTATTTCTTTATTATAAATAGGAGGACTCTAGTGATAGCGAATATTCACCAGTGGATTATTCTGCTCATTTTACTACGGATGAAGAATGGAGTGATAGAGATAGTATGATCAGCTGGGCTAAGAACGTAGGTTTGGAGTTGCATATGGTGATTGTAATAAGTAAATCATGGCTTAACCGAAAGGTCATACTGTCGTGTGAGAAGTCTGGGCCATATAGAGCGGCGAAGAAGAAGACGGGTGAGGTTCCCGAGGCAACCCCTAAACGGAGATACAATGTGAGGACAAAGAAGAGCGAGTGTCCGTTTCAGTTGCATGGAGTGGTTGTGAAAGGAGATTGGCTCAAATCTGACCGTTGGAGATTATCCGTCGCTTGTGGATCGCATGACCATGAGCTTTCTAGTAGTTTGATCGGTCATGTATTTGCCGGGAGGTTTTCGCAGGAACAACGAGAGCGCGTGAATGTTTTGTCAGCCTCCGGAATAAAGCCGAAGGCTATTATCAGTCTATTTCTACATGAGGATCCCAAATGCTTGACATCAAGGAACCAACTCTACAATTACAAGTGTCGGGAGAAGCTGAAATGCAGGGGGAATTTGACGGTGCCGCAATACATGCTGGATTTTCTAGACGCGAGACATTATTATACAAGCTATGAGACGCGTCACAATGACGAAGGGAAGGAGGTTTTGAGTGACATTTTTATTTCTCACCCCGGAGCTAGACATTTGTTGAGTTTGTTCTCCAACATCGTCATCATGGATACGACCTACAAGACGAACAAGTATGAATATGTTCAATTATCACTATTATTACATCTAAAATATGTAATTGCATACCCTATTTCTTATAATTTTTACATTTATAGGTACAGTATGCCTTTGTTGGAGTTTGTTGGATTCACTTGCACCAACCGTACGTTTTGTATTGCTATCGTATTCATGTATGATGAGACGACGGAGCACTACACATGGGCGTTGGACCGCCTTAAGATCATTCTCGGGGGACAGGAACCCAAGGCGGTCATGTTAGATCGAGAGCTTGGTCTTGTGAAAGTCGTTGATATAGTATTTCCCAACACGAAGCATCTGTTGTGTAGGGTCCATGTGAACCGCAACGTGGAAGCTTTTGCAATGAAATGGGTCCCCAATGTTGACCATTTTAGTGGTAATATTCGTTGGTTGTTAAGGTCGCCCACTGAGGATGTGTACAAGGAACGACTTGAATACCTGACGGAAAAGTGGAATAAGCTACCCTGGCTGATGGATTACGTGAAGAGGGTATGGCTTGATGACTACAAGGAGATGCTATTCTGTGCATGGTGCGACACGATTCTCCATTTCGGCACAAGATCATCAAACAGGTAAATTATTTAGTGATCATGTAAAAGGTAAATTCATAAATGCAACTAAGCGTAACTTGAGTTTTATTTTCAGGGTCGAGAGTCAACACTCTATGCTGAAGAACGGGATCGAATCGTCTGTTGGAGGCTTGGAGACCCTCGTGCAGCAAATCGACAATATGTTTGCTGATCAGATTCGGGAAATCAGGGGTGATATGGAACAGAGTGCTTTTAAGGCGCCCACAGAGATTGTAACCGGGCCGACTTGGGTAAAGACATTTTTCAGGCGCATTCTTTATAAGGTCTCGGAAAAGTGCTTAAGAATCTTATACACTTCAGTTGTTAGGGCCATGCAAGGAAAAATTCCCGAGGAAGAATGTCGTGATGTGTTTTGGAGAGCCACCCTAGGCCTGCCTTGCCCACACACGATCAAGGAATATGTAAAGGCCGGTTTCTCGTTGAGGCCAAGTGAAATCCACATTTATTGAAAGCAAATCAAGTGAGAAGGGGTTGGGCAGGCTGAGCTCGCACCGAATGAGGACGTCTTTATTTCAGAAGAAGATGTCCTCTTAGGTTCCATGTTTGGAGATTGGAGCAACGAAGAATTGGCCCCAGAGCTGAAGACCGACTTTGCACGACGGTACAAAGCTTTCCATGAGCCAAGATTGTGTACCGCAGAAGAGCCCCCGGCAGCTTCGACCAAGAAGGGGAGACCTAAAAAGAAGAAGAACGATACCAAGAGGGACCCTAGTTGGTTTGAGCACGTGGCGGAAGAAAAAAGGAAGAAGGATGAGGAAAGAAGAAGAAGGACGAGGAAAAGAAGAAGAAGGCCGAGGACCGGAAAAATACGTCTGTGGGATCTAAAGGACGCCCTCCGAGCGGTAAGCGGCGCAACGGAGTTTCACCTGGCAAGGAAAGCACCAGTAGAGCACCTCAGGGCGACATGGATGTTATTTACCTCGGCTTCAACTGGGGCCTCATCGTCATCCCGTATCATGTGTAGCAGGTGCTCAGAAAAATCGAAGGTAGAAACACGGCCCCTAAGGACCTCCCCCCGCATCTTTCTATCCCGGACGCCGAACATGTATCCGAAAATCTCCCGCCCTAACGCCTTAAGCGCTTTGTCAATATCCTTCAGGTCGGCATCCATAGAAACTGAAGGATCGCGACACGAAAACCCCTCTATCCTCAGTCCCAAGATCCTCTCCACGTCGTGAAGTGTGATCGTAATCTCGCCCCATGGAAAATGAAAGCTGCTCGTCTCAGGGTGCCACCTCTCGACAAACGCTGATATCAGAACATGGTCGACCCTACCAAACTGAAAATCCCGGAGACCGGCCAACCCGGACTGCTACACCAGCCAATACCAACTCCCCTCAACCACCTCGTCCGGAATGTATCGACTCCACTCACTGAACTCGGTCGGACGAGTATAAGCCCTCAAACGTCGTACAAGGGACGGTACAGGGGTAGGAAAAGCGTGCCAAATCCGGTGCGCAACGTGAGTCGTGAAGCTCCGTAGCACATCAGGCAACTCAAGCCCGTACGGGGGGGCCTCTACGGCAGGTGGACCCTCCTGAGGTGCGGGAGGGGGAACGGGCTGCTGGGGTGCGGAAAGGGGAACAAGCTGCTGGGGTGCGGGAGGGGGAACGGCCTCCTCCATAACGACGTCGTCCAAATGAGGACTCAAGCCCGCAAACTCCTCTGTCTCGGCAAACGCCTCTTCCATGTCTCGGACGAGACTCTGCGAAGCCGGAGGTGAACACACGTGAGGATGAGGATCCACTAACGGATCGGATACCGTTCCAATAACGGGTTCAGCTATTGGAACGGTATCGTTCCGGACTCTACTCTTGCGCTTGCGCTTGGGGGGGTTTCGGAGGTTTCGGTTCTTACGACCGAAAGCTGTCACGGGTCGACATTCCACCATACGACCCCCCCCCGCATCTTTCGTTTGATTTTCTCGACTACATCCTGCTTTTTTCAAATAATTTTCTAATTTAAACAAATTTCTAATTGCTACAAAATTACAACACATTTCTAATTTAATATTCTAATTATATACTAACTTCTCCAATAAATTATATACTAACTTCTCTAATTCATCTAATTTTATTCAAATTCTATTTCATTAACTAATTTCTTATATGCAATTCTAATATAATAAATATAAAATTCAATAAATCAATTAATTGTATTACATAAATTTATTTTAATAATATACTAATTTCTCATTTATATTCAATAATATACTAAATTTATTCTAATAATATAATTACATAAATTTATTCGATTTTTTTTTACAATTCTAATATTTTCTAACAAATCTAAATATTTATACAAATTAATTATACATATTATTAAATATGAAATTTAATAAGAAAAAATACGTACCTCAACTCGATCACGACGAGTATATTTTCGTGGCATTATAGGCCGGGTCGCCTCTCCAACCTGTGCCACCGCCTCGACACCAACGATCGCGGCAACCTCCAACGCATTTTCCGACCCCACCGGAAACTCGCTCGCTGGAGACTCACTCGCCGGAAGGACCGCATCGCCGACCACCGCAGGCTCCCTCTCCGGTTGTTCCTCCGTCGGAATATCGACCGTCGTCGGCTGTTCCTCCGCCGGAATTTCGGCCGTCGCCGACTGCTCCTCCGCCGTATAATCGGTCGTCGCCGCCACCAGCCACGCCGCCCAATTGGCCGTGAATTCTGGATTTTTGTCCAGATCTGCCGCCGCCGCGCACTCCGCTGTCGCCTCAAGTCGTCGCTGCTTCGGCTAACCGCCGGTCTCCCCGCCGCTCTCCCCGCCTTCGATCGAAGCCACCACGGTGGCCGCCGGGATCTCGATGGAAGACCCCCCCTCCTCAAGCCGGATGGAAGACGACCCCCCTCCTCAAGCCGGATCTGGGACTCTTCGCCACCGCCGACGCCGGAATCCGCCATTAATGAAGAAGCTGAAGAAGACGAAGACGACAAGTTGCGCGATGAAGGTGAAGAGGACGAAGACGAAGATGGTGGCGCTACCTCGTCCCGTCCAAGTAAATATTAGATTTACTTGGGCGCTATACCGTATCGCCCAGATCCAGATTCAAAATTTGAATTTTTTTTTTAAATTTCAAAATTTGTATATTTTCAAAATTTAATTTTTTTAATATTTAAAAATTTAAATTAAATGTAAACCGGTTCATATACTAATTTTTTTTTAAATGATGAACCGGCTCAACCTAAACCGGTTCCCCAAACCCGGTTTCTACTCTTGGAAGCAACCATGTTGCGTTCAAGATTAAATCTTTTTTTTTTTTTAAATCCGTTTTTTAGCGCAATCACCGCGGCAAAAAAAACGGGTGTGAACATTCTACCTGAATATTTATGGTTTAACGTGCAATGAAAAAGCGATTGATCGTCATATATAAACATCAAATATCGATGTTAAGAGAAATTGTACAAACTTTATGTGTATGAATTTATTTATTTATTTTCAGAATTTTCGCGTGGTCCCCTTGAGTTTTTGCAATTTTCGCGAAATACCCGAATGTTTGAACTATTTCGCGTGGTACCCCTGAGGTTTCAAATTTTTTTGCCAAATACCGTTGACGTTAGAAACTGTTAATTTTTGCCAAATTTTCATTTCATCCGTTAACTTACAAAAAAAAAAGTTCTTCGATAATGTTTGGTCCCCTCCCCCATTTCAGTCCTCTGCCCCGATACTCCATCTTCCACCTCCTTCTCACCCTCTACTGCATCTTGTCTTCTTCCGGTGGCTTGTCGACGGTGGGCGACGGCCGGTGAAGAGCGCGACCACGGCGGCTGAAGCTTGGCGAGCGGTGACGAGGTAAGATCCGAACAAGTTTGATTTGGGTTGAATTTTGAGTTGGATTGATATTTGCTGGTGAAATTGAATTTAGGGTTTTCAAGTTTGATTTTGGGTGGAGCGCTTAAACCCTTTGTCGTGTTCTACGGCTTCGCTCCTGTTGTTTGATATGGCTGATACATCTCCTGTTGTTGCAATAAAGTTTCTTAAAGTTGGAGATTTCCAGGGTATGTATATTTGAACATTTCCTTTGCAAATTTTCATATGTACATTATTTATCACGAGTGTTTATCTTCCATATATGTTGATGCAGGTGTGTCGCTGTTAGCTTTATCCAAAAGCATACTACAGAAAACCCAGATATACCTGAATCCCAGAAATTGAGATCATGGTAAGCTTCTAGTCTCGAGCAATTGACTTTACATTACACTTCTCAGTATCCTGAAACCTGTCTGATTCTCCTGTAGGTATGACTCTGAGGGTAAGGATGCGTCAATGGATTCTATTGGTGCTGGTATGAGCCCATCCATGCATAGTGGAGGGAGGTCTATGTACAGTGACCGAGTCTCGCTGTCTCACATTACAAGTAATGCATTGCTGGGAGAAGATAAGGTAGTGTATCATTAATGAGCAGACCATGAATTTCTTTTATGAAATATTTTGCTGGTTTTGATTCATTGCATCTGATTTGTTCTACAGCCTGCTTTCTTTAACCTAAAGGCATACATAAGCTTCATTAAGCCAGATCAATCTATGTGGTATCGGGCCTGCAAGACATGCAGCAAGAAAGTCACAGAATCTATTGGATCTGGGTACTTGTGTGAAGGTTATCAGAAGAATGACGCAGAATGTAGTTTAAGGTTAGAACTTAGAAACTGTGGAAGTTCTATCACAATGTGAATATGTACCAAGTACTATTTATTGTTTTATTCCATTTCTAATGCTTGTTTTTTTAGGTACATTTTGGTGCTAAAAATGTCTGATGCAAGTGGTGAAGGATGGGTTTCTGCATTCAGTGAACAAGCTGAAAGAATAATCGAATGCTCTGCTGGAGAGCTTGATAAGCTAAGATCACAGGTAACTAATGCACATTGCATTTGATCAGTTATTACAAGACTAGTTTCTTGTGTTTCCTGTTAGATCTTCAATAATCGATTTATGAAATCCTTGAGAATAATTTACATCTCTTTGAATTAATCTGTTACAGGATGGAGAGAAAACCCTTACTAGCTGAAACTGAAAGAGACTACATGGATTCCTTCTCATCTCCGAGTGAGTGTTTCAGTGAAAGAGTACATGGGTGATAAGAAACAAAGGATAACAATAAGAGTTGTGGCTCCAGTTGATTTTGCCGTTGAATCCAAGTTTCTGCTTGACGAAATATCCAAGATGAAAAGCTCTCAGTAGAATTTTTTGAACAATCAAGGAGTGATGCTTATCGCAGGAAAACTTGCAAGAGTTTTTTTATCATAGTAGATTAGTAGGAAAGCTGTCTTGTGCCTTTTTGTAATTATAGCCAGTTTTTTGCTCATCAACGTTAGGTTTCTATATTGACTTGACTTGGAAATGGAATACACTTGCATCTTGTATGAAGAACTGATTTCTTCTATGTTTATTTTATTGTAACTGAGCAGTTGCTTCAGTTTATATATGAATGCTCAGCTGTGCAATTTTCGTGCTAAAAATCAATTTTAGCTTTCTCCATTTATGTTCAGAATTAGCCCACAAGTTTTGTGAGTTCACTGGTTTACAACAAGCCCACAAGTTTTGTCAATTTTAGCTTTGAAGCATTATACATTATTCAAGATTTGTTAAACGGTACAACAAGCAAATACTTAGACAGCCTATGTGGGACTCAAACCCACATACTAGTGCATAAGCACATTGCTCTACCGATTGAGCTAATAGGCTAAAAGCTTATTATTGTGAACCTATATTTAGATGATATATTGTGTCTGTGATGATATCTTGTGTTTGTTATTTGTGAACCTATATTTAGATGATATCTTGTGTCTGTGATGATAACTTAGGCTAAAAGCTAGCAGGGGAGGAGACCTTCAAGCAAAGACATATGGTGTGCTAATATCTTGTGTCTGTTATTTATGAACCTATATTTAGATAACTTAGGATTATCACAAAGCTCATCAAAGAGATAACATCCATCAGTCTAGTGCCCCCGAAATTCACAAAATAACCCTAAATCAATTCAAATTTAAGTTCAAATTTCAATTTCAATTTCAATCAAAATCTACAAATATATCTAGACAATTTTAATAAAAATCCACAAAATCCCTCAATCAAATTCGAAAATCCCAAATTCAAATTAGAACCCTAATTTTTTAAAAGCCCAATTGAAATTTAAAATTATGCAAATACGTACCTAAATGCAGTCAACAGAGCACCGTCGTCGGGTCGTCGCCACTAGCATCGTCGCCGGGTCATCGCCACTAGTGTGATACCCCGTATTTTTGTAAGTTTATTTTGGGAATTATGGAATTTTCCCGAGTACCCGTTGTGTACGTCAGATTTAATACAGAGAGTTTGAGACATTCTGTAATGTGCTCTGTATCTGTAATATTTTTCTCAGTGAAATAATATACAGATAACATGCCTTGGATTTTAATTGTCGTTCGCGTACGATAATTTTTATCCCGGCTTAATGTCATGTTCGTTCAAAGCTGAACGGGCGGGAAAAAGGTGTCACGGCGACCGCCGTAAAGTCGCGGCGACCGCCGTAGTGAAACCCAAGCACGGCGACCGCCGTAAAGTCACGGCGCCCGCCGTCCCAATGCTCGAGGAGGCAGCTGGTGTGCCAGGCCGCGGCGACCGCTGTAAATTACGGCGCTCGCCGTAAATTATGGCGCCCGCCGTAATTGCCACCTTCGTTGTCCGACGGTCCTTGCCTGTTGGTCGCCGGCGCGACTTCTGGCGAGCGCCGAACTAGCTCTAGGCCCTCTTGTTTTGAACTCCAGATGTTTTGGCTATAAAAGGAGGCGTTGGGGGAGAGGTTTTGAGCCATCCCAGCACCAAACCTCTGCCAAATTTGCCTCTCGCCGGAGTTGTGCCTTCGTCGGAAATTTCGAAGCTTTCATCAGTGTTGTTTGGTGGTGTTTCCAGCAACTCTTTTGAAGCCTTGTGGTTGCCTTTGAAGGTCAGAAACCAAGCCAGGCTGAAAGGGGTCGAAATGCGCTTTGTTTTGGTGAGATTTCTCTCGTCTCTATTGACCGTGTTCTTCACGGCGACCGCCGTGATGAATGCGGCGACCGCCGCCAAGAACAAAGACCGCCGCCAGTGCCCATAATGCCTTCGTGGCTTTGGCTTGGTCGGTTGTCGTCGTGGCATCTTTCCTTTCGTGTTCTTTCGCCGTGTTTAGATTCGTACTGTTTATGTCGGATCTAACTTAGGGTTCCTTTTATGGGTCGACTCGAAGGTTGTTGTGCTGTCGGAACTATACCGTGTCGAGCCCGGAATCCAGTTGACGTCGTTAGACTATTCTACGGATTAAGGCAAGTGGCGGTTCACTCTTGCTCATTCGTTCCATATTTACATTAATTATCAGTAGTTTATCTGAGTAATTAATTTGGAATGAATATTCTGTTTGTCTGGAAACGGTTTTGTTAAACTGTTTTGAAAATCTTATAATAGGCTGTATATCTGTTAGAACAACGCTATTATCTGTGATCGCCTTTCGGGCCTTTATGTGGATGTATCCTGTAACTGTTGTGGTGCTGTAACTGTTTAGTTAGCACTGTTAAATAGGAACGTTACTCGGACTCTATCCAGTCGTTTTTTTATAATCTGGTATCGGGGTGGCTCGTCTCCATCTAGTACTATTCTATGATCATGATCGGTCTCTTTCACAAGTGTGTAGAGACAGGACACTTAGCTGGTGTCACAAACCTTTCGGTGTACGTCACTCTCGATGAAACGTATACTAAGATGTGTCGTCCCATTGGTGGGGTACACATGTAAAAGTCTATAATGTGATGTGTGTTTTTGAAACATAATCAGATAAGTGCTACCTTGATGCACATAATTAATGAACGCTCAACGAGTAGGGCAGCTAGGTAATAGTGCCGCTAGGAAGACTCGTGTTGACTTGAATGTAGTATGTCTTCTTTCCGATCTGGATTCGCTGAAAGGCGGTGAGGTTGGTCATTGACTGAAGCATCTCAGTCAGTTTTAAATCATTATTGTATGATTCTGTAACTTTCCAGAATTGTCATACTTCCTTAAAGACTCATTTCCGTTGGAGTCTTCTTTCGAGTCGATTTCTGTGAAGATTCAGTCTTCCAGAATCCTCTCTTGTGCATACCTCTTGTTCATTCCAGTAGGAGTATGGTGGTTGACAAGCGTACTCGATTATTATTCGAGGGACGAGGAGTCTAACCTAATACGACTGCTTCGAACCATTCTGCTTTGTACCCTTGCTAGTCTATTCATTTAGACTAACCAACCAATATTTTCCCTTGCATGGTTGGTTGGTGTCATCCATTCGATTCGGCACATCAGATAAGAAGTAGTTCAGAAGACTAGAAGGAATATGGAGTCAACGGTGGTTTTTCAATGTTTTAATTATTTCTTTAATCAGGTTGAGATCTTTTGGACAATAACTTTGATTGTAATATACTTTCTTAGACTTCCGCTGTGTTTGGTTTAAACTCTGTATTGACCTATTCGGGATTGGGTTGTAATCCCGTAACTCTTGTTTCCTTGACAATGTTATGTTTTGGAATTTAATGCTTGATCATTGTGTATCAATTGCATTTCTTAAATTGTATTTAAATGGTAAAGCCTTGGGTGATCTCGGTAAGGAACACTGTGGTCACTGGCGGTAATACCTTTCTAAAAGGGTTAAGTTTTGGGGGTGTTACAGTTGTGGTATCAGAGCCAAAGGTTTTAAAACGGGTTTGGAATTTTTATAAACCATTTATCTGTTTCCGAAATGCTTTAAAAAGGGCTCTGAATTTTCATTCTGAAAAGAATTTAAAAACACCGTTCATAGTCGTGTCTTCTTTATAGTCTGATATAGTAAGCTTGCTTCTATGTCTAGAAAGACTAATTCCTTCCTTATTGTTCGATAGGATGGGTGTCTGCTTTTCTATTGGTAGGGGGTCGAAAGACGCCAAGTCGGACCAGCCGAGGCTAGATTTTCCGTTACCTCAGCGATGTTTCGAGGTTGGAGGCCCGAGTAGCCCGCTCGAAGACGTCAAGCACGTTCTCCCCGAGTTGGTTGTCCTTGTAGCTAGGGATGCTATGGTCCCTGAGGCTGTACCTGTGCCGCCACCAAGGGTGGAGGAAGTACGGGAATGGGAGCAGAAAGATGAGTTATCAAGGTATGAACAAGGGGTTTACCATGACGACTTTCTGCTGGGACCAATTCCCGAGGAGATCGAGTACGAGGAGGAGGAAGAGGAGATGCTTGAGCAAGATCCTGTCGAGGACGAGGATATGATCGAGGATGATTCCGAGGATGAGGATCCCATCGAGGATGATTCCGAGGATGAGGATCCCATCGAGGATGATTCCGAGGATGAGGATCCCATCGAGGATGATCCCGAGGATGAGGATCCCATAGAGGATGATCCAGAAGAGGACCCGGAGTTGGACCTTGGAGGGCAGAATCAGGAGCCCGGTACAGAATTGCCACCAGTGCCAGAGTATGCACCCATGTCAGAAGCTGATTGGGAGGCACTGTATACCGAGTACGGTATTAGGAGAAGTGGCAGGGAATCTCAACCAATCCCTACTCCAAGAAGATGGAGGTCGGAATCCGAGCTGCAGGAGATCCTCCGCCAGAGCGAGGTAATCTCTGCAGAATAGCAGAGTCAGTGGGATGAGTTGATCGCCAGTACTCAGATGAGGGCTGGAATAGGAGGACCAGTCATGGACGACCCATACCTTACGATGACTGAGATAGGACCATATGCTTCAGGGTCAAGCAGGGTGCGAAACCCATCGCCAGAGCTCGATGGTGAGCCTAGCCCGAAGAGACCATGCACGAGTAGCCAGTCTTATGGGAGACATTTTGGAACGCCTTGAGGGGGAGTGGCGTTGCCTATCGCAATAGTTTTGTTTCTTAGTATTCCAAGTTGTACTTTGTGTAATATTTCAGTATTGCGGCAAGTACTCTGTGAAATACTTTATCTTCGAGCATATGTTGTCCTAGCGCTCGAATGATAGACTTATGTGTAGCTTGTGTAACAGTTCGAAGGTTCATCTATAAAATACCAAGTTGATCTATTCTGAGTAATTTATTTACGTTGGTATATTGCATAAGTATATTGCATAATATTAATGTATTGAATGCTTGGAATTTGATCGGTAAATAGATGATGAACCCAAGAAGCACGAGGAATTCGACTCGAGCCGATGCTGGCGCTAGTCAATATCCCAGGCCAGCAGGAAGAGGTGTTCAAGATGAACACGAGTCTGAGTCTCGCATCCAGCAGAGGCGTAAAGGTCAGGATCAGACCCAAATGCAAGCACTGTTTGAGGCCGCATCTGTTGAGGCGATTCACAGGATTGTGATACAGGCAATTGCGGATGTATTGAGACCCAGTGCGCCTCAAGCGCAAGAAGTGCCTACACACCCAGTGGTTCCTGATGTTGTGGAACCCAGAAACCCTGTGATTCAGGAGACTGCCAATAGGGCAAGAGACAGCTATGGTCGCGCTCTAAAGACCATCACTTCCATGAGGCCCGATTGCTATAACGGGAAAGGAGAGCCAGTGGCAGTGACTCATTGGTTCTCCCATATGGAGAGGCTATTTCGGAATGTGGAGTGTACGGAGGCCGAGAAGGTCCATATCGCTTCTCTTCAGCTGAAGGAGAAGGCTAGCGAGTGGTGGGAGAGCACAGGTCTAGCTGAGAGCCCAGTGTTGACTTGGTCGATGTTCAAGACCAAGATGGTTGATCGCTTTTTCTCTCGTGCTATGAGAGAGGAGAAGCATAAAAAGTTCTTGTACCCACAGACAGATGGTCTGAGAGTGACCGAGTTGGCATCTAAGTTCAATCATCTCTTGCAATACGCCACTGCCGAGATTACCAGCGAGGCCCAAAAGATCTGGTACTTCCACGAGTGGATGAGTCCGGATATCAAGCCATTAATGGTGCATCACACATGCTCTACCTTGGAGCAGTATGTTGATTGTGCCTATAAGCTGAAGGTAACTCTTGAGGAGTCGACCAAGAGGCGCAACCGACAGAAGTCGATGCAGAATCAGAACCAGGGAGGTGGTTAAGCGCCCCGCGCCACCGTCTAACTTTGCCAAGTCTGGCCGAGCTAAGACGGAGATGACGCAAGGAGGATTGACTCAGCAGTCGGGGCAGACCAGGAGTTCAGTTAAGTGTTATAACTGTGGTACGGCTGGGTACAAGAGCAATGAGTGTCAGAGGGAGAAGAGGTCGTGCTTTGGGTGTGGACGTGACGGTCATCTGCAGAAGTTCTGCAAGCAGGGGAAGCAGAAGGGAGTAGAGTCGCAGCAAGGGTCAGTTCATCAGAGCAACCGACCTAGGTTTAAGCCTGCCGAGACTCCTAGCCCTTCGGTCCAGACGACTGCTCAGAACAGGGGAAAGGCCCCAACTGTTTCTGGAAGTCAGGGACAACACTTGTATGAGATGCGTGAAGCAGATGGACCTAATGCTCCAATTGCTCAAGGTACTTTATACCTTCACTCTACTTCAGTGTGTATTCTATTTGATTATGGTGCTACGCATTCCTTTATTTCGGATAGCTGTGTTAGCAAGTTAGGTTTAGTGTGCAACGATTCGTGCGACCCTTTTGTCATTAATCTTCCTAATGGAGAACGTTTGGTGGGAACCAAGCATCTATCCGACTTTCCGATTACCATTCAGGGTAAGGAATTTGAGGCAAATTTAATCTGTATAGCCATGGCTCCATACGACATTATCCTCGGTATGGATTGGCTGACGCGTCACAAGGCAGTGATCGAATTCAGTTCAAGAACGGTGACGGTGTCATCCGGGGGCCAGTTCGTGTGCAAGTTCAAAGGTCGAAATGACGCTGATAACGGCAAGCTGATCAATGCGATGGCTGCGTTTAAGCTACTACGACAAGGATGTGTCGGGTACCTTTGCTACTTGGATTTGCCTGTGAAGGATGGACCTGAGGTTCTTGATATTCCTGTAGTTAGGGAGTTTTCGGATGTCTTTCCGGAAGAAATTCCTGGATTACCCCTGAATCGTGACGTAGAGTTTTCAATTGATCTCGAGCCTGGTACGGCGCCGATTTCCAAATCACCGTATCGGATGGCTCCAGCTGAGATGCAAGAATTGAAGAATCAACTTGAAGATCTTCTTGACAAAGGTTATGTCAGGCCGAGTGCATCACCGTGGGGTGCTCCGGTATTGTTCGTCAAAAAGAAGGACGGATCGTTCTGACTTTGTATCGACTACCGAGAGTTGAACAAGGTGACGATCAAGAACAAGTATCCTTTGCCTAGGATTGGTGACTTGTTGGACCAATTGCAGGGAGCAAAGGTTTTCTCCAAGATCGACTTGAGATCTGGATATCACCAGCTCAGGATTCGTGAGCAGGACATTCCTAGAACTGCGTTTAGGACCAGATATGGTCATTACGAGTTCGTAGTGATGCCTTTTGGGCTTACAAATGCTCCAGCTGTCTTTATGGATTTAATGAACCAATGTTTTCACCAGTACTTGGATAAGTTCGTGGTGGTCTTCATAGACGAAATCCTGATCTATTCTCCGGATGAAGAAGTCCACGAGGAACATCTACGGATTGCCTTGTCAATCCTTAGACAACATCAGCTTTATGCTAAACTGTCCAAGTGTGAATTCTGGATAAAGGAAGTGGCTTTCTTAGGCCACGTGATCAATAAAAATGAGGTTATGGTTGATCCCAAAAAGATTGAAGCGGTGGCTAAATGGACACAGCCCCAGAACGTGAAGGAGGTGCGCAGTTTTCTTGGACTTGCCGGGTATTATAGAAGGTTCGTAGAAGGATTTTCAAAGATCACACTACCTATGACCAATCTACTCCGTAAGGTCCATAAGAAGTTTGTCTGGAATGACAAGTGCGAGGTCAGTTTCCAGGAGTTGAAACGACGGTTGACCTCGACACCCGTGCTAGCACTCCCAGAAGGGAATGACGATTCTGTGGTCTATAGTGATGCTTCCAAGTGTGGTCTTGGTTGTGTTTTGATGCAAAGGGGCAGAGTCATTGCTTACGCATCTAGACAACTCAAGACTTACGAAGAAAACTATCCGACCCATGATCTTGAGTTAGCTGCGGTTGTCTTTGTGCTGAAGATTTGGAGGCATTACCTCTACGGTATAAGATGCCAAGTCTTCACCGACCACAAAAATCTCAAGTATATATTTACTCAAAAGGAGCTAAATATGAGACAACGCCGCTGGCTAGAGTTGCTCAAGGACTACGACATGGAGTTGTTGTATCATCCGGGCAAGGCTAATGTAGTAGCTGATGCACTAAGCCGGAAGACAACGCATGAGACTGTAGTTGCTCTACTTACTGCTCAGACCAAGCTAAACCAAGCGTCATGCGACATTGAAGTCTTGTATGACCAGCGTAGAGGGTACCTAAGTATGATGGAAATTCAGGCTACACTGCTGGATCAGATCAAAGAAAAGCAAGTCGATGACATCATCTTGGTGAAGTTAAGCAGTGAAGTGATGGATGGGAAAGCTCCCAGTTTTGTGGTTCAGGATGATGGATCACTTTGGTTTCAGGATCGGATCTGTGTGCCTGACACAGAAGGTCTTCGTCAGTTGGTGATGAGAGAAGCTCATTCATCTGCTTACTATGTGCATCCTAGCTCTAGCAAGATGTACAAGGATCTCAGGAAGAAGTTTTGGTGGCCAAACATGAAGTGGGACGTAGCAGACTTTGTGGCAAAGTGCTTAACTTGCCAGAAGGTCAAGATCGAACACCGCAGGCCAGGTGGTGAGATGCTACCTCTCCCCGTACCAGAATGGAAATGGGAGGACATTTCCATGGACTTCGTCACTGGGCTACCCAAGACTCGAAGTCAGAGAGATGCTATCTGGGTAATTGTGGATAGGCTTACGAAGAGTGCTCATTTCATAGCCATCAAGACCACATGGGAAACCCAGAAGTTAGCAGAAGTTTAGCAGAAGGAGATTGTCTGCTTACATGGCATTCCTATGACCATTGTATCGGACCGAGATGGCCGTTTCATGTCAAGATTCTGGAAGGAACTTCATAAGGCTATGGGAACCGAGTTGAGGTTCAGTACAGCTTTTCATCCTCAGACAGATGGTCAGTCTGAAAGGACCATCCAGACTCTGGAGGATATTCTTAGAGCTTGTGTACTCGATCGTCCGACTAGCTGGGAGGACAGCTTGAGTCTGATTGAGTTCACGTACAACAATAGCTGGCATGCTACAATCAAGATGGCTCCGTTTGAAGCTTTGTATGGTCGCAAATGCAGATCTCCGATTTGTTGGGATGATAATGCCGACAAAATTCTGCTTGGACCAGAGTTGGTCGAAAGGACGGCTTCAGACATTGCTTTGATCAGACAAAGGATGTTGACCGCTCAGAGTCGATAGAAGTCCTACGCAGATCGGAAGCGCATGACTGTCGAGTTCGAGGTCAGTGACAAGGTTTTTGTCAAGGTATCGCCATCCAAAGGAGTTTTCAGATTTGGTAAGCGTGTGAAGCTTAACCCTCGCTACGTGGGACCATTCGAGATTCTGGATAGAGTGGGATCTCTAGAGTACCGCTTGGCGTTACCGCCATCGGCTCACCTGGTGCATAACGTGTTCCACGTATCTTTACTCAGAAAGTATGTACCAGATGAGTCTCATGTGCTTAGTTATGAAGACATCGAGATTCAAGCTAATGGTACTTATGAAGAGTTGCCCGTGCGCGTTTTGGAGCGTCGGGAGAAGCGTTTGCGCAACAAGATCGTGCCGTTGGTACGAGTGTTGTGGTCCAAGTCAGGGACCGAAGAAGTTACTTGGGAGACATGGGAAACCGAGTCAGATATGCTCAGGCGTTTTCCCGAGTTATTCTCGACCTAAGTTTCGGGGTCGAAACTTCTTGTAAGGGGGAGGAGATGTGATACCCCGTATTTTTGTAAGGTTATTTTGGGAATTATGGAATTTTCCCGAGTACCCGTTGTGTACGTCGGATTTAATACAGAGAGTTTGAGACATTCTGTAATGTGCTCTGTATGTGTAATGATTTTCTCAGTGAAATAATATACAGATAACATGCCTTGGATTTTAATTGTCGTTCGCGTACGATAATTTTTATCCCGGCTTAATGTCATGTTCGTTCAAAGCTGAACGGGCGGGAAAAAGGTATCACGGTGACCGCCGGAAAGTCGCGGCGACCGCCGGAAAGTCGCGGCGACCACCGTAGTGAGACCCAAGCACGGTGACCGCCGTAAAGTCACGGCGCCCACCGTCCCAATGCTCGAGGAGGCAGCTGGTGTGCCAGGCCGCGTCGACCGCCGTAAATTACGGCGACCGCCGTAAATTACGGCGCCCGCCGTAATTGCCACCTTCGTTGTCCGGCGGTCCTTGCGTGTTGGTCGCCGGCGCGACTTCTGGCGAGCGCCGAACTAGCTCTAGGCCCTCTTGTTTTGAACTCCATATGTTTTGGCTATAAAAGGAGGCGTTGGGGGAGAGGTTTTGAGCCATCCCAGCACCAAACCTCTGCCAAATTTGCCTCTCACCGGAGTTGTGCCTTCGCCGGAAATTTCGAAGCTTTCGTCGGTGTTGTTTGGTGGTGTTTCCATCAGCTCTTTTGAAGCCTTGTGGTTGCCTTTGAAGGTCAGAAACCAAGCCAGGCTGAAAGGGGTCGAAACGCGCTTTGTTTTGGTGAGATTTCTCTCGTCTCTGTCTACCGTGTTCTTCACGGCGACCGCCGTGTTGTTCACGGCGACCGCCGTGATGAATGCGGCGACCGCCGCGAAGAACAACGACCGCCGCCAGTGCCCAGAATGCCTTCGTGTCTTTGGCTTGGTCGGTTGTCGTCGTGGCGTCTTTCCTTTCGTGTTCTTTCGCCGTGTTTAGATTCGTACTGTTTATGTCGGATCTAACTTAGGGTTCCTTTTATGGGTCGACTCGAAGGTTGTTGTGTTGTCGGAACTATACCGTGTCGAGCCCGGAATCCAGTTGACGTCGTTAGACTATTCTGCGGATTAAGGCAAGTGGCGGTTCGCTCTTGCTCATTCGTTCCATATTTACATTAATTATCAGTAGTTTATCTGAGTAATTAATTTGGAATGAATATTCTGTTTGTCTGGAAATGGTTTTGTTAAACTGTTTTGAAAATCATATAATAGGTTGTATATCTATTAGAACAACGCTATTATTTGTGATCGCCTTTTGGGGCCTTTATGTGGATTTATCCTGTAACTGTTGTGGTGCTGTAACTGTTTAGTTAGCACTGTTAAATAGGAACGTTACTCGGACTCTGTCCAGTCGTTTTTTTATAATCTGGTATCGGGGTGGCTCGTCTCCATCTGGTACTATTCTATGATCATGATCGGTCTCTTTCACAAGTGTGTAGAGACAGGACACTTAGCTGGTGTCACAAACCTTTCGGTGTACGTCACGCTCGACGAAACGTATACTAAGATGTGTCATCCCATTGGTGGGGTACACATGTAAAAGTCTATAATGTGATGTGTGTTTTTGAAACATAATCAGATAAGTGCTACCTTGATGCACATAATGAACGCTCAGCGAGTAGGGCAGCTAGGTAATAGTGCCGCTAGGAAGACTCGTGTTGACTTGAATGTAGTACGTCTTCTTTCCGATTTGGATTCGCTGAAAGGCGGTGAGGTTGGTCGTTGACTGAAGCATCTCAGTCAGTTTTAAATCATTGTTGTATGATTCTGTAACTTTCCAGAATTGTCATACTTCCTTAAAGACTCATTTTCGTTGGAGTCTTCTTTCGAGTCGATTTCTGTGAAGATTCAGTCTTCCAGAATCCTCTCTTGTGCATAACTCTTGTTCATTCCAGTAGGAGTATGGTGGTTGACAAGCGTACTCGATTATTATTCGAGGGACGAGGAGTCTAACCTAATACGACTGCTTCAAACCATTCTGCTTTGTACCCTTGCTAGTCTATTCATTTAGACTAACCAACCAATATTTTCCCTTGCATGGTTGGCTGGTGTCATCCGTTCGATTCGGCACATCATATAAGAAGTAGTTCAGAAGACCAGAAGGACTGTGGAGTCAACGGTGGTTTTTCAATGTTTTAATTATTTCTTTAATCAGGTTGAGATCTTTTGGACAATAACTTTCATTGTAATATACTTTCTTAGACTTCCGCTGTGTTTGGTTTAAACTCTGTATTGACCTATTCGGGATTGGGTTATAATCCCGTAACTCTTGTTTCCTTGACAATGTTATGTTTTGGAATTTAATGCTTGATCATTGTGTATCAATTGCATTTCTTAAATTGTATTTAAATGGTAAAGCCTTGGGTGATCTCGGTAAGGAACACTGGGGTCACTGGCGGTAATACCTTTCCAAAAGGGTTAAGTTTTGGGGGTGTTACAGTTGTGGTATCAGAGCCAAAGGTTTTAAAACGGGTTTGGAATTTTTATAAACCATTTATCTGTTTCCGAAATGCTTTAAAAAGAGCTCTGAATTTTCATTCTGAAAAGAATTTAAAAACACCGTTCATAGTCGTGTCTTCTTTATAGTCTGATATAGTAAGCTTGCTTCTATGTCTAGAAAGACTAATTCCTTCCTTATTGTTCGATAGTATGGGTGTCTGCTTTTCTATTGGTAGGGGGTCGGAAGACGCCAAGTCGGACCAGCCGAGGCTAGATTTTCCGTTACCTCAGCGATGTTTCGAGGTTGGAGGCCCGAGTAGCCCGCTCGAAGACGTCAAGCACGTTCTCCCCGAGTCGGTTGTCCTTGTAGCTAGGGATGCTATGGTCCCTGAGGCTGTACCTGTGCCGCCACCAAGGGTGGAGGAAGTACGGGAATGGGAGCAGGAAGATGAGTTATCAAGGTATGAATAAGGGGTTTACCAAGATGACTTTCTGCTGGGACCAATTCCCGAGGAGATCGAGTACGAGGAGGAGGAAGAGGAGATGCTTGAGCAAGATCCTGTCGAGGACGAGGATATGATCGAGGATGATTCCGAGGATGAGGATCCCATCGAGGATGATGCCGAGGATGAGGATCCCATCGAGGATGATCCCGAGGATGAGGATCCCATAGAGGATGATCCAGAAGAGGACCCGGAGTTGGACCTTGGAGGGCAGAATCAGGAGCCCAGTACAGAATTGCCACCAGTGCCAGAGTATGCACCCATGTCAGAAGCTGATTGGGAGGTACTGTATACCGAGTACGGTATTAGGAGAAGTGGCAGGGAATCTCAACCTATCCCTACTCCAAGAAGATGGAGGTCGGAATCCGAGCTGTAGGAGATCCTCTGCCAGAGCGAGGTAATCTCTGCAGAACAGCAGAGTCAGTGGGATGAGTTGATCGCCAGTACTCAAATGAGGGCTGGAATAGGAGGACCAGTCATGGACGACCCATACCTTACGATGACTGAGATAGGACCATGTGCTTCAGGGTCAAGCAGGGTGCGAAACCCATCGCCAGAGCTCGATGGTGAGCCTAGCCCGAAGAGACCATGCACGAGTAGCCAGTCTTATGGGAGACATTTTGGAACGCCTTGAGGGGGAGTAGCGTTGCCTATCGCAATAGTTTCGTTTCTTAGTATTCCAAGTTGTACTTTGTGTAATATTTCAGTATTGCGGTAAGTACTCTGTGAAATACTTTATCTTCGAGCATATGTTGTCCTAGCGCTCGAATGATAGACTTATGTGTAGCTTGTGTAACAGTTCGAAGGTTCATCTATAAAATACCAAGTTGATCTATTCTGAATAATTTATTTACGTTGGTATATTGCATAAGTATATTGCATAATATTAATGTATTGAATGCTTGGAATTTGATCGGTAAATAGATGGTGAACCCAAGAAGCACGAGGAATTCGACTCGAGCCGATGCTGGCGCTAGTCAAGATCCCAGGCCAGCAGGAAGAGGTGTTCAAGATGAACACGAGTCTGAGTCTCGCATCCAGCAGAGGCGTGAAGGTCAGGATCAGACCCAAATGCTAGCGCTGTTTGAGGCCGCATCTGTTGAGGCGATTCACAGGATTGTGATACAGGCAATTGCGGATGTATTGAGACCCAGTGCGTCTCAAGCGCAAGAAGTGCCTACCCATCCAGTGGTTCCTGATGTTGTGGAACCCAGAAACCTTGTGATTCAGGAGACTGCCGATAGGGCAAGAGACAGCTATGGTCGCGCTCTAAAGACCATCACTTCCATGAGGCCCGATTGCTATAACGGGAAAGGGGAGCCAGTGGCAGTGACTCATTGGTTCTCCCATATGGAGAGGCTATTTCGGAATGTGGAGTGTACGGAGGCCGAGAAGGTCCATATCGCTTCTCTTCAGCTGAAGGAGAAGGCTAGCGAGTGGTGGGAGAGCACAGGTCTAGCTGAGAGCCCAGTGTTGACTTGGTCGATGTTCAAGACCAAGATGGTTGATCGCTTTTTCTCTCGTGCTATGAGAGAGGATAAGCATAAAGAGTTCTTGTACCCACAGACAGATGGTCTGAGAGTGACCGAGTTGGCATCTAAGTTCAATCATCTCTTGCAATACGCCACTGCCGAGATTACCAGCGAGGCCCAAAAGATCTGGTACTTCCACGAGTGGATGAGTCCGGATATCAAGCCATTAATGGTGCATCACACATGCTCTACCTTGGAGCAGTATGTTGATTGTACCTATAAGCTGGAGGTAACTCTTGAGGAGTCGACCAAGAGGCGCAACCGACAGAAGTCGATGCAGAATCAGAACCAGGGAGGTGGTTTTAAGCGCCCTGCGCCACCGTCTAACTTTGCCAAGTCTGGCCGAGCTAAGACGGAGATGACGCAAGGAGGATTGACTCAGCAGTTGGGGCAGACCAGGAGTTCAGTTAAGTGTTATAACTGTGGTACGACTGGGCACAAGAGCAATGAGTGTCAGAGGGAGAAGAGGTCCTGCTTTGGGTGTGGACGTGACGGTCATCTGCAGAAGTTCTGCAAGCAGGGGAAGCAGAAGGGAGTAGAGTCGCAGCAAGGGTCAGTTCATCAGAGCAACCGACCTAGGTTTAAGCCTGCCGAGACTCCTAGCCCTTCGGTCCAGACGACTGCTCAGAACAGGGGAAAGGCCCCAGCTGTTTCTGGAAGTCAGGGACAACACTTGTATGAGATGCGTGAAGCAGATGGACCCAATGCTCCAATTGCTCAAGGTACTTTATACCTTCACTCTACTTCAGTGTGCATTCTATTTGATTATGGTGCTACGCATTCCTTTATTTCAGATAGCTGTGTTAGCAAGTTAGGTTTAGTGTGTAACGATTCGTGCGACCCTTTTGTCATTAATCTTCCTAATGGAGAACGTTTGGTGGGAACCAAGCATCTATCCGACTTTCCGATTACCATTCAGGGTAAGGAATTTGAGGCAAATTTAATCTGTATAGCCATGGCTCCATACGACATTATCCTCGGTATGGATTGGCTGATGCGTCACAAGACAGTGATCGACTTCAGTTCAAGAATGGTGACGGTGTCATCCGGGGGCCAGTTCGTGTGCAAGTTCAAAGGTCGAAATGACGCTGATAACGGCAAGCTGATCAATGCGATGGCTGCGTTTAAGCTACTACGACAAGGATGTGTCGGGTACCTTTGCTACTTGGATTTGCCTGTGAAGGATGGACCTGAGGTTCTTGATATTCCTGTAGTTAGGGAGTTTTCGGATGTCTTTCCGGAAGAAATTCCTGGATTACCCCCGAATCGTGACGTAGAGTTTTCAATTGATCTCGAGCCTGGTACGGCGCCGATTTCCAAATCACCATATCAGATGGCTCCAGCTGAGATGCAAGAATTGAAGAATCAACTTGAAGATCTTCTTGACAAAGGTTATGTCAGGCCGAGTGCATCACCGTGGGGTGCTCCGGTATTGTTCGTCAAAAAGAAGGACGGATCGTTCTGACTTTGTATCGACTACCGAGAGTTGAACAAGGTGACGATCAAGAACAAGTATCCTTTGCCTAGGATTGATGACTTGTTGGACCAATTGCAGGGAGCAAAGGTTTTCTCCAAGATCGACTTGAGATTTGGATATCACCAGCTCATGATTCGTGAGCAGGACATTCCTAGAACTGCGTTTAGGACCAGATATGGTCATTACGAGTTCGTAGTGATGCCTTTTGGGCTTACAAATGCTCCAGCTGTCTTTATGGATTTAATGAACCGATGTTTTCACCAGTACTTGGATAAGTTCGTGGTGGTCTTCATAGACGACATCCTGATCTATTCTCCGGATGAAGAAGTCCACGAGGAACATCTACGGATTGCCTTGTCAATCCTTAGACAACATCAGCTTTATGCTAAACTGTCCAAGTGTGAATTCTGGATAAAGGAAGTGGCTTTCTTAGGCCACGTGATCAATAAAAATGGGGTTATGGTTGATCCCAAAAAGATTGAAGCGGTGGCTAAATGGACACAGCCCCAGAACGTGAAGGAGGTGCGCAGTTTTCTTGGACTTGCCGGGTATTATAGAAGGTTCGTAGAAGGATTTTCAAAGATCGCTCTACCTATGACCAATCTACTCCGCAAGGTCCACAAGAAGTTTGTCTGGAATGACAAGTGCGAGGTCAGTTTCCAGGAGTTGAAACGACGGTTGACCTCGACACCCGTGCTAGCACTCCCAGAAGGGAATGACAATTTTGTGGTCTATAGTGATGCTTCCAAGTGTGGTCTTGGTTGTGTTTTGATGCAAAGGGGCAGAGTCATTGCTTACGCATCTAGACAACTCAAGACTTACGAAGAAAACTATCCGACCCATGATCTTGAGTTAGCTGCGGTTGTCTTTGCGCTGAAGATTTGGAGGCATTACCTCTACGGTATAAGATGCCAAGTCTTCACCGACCACAAAAATCTCAAGTATATATTTACTCAAAAGGAGCTAAATATGAGACAACGCCACTGGCTAGAGTTGCTCAAGGACTACGACATGGAGTTGTTGTATCATCCGGGCAAGGCTAATGTAGTAGCTGATGCACTAAGCCGGAAGACAACGCATGAGACTGTAGTTGCTCTACTTACTGCTCAGACCAAGCTAAACCAAGTGTCATGCGACATTGAAGTCTTGTATGACCAACGTAGAGGGTACCTGAGTATGATGGAAATTCAGGCTACACTGCTGGATCAGATCAAAGAAAAGCAAGTCGATGACATCATCTTGGTGAAGTTAAGCAGTGAAGTGATGGATGGGAAAGCTCCCAGTTTTGTGGTTCAGGATGATGGATCACTTTGGTTTCAGGATCGGATCTGTGTGCCTGACACAGAAGGTCTTCGTCAGTTGGTGATGAGAGAAGCTCATTCATCTGCTTACTATGTGCATCCTGGCTCTAGCAAGATGTACAAGGATCTCAGGAAGAAGTTTTGGTGGCCAAACATGAAGTGGGACGTAGCAGACTTTGTGGCAAAGTGCTTAACTTGCCAGAAGGTCAAGATCGAACACCGCAGGCCAGGTGGTGAGATGCTACCTCTCCCCGTACCAGAATGGAAATGGGAGGACATTTCCATGGACTTCGTCACTGGGCTACCCAAGACTCGAAGTCAGAGAGATGCTATCTGGGTAATTGTGGATAGGCTTACGAAGAGTGCTCATTTCATAGCCATCAAGACCACATGGGAAACCCAGAAGTTAGCAGAAGTTTACCAGAAGGAGATTGTCCGCTTACATGGCATTCCTAAGACCATTGTATCGGACCGAGATGGCCGTTTCATGTCAAGATTCTGGAAGGAACTTCATAAGGCTATGGGAACCGAGTTGAGGTTCAGTACAGCTTTTCATCCTCAGACAGATGGTCAGTCTGAAAGGACCATGCAGACTCTGGAGGATATGCTTAGAGCTTGTGTACTCGATTGTCCGACTAGCTGGGAGGACAGCTTGAGTCTGATTGAGTTCACGTACAACAATAGCTGGCATGCTACAATCAAGATGGCTCCGTTTGAAGCTTTGTATGGTCGCAAATGCAGATCTCCGATTTGTTGGGATGATAATGCCAACAAAATTCTGCTTGGACCAGAGTTGGTCGAAAGGACGGCTTCAGACATTGCTTTGATCAGACAAAGGATGTTGACCGCTCAGAGTCGACAGAAGTCCTACGCAGATTGGAAGCGCAGGACTGTCGAGTTCGAGGTCAGTGACAAGGTTTTTGTCAAGGTATCGCCATCCAAAGGAGTTTTCAGATTTGGTAAGCGTGGGAAGCTTAACCCTCGCTACGTGGGACCATTCGAGATTCTGGATAGAGTGGGATCTCTAGCGTACCGCTTGGCATTACCGCCATCGGCTCACCCGTTGCATAACGTGTTCCACGTATCTTTACTCAGAAAGTATGTACCAGATGAGTCTCATGTGCTTAGTTATGAAGACATCGAGATTCAAGCTAATGGTACTTATGAAGAGTTGCCCGTGCGCATTTTGGAGCGTCGGGAGAAGCGTTTGCGCAACAAGATCGTGCCGTTGGTACGAGTGTTGTGGTCCAAGTCAGGGACCGAAGAAGTTACTTGGGAGACATGGGAAATCGAGTCAGATATGCTCAAGCGTTTTCCCGAATTATTCTCGACCTAAGTTTCGGGGTCGAAACTTCTTGTAAGGGGGAGGAGATGTGATACCCCGTATTTTTGTAAGGTTATTTTGGGAATTATGGAATTTTCCCGAGTACCCGTTGTGTACGTCGGATTTAATACAGAGAGTTTGAGACATTCTGTAATGTGCTCTGTATGTGTAATATTTTTCTCAGTGAAATAATATACAGATAACATGCCTTGGATTTTAATTGTCGTTCGCGTACGATAATTTTTATCCCGGCTTAATGTCATGTTCGTTCAAAGCTGAACGGGCGGGAAAAAGGTGTCACGGCGACCGCCGGAAAGTCGCGGCGACCGCCGGAAAGTCGCGGCGACCGCCGTAGTGAGACCCAAGCACGGCGACCGCCGTAAAGTCACGGCACCCACCGTCCCAATGCTCGAGGAGGCAGCTGGTGTGCCAGGCCGCGGCGACCGCCGTAAATTATGGCGACCGCCGTAAATTACGGTGCCCGCCGTAATTGCCACCTTCGTTGTCCGGCGGTCCTTGCCTGTTGGTCGCCGGCGCGACTTCTGGCGAGCGCCGAACTAGCTCTAGGCCCTCTTGTTTTGAACTCCAGATGTTTTGGCTATAAAAGGAGGTGTTGGGGGAGAGGTTTTGAGCCATCCCAGCACCAAACCTCTGCCAAATTTGCCTCTCGCCGGAGTTGTGCCTTCGCCGGAAATTTCGAAGCTTTCGTCGGTGTTGTTTGGTGGTGTTTCCATCAGCTCTTTTGAAGCCTTGTGGTTGCCTTTGAAGGTCAGAAACCAAGCCAGGCTGAAAGGGGTCGAAACGCGCTTTGTTTTGGTGAGATTTCTCTCGTCTCTGTCGACCGTGTTCTTCACGGCGACCGCCGTGTTCTTCACGGTGACCGCCGTGTTCTTCACGGCGACCGTCGTGATGAATGCGGCGACCGCCGCGAAGAACCGCGACCGCCGCCAGTGCCCAGAATGCCTTCGTGTCTTTGGCTTGGTCGGTTGTCGTCGTGGCGTCTTTCCTTTCGTGTTCTTTCGCCGTGTTTAGATTCGTACTGTTTATGTCGGATCTAACTTAGGGTTCCTTTTATGGGTTGACTCGAAGGTTGTTGTGTTGTCGGAACTATACCGTGTCGAGCCCGGAATCCAGTTGACGTCGTTAGACTATTCTGCGGATTAAGGCAAGTGGCGGTTCGCTGTTGCTCATTCATTCCATATTTACATTAATTATCAGTAGTTTATCTGAGTAATTAATTTGGAATGAATATTCTGTTTGTCTGGAAATGGTTTTGTTAAACTGTTTTGAAAATCATATAATAGGTTGTATATCTATTAGAACAACGCTATTATCTGTGATCACCTTTCGGGCCTTTATGTGGATTTATCCTGTAACTGTTGTGGTGCTGTAACTGTTTAGTTAGCACTGTTAAATAGGAACGTTACTCGGACTCTGTCCAGTCGTTTTTTTATAATCTGGTATCGGGGTGGCTCGTCTCCATCTGGTACTATTCTATGATCATGATCGGTCTCTTTCACAAGTGTGTAGAGACAGGACACTTAGCTGGTGTCACAAACCTTTCGGTGTACGTCACTCTCGACAAAACGTATACTAAGATGTGTCATCCCATTGGTGGGGTACACATGTAAAAGTCTATAATGTGATGTGTGTTTTTGAAACATAATCAGATAAGTGCTACCTTGATGCACATAATGAACGCTCAGCGAGTAGGGAAGCTAGGTAATAGTGCCGCTAGGAAGACTCGTGTTGACTTGAATGTAGTACGTCTTCTTTTCGATCTGGATTCGCTGAAAGGCGGTGAGGTTGGTCGTTGACTGAAGCATCTCAGTCAGTTTTAAATCATTGTTGTATGATTCTGTAACTTTCCAGAATTGTCATACTTCCTTAAAGACTCATTTCCGTTGGAGTCTTCTTTCGAGTCAATTTCTGTGAAGATTCAGTCTTCCAGAATTCTCTCTTGTGCATACCTCTTGTTCATTCCAGTAGGAGTATAGTGGTTGACAAGCGTACTCGATTATTATTCGAGGGACGAGGAGTCTAACCTAATACGACTGCTTCGAACCATTCTGCTTTGTATCCTTGCTAGTCTATTCATTTAGACTAACCAACCAATATTTTCCCTTGCATGGTTGGCTGGTGTCATCCGTTCGATTCGGCACATCAGATAAGAAGTAGTTCAGAAGACCAGAAGGACTATGTAGTCAACGGTGGTTTTTCAATGTTTTAATTATTTCTTTAATCAGGTTGAGATCTTTTGGACAATAACTTTGATTGTAATATACTTTCTTAGACTTCCGCTGTGTTTGGTTTAAACTCTGTATTGACCTATTCGGGATTGGGTTGTAATCCCGTAACTCTTGTTTCCTTGACAATGTTATGTTTTGGAATTTAATGCTTGATCATTGTGTATCAATTGCATTTCTTAAATTGTATTTAAATGGTAAAGCCTTGGGTGATCTCGGTAAGGAACACTAGGGTCACTGGCGGTAATACCTTTCCAAAAGGGTTAAGTTTTGGGGGTGTTACAACTAGCACCGTCGTTGTCGCCTGTCATCAAGTCGACCTCTTCCAGGCCCGTCGTCGTCTCCTTGCCGCTTATCCTTGGTTGTGTCTCCTCCTCCAGGCAACAGTAGCAGCCGTCGAACCCCGCCACCACCAGTCGTCGAACCCCGTAGTCGTGTCTCCTCCTCTAGACAACAACTTGTCAACTTGGGTTTGGACTCCAAAACACAGAGGAAGTATTCTCTACTGAGTAATTTCTTTTGTTTTATTTTATTGGAACTTAACGGCTCAATTAACGGAGGGATGAACTTTGAGCATTTGGCAAAATTTTGTCAAAATATAAGGGTACCGCGCGAAATATATCATACCTCTGGGCATTTCGCGAAATTTGCTTAACCTTGAGGGTACCACACGAAAATTCCGAATTTTTTTATGAGGAAAGAATTAGGATGGTCTTAGGGCTCTTTTGATATAACATCTGGAATCGGGTTGGAATCAGGAATCAGAATAAATCATTCTTGTAGAATAGTGTTTGGTATGCTTATGGAATCAATCATTCCAAAAATTTATTCTTTTGTTAAGTGTGAGAATCAAATCTCATTTAATATTAATATAAGTATTTTTTTAATTTTTTAGTAAATTTACAAAACATAAGATGAGAGGGTAATATTGGGAAGAGAGGATGAGCTTTTTTTTTTGGAATGGCTCATTCCATGATTTTAGATGGGGAATCAATTTGTTCATAAGTATTGGAATGGGTGATTCCAAGGAATTAATTTAATTCCCATTCCGAGCTCTACCAAACATAAATATGGGAATCAACCATTCCCATACCGATTCCTCATTCCCTTGGAATCGTACCAAACGAGCCCTTAGTTTCTATTTGAAGACCAACCTAGAGCATCCTTGCGGATGAGAATACGAAGTTTTGGATCATTTATGAAGTTAGACACAGTTGGTGAAAAGCTGAGTTTAGCAATATGATCAGCAATACAGTTCACCTCTCTGAAAATGTGTCTAAGCCTAACCTCCTGGAAAGAATGAATGTCGACTAGGATATCAGCCACAATCATTTCAATTTCCCAGGGACAATCCCAAATGCCTTTGATCGAGTTAATAAGGCAGAGATTGTCACCTTCAATTTGAAGTTTAGTTAAGTTTTGTGATTTTGCATATTTAATGCTATGTTTTAGAGCTAAGGCTTCTGTCATGAGAATACTGTTAAATCCACATCGTTTGTTATCCATATGGATAACTTCTGCTTTGTCGTTTCTAATAATGTATCCAATACCGGCATCGCCGGTATTTTGCACGGTTCCATCAAAATTGATTTTGTAGAAATTTTGGTGTGGTTTTTCCCATTTCAACAATCTTGTTTTTCTATGTTGGGGTGGTTTTGGTTTTTCAGTGAAGTCATCGTCTAGCTCAGTTCTTTTTGTTTTATCCTAATTATTAATCAAGGTGGAAATGTATTGTTTTAAGTCCTTAATTTTGTCATCTGGGTTTGTGTTAAAAATGAGTTGATTTCTGTTAATCCAAATGCCCCACCAGATAGTGGAGAGGTAGATGAATTCTTTTTTGGTAAGAAGGGATTGTAATTCAAAAAGAATATCCTTTGGTTTTTTGTTGTTTACATCTAGGTTCATCACTATGTTTCTAATATTGATATTTTGGTTTTCAATTTGTTTGAAAATATTAGGGCATTTAGTAAGAAGATGAGTTAAGCCTTCAATAGGGTTGTTGCAAGAGTCACAAGCCAGTGGAATGGGAATGTGATTTTGGTATAGTCTAGATTTTGTTGGTAAACCATCATGGCAGATTTTCCAGAGGAAGTTTTTGACTTTTGGGTAAGTATCCATTTTCCAAATGAATGATAGGTTATTGTTGTTTGGAGATTAATTCAAAAGCCGATTTAGTAGAGAACCAACCATTTTTATTTGGTATCCAATATAATCTATCAGAAATTGGATGTTGGGGGATATGGATATCAATAATATTTTGCACAGTTTGACTGTTGAGATATTCTTCAAGTTTTGCTTGGTTCCAAGTGCGATCATTGTTTATGAAATCACAGACTTTTAATGAATGGTTAACTATAGTTTGCGAAAGTATGTTGTTTATAAGTTTGACGTTTGGTAGCCAATTATCAGTCCAAAAATGAATGGTTTTCCCATCACCCACTAGCCATTGAAGACCAGTCTGGAAGTCTGGTCTAAGCTTTAAAAGTTGGGACCATTGCCAAGAGAGGTTCCCTTTTTTCTTATATTGGAGGATTTTGACATCTTTAAGATATTTTTCAGTTATGACTTTAACCCAAATATTATTAGGATCAACGAGAATTTTCCATAAGAGTTTCATTTGTAGTGCCTTGTTCATATCTTGTGTTTTTCTGATACCAGTGCCACCATTGTCCTTGTTTCTACAGATTTTGTCCCATCCTATTAAGGGTTTGTATGAAGTGTCTTTGTTCCAAAAGAAAGCTCTGTTGATGGTGTCTAGTTCTTTATGAATATAAGACAGTAGCATGAAACTCTGCATAATAAAATTAGGTTTTGCAGCCAGATTATACTTTATTAGGATACTTCTTCCTTCTTGTGAGAGAGAGTTTGCTTTCCATTTTGTTAGTTGATTATAAGTAGATGTTATTGTATCTTTGAATGTGTCATGGTTAACTTTTCCATTAATAATAGGACATTCGAGGTAATTTTCCAGTGAAGTAGAGTTTGGGATATTGAAAACCGTTGAATCAAATTTTTTGTAGAGTTAGTTGTATTGTTTGTTGTTTAGAAGGCCGATTTATGGAAGTTAACAGATTGACCAGAGATGGAGCAATATTCGTCAATGATATTTTTTTATTTTTGAACACGCAGTTTGATTTGCTTTTGCAAAGATAAGAATATCATCTGCAAAGGCAAGGAATGGGATATTAGTGCCTCTTCTGGTGATCTTGAAGCCAAGTTGATTGGCGGTTAGGTTACTTTCCACTTGAAGTTTTCTAGCCAGGATTTCTGCTCCTAAGATAAATAGGAAAGGTGATAAAGGATCACCTTGACGTAGCCCTATTTTCGGGAAAAAGACATCTGTTGGACCATTATTAACTAAGACTGAGAAAGTCACAGTTTCTATACATTCTTTTATCCAGCCGATGAATTTGGATGAGAAACCAAATTTTTCTAAGATTTTGAGAATGAACTCCCTATTTTGTCGTAAGCTTTTTCCATGTCAAGTT
Organism: Rheum nobile; assembly: GCA_027886185.1. Taxonomy (NCBI): domain Eukaryota; kingdom Viridiplantae; phylum Streptophyta; class Magnoliopsida; order Caryophyllales; family Polygonaceae; genus Rheum; species Rheum nobile. The sequence goes on from WOAB01000171.1 coordinate 753,312, forward strand.
TAATCGCAACCAACCTTCTTTGCCTTTTTTAGAACGGAAGGAGTGGAAGATTTCATGTGCAATAAGCACATTATACTGGATAGCTCTGTCAGCTACAAAAGCTCCTTGTAAGAGATGTATTTATCTTGGATAGCTCTGTTAGCTACAAAAGCTTTTTCCATGTGTATGAATTTATTAATTATGAGGAAACTCTATTCACAGAGAAGCTTCTGATTATTATTTTCCTTTAAAAAAAATGAGGAAACTCTATTGAAGAGAGAAGTGTGTGAAACTCAAGCCCAATTGTCCAATTAAACCCACAAAAATAGGTGGGTATGTTGGTGAATATACGGGTTAGCATTAGCCAATAGCCAACCTTCATAAGGGGGATAGGATACCTACCCTTTATTTTCTTTCAATTCCATCTCATACCACCATGTAATCTACATGCTCTATAATATGAAGAAAACACATTCTAGTTAGTATTTTCCTACCTTTTTATATTAATGTTTTCCTACTTTTTAATAATCCATTTCGATTTTTCTAGTGTGTGTCTATGAGCACATGCTAACAAGTTAAAGTATGAAATTATTTTCAAAATATTTCCAGAAAGAAAATGGATAAACCCTTAGCAAAAAAAGTTAAATTAATGGTTAAAAAAATTATTGCTAAAAATGGAGTTCTTAGAGTGTGCCCATGAGCACACACTAGAAAAAACCAATTTCATTATAATCTTAAGAAAGTTGAAATTCAAAGTTGGAGCTTTGTTTTTTATGGCCTTTGAGACCCAAATCAACTAGTAATATTCAGAAATGGTAAATACATATACATAATGAAGGAATATGTCCGTTAATCAAGATGACAATTACTAATAATAGAATATGATTATAATGGAGATTAATAATCCGGATATTTTAGGTAGTCTTAGTGATTTGCTATAAGCCAACTATGACTTATGGGATAAATTAGATTTGATCCATTGCTATTATATTTGGGTCCTATAAGGTCACATACAATAGATTAATTTGGCTAGATCAAAGCAACCCGAGGCCCCATAGTGGGACAAAGGAATTTCGGCTATATGGTAATATTAGAAGAGTGGATTATTCATCAAGTAATAATAAAGAGTTATCTATTTACTTGATGACATAAAGAAAGTTATCTTTTGAAAAGATAAGATATTGTACATAAATATCTCTTTCTAGTTAAAAGGAGATTTTTCTTATGAGATATATGATAAGATAATATATAATTGTTATATATATATATAATTTCCTATTATTATAAGATTATAAAATAAGGATAAGATAATATATATATATATATATAAAAGATATATACATATATACATTCTTCTAATAGGAAAAAGTGACTTTCGTGAAAGTTGGAAGTTCTCCACAAAGTGATATCACGTACGGTCGAACTCCAAATAGGTGGAAAGGAAAGCTTTGCTTGTTTCTTGTTCGTTCGTTCTAGCAAACGAATGTAAGGTGATCTAGTACCGTACTCGTGTGGACTAAATAAAAGAGTCACAATTGAGACTCTATTCTCCAGGGTGATATCGGAAACAAGTTTTGCATCAAAAAATATGTTACCCTTTCATATGTGATAATTCGTATTAAGTTTATGCATGAGATCCTAAGTTTGATGTCAGAAAACTGTATTATGAAATTCTGCTTAAAGCATCTAAATTCCTACACATAATAATACAATGCACACAATAATAGATAGAGGATTGAAGCTACAAGTCTACTCATAAAGTCGCACTAGACTCTTTAAGTGTTGTCTAGGAGATTCGGGTCCGAACCCTCCAGGTGACATGAAAAAGAAAACAATTATTAGTAGGTGTGAGAAATAACATGACACATTGGAAACTTAGAAATAAAAGGCCTAGTAAATAAGCTTAGTGAATTACTCCTCCTTTAGCCAATTGGTTTTAGGATGGAATCTACTGGGCTTATGTGTTGGGCTTTAATGCGCGTGTGTACATGGATTGACACATCTCCCATCTATCGGCCCACCAGACTTTATCAATAGGGTTTCTCTCAAAACAGGGCCACGGAATATCCAGTTCAAACGTAGAGTCAGGTGATGTGAATAAAGATACTGCTATTGTGAGGGTTTCAACTTGTAACACGGGGCCAAGAAATATCCAGTAAGTGGTAACGTATTGCGAAACTGATCAACTGAAGCAGGCGAGAAGGTTAGAAAATAGAACGGTTTTTTCGCCTGGTACCCCAAAGTTGTACCTATTTCGTGTGGTACTCTTGAGCTTTGTTTTTTTTTTTCGCCAAATGCCCATCTCTTAATTTTTTAACAAATCCGATAAAAAAAACCACAGAAAAAACAAAAAAAATGAAAAGGTAGCATTATATACTGGTTTGAATCGTTTGATGCAAATTCATAGCAGCAAGATCTAGAGTTCACTAATAAATAGCTAGTTGCAAGTATCAGATTAGCAATTTCCATCAATATTAAATAATAAATCTATATGTTCAACTGGAATTGAACAATATTGCTTGTTCATCTTAGGGCAATTAAAGGACGAAAAGCACAAGATTCTAGATCATCCAACACAGAGTACTATAGGTCTGTAACCCTAATTGGTGTTTCCATTTTGAATCAACCGGTGTAGATGTGGAGATGGACGGCGAGGATGAGGATAGCGTAGATGGCGAAGAAGATGAGAGTGTGGATGAAGATGGCTTTGTCGTTGGTCTTCATGCCGCCGAACTCCATGGGCAGTCGAGGGCAGAAGGGATGATCGAAGAAGACGATTCGTATTTTGGGGTTTTTTTTTAACGAATATGTTAAAAAATTAACAGATGGACATTTGGCGAAAAAAAAATAAAACTCGAGGATACCACACGAAATAGGTAAAATTTTGGAATATCTCGTGAATTTCGCCTTACCTCAGGGATACCAGACGAAAAAACCGAAAATAGAATAGATAGAGGAAGGTAGGAATTCCCATTATGTTGGCGTTGGAACGCAGAAAGTGCAAAAAAGTTAGATTAGAAGTTAGAAGGGAACATACTCCGTATATATTTTGAGTGGGCAGCCACCACGCAGATTCTAAAGCCCACTTGCATGCCCACTAGCATGCCTAAATATATAGTTGTAGCCTCCCCAAGTCACAACCCTACTTCACCATAACTTCCAATCATAAAACACAAGAAATCGAAATCAAAATTTAATGAAGTAGTTACAAACCATGTTACTATTTAATTATTTATCGTCCAAAATGTCATTTTATTTTCCAACATAATATTTTTATTTATACAAATTAACATAGGTCGTTAATTAGATGCAGTTTTATTGGCTTGGATTACATACACGGTGGTATTTTTTTTTTAATATATAGGAAAGTTTGTGACCCATTTGAAAGGTGGTGAGAAATTTGTTCCATGCATGACTATAACAAAAACCTGCAAGATTTTCGTTCGAAAAAGCCCCACAAAGACCTATGCATTTGTACGTGATATACTATTAATTTACAATCTAATTCAAGGGGATGGTCCTTTTTGTGTGGATAAAACTGTTCATATGGTTGATTTTTTTTTTCATGTATTAATATAGACATGCCAATATATATTCTCATAAAACTAAATATTAGACAGAATGCAAAATAAATATTGTTGTCTAAAAAAGAATAAAATCATAGAAAAATTACCCTTATATTATAATATTAGTGAGATTTCAATTTCAAGAAACTAAAGTGTAAACTAAATATAAAAATGAGAGGTGAAGAGAAGAGATAAGGAGTGAACACAGTCTTGCATTTCTTCCTTCTTGTTGTGTATTTGTCCTTTAACATAAACCTCTATTTATAGGCTAAAGATATACGTTCTTACAAGACCACACTTAATAAAAAGAATAAATAGCTAGATAATTTAATATACTAAACTAGTGGTCAACCCCGTGCTATGCACGAGACATGTTATAATATATTAATATATAATATTTTGGGTTTTTTGTAAGATTATTAATAAATTAATAAAATTTTAATTTTATACTTATTTGCAACTTTATTCTGATGCTTCCATGTGGTCGCAAAACGTGCTTTTAATATATGAATCATTGACCTTTGACGAATATAAGCAACATTTTATTTAATACCAAATATTGTCAGTGGCGGAGCCAGAGAATTCCGAAAGAGGGGGTATAAAATGACAAAATCTATCTTATATTATATTAATATTAAATAAAAGTAGCTATAAATAAAATTAATATTCATCTCACGTGCATTCTCACTTCGAACTTTTTTTCTTTAACTACCAACATTGATCTCCATCAACCTTTTCAGATTCATTAGAAATAGTCGGAGACTCAACACTTAAAATCAACAATCTCTTACTCCATAACAAATTTGTCTATATTTCCACTCAGAATAATTCAATTTAACACAAGTTCAATTGAACACGCCAATCAAATAAAATTAAGTTTGATATATAAACAAATTCATTCAAGCAAATCTAGACCCGACCCATCACAATTTGAATTCATAAGATCAAAAATGAGTTGTTGTTTCAAAATTCAAATTGAGATGATTCGGGTGAATTTGGCTATTTAGGAGTCAAATCCTACTAATTTGAGGGGGAGAAACACGATTGTGAACTTGGATCGGAATACCCTAAACTCAGGGGTATCCACCAAAATTTCCCTAAAAAAACTAGGCCGATAAACCGCGCAGTCGATTTTTTTAGCAGCGCACTTCCTCCTGGGCGGCTCTACATGCCGCCCAAAATACCTTTCCTAAAACCCGGTTTGCACATGGACGGCACCTAATGCCGCCCATGCAAACCGTTTTTTTATGAACCCGATTTGGACCTGGGCGGCATTATGGGCCGCCCAGTTTTATTGGTTTTTGTAGAACCCGGTTTTATAATTTAATTTATTTATTTATTAAAAAAAACATATGGTTTTCTGGAAACCGGGTTAAACCTCGGCGGGACTGTAAGCCGCCGAGTGTAAACCCTAAATTGTGGGCGGCTCAACAGGCCGCCGAAAGTGGAATTTGAAATTAAAATGTGGGTGGCTTAGTAGGCCGCCCAGACCCTAAACCTCCAAAAAATTCGAAACGTCGCCGTTATAGAAGGCCGCCCAGGGTCGTCTTCTCCGGATGCGATTTCCAGCGTTCGAAATACACAAAAATGGAGCCGGGCCAATATTCAGTGGACGACCTATTTGCGATATTGGACGAGCAAGAGGCGTTGGAGGCGGCGGCGGGAGTGCTAGGCGGAGACGGCGGCGATTCGACGGCCGATTCAACGTTGGCGACAGCGGCGGCCAATCTCTGTGTGACGGGGGGAAGCAGCGACGATTCTGGGCCGCCTGCGGAGCCACCCACTATGGGGGAATCTGGGCTGCCTGCGGAGCCGCCCACTACGGTGGAATCTGGGCCGCCTGCGGAGCCGCCCAGGACCGAGGGCGAGGAGGGCGATATCGCGGCGGAGAATGCCTTCGACGTCGCGTGCGCGGTTGGTCAGGAGGCCATTTCAGACTTGGGTGAAATTCCAGTTCGCGAAAAGCGAAAATATGAACGGAGGGCAACTGAAAAGGTATGGTGTTTTTTAAATTTGTAATCGTTAAATCTAATTTATTTAATTAAATTGTTTCTGCACTTGTAGATTTATATACTTGGATTTTAGATTATTAAATCATTATCTTATAAAAAATAGTATAGGTAATATGCTCAATTATACTGTTAAAAATAGTATAGGTAATATGCTCAATTATACTGTTAAATAATATTTAATATATCATTGTAATGAAAATTGTAATATATTATTTTGTTTGTATGAAAATAATATTTGGACATATGTAAATAGGTTATAGTGGGTAAAATGAATATAGTTATATTTGTAAATTTGGTTTTTATTGTATTTAATCATTATAAAAAATAGTATAGGTAAATTGCGACAATTATACTGTAATATTAAATATGTTATTGTAATGAAAATTTTAATATATTAATTTTGTTTGTAAGAAAACAATTTTCTATATTTTTAATGCAAAAATAGGAAGTGTTGTGTAAGATCGCACGGTCCGATCGAGATAGTCGCCCTACTACTGCATCTGCTCGCAAGAGGAGGGTTGACGGTGTATCGCAGGACCATAGTGAGGCCGATAGTGAGGGTGCTAGTGAGGACGATGTTGGTCCCGTCCGATCAGATGAGGACGTGGTTATGGAGGACCCACCTCAGCAGTCACATCAGGAGGACCCACATCTTGAGGACTCGCCTCAGCAGCAGCTACACATGGAGGAGTCACATGAGCCATCTCAGCAGGCCCCGTCTCAGCCTGAGTCAGCCACACAGGCCCCATCTCCCACTGAGCCACATCAGGAGACTCCATCTCAGCAGGCCCCGTCTCAGCCTGAGCCAGCCACGCAGGACCCACCTCCTCCTGAGCCAGCTGAGCAGTTTCCTTCTTTGTTGAGGAACTTTGACACACACATTACAGAGCTGATATGGACGAAGGCATCGTTGGACCCACCCGAGGACGTTGTTAGGAATTTGAGGGTCCAGACACGCCCTTCGCAGTTTGCATTTTGGAGGGATCGTATTCCCAGAGGGGTCCCTGCGGAGGGGTCCTGGTTTTGGATTGCGCAGCAGACGGGGTTGACCGGTTTACTTGATTTCCAGTTCGGCCATGTTGATCACAACCTCATTTCAGCGTTCGTTGAGAGATGACATCCAGAGACGAACACCTTCCACTTTCCCTGGGGCGAGATAGGTCCTACGCTACATGACGTGCTGATGATTCTAGGGCTGCCGATCGAGGGATTTGAGGTGACGTCGCCATGGACCGGTCAGGATATCGAGCTGGCGGAGTGTGAGGCTTTGTTCGGCTATTTGTTTGGGATAGATTCGGACTACAGCTTTGATGAGGATGATGCTGACATGGTCTGCGACCTTAGGAAGGGTTGGGTCAAGCAATTCCAGCTTGGGAGGCATGTGATGAGGATGATTGAGGAGGGTGCCCACCCAAAGGATATATCAGCCGGTTTCTTATGGCACGCCATGTCGGCTAGCATCTTCGTTGACAAGTCAACGAACGAGCTGAAGACCACACTGCTACCTCTTTCTGTGGACTGGGAGCGTGTCCTTCATACTACTTGGGGTACCGGGGTTCTGGCTCTCCTTTATAGGAACCTCAGAGAGGGTTCTCGGGCCGGAGCTGCATAGTTCGCCGGCTACGCACGTCTTTTGGAGGTAGGCCTTTAATATAGTTAACTTATAATTTAGATTATTAATATACATTATTGAATTGTTTATAACTAGTGGTTGTCTTTCTCTGTATGCAGGTTTGGATTTGGACGTACTTTGTATACTTCCCGGGCAACCCTAACCTCAAGGAAGGTGCGGACGACGACATACGATGCACTGGACGATACTGCATTGGCCGGACACCTCTCCGGTCGCTCCGTGACCAGTCACGCTACAGACGAATTCTGGACGAGTATAGGCCAGAGGATGTACGTATTCTTTTTCAATTTTAATTTACAGTAAGAAAGCATAATGAATTAATTTATGGTCCATCGTGTTTTGTTAATTGCAGATACGGTGGATGCCGTACGAGGGTCTTGATTTTCGAGGTCGTCACAGGTCCTCCACTTATCGAGGGACTATTCGTTTTCTCGGTGTAGAGGAGGCCTACATGCCAGATCGGCTTACACGCCAGTTCGGTTATCGACAGATCAGGCCGATGGATATCATAGAGCCTCTGGTTGCAGTGCGTCCTCTTAATTTCAGGGGGACGAGACGATACCAGTTGCACTTTGACCCGCGTTGGCACAGGTGGGACCAGCGTGAGCATCATCTTTGCCCCCACATCTTGGCGAGTCCTCCTACGACGATGGCTTGGGATGTCCACGACGCGTACCTGGACTGGTATCTACAGGTGTCGCATCCTTACGTGAGTCCGCATGCGCCAGTCCAGCCTCGTATCAGTAGAGGACCACCTCCGGCTATCAACTTGCAAAGGGTATGTTTTTTTCCCATTTTATTCTTTTAAATTATTTTATGAAAGTCTATGTTTTTAAAATGTTTGTTTTCATTTGCAGCGTCATGCGATGAGCCAGGCCTATCTTCAGGAGCTTATGTCTGGAGGAGGTTGTTTAGGGTGTAGGGAGCACTTTCAGCATTTGCATGACATCCTTTTCAGTGACGTCATTCCTGTAGCTCCACCGCTTGTACGGGCTTCACAGATGTCTTCCCATGCATATAGTGCAGACGCTACTATATTTGAGAGAGCCGAATCATCTAGGATGGCGGAAGAGCGTGCAGCAGCTCAGCAGGCATCGTCTCAGCCGACCTCTTCTATTCCTCCAGTATGGGCATCGGGCATGGGTTCGGGTGTAGGTGTGTCCTTAGCTAGTGCTTCCACTCCACATCTAGATGACTCATCTGATAGTGAGACGGAGAGTTCGTAGTATGACTTTTGACTTTTGTGTTTGTACGTTTTTGGGGATTGAAATTCCAGTAAATTAAGTATGACTTTTGGCTTTATTGGTTTCGTATTTAGATATTTGTTCCGTCGTTTCTAATTTGTTCCGTCGTTTCTAGTTTTAGTTCTTTGTTTATTGGTTTGTTGGATTTTTGTGCGTTATTTCTAAAAAACGCATGTATATTCTTAAATTACATACACATACTAAAAACACGTACAAATTCTAAAAATACATATACATTCACCGATGGCTTAAATTACATACACATACTAAAAACACGTACAAATTCTAAAAACACATATACATTCACTGATGGCTTACACACTTAAAAAAAAATACATACACACTGGAACAAATGACATATACAACTCTTGCACTATACATATACATTCACTCAAGAGCCCAGGATGAACCTCCTAGGACCACGGCGTTCATGCTGATATGCTCCTTCTCCTAGCTGCATCACAGAAAAACTTGAAATCCTACAAATACTGAAATATGGAGATCCCATGTTTTTCTGTGTTGCAGCCAGGAAAAAAGAGTAGATCAGCATGTATGCCATGGCCCAAGGAGGTTCGTCCTAGGACTCTTGACTTGGTCAAGAGGGACACAAACAACCGCCTTTTCCACCTTCACTAGTGAGCTTAAACCGAACTGTCTTGTATTCATTGTAGATTCACGTCACGTTGTGGTCATTTTCAACAGTGCGTTAAGATGGATGTGATTGCCTTGTGGACATTATCCTCTTGACCGAGTCAAGAGTCCTAGGACGAACCTCCTTGGGCCATGTCGTTCATGCTGGTCTGCTCTTTTTTTCTTGTTGCATCACAGAAAAACTTAAAATCCTACAAATACCAAAATTTGAAGATCACATGTTTTTCTGTGCTGCAGCGAGGAAAAAAGAGCAGATCAGCATGCACGACATGGTCGAAGGAGGTTCGTCCTAGGACTCTTGACTCGGTCAAGAGGATAATGACCACAAGGCAATCACATCCATCTTAACGCACTGTTGGAAATGACCACAACATGACGTGAGTCTACAATGAATACAAGACAGTTCGGTTTAAGCTCACAAGTGAAGGTGGAAAAGGCGGTTGACTGTGTTCCTCCGGGACCGAAGTTCTGAAAATGCTAGACGACGAAACCCACGATATTGAATTCTTGTATCTGAAATAAAATATTATTTAATTAGATTCCAACGAATACTACAACCTAATAGCGTAAATAATCAATAAAATATATATATTTATTTTTTTTACCGCGATCAAACACATCCCTTCCTCTTGGATGTGGAAGCTTGCCTCTTTGGGTGAGACAAGCTTGGTAGAAAGGGGACCCCGTATGGCCTATTTATAGGCATCTTGGGCGGCACGCTGTACAGCCCATGGGCTGCACACTGTGCCGCCCATGGGCTATACAGCGTACCGCCCAGAGTTGTGGTGATGAAATGATATGGGCGGCTCAACACACCGCCCATGCTAATACAATATTTTTCTGTGTGCCGCCCAGTGAACCCTCATGGGCTGCTCTGTGGGCCGCCCACAACGGTCCTATTTTAGCCTATAAATACGGCCCCAAAACCCCTCGAAATACACACAATTTCCACTCCTCACAAACTTTTCTTCGGTTCTATTTAAGGTAATGGCGCCTTTGGTTCTCGAAGTTTACGAAAATGGGCGAATCACCTACAATCGAATGATACGCCAACGAAGTGGGATGGACATGTTTTTCCATGGCTACGAAGGTGGCGAGGTCCGCACGTTGCGGATGGGGGATCTCGAGCCTGGAGAGGGGGGTTGTCATTAGGTTTCTTGTACTTGGCGTTATTTTACCATCTCGAGCCTGGAGACGGGGTTCCCCCTGGTCGGATTTTTTACTTTCCAGCAGGCGTGGATCCTCCACGACTCTGTGAGGTGGTACACGAGGATCATATAGCTAAAATTATGGCTCTTTACAGACCTAGTGTTCCAGTTCCCATTTACACAGAGTCTGCACACCCGAGACGCCATATCCCCGGTCTTTTAGAAGATCCGGAATCTGTGGTGGACAACGACAGCTATGATGATGGCGGAGAGGCCGATTCAGACGAGGATTAGATAGCTTTTTTATGTTTCATGTTAAACTAGTGTACGCTTTAATGTTTTCGTGAACGTGTTTTTGTTAATGATTAGTAATATTGTTGTCTCGTATAGCATTTTCCCGATTTTTTTCAATTCTCAAAAACAAATGATTAAAAACACAATATACGATCAATCTCAATCAAACTTTCACACAAAAGGAAATACAATATCATATATAAAGTCGATTACAATCCAAAAAACCTAGGTAAGTATGTCAGGTCGCCCATGATATGCTCGCTCCTCTACATAATTCTTGAACCTATCCTTAAAGCGCTCATGACTATCCCATCCATCAACACTTGGATCCTTATAAATGCGCCACTGTCTTGGAGGCGGTGGAATGGGACAATGGTCATTAACAAGCCAAATCTGTACACGTAAATAATACAGTTACTAAAAAAATTATGAAAGAATAAGTAAATACGAGAGAGTAGGACTCCACGTACCGGTACGTAATGGTCTCTCCTGCCTACATGTGCTATCGCATAAACCTTTGTCGGAGGCTCGGCACCCGGGGGGGCCCACAATGGAAGACATGTGTGCGGTCCGAACCATGATAAGACAACAACAGCCACTTGGTGTTCCGTTGCAAACGCCAACCCAGTAATAGGCATTATACACCAGAAGTTTGCCGTGCACGGTGAAGGAATATAATTCAATTTCCTAACAAATTCTTCCAACGTCAACGCTTCCTCCGCAAGCATCGCTACGTAGTTCGCTCCATGTGCCTGGACGTGCTTCGAAAGCCCTAACCGGACATCAATGTACTCGTCTTCTTGGCGACACAGCAAAACGGCAAGAGAACGGAACCCACAATGACCATCACCTTTGACATTTTGAACTCCAGAAATATAGGCGAGCATGAAATGATCAATATTCTCGTGCCCCCAGTTGAAGCCGAGATACTTGACCGGCTTGTTTGAACCCGACTTGGACTTGGTTGAAGCAGATTTCGGCTTTGCAGGTTTAGTGGCACTCCCCTTTGCTGTTGAAACTCCACTGTGAGGTCGTCCGCTAGAAGGGCATCCTTTCGATCCCGGGGATCCAACGGACGATTTCACATTGGTCATCTCTTTCTCTACAAGCTCATCCTCCTCATCCACTCCCAGCTCCTCATCCTCCATCTTCATCTTCTGCTTCTCCTTCTTCATGTTTGTATCCACATGCTCGTCCCAACACATTTTCCTCTTCGTACCGGTCTTTCTCGCATTCATCCTAGGCCTCCCCTTCTTGGTCTCACCACGTGGCGGGTCTTGAATATCGCACGATGTAGGGTCCTTTGACTCATGCCACTTTTCCGCCATCTTCTTCAAATCAAATCCCTCAACTGTCCCATATAAGTACTCTTCAACGAATTCATCCACCGTGACATTGTCCGCTGTCAGTGAAACACCATCATCGACATCAAGATCCTTAGCATCCACCCCTTCCCATCGGATCTGCTTCCAGAAAATATCAACCTCTTCAGGCACTAACGGATAACCCATCTCCACGTAGACCTTAATTGTGTGTGGGCAAGGCAGCCCCAGTGTGGACCTCCACCAAAAATCAGCACATTTGTTCCCAATTTTCCCCTCCTTTGCTAACACAGCTTGGGCATACAACATCCTCAGGCATTTTTCAGAGCACTTTTCAAGGATGCGCTTGAAGAACAGCTTAACCCACTCAGGGCCTTTCACTATCTCCATGGGAAAGGCAGTGCAGTTCTTGGTCATCTCATATCGGATCTTCCGATGCTGATCAACAAACATATTGTCGATGTGCTGCACAAGTGTGTCAAACCCTCCGACGGATGTCTCAATCATGTCCTTAAGCATAGAGTGCTGACCCTCAACCCTGAAAATAATATATTCGTATACAATTAACTAAATAAATTTTATAACCCAATTTGATTGCAAATGTTTGTATGAAAGTTACCTGTTTGATGTTCTTGTGGCAAAATGGAGAACATCATCACACCATGCCGCAACCAGCTTCTTCTTATGCTCATTAAACCAAGTTTGCTCCACATATCGCACCAAGCCTTCACTCCATATCCCCTTAAAGTGAGCAAGCCGCTCTCTGTACTCCTCCTTTGTGTGAGACCTCATCACCCGACGAACACTTCCCGAGAATTTCTTCTCGTCAATCTTCATCGTCTTAGCATATGCCTTCACATTACGGTCTACATGGACCTGACACAAGTGATGACGAACCTTCGGAAACACCAGTTTGGCAGCCTTGATCAGTCCTAGCTCTCGATCAGACATAATGCATACGGGATTTTCTCCCCGTACAACCACTTCAATCGTCTCAGCGCCCATGCATAGTGGTTTGTCGTCTCCCTTTCCATGAACACAAGAGCAATGCAATATGTGTAGTTGGTGCAAGTAAACCCAACAATCTGGAACAGAGGCATACCGTACCTATAAATGCAACACATAAAAAAATTAAAACCCGCAGAAAATACCATTATCTACACATAATACAAAAAAGACTAAGGTTTACCTGTTGGTTTTGTAGGTCGAATCCATAATGACGACATTAGGAAACATGCACAACAAATGTCGAGCGTCTGGATGAGAAATAAACAAGCACGCCAAAACCTCCTTCCCATCTTCCCTCGTCTTAGTAGCAGTGTCCAACAAATAGCCTTTCTCGTTCAAAAATCCCAATGACCATTGTGTCACATTCAGATTGCCCAGGGATTTCAACCTCTCCTTAGTCCTAACAGTGTACACCTGATTCCTCGAACTCGTTGCACTCGAATATTCATTCCTAAGCTGTGTAGAAATAACCTTGGGTCTTGCACCCGCCGCAGTATCAATCATCACTTTCCTATGCTGCTCCTTTGTAAGTCGGGTAGCAAATGCATGGCCGGTCAAGGTGGTAGAAAGCATATGGTTATGGGATCCACTAACAACCGATAAGGTCCACCCAGGATCTCTAATAACATTTCCTTCCCTAAAAGTACCATGCAGCAAAAAGGGACAACCCTTCTTTTTTGACCTAGTTTTATTCACTCGTATCGGGTTGACCTTTATACCATCGACTAACACCTTCTTCTTGTCGGACCTAGTTAACCCGGATCTCTCACAGTGAACTATAATCTTTTTAGGATTTGATGATTTAGTAGTGATCACCATAAAAAGACTAAAACCTATCCTTTGCACCCAATCTCTCAATCCTTCCTTACTAGGAAATATCTCAGTAGTAGTAAAATGGGATGAGAAGTCGATAGCTATAAATCCATCATCACTAGAATCACCCTATTTATATACAAAAATTACCACATTAGAGACTAATTAATAATTAAATTTCTAAAAACTAATATCAACAAATTAAATATTATTTCAAAACAGTTTAACATTTCAAAGACTAAGTACATTTAAGATCTAATTATTTTATACAGTAAAAATTACAATATTATATACCTTGAAGTACTCGGGAGAAATTGGCGCCTGCAAATCACCCTCATCATCTACAGATGTGTTAGCGCTCGAAGAGGACTCCGACAATCCCCTCCAACCAGAACCGCTTGACGACGATATTTATTATGAAAATGAGTTTCTAGATTTGGATACAATACAATACCACCATCCCTAATTTATATAGCCGGCTACACCTGTACTGGGCGGCCCTACGTGCAGCCCACATCGACCGTTGGGAGTGAAACGTATACTCACTGGGCGGCACCACGTGCCGTCCATGAACCCTGGGCGGCAGGAAGTGCCGCCTATGAACCATGTCCCCCCAAAAAACCCGGTTCACTGACCCAGTTTCTTGGGCGGCATTTCGTGCCGCCCACAACCCCGGTTTCAATTAACCGGTTTTTAAAAACACATTTTTATTTATTTCAAAAAAAAATCCCTAAACTGAACCCATCATGGACGGCTCTATGAGCCACCCATGAAACTCGGGTTTTCTCGGCGGCATGTCGAGCCGTCCATAGAAAAATGCGCGGCTAAAAAAAAGCGATTGTGCGATTTTACGCCGAAAAACTAATAGAGAGGAAAAAAAATCATGGGACGAAAGGAGGCCACCGGACCCCCTGCCCCCAGTTCTGCCTCTGCCAAATGTGAATAGTTACGCAAAGATGATTTCATATTTTATAATTATAATCATTCTCTTTTTCATTATAAATCACAAAATAAAACAATATTTTTTAATATTTAAGAATTTACTTCTTATGTTTTTACTGTATTTCTGGCTCGTTTGTCAATTTTTTATATATTTTTAATAGATAATGACAAATGATAATCTAATGATAGTCTTACCTAATATTTTTATCATATGAATGTACATACTTATTAACAATTTCTTTTCAAATCAATAAATGATAACAATATATTTTATAAAATTAATATGAAGCTCTATAAAAAAAACAAGATTTATACTACTTATGAAAACTAATATTGACGGTATTTGTTTGGTGAAAGATGTATTCAGATGACTTTTTCGGATTTGTCCAAATGACTTCTGATTTAGGCATATACCTTGCAATGAACAATAAGTTTATAGAATGCAATTCATAATATGACTCTTTATATTAAAGTATTCATTGATAATTTGATAAAAATAATAATTTAGAACGTAAAGTTTAGCGAGGAAATATTATATTTAATTTACCTATATTAAATTTATGATGACCCTTTGAATCGATTGTGTAAAATGATGAATCTTCAAAATTGGTGAACATCTTGTGCTAGAAGTAGAACTATAGTAGTAAATATGAAAATGCATAGCCAAAGATTTCAAAGCCTATATTAAGTGTAAAACTCGCGATACAAAATACATGTATATATAAGATGGTATTGAAAAAAATGATGCTTAGGTTTCCAATTAATTATTATACAATTATATATTTAAGAATATAAATTTAATGATTTGGAGTTACAATATATAATTGATAATGGATGATATTAACTACGAAGTATCAATAAATTAGAAAGAGTTTGCAAAGCCTTATGAATAATTAATTATATTTATAAATCAAAGTATAAAATAATTTCAAATTAATTTACTACAACTTTATATCTAATATTGATTATATATACATGCATCTTCCTTTAGGACTTTGTTCAATGCATGTAAGGATAAATTATTTTGTTTTATTAAACTTAGCATATCGTTTTTTTTTTCTTTGTAGTTTATAGTCATAGTTATATATAAAAGGACGTTATATAATATTTATAATTTTAATAATTTGATTCAAATAATTTTTGTAAATGAAATATTTTTATGTGATATTTATTTCTAAATTATATAATAAATGATTGAATACAAATGGATGAACCATTTATTACTTAGACATAAATAGTAAGAATTTAATTTATGGGTTACTAAAACTTCAATTTTGTAAGCGTAATCTCATTCAATGTGAATGTGAACTATAGTTTGGTATTATGTAGGGACGTGAATTTCAATTGGTTTTTTTGTGAAAGTAAAATGGTCACAACTCATAACATAATTCAAAATGGTCGAATATAATCGGTAATAAAAATTAAGATTTGAACCACGGTCAATAAATAACGAATTTCAAGCACATCGACTAGTATAATTTTTTTATGCATATGATAAATTTAATTTAAAAAAAAACAAGTAATATCAAATTTTATTTGTATACGAAACATCTAAAAAATAACTACTAAAATACACATGATTTATAATATTCTATTCTTTCAAAGCACTAAGTATAAATATTATCATGGTTAGTGAGAGTAATACATGTAGGAAAAAATCCTTATGATGTTACGAATTGTTATTGCCATGATTTGAAACCAAGACCTATCATTTATTAAGAGGCAACTTTATCACTATGCCACACACACCCTTTTGTCTTTTTACCAATATAATAATAATGTTAAACAATATTAATTATGATCAATCAATGCAATAAATGTGGGCATGTAGTCAATTTAAAAAATATGTAATAATAGATAGATGAGTCAAACTAGTAACTTGAGAGGTTTTAAGCTTATCTGAACATCCAACATTAAAAGTATTTACAACACTCTCTTTTGGATGTGCACTTTGTAGAGAAGTTCAAAAATCTTATGAATAGTGAGTTTGAGATGAGTATGATTGGAAAACTGTCGTTTTTTCTTCGGATTACAAGTGATATGAAACAAGGAGGTTGAATGCCTTGTCTCACTAGCTTGAGCTCCGGATCGTGGCACAAGAGAGGGCTTGAACTTCTCCTTTGTGTCGACTGGCTTCTTAAGGCTCCTTGGAGGTGTATTGAAGGCGGAAGCAAGGGGAATGCCTTAGGGAGCCGAGAGGAAGCAAAGGCTAGCCGAGAGGAGACAAGGTAGCCAGCCGAGAGAGTGCTTGGCTGACCGAGAGATGCAATGGGCCAAGGGAACCTCTAGGAGAGGTTCCTTGGTTGGCTTCTTCCTTGAACGAAATCGAGAGCTTATTGGATTGAGAGATTTGTGTGAGATTGAGAGAAAGAAGGAGAGATTGAGTGGAAAGCTTAGGGTTGATAGATAAGTGGAGGCCTTAGGAAGGTATTTCTTAACCTAAGAGAAATATTCCACTTCTTAATTCTTCAACCAAATGAACAAGGCAACCAAGAGTTGGCTTAAATAGTTAGGGTTTCTAATGGACTAGGATCCCATGTACAAATGGGTCCACACGCCCAAAATAGAAAGACACAAACATAATTAATTGACTAAAAGGGAAAGGGATAAAAGCCTTGGCAAGGCTTGGATAGATGCCGCGCATCTACCTCTTGGCAGCGACGACACAATGAGAGTCATGGGGTTTGGCCACGACCAAGTGATGGCATTGTTGTTGATGGAGGTTGGAATTCATCACTCTCCCCTTCTTGAGGTAGAATTGTCCTTATTTCGATCGCACAATCCAGGGGCAAATGTGAGAAAAGGGCAGCCAATGTGAATGTGGTGTGGGGGCCGTAGGCCTCGGGGAACTGCACCATATAAGCATCATCGGTGAGCCACTTGATCACTTGGAAGGCGTCATGGCCGTATGGGCGAGGCTTGGAGCGGCGCCGGCCTGGAATCCATGCCAACGGTGGAAGCATGTTCGCCAATGTCCTAGGACAAGCATACTCAACAAGCAAGGGGAAGGTCAGTCAATGGTGCGGTGGGGCCCTACGGATGGCTCTAAGCAAGGCATTGGGGTGGAGGTGGCTATGAGTGTCAAGTATAAAGCTCTTCCCAAAATTCAGCCACAAAATCCTCCAAAAATGACCCATAAATTGAGTATCCCAAGCCAACACAATAGTACGAGGGATTCCATGGAAGTTTACCTCGGAGTCAAAGGTAAGGGTATCTAGCTCGGGTACATGGTGGGTAGTGCTACAAGGAATGCTATGAGCCATCCTAGGGAGGTGGTCGCCTAACACACAAATGGAATCCCTCCCCTTCTTAAGCGTGGGCAATCCGGATAGAAAGACCATGGTTAGGTCTTCCCAAGGAGGGGGGGGGGGTGGGAGATGGGAGAGATAAGGGTGTGTAAAGACCAGGAGGGTGGGGCCTAGGCAAAAGAGGGGCAAGTGTAGGCCCAAAGACATAATCCTCAAATGGTGCAATGGATTTTGTGTCCCCAAACTCGCTACGGCACTCATGGACATCTTAATCAACAATTTCCTAAAGGAGGCCCTAAGGACACAAAGCATACCCGCTCGGATAAGGAAACCATCATCCCAAAAAATAGCCTGCAAGGTCACCCAAAGTGGCACACGCCGGTATGAGAGGACTAAGGAGGGGCTTGTGGGTATGTGAAGATATAGCAATGGAAATCTCCAAAATGTGAGCATGACAAGGAGAGGGTAGCATATACCTCTTATACAAGATGTTGGCAACCTTGTCTCGATCCTTCTTGTGCGTGACATCAAAAGGAGAAGATTCCCCCAAAATTCACCCCACGGGTATGGCGCCGGCCAAGACGGGTGTGTATCTTCAAGAAGACAAGAGCCTCATGATGAGCGTGGATGGAGAGCTCCTTGGGCGGTGAAGTGATAAGGTGCCGACCTCCTAGGGCGTGGGGTCATGGTGAGGAACCGAGTGGCAACAAGGGTGCCGGCCAAGGCGGCAACAAGGCACCGTCCTCCTCTGGTGGCGCGACAGTAGGACGTCGGCCTCCTTGTATGCAGGGAAATGGATAGGCACCAAGAGGCAACATGGGCACCGACCAAGGCGGTAGCAAGGCTCAGTCCTCCTCCAGTGGTGCGGCCATGGGGCGCCGACCTCTTGGGGGGGTGGGGAAATGGAGCGGCACCAAGAGGCAACACGGGCGCCAACCAAGGCGGGAGCAAGGCACTGTCCTTCTCCGGTAGTGCAGCAATGGGCCGCCGGTCTCCTTGGGGGTGGGGCAATGGAGCGGCATCAAGAAGCAGCACGGGCGCCGGCCAAGGTGGCAACACGACACCGCCCGCCTTGGTGGTGAGGTAAGAGTGCGGCACCAAGGGGGAGGCAGAGGCCGTGCCGCTGGGTAGCACTCCAGGTGACGGGTGACTACCGGTGGCCGCGATGGGGGCCTTGGTGGCGTGTGCCTCCTCGGAGGCGGCGTCATGGCTGTGGCTCACCGCGGCCGCTTGGGCTGCGTTGGTGCGGGTCGCCTCGGCCATCCGGGCTGCAAAGGGGTGCTCAAGGGGCTCCTCCGTAAAGGAATCAATGGCAGCCAAGGAACGCTCAATGGCGGCAATCCGGGTGTCGGAGTGAGATGGTGGAAGCGTGAGGAGGTGCCAGTAAGGATATGCCCTTTGCCTCGGTCACGCGCCATGACCTTAAAGTGGTGGTCAGTCGGGCCGCGTGAGGAGGTGCCAGTAAGGATGGGCACGGGCGGTATGGCACCACAACCGGCGTGGGTGTCGAGAAGGCGGTGGAGAGGTTGGCCAAGCGGTGCTCAAGGGCGGCCAGTCGGGCATCGGAGGCTTCCTCTTTTCGGCGACGCTCGGCCTCAGCATTCTCTTTCTGCTAGTGGAACTCGGCCTCGGCAACCTCCTCCTTCTCTCGGCGGGACTCGGCTAGAGTGGCGTGGCACTCCTCAAGGACAACCTCCATGGTCTCGGCCTCATCACGACAGCTTGCGGTGGGAATGGGAGTCAGCCGGGACTGGGCCATGGGTGATGTGGGCGCAATGGGTGTGGTGCGGGGGCTGGCCAAGAGACGTTGGTCGTGTTAGGGGCGGTGAGCTTGGCCATTGGCGTGGAGGTTGGCGCGGGGACGCGACAGTCAATCCGGGTCACGACGGTCGAGCGGGCACCGGGGCTGGCCCCGGACGCGGTCATAACTCCAGGGGTACACATCCGCCCAAGCCTCATCTTCAAGGGCCTCTAGATACTCGCCATAGGGGCCTTCCTCTTTATAGCCTCCAAAAGACTCCATGTCAAACTCGGTGAAACTATGAGCATAACGGCGGCTGACCTCGTAGTCGGCTGCGGGCCTAGCGGTGGCGCGTGTATAAGGACCTCCATACAAGGGCATGGGATCACGGGCGTGGCTTCGTGGGCGCCGGCCCATCAGCGGCCGAGCGTGATAAGGCCAATGTGGCTCTTCCATGGGGATTCTCCTAGCACAAGCAATGAGACAAATCAAGTCAAAATTCCCAAGCAAACAAAGAAATCATGCTAAGAGAATATGAATACCTTTGGCCTAAGACAATCAAACCAATGCAATACAAGCAATAATGCAAAGCAAGTCAAAGTTCTATGCAACCAAGGCAATCACACCAATAGATAGAAAAAAGCTAAACCCAAGACAATCAAAGGTTCAAGCAATCAAACAATCACACCAAGAGAATGAAAGAAAGTGAAGCCGAGGACAAACCAACTAAGCAAAAGATGAAGGCTCAAATGAAAAGGGTATAGCCGAGAGGGGCATGTGACTTGTAAGACTTGATTAGGGCTTAGGCACTTCCAACCTTTCCAATTTGAAAGACAGGCTATTTAGGAAATCAAACCTTTAAAACTTAGAGTGAAAAGAGTGGGAAGGGAGGGAGTGGGCCGCCCTATGGGTCGTGGACGAGGAAGACAAATGAAGTGGCAATAGAAGAAAATGGAAGGGCTAACTTAGTGGCCCATGTTGCCAAATGAAGTGGGAGAGCCCACAAATTGATGTGGAATTGGTTGTGGCCCAACCGAAATAACACTTTGTTTCTTCTTCTTCTTCTTCTTTTTCTTTTTTTTTTGAATTGGGCCTTTGCCTTTTTCTTGGGCCTCTTGTTTTCCTTTGGCTTTTTCTCTTTGTGTTTGAGGCCTAATATAATGGGCCTTGATTTTGAATGGACGAGTGGGGCCACACAACTTTTGGAGCTAAGATGGGCGGCAACAAGGGGAAATTTGAAGAGGGACAATGCCACTTTTAGTGTGTGTGACAAAGCCTTGGAAAAGAGAAAGAGAATGGTGTTTGTTTGCCACTTTAGTCTACCCCTTTTGTGAAGCCCACAAGAGAAGCTTCCTAGCTCTCTACCCCAAGCAAGTCAACCCAAGAATCAAAGTTTGTCATTTACCAAAAAAGCCTAAGACAACCAAATGGGAAAAGAGAGAAAGCACTTTTGTCTCTTGCCAAGTATAGCTAAGTCACATGCAAGGTTTAAGAAATTCAAAAGGGAGATAGCAATGGAGCATGGGCACATCGCCGGCCATGGGGAAGAGGGTGGTGGTGAACGACGACAAGGTGGCAGGAGGCGGCGACGTGGTGACCGGCGGTGATGACAAGGCGATGGAAGACTTTTTCTTGTTTTTTTGAGGCGATTTTTGGAGGGGAGGTAAAATAAAGACTAATAAGCATAAAAACAGAAAAAAATGAGAAGAAAAAGCACTTAACTTTGGAACACCCCCAATTTATACCGGAGATATTACATGCCAGTGACCTCAGACTTTACCGTCCAAAGTCATCCCAGGCTTTTCCAGAACGATTAAGCTTAAAAACATAACATAATTACATATTAATTGAAAGATTAAACAACGGAAGACTTTAAATTACACAGCGGACGACTTTAAGGAGCCAACTTATAACATGGCTAAATTTCGAAGATACATTGAAGTAACACTTTAACAATCTTAAAACACTTAACAGCTTAAAACACTGACTTTTAAATCTTCGTCTGCAAGCTTCTTATCCTTCAATAGGTTACTTAAACTCCGGGAATCAACTCTTGATGTGCCGAAACGGACGGACGGCACCAACCATGACGATGCAGATAACAAAAATACAGCGGGTTAGTCTACTGAATAGACTAGCAAGGGTACAAAACAGAGTGGTTCGAGTGATCGTGACCGTTTACTATCATTGTCCCTTGAATAAAAACCGAAGGAACGATATATAACCCGACACTTTCACGGAATGATTTAACAATTAAGATATGCACTGAAGAGAAGACTCCAACTGAAATGAGCCTTATAGGAAATTATGACAACTGTTAGGGAACATTAAAGTTACACACACCAATGATTTAAAAGTTGACTGAGATGCTTCAGTTCACAACCAACCTCATCGCCTACAGCGAATCCAGATTGGAAAGAGAACGTACTATGATCAAAGTCGAGACGAGTTTTCCTAGCTGCACTATAATTTAGCTGCACTACTCGCCAAAGGTTTATTAATCATGTGCACTCGGGCACATATCTTATTTAATTACAAAACACACTTTACTGGAACACGTTAATGTTATTAAGAGCGGCACACAGCTTAAATCTCAGGGTGACAATCATGTCGACCCAAATTAACACAACACACAAACACACACACGCACGTGCACACACGAGGCTTAACATTATTTCGAGAACAACGGAGTTATTATTACACAGGGTGATCTTACGTTCACCCAGATTACACTGCCACAGTGCTTACACTTTAATTTACAGGATGACAGTTACGTCCACCCCAATTGCACTAGCTAAGTGCTTAATACACAGGACTGCAATTATGCTCATCCAATGGCGCTTGCAAGGCGCTTAAACACTTCAGATCCTTAAAGATGGATAAGAAGCATAGGTCATGACCCTTAAATGATTATTCAAAAATTAACCCGAGGAGTATTACGATTTAAAGAAACGACAAATCCTTATTTGGATTAGCGTTCCTATGAACATTAAGTTATAAAGAAACGACTAATCCTTACTTGGATTAGCGTTCCTACGAACATTAAGTTATAAAGAAACGACTAATCCTTACTTGGATTAGCGTTCCTACGAACACTCGTGTTAACTAAACAGTCTAACACAACAATTAATCACATTAAAGCCATCCACGCAATCAACTTAAACACAGAGATAATAGAAACAGTTAATCCTTACTTGGATTAGTTTTCCTATTAACCCGCATGCTATTCTAGCATTAAGATTAATTTCACCGTAATACCATCATGGTAATTATCACATATAATAGCGTTGTTCTAACAGATATACAACCTATTATAACATTACTTTAATCACGCTTATTTATGAAATTAGTTCCCAAGAAAAATAACAGTTCACTCCAATTTAATTAACAATTAAATAATTGATAATTAATGAAACATGGAATGATTAAGCAAGAGCGAACCGCCACTTGCCTTAATCCGCAGATCTGGAACAAAGCAGAGACAACGGGATTTCGGGCTCGACACAGGTATAGCTCCGACAGCACAACGACCTTCGAGTCGACCCATAAGGAAACCCTAAGTTAGATCCGACATAAACTAGTACGAATCCAAGCCAACAAAGGGGCTTCTGGCCACTGGCGGCGGGCGCCGCCACGAACACGGCGGTCGCCGTGAAGAACGGCGGCCAACAGAACGGCGAGAAAACTCACCAAAACACACACGAGGGTCACTCCTTTGGCCTGGCTTTGGGTTCAGACCTCCACTAAGCTTCCAAAGGGACCTCTAGGCTACTGGAAAACACACCAAATGACACCCCAACGATTGCTCCAAAGAACTCCGGCGAGGGCAAGCTTTTCCGGCGAGACAAAGTTTGAGAGAGTTTGGCTGTGGAATCCCTCAAATCCGACCTCCAAACCCCTCCAAACCCCTCCTTAAATAGCCAAAACCCTGGGAGACACAATGATGGCCTAAATGGAGGCGTGGTAGGGCTAGTTCGGCGTCGTCAGACGTTCGCCGACGACCTTCGGGCAAGGACCTCCGGACAACAACGACGGTGGGCGCCGTCATAACTGCGGCGGGCGCCGCCATAGACCTGGCGTCCCCAGCTAGGAGAAGACCAGCCAGCCACCTCGAGCCTTGAGACGGCGGGCGCCGTCATTAATGCGGCGGGCGCTGCCCTTGGGCCTTGCGACGGCGGGCGCCGCCAATCTCACGGCGGGTGCCGCCCCTTGGCTCGGCCGCTTCCTTTGCTTCTCGGACGAAAATAACGTTAACCCGGGATAAAATTTATCGTACGCGAATGAGTAATTAATATCCCAAGCACGTCGGCTGTATATTATTTCACTGAGAAAAATATTACAGATACAGAGCACATTACAGAATGCCTCCAACCTTCTGAATTAAATCCGACGTACAAAACGGGTGTTCGGGGAAATTCCAAAAATTCCCAAAATAACCTTATAAAAATACGGGGTATCACAAACTTGTCCTTTGAGCTCTGATACCAATTGATATTGTAACACCCCCAAAATACCCTTTGAAAATATTACCGTCAGTGACCTCAGATTACACATCTGGGGTCACCCAAGGCTTAACCAATTTATAACAACCTGTATAATAACATTAGCTTTATTAAATAACATACAACTGCCCAAATAATATTTTATTTCAAATGTTGAAATTACAATTCGATAACAAAATCGAGTACCAATATTCATTACAACGGAAGTCTTGAAATAAAAATGACTCAACGGGTCTTGACCTTGCGATCTTACGCCTAGGATCTCAACCTTGGAAAGAAACACCCAAAACGCCAACTGCCCTCACGTCGAGTCCTTGCCTTTACTGATGCAGAAACTTATCTGATGTGCCGTATGAGACGGATGACACCAGCCAACCATGCAAGGGAAAATAACCGATTGGTTAGTCTAATGAAAGACTATGCAAGGGTAGAAATAAAAAGGTTCTAGTGATTGTAACCGTTTACTATCATTGTCCCTCGAATAATAACCAAAGGAACGATACATAACCCGGAACTTTCACGGAATGATTAGAATTAGATATGCACTGAAAAGAAGACTCCAAAGGATCGAGTCTTATGGGAAAATATGACAAATGTTTGAGAACTTATAGTTTTCACACAAGCGTTTAAAAACGACTTGATCATTTAGGTCAACGACCAACCTCACCGTGCAATGCGAATCCAGATTGGAAAGAAGACTAAATCTAACCGAAGTCCGAGCGGTTTCCACGTTGTACTCCTCGCTTGAGGGTATATTAATTATGTGCATAACCGTACTTATCTTATTTAATTCCAAAACATATATTCACGTTAAAGCTTTTAGTACAATCTCGAGTGACTACGAGAATAACAGAGGGTATCATTACGCCTAACCCAATGGCACTAGCAAGGTGCTTAAACACTTCTTATCCTTAACGGGTGGATAAGAAGCAATGGTCATGACCGTTAAAAGTATTAGAGAATTATTCCGACTAATACCAAGTTATAAAGAAACGACTAATCCTCATAAGGCATTAGCGTTCTTACGAATACTCGTGCTAATCTAGCATTTAAGTTACATTTAAATCCACACCAAAATTCATTACAGTAATAACAGGTATAATAGCGTTGTTCTAGCAATATATACAATCTATTATAATATCATATTTTAATCACATCATTTTATTAAATCTGTTCCCAAACGAAAAAACACTTCACCCCATTTTAATTAACAATCAAGTAATTGATAATTAAAGGAAATATGGAATGATAAGCAAGAGTGAACCGCCACTTGCCTTAATTAGACGAACGAAGATTTGCGGGTCAGGAATACTGGACACGAGCTCAACAGCCTACTGGGAATCCTGTCAAAGCCCACCGACGTTCCAAGGTCCATTCCGATGATGCACGCGAAACGAGGCACAAATATCTAAATTAGATTTGGTAGAACAACCTAAACAAAAACGGGAGAAACGGACTAAGTCGCGGCCACGACGGGTATGGCCGCGATCATGGATTTGCTGGGCAAGGTTGCGGTTGCGGTATATACACCCACGGTCGCGGTTTCCTGGGCAGGCCACAGTCGCGGTGTTCATAGCCGCGGTCGTGGTCCTCCCTCCCGACGCGATGCTAAAATCGATTTGAGGCTCACCGACGACGAAGACGACGATGCTAGGCTCTCCTCCTTGCAGCGCCACCACTCCAAGCTCCCAAGGCACTACGGCGACCACCAAAAACTCCGGTGAGACACTCCGACGAACTCACGAACTCCGGCGAACTTGAAAATGAGAGAAAGAGAGCAAAATCGAGTTGTAGATGTGGATGTGGATGCCAAACTCTGAGGCTGAAGACCCCTAATTATAGGGTGAAGAGAAGCCAACGCCGAGCAACCCAAACGCTCGAGATCCCTCACCGGCGGCAGTTACGAAAATGCGGAAATCTGAATCGGCGTTCCCGGATAAGAACGACAAAGAAGACGAACCACAGAGACCCACAATCGCAGTTTCAAAACCGCGATCGCGGTTTGCCCACAAGCAAAACCACGGTCGCGGTTTTTCCCGCACTCGTGCCTCTGGCTTCTTGGCCGCGGTTTCCTCTCGCGGTCTTGGCTAGGTCTTATTTTTAGCATTTCTAAAAATAGTCTAAGACCCCATACACCTTAAACGTATATTATTACGTTCAAAAGTTCTCACTGAGATTACAGAAGATTACATAAATTGCCCATCATGTCTTTCTTACAAAACGACAGTTCGAGACTTTTAGGGGTTATTACAATACTACCCCCTTAAAAAAAGTTTCGACCCCGAAACTTGGCTGATAACAGCTCGGAGGAGCGACCTTATAATAAGTTACCCAACCTTATAAGTTTAACCATGCCTAACCCATTTAACACTTTGTAAATTGGTTCAAGCAATTCTAAGTTAAATTTATAAGTTGGTTCAAATTACAGTTAACGTAAGGTTAACCATAGTTTAGACCCTTCACAACTTAAGGGAATTTTAGAACTTGCTTTCACTAAACATATATTTTACCATAATACCCCTATGGTAACATGAGGATTATTACATTACTACCCCCTTAAAAATAGTTTCGACCTCGAAACTAACATCGCTAAAGTAAAGGGACCGGTTTCACCATTAATCTCACTACCTGAACTTAATATCCTTAATCATTTCATCCTTGTACTTGCTCCTAGGAAAATTATATGTTTCCTCAACCATGCCACTAACTCGCATATCTTAACTCCATGTGCGACACTTGTAATAACTCGTGACTACATTCACAAGGTCATAATTATCTTAGGATAATAGTCTCCAAAATCCTCGCAATAGACTTGCTATACCTTAAGCATGAGAACACACATTCCTCCTTCAACTTTTCACTTTATAATCAAATTCAAAGTTCGTAAATTATCTCCCTATAATCCAATATCAGATCTCAATAGTCCTCGAGACATTACATTCTCTAATTCCTTTAAAGGTACACCCCACAATGATGAACGACGCCTCGCCATCAAAATCAACCACTTACGTCCTAATCCTTCAATGGGTATATACGAGTAACATTTGTTACCTTATTCCTTAAACGCACATAAGACAAATTTCCATGCTACATCCTTTAGTTTATCGATATCCTTCGAATAACTAGTCCTTATTCCATAACTCATTAATTCAAGTGAGCTTTCTCCCAATACAATCGTTTCACAACTTAATTTTTCCAAAAAGTGCTATATCATCGGCCTTGTAGCCGTCACACTATCTTAAGATCCACATATCGGACCTTGTAACTCTTCAGATATCATAACTCCATATTCCTTGAAGGTACAACTTACAATTTAAAATATTTGGCCCAATTAAACTTGGCCCTAATGCCCAATTCTAACTTAAACCTTTAGTGTCCTCAAAACAAGATCGTGATAAATCAATTAGCACAATTGTGATCGCCCACTTTATTTCCCCAAACGTGACATCAAATCGCCTTAATAGACATAGATCACTTTTCATCCAATCCTGTAGACAAAATTCCATCCACTTAAGTTATCACGTACTCTAAATCCTTATAAATTAGAACAACCTTTACCAACTGAGTTGTTATTCACCCATAAATCCTTAAACACTTAATCGTACTCATACGGTTTATTATCCCAAATCAAGCGACCTTTTGCTTTATCGGAACTCAATATTCATCCAAGACGTGATCGTCCTAATACTCCTCATATCCTTATATCGTTTCCCTTAAGAAAACCTCATAACGAAACCTCAGATAAATCATCCAAGATAATACTTATGACTTCACACCCTTAGCCTTTTCGAAGCTTAAACTACTGGGCCCACAATGAGTACACTCACTTACAAACTCCATAACCTTAATCCTTGGGTTCTAAAGTTTTATTCAAGATCGTAATAGAGTACGGTCTTGTCAGAGAAGACGAATTCCTTATGAACTATCTCTCTTATACATTTATTCTCTTCTCAACAATCTATCCACATAAATGCATACAGAATGACCTCACAACTAAGCATTCTGGACTTCATATGGTTCACTCTCATGTACTTTTACCAGAACAAATGTTCAGGGTACACATATGAGAAATAATTCTTAATCCCATAGAGCATTAACCACACACATTTGTTTCCTTCGAATTAAGGAATTTTGGTAAAACTCAACTTACATGATCACACTCGTCAGCTCAACTGAGGGAGCAATTATTGTCATACCGATGTGACATTACTCCAAGAATAACGCGAGATTCCTAAGAATGGATCTAGGAATTAAGTAATAGAGTCGACCCTAGTGTTAACCACGTAGGAGACGAACACCTAGGCTCCATACGTTACTCCTCCTTTATGAGTCATGATAGCCCTTATCCACACGTGACATATACTCTTTTGGCACTCACGGAGTCTCATATGAGCGAACAATTTGCAATAGTAACGAATTTAGTAATTTCTGAAACAAGGAAAAACTTCTTTATTATTCGAAACATTACATTAAAACAACTGACAGAAAGTCCAACAGACAGATTACTAAACTATGGAGACTATCGACACAAGTCATCGCTCCATATTCTTAAAAAGGCTCAACAAAAATACAACTACTCGTCCAAGGTTTCATTCTCATTGGAGTGACGAATCACAAAGAGTCGTTGCCCCTGACCCGAAGACTCCATAGACGTTTTGCCTTTATTACGAGCAATAGATTGCTCAGGAGCGGATACCTCTAGCTTTGGGTTCCGCCCATTGCCAATATTTGAGGCCTGGTAAGATTGTGTTGGTCCCTGACCCTTTTGCCTACAGTATCCTTTCATGTGGCCTTCCTTCCCACAATTGTAACATACCCTCTTCTCCTTTTGGCAGTTAAAACTCTTATGCCCAGCCTCACCACAGTTGTGGCATTGGATCACTCCGCTACTCCAACCTGAGCCTCTGGCGGAGTCAGACTGAGTCGTCTTGGTCTTAGCACGACCAAACTTCTCAAACTTGGTGGGCGATGCCGGTCGCTTGAATGTACCAACCTGGCGATCATGTTGCCCACCCCTTCCTTTAATTTGCTTCTTCTCTACCGGAGGTAACTCTTCCTCAGAGTCATCAGTTAACCCCTTCTATTTTTGGATCACTTGATCCTTCAGCAGGCACTGATGGCTCCCCGGACTTGCCCATATCGCCTTTCTGAGGCTCGGAACTCCGCCATCTTCGCCCCTAAAGATCCTCATTACCGGGCTGATCTAAAATCCAGAAAAACTCTACCCACTCCTCGTGGAAGGGATCCACCGGCTCCTTCTCATCCTCTGGACCCGCCATTGAGTCCTCATCTTCATCAGAGACCTCGGGGGTAGAGGTTTGCTTGGATTGCACTTCTCTTTCTTCCCCGCTCTCAGACTCGGACTCTTCGGTCAACGGGGTGAACTTACGCACCGATCCGCCGACCACTGAAACTTCTACAGAATCAGGCTCAGACTTAATTGTCGGAGTGGTCTCAGATTCATCTTGGGTCTTAAGTTGGGCTCTAGGGAATACCATTGTCTGTGAAGAGACAAGGAGAGATTTAGAACTTTCTTGTTTATAGAAATTCTATCTTCCATAACAAGCAGGAATGATAGGACTACGTACGTTGGAAGAAGTTTGAAAACATCTTTTCCACAAAACCGTTAAGGTAAACTGAAACTCGTTTGTTAAATCTGAAAATCTTTTCCACAAAACTTGTTAAAAACAAACCGAGACTCGTTGGTTAATTCTTTTTCTACTAAATTATTGTGATTTAAAATCTACTTCAAAAACGTTTTATCTTTAAACCTTACTTAGGGCTATAGTAAAGAAATCTCATACACGAAGTTTTTGTTTTATAAAACCCCAAATAAACGCAAAATGGTTTAAAAGTTTAGAGTTTTAAAACTTTTAGCTCTGATACCAAATCAATAACACCCCCAAAATACCCTTTGGAAATATTACCGCCAGTGACCTCAGATTACACATCTGGGGTCACCCAAGGCTTAACCAATTTATAATAAACTGTATAATAACATAAGCTTTATTAAATAACATACAACTGCCCAAATAATATTTTATTTCAAATGTTGAAATTACAATTCGATAACAAAATAGAGTACCAATATTCATTACAGCGGAAGTCTTGAAATATAAATGACTCAATGGGTCTTGACCTTGCGATCTTACGCCTAGGATCTCAACCTTGGAAAGAAACACACAAAACGCCAACTGCCCTCACGTCGAGTCCTTGCCTTTACTGATGCAGAAACTTATCTGATGTGCCGTATGAGACGGATGACACCAGCCAACCATGCAAGGGAAAATAACCGGTTGGTTAGTCTAATGAAAGACTATGCAAGGGTAGAAATAAAAAGGTTCTAGTGATTGTAACCGTTTACTATCATTGTCCCTCGAATAATAACCGAAGGAACGATATATAACCCGAAACTTTCACGGAATGATTAGAATTAGATATGCACTGAAAAGAAGACTCCAAAGGATTGAGTCTTATGGGAAAATATGACAAATGTTTGGGAACGTTATAGTTTTCACACAAGCGTTTAAAAACGACTTGATCATTTAGGTCAACGACCAACCTCACCGCGCAATGCGAATCCAGATTGGAAAGAAGACTTACTCTAACCGAAGTCCAGGCGGTTTACACGTTGTACTCCTCGCCCGAGGGTATATTAATTATGTGCATAACCGCACTTATCTTATTTAATTCCAAAACGTATATTCACGTTAAAGCTTTTAGTACAATCTCATGTGACTACGAGAATAACACAGGGTGATATTACGCCCAACCCAATGGCACTAGCAAGGTGCTTAAACACCTCTTATCCTTAACGAGTGGATAAGAAGCAATGGTCATGACCTTTAAAAGTATTAGAGAATTATTCCGACTAATACCAAGTTATAAAGAAACGACTAATCCTCATAAGGCATTAGCGTTCCTACGAATACTCGTGCTAATCTAGCATTTAAGTTACATTTAAATCCACACCAAAATTCATTACAGTAATCACAGGTATAATAGCGTTGTTCTAGCAATATATACAATCTATTATAATATTATATTTTAATCACATCATTTTATTAAATCTGTTCCCAAGCGAAAACAACGCTTCACCCCATTTTAATTAACAATCAAGTAATTGATAATTAAAGGAAATATGG
Organism: Rheum nobile; assembly: GCA_027886185.1. NCBI lineage: Eukaryota > Viridiplantae > Streptophyta > Magnoliopsida > Caryophyllales > Polygonaceae > Rheum > Rheum nobile. The sequence goes on from WOAB01000171.1 coordinate 784,560, forward strand.
AATGATAAGCAAGAGCGAACCGCCACTTGCCTTAATTAGACGAATGAAGATTTACGGGTCGGGAATACTGGACACGAGCTCAACAGCCTATTTGGAATCCCGTCGAAGTCCACCGACGTTCCAAGGTCCATTCCGACGACGCACGCGAAATGAGGCACAAATATCTAAATTAGATATGGCAGAACAACCTAAACAAAAACGGGGGAAACGGACTAAGCCGCGGCCATGACGGGTATGACCACAATCGTGGATTTGCTGGGCAAGGCCGCAGTCGCGGTATATATACCCGCAGTCGCGGTTTCCTGGGCAGGGCCGCGGTCGCGGTGTTCATAGCCGCGGTCGCGGTCCTCCCGACGCGACGCGACGCTAAAATCGATTCGAGGCTCACTGACGACGAAGACGACGATGCTAGCCTCTCCTCCTTGCAACGCCACCACTCCAAGCTCCCAAGGCACTACGACGACCACCAAAAACTCCGACGAGACACTCCAACGAACTCACGAACTCCGACGAACTTGAAAACGAGAGAAAGAGAGCGAGATTGAGCTGTAGATGTGGATGCCAAACTCTGAGGCTGAAGACCCCTATTTATAGGGTGAGGAGAAGCCAACGCCGAGCAACCCAAATGCTCGAGATCCCTCACCGGCGATAGTTACAAAAATGCGGAAATCCGAATCGGCGTTCCCGGATAAGAACGACGAAGAAGACAAACCACAGAGACCCGTGATCGCGGTTTCAAAACCACGCCCGCGGTTTCAAAACCACGCCCGCGGTTTCCCCGCGCTCGCGCCTCTGGCTTCTTGGCCGCGGTTTCCTCTCGCGGTCTTGGCTAGGTCTTATTTTTAGCATTTCTAAAAATAGTCTAAGACCCCATACACCTTAAACATATATTATTACGTTCAAAAGTTCTCACTGAGATTACATAAGATTACATAAATTGCCCATCATGTCTTTCTTACAAAACGACAGTTTGGGACTTTTAGGGGTTATTACAGATATGAAACAAGGAGGTTGAATGCTTTGTCTCACTAGTTTGAGCTCCGGATTGTGGCACAAGAGAGGGCTTAAACTTCTCCTTGGTGTCGGCTGGCTTATTAAGGCTCCTTGGAGGTGTATTGAAGACAGAAGCAAGAGGAATGCTTTGGGGAGCCGAGAGGAAGCAAAGGCTAGCCAAGAGGAGACAAGGTAGCCGACCGAGAGAGTGCTTGGCTGGCCGAGAGATGCAATGGGCCAAGGGAACCTCTAGGAGAGGTTCCTTGGTTGGCTACTTCCTTGAACGAAATCGAGAGCTTGTTGGATTGAGAGATTTGTGTGAGATTGAGAGAAAGAAGGAGAGATTGAGTGGAAAGCTTGGGGTTGATAGATAAATGGAGGCCTTAGGAAGGTATTCCTCAACCTAAGGAAAATATTCCACTTATTAATTCTTCAACCAAATGAACAAGGCAGCCAAGAGTTGGCTTAAATAGTTAGGGTTTCTAATGGACTAGGATCCCATGTGCAAATGGGTCCACACGCCCAAAATAGAAAGACACAAACATAATTAATTAACTAAAAGGGAAAGGGGTAAAAGCCTGGCAAGGCTTGGACAAATGTTGTGCGTCTATAGGGCTCTTGGCAGCGATGGCGTGGTGAGAGTCATAGGGCTTGGCCACGGCCAAGTGATGGCATTGTTGTTGATGGAGGTTGGCATCCATCAACAAGTCTCACAAACAAAGGAAGGAACGAAGATCCATCAACAAAAGTACATCAAGGAGTTGTTAAAGAAATATGGTATGGATTTCGAAAACCCATTGTGATTCTTATTTCTCCTAACAGTCGTTTAGATGCAGACTTGAATGGAACATCAGTTGACCCAACCATGTATAGAGGAGTGATAGGTTCCCTCCTCTATCTCACGGCAAGCAAGCCGAATATTCTTTTTAGTGTTTGTCTCTGTGCTAGATTCCAAGCCAATCCTAAAGACTCTCACTTGAAGGAAGTAAAGCGAATCTTTCGATACCTCAAAGGAATGGACCATCTATGTCTATGGTATCCCAAGAACCGTGAGTTAAACCTTGTTGGATTCACTGACGCTGACTTTGCTGGGCACGTAATTGATCGCAAAAGCACTTCAGGAACAACACAGTTCCTTAGTCCTTGTCTTGTCTCATGGGATTCCAAGAAGCAAAACTCTGTGGTCCTTTCCACTGCAGAAGTTGAGTATGTTGCCGCCATAAAGTTTTTGTGCTTAGGTATTGTAGTTAAAGCAATAACTGGAGGACTTTTGTATGTCTCTTGGCATTGTTCCTATCATGTGTGATAATACTAGTGCTATTAAGTGGCTGATATTTTCACCAAGGCAATAGATAAAGGCCTATTCGAGCACCTTCGGCTGATCCTTGGGATGATCTCTCTCAATTGAGGAATTCCATGTCCATTATTCCCTCAATGCTTGGCTAAATTGATCACATGCTTCATGACGTATCTTACTTAAGTGCTTTCCTTGATTTTGTTATTTCATGATTTTTGCTTATGTTAGGGTTACTTAGTCTTAAGGGTCTTACAACTTTGTCTTTTGATTTGTGTTGAATTGCTTGATTTCATGCTAACATCTTATTTGAGACCCAAAACGATCGATTTGATGGATTGATCTCCCTCAAGTGATTTCGTGTCACATGGATCGGTGCAAAGCCAAGTCTCGTTATTTGGCTTATCCTGGATTGGTGAATATGTTGTTGCTTCGTGATGAGATGTACTGTGAAGAGAATAAAGTGTCTCTGGGAAGTGAATTGGATTCCTCCGTTATGGAGAAGATGAAGTTCAATGGTGGTACGAAGGGAACAAGCATTGTTACTACAAAGAAAGCTGTTGGCGAAAGAACGTCAAGGGGTAGCTCAGTGCATCATCAGATCCTTGCTGAGCTCAAACAATTGATCATCACGATGAAGCTCCTTTTGGATAATTTTTTAAGCAAGGATGATGAAGCTGAAGAAGACCCTGAGACTTGAGTTCCCTGTTACTATCTAGCATGTCTTTCCCTCTGTTCTTCGATTTTCTTTGTTTTTATGTCTTTTGCGTAGTTTTCCCTTATCTTTTGACTTTTCTTGTTTCGTTCCTTAGCTTTCTAATGCTTTCCTGTTTAATGAATGAATTGATTTATCATGACTTGCGAATTAGTTTATACTTTATGCTTGTTTTGTGATCTTTTGATGATGCCAAAAGGGAAATTGTATAAAATGTGAGATGAACTCAATGAAGAGTTGATAATAGAAGCTAGTGCTAAGGAGAATTTTGACCCAACTTGAAGGTAAATCTTTCTATGTACTTTCTGAGGGGGGACTTGGTCAATACTTTGATCATTGAATTTGCTTGACTATATGTGATTGACTTCTTACTTGATTGTTTTAGACATGCACATTTTGAAGGAGTTTGTCATCACCAAAAAGAGGGAAATTGTTGGAACGGTGATGTTTCCTCTAGTTTTGATGATGATAAACTCAAATACACTTGATGTTCCCTCTTGTTGGCAAAACCGCTGAACTTTGCACCTAGATTCCTGAATATCATCAAAGTACACATGAATATCAAGAACAAAAATGTGAATATTGATATTTAAGGATATAACAAAGAAAAAGAACTCTAATCCCTAAACCAAAGAAAAAGAACTCTACGTGTTCTATGTATACTTGAACATCATTACATATCAAAAAAGCCTTAAACCAATAAATCCTAAATGCTAACCCAATAAACCCTAAGCCCTAAACCATAATCCCTAAACCAATAAACCCTAAACACTAAACCAATAAACCCTAAACCAATAAACCAATAAATCCTAAACCCCAAACCAATAAACCCTAAACCTTAAACCAATAAACCCTAAACACTAAACCAATAAACCTTAAATCCTAATATATACATTGCACATATTCTGCATATCAATGTTGAGGATGAATGTAACGATTAAGAAGACGATGATGATGATATAGGGGGAAACCAATATATACACTGCACATATTCTGCATATCAATGTATGGAAAATGCATAAGTGTATATCACATTCATGGCCAAGGAAATAATCCAAAATTACAAAGTGCATATCATACAAGTATATTCTGCATATCAATGTATGGGAAATGCACATCACATCCACACAAATGAATATCACATTCACGGCCAAGGAAATAATCCATAATTACAAATTGCATATCATACAAGTATATTATGCATATCAATGTATGGAAAATGCATATCCTATCCACACAAATGAATATCATATTCACGGCCAAGGAAATAATCCATAATTACAAATTGCATATCATACAAGTATATCTGAATATCATACATAGACATTGAACATATATATTGAACAGTGAATGTAACGATTAAGAAGACGAGCACTTTGGTTAATAGGGAGAAATACCAGAGAACGAAATAGGGCACAAGGACGGTGAAATCAGTCGGCGGTAATGGAGGACGCCAATAATCCACAAGTGAATAAATTACACAAGCAAAATCGAATGAAAACCCTAAATTAGAACTCCAAATTGAAGAACACGTATGAAAATTTGAACCGAAATTGAAGACGATGGAGAAATTTGAAGGTTGCGGACAAGGAATATCAGTGGGGCAGTTATTTTAGGGTTACCTTTAGAGCCAGTCGACGATGGAGAGTTGACGGTGTCGTTCGACAATCGACGATGGAGAGTAGCGCGACTAAAAGTGACAATGGAGAACACGACGGCGAAAAACCACCCTGGCTCAGTCGACAATGGAGAGTTGTGCGAGAGAAGAGACAACGGTTTTTCGAGAGAGAACGGCGGTTGACGAACGGTTTTTCGAGAGAGAACAACGGTTGACGAACGGTTTTTCGAGAGAGAACGGCGGCCAAAATCAATGCTTGAACGGATGCTTCAATGGAGGTGGAAGAATTTTCGAGAGAGCATTGAGGGAGACGATGAACGGTTTTTGGAAGGAGAAAGGGAGAGATGATGAAAATGGGAAAGTGAATCGGTGAGGTGGAGAGAGAGGGAGTAAATTGGGGAAAATAAATCCCATAAAATTAGGTAATCTAGTGTGTGCCTTCTATTTAAATTATTTTGTACCTCCCTCCATTAAATCTTATCCGTCAATCTCATCAACATCCAACGCACTAGAATCATTCACCTGTTTCACTCTAATAGGCTGTTTTACTAGAGCATAAATCTATATATGTCATCAACCCTTTGATGCTAATGGATTTCGTTTAGACAAATTGGAATATTCGCCAAAGAGGTCATATAGAATACCATCCTGGTAATGATGAAGTTAATTTACCCTCATGAAAAGGATATTATTTTGAGTTTAATGATGTCCTAAGTGGCTGAGAGTGAAAAATATTATTCATGAAGTGACGAGTATCATCCCTAGAAGATGGTGTATGTATGAGACAATTTGTGTCCTTGTGACAAGTTTATTCTCATAAATTATGAATATCGTCTTGTAATGATGAAAAGTCATTCCTTGAAGTGAATGAAAGATAAAAACTACATTTTCTAATAGAGACGAAAATCATGCTTGAAATGCATGAATTAAAATGTAAAGTGGTATGTATCTACCTCTCTCTCGAAGTAGACATGTATACAAAATTGTAACAAATATAAATCCCTGAAGTGATTATAAATAATGTGGTATAGATTATATTACATCGTTGAAGTAGATGTTATACTATATGTATCATGTTTGGAAATAGATGATATAACATATTTGAGAATATCACTCTACATAGTAAAGGATAAAAAGAAAAGAAAGTTCTAATTTATATGATATTAATTTACATTTAGTATATATTATTTTTTCTGTATGAATTACAAGCTCATATATCAAACTAATTGCTAATTTGATATATTCCATGTTGATGCGTATTACTATTTATTGTGTTTTATTACATTATTAATCTTAAAAATATAACTTGTTTATGGATGCTTAATATATGAAACTTCAGGAAAAAGATCACGTGAGGATAGGGTATTAGGGTAGGAATAAGGATGCTTCTCAGCCGTTCGTTCTTTTCCATCACAATCTAATCACAGCCGTTCATGATTTTTTCTTTTTCCTTCTAATTTTCACTGTTCCCTGCCTTCCTTCTCTTCGCTCGCTCCAAAAAACCAGATTCCTTCTCTTCGCTCGCTCCAAAAAACCAGATTCCAGGTTGCTTGCTGTTTCGTTTTTACTTGTAATCCATCCTTCTTTGTGGTAATGCATCCTTCTTCGTGATAAAACTAATTTGTTCGCTCGTTTCATCGCTCGATCGTTTCCGTCTTGCCGCCGGTGTGCCTTATATTTTTCTTGCTGTTTTCGTTTTAGTCTCGTCGTTCTTAGTTGACATGGTTACTCCTTCTACTGATTCAGGTACAGATTTGTAATTTGTTGTTGATTTATTTGTTTTTTAGGTATTTAGGTATTTAGGCATTTATGTATGTGTGTTTCAGCAGAATTTCTCTGTTTATTGGGATTTAGGTATGTGCTTGGTTGAATTTGTCAGTTTTGAATTTTAGGTATTGCAAATAAGATCTGTGTATTGCATTTTTAGGTATGTGCTTGGTGCATGCACCTTTATCCTTGTTGATTGTGTGAATATTGCATAGAAATAACTACCTCATGCACCTTACTTTATTTGTTTATGCACCTATATTCATTGGGTCATGCACTTTCTTTGAGTCAACAGTCCCCCTTATAAGCTCATGCACTTATTCCATTGGTTTATGCAGCTCATGCACTTTGTTTCCATCAGTCATGCACCTTTATTCACTCTTTCATGCACCTTTATGTATAAGGCCATGCACTTATTAGCTTATACTCTATTATTAATTCCACTCTTTCTTTCGTCATGAGATGAGCATAAAATGAAGCATAATGTTATATCTGTTTCCCCAAGCATTACCGCTGAATATATTATTCCGGAGTGCAATGATTCATTGAAGCCGTATCTTGGGCCGCTTTTCCCGACTCTTAACGACGCTATTGCCTTTTACGAAGCTTATGCAGCGGCATGTGGTTTTACTGTTCGTGTTTGTTCTACCAAGAAAAACAATGATGTACCGCCGACTGTTATTTGGAAGCACCTTTGTTGTAACAGAGAAGGATACAAAGTTGTCTCTCCATATTCCGAGTTCAACCAGGCTGTCCCGACAGATGGAGATGTTGTGAAAAGGAGGAGAATATCTAATAGATGTGGTTGTGAAGCTAAGTGTTGGCTCAAGTACGAAGGTAATGATGGTTACCGTGTTACAAAATTGGAGTATGGTCATACACATGCTATGTTGGAGCTGTCTCATATGGTTTTCTCAAAAGGGAACAGGCAAGTGACTCCATTTCATCAAGAAATTATGATGAACTGTATTAAATCCAACATTGGTGTCACTAAGAGTTACAAAGTGTACAAGAATCTAGTGGGTTCATATTCTAACGTAGGCGCCACTGTTGTTGACTTCAAGAACTTTATGAGGGGTTTGAACTCATACATGGAAGGCAGTGATGCTCAAATGGTCATCAATGACTTTTTGAAGAAGAAAGAATGCTGCAATGCATATTATTTTGATTATGATGTACACAAGGAGGGCCAGCTATGCCGTTTGTTTTGGTGTGATCCTATCAATCGGAAGAGTTTCTCTTATTTCGGTGATGTAGTGTCGGCTGATGCTACATACCAGTTGATTAGGTAATTTTATTTTCATTCATTTTACTTGTGTAATCTGATTTATGTATGATCAAATGATTTCCCCATGTGCCCTGAGTAACTCATGCACCTACAATGAATAACTCATGCACCTATGCTCATCAGCTCATGCATTTATAATGGGTAACTCATGCACCTATGCTCATCAACTCATGCACCTATACCTGGTGACTCATGCACCTTTACTGAATCATTCATACACTAACATGCTCAAACTCTTGCACCCCATATTGCAGATATAATATGGTGTTCATACCATTTACTGGAGTGGACAATCATAAGAGGTCTATTACATTTGCTACTGCTTTGCTTTTGCATGAAGACATTGACTCTTATGTGTGGTTATTTGAGAATTTCAAGAAGGCGATGGGCCATGAACCTCATGTCATTATAACTGATCAAGCTGTATATGTCAAGGCTGCTGTTGAACGAGTGTTTACTCATTCTGTCCACCGTTTGTGCATGTGGCATATAATGATGAAGGTTGCTAACAAGGTTAAGTTCCCTCCAAATACAAATCCTTCTATCATTGATTCGTTTCAAAAGAAGTTCAAGAAGATTGTTTGGAGTGACGAACTCACTCCAATTGAGTTTGAAAATGAGTGGTTCTCGGTTCTTGAAGAATTTGGTTTCCAAGGGCATGAGTGGCTAGGAGTAATGTTTGAGCTACGGCGTTATTGGATCCCTGCATTTTTTCATGATGTGAGAATGTCGTCCTTATTGAGGACGACATCAAGGTCCGAGAGTCAAAACAATTTTTTTGGAAATTTCATAGGGTCTCAATCAAGCCTAGTGGTGTTCATGATGCAGTATAGCAGTGCAATTGAATCACAGCGGCATAATCAGAAAAAGTGTGATATGGATTCCGCTACCTGCACTCCACGGATGACGACGCCCTACCAGTTTGAAAAGAACCTAGCAGCTATTTACACTATCAATGCATTTTATGATGTCCAGGAGGCGTTTGTTAGTGGCACGTATCATTGCAGCCTTGATGAACTGAAAAAAAGATGCCGATATCCATCACTTTAGGGTTGAAGACGAATTTGGCAGAATCTGTGCTGTTCAGAAAGTTGTTGCAAGCAATAAGTATCACTGTTCTTGCAATAATTTCCTCACTATGGGCTTTCCCTGCCGACATATTTTCTTTGCTTTGAAGAATACTCATGCAACTGTCTTACCTCCTACCCTCATCAACATTCGTTGGACAAAGCAAGCGATTCTACAACCAATTTTTGAAGTGGATGGTGCAGTGTATGATGCGAGTGTTCAAATCAATGAAAAGAAGAGGCTGCTGGCTGAAGTGATGACAGAAATGTACGCTTGTGTCGACATTGTTGGTGACGATATGGACAAATTGAAAGAGTTTTTAATTATTTTAAAGGAACAAAAGGCTGCACTCACAACGTCACAAGTAGTTGATCCTTCTGCCTCAACATCAGCTAGCAACTATAAGTTTGAGAAATTTGTAAGCCCGTTACCGGATCAAGTGAATGTCCATCCTCCGGAAATGGCAAATAACAAGTTCAGGAATATGCGCATTAGAAGCGGTCAAGAGGTTGGAATCGAAAATTCCAAAAAGAAGACAAGATTATGTACTCTTTGTAAAAGGTCGGGACACAACATCACGACTTGTGCTCAATATGTTAATTAGGTCTTTCAAATTTTATATGTATTCAGATAGTAGGAAATGCACTTATGCATAATTACTCATGCACCAAAATACAGTGACTCATGCACTGTTATTTCTCTTTTCTGTTAATTAGGTATTCAGATATTAAGAAATGCACTTATGTATACTCACTCATGCACCAAAATACAGTGACTCATGCACTTTTATTTCTCTTTTCTGTAAATTAGGTATTCAGATATTGTCGTCAATATTAAGAAACACTTATGTATACTCACTCATGCACCAAAATGCAGTGACTCATGCACTTTTACATATCAACTGGTGCACCAACAAACAATGACTCTTGAACTGTCGGAGATAATAACTCGTGCACTTTTAAATATTAACTCATGCACTTTGTTGCAACGCTTGAATGAGCATTGATCTTTCAATGAGAAACATTCATAAACTGTTCAAATGCCTACTGTCCGATGGATTACCTGATACTTACAAATACACCTACTGTTTCTTGAAAACATCTGCTATATTACCTAAATTCGTAGAACCATTACCTAAACTGTTCACTAGATTAGCCAACATTACATTCAAACATTCTTTTTCGCACGCCCACGACCACGCACAGCTGCTACATTTCCAGCTTTCTTCTCTTGAATAATTTCTTCAACTCTGGCCTTCCTTTCATTAAATTCGCTGGTTAGGAGGGCGTAGCAATACTTGATCCTAAGCTTTGCCAACTGGCGTTTGTCTCTCGTATTCAGTTTAGGATTCCAGCTTGAGAGTCCATTGCCCATATATGTCTCCATATGTCTTAGTAGAAAGACCCTACAGTCAACTTTGTTTTTAGCATCCCTCCATTTCATTTGCAGCCTTTCACATGGGACATTTGCAATGTCTTCAATTGCTTTAGCTTTGGCTTCCATATCATTATTCATTAAGAAACTGACAATCAAATGTCTCTGCACAAATAAAACGGTTAAATTCTATTAACATTTCTGTATATCAAAAGCTGTAATTGTTATAAAATCATTATACTGAATGTCTACTCACCAGAATAGATGGTACTTTTCCATACTTGTTATCGTCCCCACTTGATGAATTGTCTATGATATGGAAACTTGGGTTCTTGACATTTATTGACATCAAATAGTAATGCCCGTGGCTAATAACTGGGAAAAAGAACTGTACAAGTAAAAGAAAAACAGATTGTAAGTTATCTAATATCAATATTGACTTACTCATGCACATTAATGCAGTTATCATGCACATATATCCACCCCCTCATGCACTCACAACTATTCCTTCAAATTAACTCACTGATTCACCCAGAAAGAATAGTTCATGCACTGTACAAACAATATTTCATGCACGTGCAAGCATTGGTTCATGCACTTTTGAGCACTGCCTCATGCACCAATATACAAAACACTGTCTCATGCACCAACATACAATCACACAATCACTCATGAACATTGACCTACTAACTCATGCACCAATAATAAAAAGTCTCATGCACCACCATACAAAACACTGTCTCATGGACCAACATAATATCACACAATCACTCATGAACTTTAACATACTAACTCATGCACCAATAATAAAAACCTCGTGCAGTGTGATGAACATACTAATGCACCAGTAAAAGCTGAGTTTAAGATAATTACCACATCAACATTTTTAATTGTGTAGTTTTTGTTCTTAAAACCCTTGTCACCATTAAATGTTTCTAGCATTGTATCTGTGAATAGGCTAGATTTCTCCTCCATGCTGTATGATGTGTCATCACAAGCAAAAGTCTGCGAACACAAAAAATGGAAATTGATAAATTAGAGCACAAATTAACATAATATTGTTGCAAAGCTGTGTCTTACCATAGTCAATGACGGTAGAAAGAATCTCAACGGTGACATACGACCCCTATATGTTTCATTTTCATTTAACATGACTGTAAATGCATCAATGCACAAACTGTCTACTAGAGCATTTACAGCCAATGAAATCAAGTCCTTTTTCTTGAGAGTGGTATCTACCATTTGGAAAACCTTTTCACTGCAACACAAAAAAAAAATCAATTTGTAAACTAGCTACATGTTATTAAATGTTATAAACAAATTCATATGATTAAATATGTACTTACTCTTCCCCTCCTTCTTCAACAGTTATCCAATTATAAATGATCTTCTCATCGGTTGTTGTTCTTTCACAAATATTTACCTCTCTGTCCTTAAATGGTGAAATTGTATTTTCAGAAGGAAAAATGTTCCTTTTCTCTGCTGGTGTAGCATCAGATATACCTTTTGGCTCAGAACTGCACACAAATTTCACCTGACAAACCCCACATTCACAAGTTTTTTAATTAGGAAATTGTTTGAAATGGATAACACTTAGTTAGACAATGTATAATTCAGAGATAAACATGTTGTTTTATATACCTTTTTTGGTTGCTTATCTACATTATCATCCTGCACTTTTTCCTTGGTGATGTTCTCCTACAACACATACACACAGAATTTAGTTATTCACAGATGCACCAAAAAACATTCATTCATGCACTGACAGTTATTAACAAATATTCATTAACAAGCATTCATTGATGCACCAATAATTATTCATTCATGCACTAATAATCATTAACTCATACAATATCTTCCATGCTTGTACTCTTTTGCTCTTGAGTTACAATCCCTTCTTTGCCAGCAACTTCCTTATTGCTCCCTTGATGTCCTTGTCCTGCTTGATCCACCTCTTGTTGTTGTACACTCTCTTCCACCTCCTTGTCCTTGTTCTTTTTGTCAGCAATTTGCTTGTCCTTCTTCTCCTTGTCCTCTTTGTCATCAACTTCTTTGTTAAGTTCCTCTACAACAACAGCCTCCAATTGTCCTTCTAATTCCACCTTCAAAAAACAGTATTTTTTGTTAATTATATAACATATTTACTCATGCACTTAGTGGGCTCTAATATTGCCTCATGCACACAGATACATTCATGCATATAGTTCCAAATTTACTTATGCACCAACGTTCTTTAGCTTATGCACCTATAAACACTTACTCATGCACCAATCAGCTTCCAGTCATGCACCAATCAGCTTCCAGTCATGCACCTATATAAATAGGCTCATGCATCTAAACCACCCTCAATAGTAATTTTAAAGTAGATTTTACCTGTATTGGTGACAGACCCAAGTCAAAACTAGGGATTTCTGGACCCATCTGCAATAATTAAGAAAAAGCATCAGTATCATACACTAAATGTTAATGTCATTCATGGAGAATCATGTACAAAATATTTTTGTAGAGTCACTTACCCTCCTATTTTCTGCCTGCTTATCTTTGTCCTTGTCCTTGTCCTTACCCTCATTACCCTTATCAACAATATCCTCCACATCCACTCCTCTACAAACGTCCTTCTCAACGTCTTCCCCAGCTACAGCCTTGTCAGAAATGACAACTTCTTCATCAATATCCATGTTGTCAACTTCCTCATATTGCACACCATTATCATCATGCTCTTTTGTGATTGTATGGATGAGATCTGAAAACCCGGGAATAAACATGTTCCCGCTGTGTTCTTTTTGTTCAGTAAGTGTTTTCTCAACCTCCTCCATACATTTCACAGCTATATCCCAGAACTCAGTGTCTTGTGTTGGTTGCTCCTAAGACACCTCATCATGAATCGTTGAGGTAAGCTTGACATTGATAATTTTTTCGGCCTGGTTGTTGACAGTCTGCAAGACACTATTTTTCTTCAGCTGTGCCGGGATTTGCTTTTTTTTCATCAAAACAGCTCGAACACTACGAGCCATGCCTTCAATCTCTTTTAGGTATTCCTCCATAAAAAATTTCACCTGCTCATCCGTTTGAACGACATTTGCTTGTTCAGTTGGAACATCAAGCTCTGCCTCTTCTGGCTCATTAACCTCCCTGGTCGCGCTTGCCTCTGCAGGTTCTTTGAAGGTTGGTCTACTGAGGAGAAATCCATTCCCGAACCCACCATGCAGTATTTCCTCATCCTCCCTATCTTTTAACATTTTGGTGGTCCAGTTCTTGATAATGGGGAATTTTCTGTGGACATTTAGACCTTTCCACTTCAACCTGTCCACATAAATCATCTGGAAAACATAATTCAAAAAGAAATTAGTCATAGAATTCTTGTATAGCCGACACATATATTACTAGATAATGATTGACTCATGCACTCAGCGGCCCTTACCAATGCACTCATATTCTCTGACTCATGCACACATATATATTCATGCATCTAGAAACAAATTTACTTATGCACTCATTAAATTATGCACATATAAACACTTACTCATGCACCAATACATTTTCAGTCATGCACCTGTACAAGTAGGCTCATGCATCTACACAATGCTAACTCTAGCACCTACATACACAGAGCAAGGCACATAGACATGTAGTTACTCATGCACCATCACAAACTAAATCATGCTCCTAGATGCACACAGATATATTATATGATGCACACAGTCATATAACATTATGCACCTATAAACACTGGCTCATGCACCTACACATAATTACTCATGCACTATATACTTTTAACCCTTGCACCTACACACATAATTACTCATGCACTATGACACAACAAGTGATGCACCAACACTATTTCCAGTCATGCATCTACACACATTAACTCATGCAGTTATGAAAACACCAAAATGGGAATGTTTACCTGCAGTAGAAGCAAGCTGCCATTAAAAGTCTTTTGTTTCTTATTTGCCCATGCAACAGAGCAATTGATGAGGGCCTTGTAGAGGAATGAGCTCCAGTTAAAGTTCCTTATTTGATCTACATTCTCCAGCAATTGAAGAATCTTCAGATTTATTTTCCCACTCGAATAAGACTCAACAATCGTGTTGACAAACAACAGAATGAAATATCTTTTGAACCAAATCCCTCCATCATATGTTTTCATCTTCTTCAAGATGTCGGTTGCAGTCAAATTTCTGATTTCCTTTCCCTCAAAATCAACCTTCAACTGCTGCAGAACCTCCTCATTGGTGAGTGCCTTAGGCAACTCAATCTCAACGTCTCCCTTGGGAATGCCAAGATAATCATAGGCATCAGTATCTGTGATGGGTATCTTCCTCCCATCACTGAGTTTTATTGTAGAGTTTAGAGGGTGAAACCTACTGCAGACATAATGCCCTAGCCTCATAGGCATGTCCTTTATGTCCCAGTGTACAATACTCTCAAAGCCAATTTCCATCAGAGCATTTCTCTGATTGGCTGTGAAATCAGTCTGGGAAAGCACGTAGGATGAAATGACAGAGGGGGATGTTCTACAAACTAGCATGGGGTAGTCCTTCCTCAGTTCTTTAATACCCGTTTTGTTGCCCAACTTTGGGATCTTGGACTCTACAACAAACACACTGTCCACACTCTCTTTATCCCTTCTCACCTTTTTCTGTGTTTTTTTTGTATTGTTCTGCTCACCCTCCTCCAATCTGGCCTTGCCCTTTGTGTCTACAGTAGCCTTTTTACGAGCAGACTCCCTCTCTTCTGCTGCTTTCCTTTCCATCTTCAGCAGTATCTCAGCAATGGGTATATCGTCATTATCGTCTGATCTTGGTCCAAGACCCTTGGCCTCTTTGATGTCTGAGGGCGCTTTGCCATGCTCTTTTTTCTCTTCCCTGCATTCAAAACTCAAAATGCATTAGATATTGACTAACAAATCCATGGCGATGAAAATTTTAAGAGATATAACGAGCATTAGCTTACCAAACATAGGAGTGGGAGGGGGTGCATCTCCATGAACTGTGGCTGGGTGCACAGTTGGTTGGTCTTCAATGTCTGTTAATTCACAGTGCACAAGAATATGTTCATGCACACATTTTTAAACACACAAGCACAACCAGTTATTCATGCACCTTTTGCAAACATACTTATGCATGAGTGATTTTTCATTGGTGTATAAGTATGTTTGAAATGTTGCAGATATAAGTGCTTGTGCTTGTGACTATATTGTTAAAGTGCATGAGTGGTTGTTCATTAGTGCACAAACATACTGATGCACCAAGAAGTAATTTACTCATGCTATATCAGATAGTGAGTCATGAACTAACATACCAACTCATGCACCAACAAGAAATTACAAAGAAATAACTCATGCACCAATAAGAAATAACTCATGCAGTTTAGTTATTTTTTACTCATGCATTTGTATTTCTAGCTGACTCATGCATTTATATTTCTATTTGACTTACCAGTGTCTATATATTTTTGTGATCTTGTTACTCTTTTTGTTATTGATGGTGATGGCGAAGTTGTGTTTGTAGTAACTGGATCTAGTTGTTTTATTTTAGCCTAAGACCTGGATTTGTTTTGAGTTTTGCTTGGTGATTGTGTTTGAGTAATGATTAATGTACCATATCTTAACTCCTTGACTATGTCGGGTGGATTTTTGTCATCACAATGCTTGCCTTTTCCTACATATTATACATATATATATATATCATTCATAATAGACAGTACTATTCACAAAACCACATGTTAGACTCATGCATCTACACACTCTTAACTCAAGCACCTGCATAGAAAGAGGAAGGCACATACACATATAGTTACTCATACACCATCACAAACTAAGTCATGCACCTAGAAACAAATTTACTCATGCATTCATATTCTATAACTCATGCACACAGATATATTCATGCATCTTCATTAGCTGATGCACATACAAATAACAAGTCATGCACCTATAAACATTGTCTCATGCACCTACACATAATTACTCATGCACTTTCCACATAACAAGGCATGCACCTATAAAACACTGTCTCATGCACCTTCACATAATTACTCATGCACATATAAACACTGCATAGAAAGAGGAAGGCACATACACATATAGTTACTTATACACCATCACAAACTAAGTCATGCATATAGAAACACTTACTCATGCACTCATATTGTCTGACTCATGCACACAGATATATTCATGCATCTTCATTAGCTGATGCACCTATAAACACTTACTCATGCACCAATTCGTTTTCAGTCATGCACCTATATAAATAGGCTCATGAAGTCTTGCATATACACACATAGGTACTCAAACACCATCACACACTAAGTCATGCACCTAGAAACACTTACTCATGCACTAACACTCTTCAGTGATGCATCTACACACACATGTTAGAGCAAAAGCAGCGAGTGACATATATAGAAGATATTTTTACTGATCTATTATGCACAAACTTATATTCAGTCTAATATATAGAAGATATTTCAAATCAGAGCATGTATCTAGTGAGAAATATCTACATCGACCTTTTGCGATTATGTATTTAGTGAGAAATATACTTTGTGTTCCACTTGCTATCTTCGACCTCATTTTGTTCTTCTTTTGTTGTTGAATCTTCGTATTTCTGAGTTCTAGTTTGTTGCGACGATTCTTCTTCTCTTCTGTTGATTCGGTGAAAATAGCCTTTTCTAGGGTTTATGTTTCGAATCGCTAGAAATCACTCGGGAAATGCTTGATTGTGCAGCGGATGGTCGACTTGTGAAAGTGAGAGAGAGAACCGAGAAGAGAGCGAGAGCAAGAGAGCAAGAGAGCGAAGAAGAACGAGAGAGAGAACGGTTTGATTTCAGGGAACGAAGGAGACAATCGAAAAGCGGGAGTGAACAGTGTTTTAGGAGCCCGCTAACTTTCAATCGAAAAGCGAGAGTGAACACGCGCGGGCCGGCCCACTTAGCTTCTTAGTTTCTGGCCCTTGGATGGACTCCATCCTACGGATGGAGTCCATCCTTATTCCTTCTCTAAGAGGCCTTCCTCACTGGAATTTCACCCGAAACTTCATGGATTTAATCCCTCAAAGTGGATGAAACTTACACATATATAAATAAATATAATCTTCACTAGTAGGTGATAAAAGCCTAAGAGTTTTTTATTGTTTAACTCTTGTCACCTGATATTTAATGATTGAGCTCTTGTCACCCGAAGTTGACAATGAAAAGAATTATTTTAAAAATCTAACCCCCGAAACAGTCGTTACAAGTTATATGCATAATATCCGACAAAGTGGAATTATATATAATTTATCACTTCTTGAAATGAGTAATAACAACAATATCATCTCTAGAAGCAGGTGAATACTATCAGTGAAAAATATAATATTTTTTAGTAGACTATGAATTACATATGAGTATATCAACCCATATAATAGATTATAAAAGTTATTAAAAGAACTATATATATATGCTTATCCAGTTGTCTGACAATTGAGATTTTATGAAAATTCCATCCCTGAAGAAAATGATAAATAATTTATTAATTGTCATCTGAAGTGCACAAAATAATACTTACTATGATTATTGTTTATGTACATTTTCTTTTATATGTAATTTATATATAATATTATGTTCTTATTTATTTATTTATTTATTTGTGATGATTTTTTATATTTTAATTCGAAAACTCTAAGTGTTTCCAAAAGAAACAACTTGTTATGAGAATTTAATGCTCACTTAAATTGGCTAGTAAAAATATAGGAGAAACATGCAACACTTCAAATTTCAAGTAGAATTGTGTTATGTTATGATTTTAATTAATTAACATCAACTACATGATAGCCTAAAAAACTCAATTTTTGACAATTAGAGATCATTATATACTCTGAAAGAGTTAGAGAATCTCATACAAAATCATGTACTCTAGTAATAGTACAAGAAAAAAGGGTTTATGTCATATTCTTTTGAATATAACCACCAAGTACTAGGGGTGGAAAAAGTATCGAAATCGAATAACCGTTCTGAAAAACTGATATATTTCTTAGTTAACTGTATCGATATTTTTTAAAAATATGGTACGGTTAACCGACTGAAAGAAAACACAATTATTTGGTACGGTTAAGTTGTGATATTTTTAGTTTGGTTAACCATTAGCCGCACATATAAATAATATGTTTTTATAAGAAGAATAATTAAATTTAGTGATTATATACACATTTCAATGATTCTCTTAGTGTTTGGTTCATGTTTCGAATTTTCTTAGTATCCCCTCTTTCTAGTTTCTATTATTTTATGTGGTTATTCTTCTATGCTTTGAATAATATCTCTTTGTCTTTAATTAAATTAATAGTGATTTAGATTGTATAAAATGACCAATAAATGAACTTTATGATAATATCAATCTAATCTTGTGGTATTGTATAGTGACTTGTGATATATAGATGAATGTATTTGTCATATTCCTACAAGTATAGTGGAATAATTTATTATAAGTTTATTGAACCAAAAGGGTCTTAGGCTATCATCATATTACTTATGAAAACTAATAGGTTAAAACTACTTTCATGCTTTAAAAACCATATCGACTTTGTGAAGGATAATTTTCTTCTAATCAAAGTTGATTCACCTACCAAATTTACATTGTAGGTTAAATATTTAATTTTATAATTAATAGTTTATGTTTAGATCAATTTAAAAGAAAGAAGAGTAATAAAATTGGAGTAGTATGCATATTTACATAAAATAGGAGTTCAGAATCAATAAACTAGAATATATTTTTGCTAAAAAAGCATGTATTTTGTCAATTTTGAAATCTTGGTTAACCAATTAACTGTACAATGCTGAAATATTGGTTAACTGAAGCCCGGTTAACCAGACTTTATGGTATGATTATGCAATTGAAAATTAAGTATTTGAAATAACGGTTAACCGGAGTCCGATTAACTAAAACATCGTTAACCGCCCACGCATATCCCTACCGAGTACAACCTAATAGTTGAAAACCATATATTAACATCCTTTAGCATGATTGAAGCATGCCTCTTCCAGTAAAGGGTGTGAAAGGGGTTACGATTAAGCGCACAACCGTATTCATGGTTATGGTTTATAGCTAGAACCTAATTGTGTATGGTTTAATTCTACTGTCCTGAAGACATTAATATAGTTGGTCACGAGTCTAGTACCAATTGTATGACACCACGTCCTATGAATATATGTGTGAAGACTAATCTTTTCTAAATTGTGAAGTTTTGAATGCACATATTTTGAGGCATCATTTTTTTTCTACAAATCAATATCATGATTGATTTAATTTTGAGTTGATGATCTTCAAATCATGAATGGATCACACATGTGCAAATTATATTTGTTGATGGTGTCATTGACACATAAAGAATTTGGTGTGAGTATCATGTTCAACATGAACAATCTCATATATGACTCTAGAAGATTGACTATGTTGTTACCTAAAGAAACAAAAATTTATTTGACATAATGGTTGTCATATGACTCTTAGGTAAGATTGAAAATGATGTCAAATATATAAGTCTTTCATCTCATAGACTGGCCTGAAGCAAGTCTTATAAGAAGTTGATAACTTTTACAATTAGATAATATGACATGATTAACCATTGAAATATATAATATCACTAACTAGAATTTGTTGACGATAACATATTATGTGGCATGATAGACTCGGTCACAAGTAATGATACACATGATCATTGAATATTCACATGGACACTATAAGACCGGAAGATCTCGAGACCAAAAGTTTCTTTCCTAAAAAGCCTAAGGGTGACCCAACTAGTATGCAAAGTTTTCTATAGCCCCTGATTAAGTTCAAGAGACATATGAGGACCAAGTACACCGACATGTGCACCAATGTGAGTTATCATATATATATTATGATGTTGATAAATGCCTCAAAACATTGGTTGCACAAATTAACTAGGAGAATGAGATCAATCAATTAGTGTAGTGGTTGAGCACTCAGTAGCCCCTATACGAGACATTCACAAAATGACCCAGTAGTGTCGTTAATAATTAATGCGGTCATAAAGATAACTAGACAAATACTAATACATGACGTATACGATCGGGTATAGTCGTTGATCATATCAAATTTTAAATTTTAAATGCCGAGAATATAATTCGACTTAGACTGACTGCCTATAGTTCTCCTATTTGAAACTTGTCTCTAAAAGAGAATTAAAAGTTTTTATATATAAGGTATACGTCCTCTTATCTCCCTCTATATATTAAAGTAATGCCACAGAAAAGTTGGAATTATACGAGGGGTTTGATTCCCTATCGTTTACTGAATAGCTTGAGCTTATGAGCGGGTGATCTATTTATTGCTTGGTATTAAGATTATCACTTTGACGAGGTGAAAATCCCAACTTTAGGTGGAAGGAAGCAAGACTAGTATGTAAGAAATGTTAATATCTCAGATCCATGGATAAATGAACTAGAAGTTCAAGGAATGAACCAAAAATTCAAGGGAATGAACTAGAAGTTCAATTGACCATATAGCTAACATGCTATCAAATCTACTCCCTCCGTCTAAAAATATTTGTCTTTCTACCATTCTACACACTTATTAAGAAATGAATCAAAAGTACAAATACACCCCTATTTATTATAGTTCTTTTTTTACTTTCTTAAAAATCAATACTAATAACATATCATTAATTATAAGGGTAAAGTTGTAAAGTAAGGTTCAAAATAGCTAAAAATACATGTATTTCTAGACAAAAAATGAAGGCTAAAAAGACAAGTATTGTTAGACGGAGGGAGTACATACAAGTGCCAAAATAGTGTAGCAAATGTATATACTAGAAGTTCAATTGATAAGGAAGTTCTTTATAGATCCTTTGTTGGTACAATAACACAAGAAGTGTCGAGTGAGGATGATGATCCTCAAACAATAATAAAAGAACATCGACATTGTAATAATTGCATATGTTGCAATGAAGTAATATGAGGAAGCTTTGAATAACATGATGATTCGTGGACTAGTAGTTTCAATACCAGAAAGCATGAAATTCATCATCCACATAATGTCATGAGTGCAATAATATTGTGATATACAGATACATTGGTCGCATAAGGCTTTACACAAAAGTTTGGACTAGAGTATATGAAACTCTATTCACTTGCAGTGAATTTTGTTAATAGACTTCTAACTAATGAGAATATATTCACATAATCACATGTAGTGAAAGTTATTACTCTTAAGGTTTTGGATATTTTACTTCATATCTATATGGGACATTTGATACATCATGTATATACATAAAGTCCTTGAAGGACTGAAAATGATTGAATCATAAAAGATAGAACATGTTATGTGTACTCCTTTAAAGTTATGAAGGCTTCTATATCAAGTAAAAACGATTAAGCATATAGGTATATAATTGTGTTCGTGAGTATTCGATAAGAAAAATGATTTGTAAACAATCCTATGATTGTCATACATTTATGAAAAATGAGAAAGTCAAATTATGAAATTGGTCCTCTAGAAGATACCCGATAAAGAAAATATTTGCACTTGTAGTTCATGCAAAAGGATGACATTTTAATCCATCGAGAAAATTGCGTCAAAATGTCACTTGATGTGGCATATTATCATATTAGTTTAAAACAAAAGATAACTTGTCTAAAAGTATCATATGTTATGCAAAATCCCCATACATGATGGTATATTTTTACCTGTATGAAGAGTATGTTTAAGTGAGGGGGGATATTTTCTATACTTGTATTGTTTTTGCCTTAGCTTTGGTTTTATCCCATTGGGTTTTTTTCAAGCAAGATTTTTAATGAGGCAGTTCGTGAAAGCAATGATTCGGATCTCCATAAGAGATCTAACAAACACCTAACTTGATTAGGCAAATGTGATAGTCGATTTATACTATTATATATAGACTCGACCTGTAGTTCGAGCATGCAATGTTTGTCAAATTGATGGCAAATTTATTTTCAACTATACTTTTTTTCCTAACTCTGGTTTTTGTTCCACAAGAATTTTCTTAAAAAGGTTTTCCAACGAGGTAGTGTGTAAACTACAAAGAAGGGTTAGTGAAACCAAAAATAATATCATTAACATAAACTTGAACAACCAGAATCTCACCATTTTGTTCTAAAAGGAACATAGTCTTGTCAATTATTCCTCGCCTGTATCCGTTGGAGAGAAGGAACTGTGCAAGTCTATCATACCAAGCACGGGGGGCTTGCTTAAGACCATACGGAGCCTTATCCAATGCATACACATGAGAGGGACAATTGGCATCTTCAAAAACTGGGGACTACTTCACATATACTTCCTCATCAAGGTATCCATTCAGGAATGCGGTCTTGACATCCATTTGGTATAATGTGAATCCTTTGTGTGCAGCATAGGTAATGAGAAGACGAATAGCTTCAATGCGGGCCACTGGAGCATAATCATCATAGTCTATCCCCTCTTGTTGATTGTACCCTTGTGAAACCAACCTTGCCTTGTTTCTTGTGACCACACCTGAATCATCCATCTTGTTTTTATACACCCAGCGAGTGCCAATGGCATGCTTGTTGCGGGGCAAAGGAACGAGGCGCCATACTTTGTTCCTTTCAAACTGATGTAACTCTTCTTGCATAGTTACGATCCAGTCAGGTTCCTTCATTGCTTCCTTGATAGTATTGGACTCTACAAGAAGAATAAATGCATGGAAGGCACATAACATATTAAGCTTAGAGTGCAAACCTCTTTCACCAAAGGGAGTGATAAGGTTTTCAATTAGGTGAGCCTTTTGCACACGAACACTCTTCGACACAACGGCAGAGGGATCGACAGGTTGAGTCCCAGAATCATTCGTTGAAGATGAAGGCAATGGAACATCTTCATTTGGAATAGTTCCTTCAGCATTACTCAGGGAATCATCAACGATATCACCACCAGAAGTTCCAGGAGGAATTGTGGTAATAACTTCAGAGTTGTTGAGATCCTCAACAATTGTTGAATCATCATTAGATGTTGAGGGAACGTCCGCAGCTTGTGCAAAGCTATTGGTATCATCATTGTTGTTGGAGGAATCATCAGGACTGGACGTCCCTTGATGAGAAGGATGGTGACTACCAGCATTAGCACCATCGTTTCCACCAGTTGGATTACTTCGAGGAAGATAGCCATCCCCTTCATCGTTAGAGTCCTCTCTCTGCATTCTTGGGTAACTGTCAACAGTGAACGTTGTCTCCAACTCACTGCTTGTACCTTTGAAGTTCTCATCGAAAACAACATGGATGCTTTCCTCAATTTTGTGGGTGCTTTTGTTGTAAACCCTGTAAGCCTTGCTTGCCTTGGCATAGCCCAAAAAGATTCATTCATCACTTTGTGGGTCAAACTTTCCCAAGTTATCCTTTCCATTATTGTGAATGTAACACCTACATCCAAAAGCACGCAAGTGGAAAATATTGGGCTTGCGATCCCTTATTAGTTTATAGGCAGTTTTATTCAATAAAGGACGCAACCTGGCACGATTAAGGATATAGCATGCGGTGTTGATAGCTTTAGCCCAGAAAATCCTGGGAAGATTGCTTGCAATGAGAAGCGTTCTAGCCATGTCTTCTAGAGTTCGATTCTTCCGTTCCACAACCCCATTCTGCTTTGGTGTCCTATGCGCGGAGAAATCATGCGAAACTCCACCTTCCTCACAGAAATTGAGAAACATAGAATTCTCAAACTTCGTTCCATGGTCGGACCTTATTGCTTTCAGCTTCTTACCCAAATCGGTTTCCACTTTCTTGACGAACGTCTCAAATGCGGAGAAGACTTCATCCTTTGAAGAAAGAAAAATTGTCCAAGTAAATCTAGAATAATCATCGACAATAACGAAAACATACTTGTTCCCTACATGGCTTCTTATCCTCATGGGACCACAGAGATCCATATGGATCAGTTCCAGAGAATGAGAGGTAGTAACATTTGGTTTTAACTTGAACGAGGAACGGGTTTGTTTCCCTTTCACACAAGCATCACATACTCCATGGAACTCTGATCTAACATTGGGGAGTCCACGAACAATTTCCTTTGCATGATGTTTGTGAAACGGTCAAAGATTTGCATGTCCAAGCCTTCTATGCCACAATTCTGTCTCATCAGATATAGACGCAAAGCATAGAACTTCCTTTGGCTTGAAATCCTTGTCAACAATAGAGACATCCTTGAATCTGACTCCTCTGAGAATGATGTTCTTGGTTTCGCAATCCTTGACATAACAGTCTTGGGAAGTAAAGACAGTCTTGTTGTTCCCTTGATCGCATAGTTGTGCAACACTCAACAAACTAAAACCAAGTTTATGAACTAAACTTATCTCTCTTACCGTTATGCTTGAGTTTAGTTTTGTGTCTCATGTTCCTATGATTTCTCTGCATCTCTTATCTCCAAGGGCTATGCTCCCTCTGGAGTGTTTGTGAAGTGAGGTGGGTTGATCTTCTTTTCCAGTCATGTGGCACGAACAAGCACTATCAATGTACCACTTCTTGTTCCCCATCACTTCAACATGCACTAAAAGAGTTAAAGGTTTGGCGACCCAGGCAAGCTTAGCTTTACCTGGTCGAGACATATAGTGCAATTGTTCCCTAGGAATAGCATGATCAATGACAACATTTTTCTTCCTAGATCTAGCATGATTATGATTATGCACATATGAATCATCATAGAAGTCATTCAAGTTCACATTATTACTCCTATTGTTCCCTCTTTGTGTGCTCTTTGGAGAACTTTCTTTTCTTTTCACAGTCTCTCTGTAAATGTCTATTGTCTCCACAATACCAACACAACTTGAATTTTTCCATTTGAACATACTTCTTGTTGGGCACAACACTCTTGCGTTGCTTGGCACACTCCGGGCAAGGAACATTGGATTGCTTTCCTTAGGACTGCTTGAGGTAAAATTTGTGAGTAGACTGTCTAGTATACCATGTGTGATTCTCATTCAACCCACTCTCACGGACTTTCACACGTTCCTCAAGGTTGTGATTCTTCTCCCTAGCATCCTGCAATTCCTTGTCTCTGGCTTTACGCAGTTCAAGGATGGATGGATTATCTTCTTTTTCTTTAGATCCAATGTACCCAATTCCATATCTAGCCTCGACAAAATGTATGTCTTCTATTTCAGCTTTCTGTTCCATCATTATGGAGTGGATCTTGTGAACATAGGCTTTCACTTCAGACATCTACACTTCAAGCTTAGTTTGACCAACTATAACACTTGCATTAGTATTGTTAGATACCTCATCCATTAACATAGAGACCTTTTCATTCTTAACCTTTCAAGTTCATCACGATTAGCATCACATGAAGAACAAGGAACAGTTGAGCTACTAGAAGTTTTAGATATGTCTTCTTTTAAACTATTACACTCATCTTCTGAATTACCTAGCTCCTCTTGAGTTTTCAAATTTTCAGCACACATTTCCTTGATGAGAGAAATCAAAGATTTCTTATCATAATTCACAAGAGAATTCAGAAAAGTTTCGGGATCTACCTCAGGTTCCTCAGAAGGAACGGTTAAGTCGCCAAGAGCCATGGCACACATCTCACCACCCCAAGCTTCAGGGTCTTCACCATCAGAATCATTCTTATCGCCCCAGATAGCAACGAACGCCTTCTTGTCACTGTTCCTAGAATTGTTTCCATGTTTCTTTTCTTTGGAGCATGAGCTAGCATAGTGACCCTTCTTGTTACAGTTGTAACAGGTGATGTCTTTGATATCACGCTTTTCACCATTGTTCCCTCTATTCTTGTTTTTTCCTTTCATATAGAGGGAACACATAGCTCTAGTGAGCAAAGCAGTCTTTGGATCATCGGTGATGTCATCATCGTCTTGATCATTCTCAATCATGTTCACTACTTTCTCAACCATCAAGGCAATTCCCTTGCCTTTGTCGGTCATTCTCCCAGCCTTTTCTTCGTTGTCATACTTCTGAATCTTGCTAAAGACTTCATGGTGTTAGGATTCAAACGCGGTAACGAATAGAAAATGAAGCAAAGAACACAAGAATTGTTAACCCAGTTCGTCAAGAATTGACTACGTCTGGGGGCACTACCAAGCCAGGGTTTTTTCTCCTCTCAATATTGTGATGACGACTTACAATGACTTGAAGATTACAATTGATCAACTAGGGTTTAAATAGCAACACGGACAAAACCTAGAAAAGCCCACAAAACGCAACACGTACAAACGGCCCAAACAACTCCGAAAAAAGGTCCTGCACGGTCTGCAAACCGTGCCGCAGACCATGCCACTAATTCGAGAGCAATTCTGAGGTTCGGCACGGTTAGCTAACCGTGCCATTAACCGTGCCCGTCTTTAAAATTCCTTCCGTGGTTTCTGCACGGTCTGTAGACCGTGCTGGTGACCGTGCGAGCCCTTACGCGTCAATCTTTACGCTTTAGGCTCCATAACCCAACAATCTCCCACCTGGAGACTGACTCCAATCATAATCGTTCTCCTCATCAACCCATATCTGGTAGTAGTGCCATGCCTTCAACTCAGTTACCAAGGCCAGTTGAAGCCATGCAAAGCTTCAACTTCTCTAAGGTCACAACCTTAGTCAGCATGTCTGCAGGATTCTCAGTTCCTCGAATCTTCATCAACTGCAAGACCTTTCTTTCCAAGAGATGCCGTATGTAGTGATACTTCAACTCTATGTGCTTGGTCCTCGAATGAAACGTTGGGTTCTTCGCCAAGTGGATGGCACTCTGACTATCACTGTATAGAATGTTGTCCCCTTGCTCCTTCCCCAATTCACGCAAGAAATTCTGCAACCATACCATCTCCTTGCTAGCCTCAGTCACTGCAACATACTCAGCTTCTGCAGTAGACAAAGCTACAACTTTCTGTAGCTTAGAAGCCCAAGAGACCGCAGTACCACCCAATGTAAAGACATACCCGGTTGTACTCCTTCTCTTGTCGAGGTCACTTGATGCCAAGTGTGCATCCACATATCCTTCCAACACGACTTCCTTGCCTTCAAAGCACAAGGCTTGCTCTGCGGTACCTCTCAAGTATCTAAGGATCCATTTCACAGCTTCTCAATGCTCCTTCCCTGGGTTCCTCATAAAGCGACTAACCACTCCCACTGCATGTGCAATGTCCGGCCTTGTACACACCATTGCATACATCAAACTGCCAATCGTTGAAGCATAAGGATTCATTTGCATCTGCGCACGCTCTTCTTCACTCTTAGGTGAGTCCCTATTAGATAGCTTGAAATGGCTACCCAAAGGGACTTTGGCTGGCTTTGCATCCTGCATACTGAATCTCTTCAAGACTTTCTTGATATACTCACCCTGCGACAAATACAACTTTCCAGCCTTCCTATCTCGATCAATCCGCATACCCAGAATTTTCTTGGCCTCTCCAAGGTCCTTCATAGCAAACCGTTCAGACAATTGCTCCTTCAACTTGCTCACTTCTCGAGCACTCGAGCCTGCTATCAGCATGTCATCAACATATAGCAGCAATATGATGTAGCTGTTGTCAAACTTCTTGAAGTAGCAACAATGGTCAGCTTCACTCCTCACGAACTCAATTTCGTGCATGAATCCATCAAACTTCTTCTACCACTGCCTCGGTGCTTGTTTCAGACCATACAAGCTCTTGTTCAACTTGCACACAAGCTCAGCGTTACCCTTTGACACATAGCCCTCAGGTTGCTTCATGTAGATGTCTTCATCTAAGTCTCCATGAAGGAAGGCCGTTTTTACATCCATCTGCTGCAACTCTAGGTTCTCTGCAACCACCATACTCAACACTAGACGTATAGTAGTTAGTTTCACAACAGGAGTAAAAACGTCAGTATAGTCAATACCATATTTCTGCTGAAATCCCTTCACAACCAGCCTTGCTTTGTAACGCTTGCTTCCATTCGCCTCCTCCTTGATCCTGTAGACCCACTTGTTATGTAATGCCTTCTTGCCTATCGGAAGCTCAACTAGCTCCCAGGTTCCGTTGGTCATCAACGAATCCATCTCATCATCCATGGCGAGCTTCCACTTGCTCACATCTTCTCCACGAGATGCCTCTGCATAACACTCTGGCTCACCACTATCAGTCAACAACAGATAGTAGTTTGACGGCGAATATCTATCAGGCGATCCACGCTCTCTAGTGGACCTTCGCAGCGGAATCACGGGGGTACTCGGCTCCTCCTCAATCACGGCCTCCTGGTCCCTTCGAACCGCCTTGCTCCCACCCGAGTTTGAGATATCCAACTCCACAACCTCAGGTTCAAAACTCGCTGTTTCTGATGCACCCAGACTATCCTTGTACATCTCCTGCTCATTGAACACGACGTCTCGACTGCGAATAACCTTCCTGCTCTGCTCATCCCAGAACCGGTATCCGAAATCATCCCCACCATATCCAATAAACGAGCAATATGAACATATGAAACGCACCGAAATACGCGAAGAAAGGACAAATTTACCTCTTTGCTACTCCAAGCCTCCTCTGGGATCCCATTCTCCAAGGGAGTTGATGGCCCTCGGTTGATCAAGAATGCAGCAGTGTTGACTGCATCCGCCCAGAACATCTTTGGAAGCCCACACTTCATCCTCATGCTTCTAGCATGTTCATTCAGGGTCCTGTTCATACGTTCAGCGACGCCGTTCTCTTAAGGGGTTCCTTTCACGGTTTTCTCCATGCGAATTCCATTCTCAGCACAGAACTCCTTGAACTCACGAAGCTCATACTCCCCACCATTATCAGATCTCAAACACTTCACTTTAAGACATGTCTCAGTCTCTACTAGAGCCTTCCACTTTCTGAAGGTGTCAAATGCATCAGACTTTTGCTTCAGAAAATAGACCCATACCTTTCTTGTAGCATCGTCAATGAAGGTCATGTAGTATGATGCTCCACCTAGAGATGTCACAGGTGCTGGTCCCCACAAGTCACTGTGGATCAACTCCAACTTCTGCTTCTTTAAGGTTCTGCCACCCTTTGCAAAGCTCACCCTTTTCTGCTTCCCGAGCACGCAGTCTTCACACAGTCCGATCTCAACGGACTTGAGACCTGGAAGCAAACCCTTCGAGCATAGCACCTTCATCCCTTTCTGACTCATGTGGCCCAGACGACAGTGCCATAAGTCTGCATCACAGTTTACTCCTGCAATGGTAATGCTATCACGGACGTTGCTCGTCATGTACAGCGTCCCATCCTTCTTTCCTCGAGCTACCACCATAGCTCCTTTGGTTATCTTCCAACTGTTACAGCCGAAGGTTACTTCATAACCCTCGTCATCCAACTGTCCAATAGAAAGCAGGTTTCTCTTCAGACCAGGAATATGCCTTACTCCATGCAACTGTAGCACAGATCCGTTCGGCGCCTTGATTCACACATCACCCTTCCCCACGATTTTCAAAGCCTCATCATCAGCAAGATAGACTTTTCCGAAATCTCCAAAGGTGTAGCGATCCAATATATCAGAACTGCTGCATGAATGAAACGAAGCTCCAGAGTCTAACACCCAAGACTCCAATGGACAGCTCACGCTTAGAATTGATGCATCTGTAGTGGTTCCTGTCGTTGAATCGCTCAGAGTCAACGCGTCTGCAATATCTTCACTGGATGAATTCGCTGATTTATCTTTCAACGGTGCCTTACATTCACTCTTGTAATGACCGTTTTCATCACAATTCCAACACTTGATTCTGCTCTTGTCTTTGGGCTTATCCTTCCCTCTAGACTTCGATCTGCCACGATTCAACTTCTTAGAGTCTGACCTGCCTCTGCTACCTGTGTTCAAGGCTGATCCCGAAGCAGTACCTGACGCCTTCCTGCGAATTTCTTCGCTAATAATCAGATCCCTGACTTCATCAAACTTGATCTTCGCCTTTCCTGCCAAAGCACTAACAGCAGTAACTGTCCCGCTCCAACTTTCTGGTAAAGAAGATAATAGGATTAGGGCTTGTACCTCATCGTCGAAATCAATCTCAACTGAACTCAGTTGTGCGATCGTCATGTTAAACTCGTTCAAGTGATTGGTCACCGTTGTACTCTCCGTCATCCGCAGATTGAACAACCGCCGCATCAGGTGAACCTTGTTCACCGCAGAGGGTTTCTCATACATCGCGAAAAGAATTTCCAGCATGCCCTTCGTTGTTTCTGCCTTGACCGTGTGATGTGCCACGTTCCTGGACAGCGATAGGCGGACCACGCTCATCGCTTTCATGTCCAGCAACTTCCACTCTTCGTCCTTCATGTCCTCCGGTTTCTCACCCAGCGGCAAATATAAATCGTTACCGTACAGGTAATCCTCGATCTGCATCTTTCAGAAGCTGAAATCCGTTCCATCGAACTTCTCCACCGGTGATTTTCCGCTTCCCATCGTCACCACCAGAACCAGCTCTGATACCAGTTGTTAGGATTCAAACGCGGTAACGAATAGAAAACGAAGAAAAGAACACAAGAATTGTTAACCCAGTTCGTCAAGAATTGACTACGTCTGGGGGCACTACCAAGCCAGGGTTTTTTCTCCTCTCAATATTGTGATGACGACTTACAACGACTTGAAGATTACAATTGATCAACTAGGGTTTAAATAGCAACACAGACAAAACCTAGAAAATCCCACAAAATGCAACACGTACAAACGGCCCAAACAACTCCGAAAAAAGGTCCTGCACGGTCTGCAAACCGTGCCGCAGACCGTGCCACTAATTCGAGAGCAATTCTGAGGGTCGGCACGGTTAGCTAACCGTGCCATTAACCGTGCCCGTCTTTAAACTTCCTTTCGTGGTTTCTGCACGGTCTGTAGACCGTGCCGGTGACCGTGCGAGCCCTTACACGTCAATCTTTACGCTT
This sequence comes from Rheum nobile, assembly GCA_027886185.1. Classification (NCBI taxonomy): domain Eukaryota; kingdom Viridiplantae; phylum Streptophyta; class Magnoliopsida; order Caryophyllales; family Polygonaceae; genus Rheum; species Rheum nobile. Next base: position 815,502 of record WOAB01000171.1, read on the forward strand.
CAGGCTCCATAACCCAACACACGGAACGTCAGCTTGACAGTGTTGGGGTTCTCCTTTGAGATAGCTTTGGTCATCACATGACGATGAGGAAGACCATCAATGATGATGAGGCTCTTTTCATCAAGGAGGATCTCTTTGTCAGAGATTGAGTGAGAAGTTAGGTTAGCAGTGATCGCTTCAACCTAGCCTGGTAGGAACTCACTTCTTCATTGTTTAACATCCTGAAATTATAAAAGTCCTTTTTACTGTGAAACGATCAATTTCACATAGATCCTTGCTCCTTATGTACATTTATTCCAGGGCAAGCCACTTAGCATTAGATGTCTCACAAGATTGAAGCTTTTGGACATCCTGTTGATTAAGAGAACTGTTGATGAGCATAGCCGCCTTGCAGCTCTTCTCCATGATTTGAAGATCTTCTTGATCCCATTTCTTCATCTTTTTTTTTTTCTTTTTCAAGATCGGATATCTCAAGATCTCCAAAGGAGATGCTCAACCAGCATTGAAAGTCATGACTTTGGACCCACTTGATGAAGAGAGTCTTACATTGTTGATATTGGCCAGCGAGCAACAAGGGAGGCCTTGAAGAGTTCAATCCAACTTCGACTGTAGTAGCAGTCATTATTACCTGAAAATCTGTAAGTAACACACCATCTAGAAGAAACGTACTATGATACCAATTGTAGAATCGAGTGTGTTAGTACAAGGAACGGTAGAACTGTTCTTTGGGCAGCGAAATATGATGACAGAAAACAGAGTAACAGTAACAACGTTCCTTAGAGAGGAAAACTCAATCAACCAACTAGTTGACTGAGAAAAACCTCACCTCTTGGTTTCCCTAGTAGGATTTCAAATGTCTATTTGTGTTATTAATCCTGGAATTACAATAAAACAATTCTTATCTCAACCTAGTTCACTCCTAGATATCTAGACTCCTTGTGTAACGTTCCTAACAACACCTTAGACACCAAAAACCCTATTAAGTACAAAAGTTACCAAAGCTTCGTACTTGCAAGTGTTTCTTCTTTTTTCTTCTTCTTCTTCTTCTCCTAATGCTCCAACTCTTGGAAATGATGCACTCGTGTGTTTTTAATGAAGATCACGTCTTCCCTTACTTATAGTCTACAATATCCTATTGATTTACCCTAGTTTTACTTAAGGAAATCAAATCAAATATTCCTAAACAATCTTTTTACAATCTTTCCTAACAGCTAGATCTTCAGCAAACTCCTTCCTTACGGCCCAAGTCGTTTCCAAAAGATCTCTTTCCAATAATAGAAGATTCCACAGATCGGCAAGGCTAATAGCGCGCACATCTCATCTTTCCTTGGCGATGTTCTCTTCCGTTTTCCTTCTCAAAAACGCGCGTCTCATTTCTTCTTTTGACTCATGTGCATTGTTCCATTATTGACTTCTCTGTTCCTTGCAAATTCTGTTTTGATTCTCCACATGGTTTTCATCGTTCATTTTATTTCACTTCGTTTCTGAAACTCACCGTCACAATAAAAATCATCAAGTGTATTTGAGTTTATCATCATCAAAATTAGAGGGAACATCATCGTTCTAACACAAACTTAATTGCCCTATTTGACTGTAGACCAACTATAATCTTAGGGTTTATGGAATACCCATAGTTTTCCTGCTAAAACGCATCTAGAAGTTTGAAACTATATACAGTAATATACTACGGAGAATTACGGAGTATTCGTTAAAAAATGCTGGATAGAATAAACCAAAAGTTTTGACAGGATAGATGCCTTTATTTATATATACTTGTTGCTTCCTATGATTCCAACATGATTATGATAATCCATTAAATGAACTGAAATGCTATTCTAAAAAATAGGTAAAATTCAAAGTAGGCATGTTACTTCCCCGGGAACAAGAGCAGGAAACATTAAGTTTAAATTTAATTTGGATTTATATATATTAATTCATGTTTATTTAATTTGATGAAACATGGCACCAGTGCACCACTATCCCTAAATTATTAGAACTAACATGCGAGAATAGATAAGAGGATAATTATGAAACAAAACCAGTGAGAAAGACAACATCAAAAATTATCGAAGTAATATGACAGTTACATACCTAAGAAATGTGTATTTATTAAGGGCAACACAATGAAGTTTAGTCGCCATCAAGCTAGAGTAAGAGTAAGTGAATGGCATCTGTCATGACATGATTCATCAAAATTTGTGGTTTGTTGGTTTTTAGAGCGGTGAGTTAGGTAAATAATTCTTTGACAAATATTTTTTTAAACTAATAGACCCTTAGTAAAAATAGACCCATCTCCCTCTTCCTAAATCCTACTCCCTACCCTAACCCTACCCTTTAAACCTTAAAAACTAATAGGGGTCTATTTTATTAATTGAAAACTCTTAAAGGATCAATGGACCCAAAATCCTATTTTTAGAGGTTGTATCTAGTTCCCGTAGGGAAAACCTATAAGCCCGGCCCACTTGATAATATAACAAGATAGGCCCATATCACTTTTCAAAATAATTAGCCCGGCCCACTTAGATTAGCTTAGAAGCATTACTGATCATACTATTATTTTATTCCACACGTTAAAAATTTATGCTAAAATTGTAGTACTGTACTAAATAGCTGCAACTTACAGTAAAATGAAAAATAGCCTAATTGGAAGCTGAAAATAGTCCCGACTATGGTCTATGGGGATTGGTTGTGAGCACTAGCACAATGTTCTTATCTTACTCTCAAACAAATAGCCTTGGCAGCTAATCCAAGATTGTAATGACTCGTATTTGCTCTTTCACAAAATTATCAGATCCATCAAGCATTAATTGACAGAATTAAACAAAATTCAATTTGGTTGCTCATCCCAACCTGTGATAGCCAATCTAGTAATCGTACTGCAACAAAATTTCTCTCCAACGAAATCATTTTGCTTTTCCTAAGGAGGATTCTGTAAAAAGAAGAAGGAAGCTTATAGAAGTATGATCTGATTTCCACACCATGATATATAACATAAAGATGAATTTATCACTAAAACCTGCTTCACACGAGCACAAACTTGTAAAACACCTATTTATATACTAAAATTTAAATTGCTGAAAACAGAACGTAACAATCCCCAAATGCAATGAAATCACATCCCTGTCTCTTAAAGGAGTACGCATAAAAACAATTATTTTCTCTATGTTTGAAATATATGCAAATGCAAGCTATGTGAAGGACTTCCTCACACTTTCCAATATCTATGTAAAAGTAAGTATAAAACTTCGCTAGAATGCAAATATGCTCAATTAACAGTTTTGAATAGCCTTCAGAAGGAAGGAGAATTGGTGTAAAGAGGTATTTATTCTCTCAACCAGTAGCTGAGCTCTGATTCAAGCTAAATGTTGCAGCAAAGTTTCTGACTGTATAGGAAAAAGGCTGTGGTCAGTCCAGCTTGAGTGGAACCATGAGCTTCTCTTGTTCAGTGAGGGCATGGCGGAAGTGGCAGCGGTGTCCATAAGGGCAGTGATCACCGGCGAGGACCATACGACAAACCTCAGTCTTGTACCGAGGATGGCGGAGCACAGGACGCAACTCCTCGAACCCGTGAGCAAACTGGCAGTGCTCCCCATATGGACAGGAACCAGTCTCCTGCCATTTGTTGCATAGCTCTGTCTTGACCATGCCCTGGTTGTGTACCTCCAGCTCTATTGGCCCATCCTTCTTGTTTCCTCCACGCACATACACCTTTTGCTGCAATTTTGGTTTATTTCTTGTTAGTTGCATCCATTCTCAATTGTAGCACTTGGAGAGTGAAACCAAATTAATTGTCACAAAGTGCAGAAGCCTCTTTTTCATTTCAACAGACTGTTCTCCTTTGGCCCTATTTTTTCCAACTCTTACCTTCCTCGATTTTATTGCTAGGATATAGAGCACACTTGTATAAAGAGGTAATGTAAAGAAGAAAACAGCACAAATTATCAGTTCCAATACTTTTGGATGACTGACTTCACTTTCAATTAGGTAACAGCACATTTATGTTCATGCTATTCACATTTACCCCCAAATTTCCTAACATCCACAAATTAATTATACTTGCCAATCAGTACTTGTTGATAAATGTCTCTATGATGTACTGTATCACCATTTTATAAACAGACAGCCACTATCGTGTAATGTCCAACTAAATCTATCTTACAATCCTCAAATGGTTAGACTAATATCAAAATATTGATGAAATAATTCAGATGCTAATTCTGCAATCGTTTTTTATCTCAAATGTAAGCTTCAAGAATTATCAAAAGAAAAAGAAGAAGCGATAGAACCTAGAAGCTTCCAGAATTCATACCGGACCATCTGTGGGAGGTCGACTCCGATTAAGTCCGCGATTGGGAGCCGTGGTAGCAGCAGTAGGAGTGATTTGACTTGCTGCCTTCAGAAATCCAGTAGAGCGAACAGAAATACTCTTCGGCAGAGAAACACGATCGACATCCCTTTCAGCGCGATCGCTTTCAATTACGCTTTTTGGACTCTCACAGCCTTCCCAGGGCGCTGAAGCCTCCCTGATCTTCTCGCGAACGCCTAGACCGCCAAATTTCTCAGTAATCGAAGATATTGGAGCAGTTACATACTCAGGAGACAAAGACGACGAGCCAGTAGACGTCATCATAGAAGCGTATCGGCTCTGGAGATAGATATCTGCGAGGCGGTTCAGGCGATCGTTTAGATCGCAATTGGCGACACGAAGATTAGTGTTCTCCTGTCGGAGCGTCTCAGCTTCGTTGAAGATGTTCTGTAGCTGTAAGAGACAGCTTCTGTAACGGCTGAGGAGATCCTTATGCTCTTTCATCAGAATAGTGAGATCATACGCGGTGGGGCCGGCAGGGACTAGCTTTGACACAGCGACAGAAGCGGCATTTGTTGTGGTTCCGGTCGTAAAATTTGAGTGATCTGAGGGGGAAGGGGTGAAGAAAATTGACGAGTAAGAAGAGAGCGGAACATTGAAATCTGTGACTCCGGAATTTGTCGAGCTTTTGCTTGGTGTTGCGCCACTGTGATACATTTTCGCTGATGAATATCCTCTGCAAACAAGTTCAGTAAAAAACAAACGTCAGTTCTACGAACAATGCTTCAATGGATGCTACGAGAGGAACGGATTGTTGCACAAGAAACTCGAATAAATGTACTAAAAATCGATTTGGACCACATCTGCTCAATTCGACCGAGACTGAAGCAAATCAAAACTACGCAAAAGCGATTTGGAGCACAGCTTTGCAATTTTCACAGTTGGATCTTAACATCTATAGCAGATACATACAACTTAAAATTTCACACAGCCATCGGAGAGCTTCAATTGCACAATATCGCAAGACTAATCAACGTTAATTACCTTGCAAATTAGAACGACGAATGATTATAGATGGAATAAAACAACAATGTCGATCCAACAGTTTAATCACCTGAAACTGAACTTCTTCTACTGCGGCCTAGAGAGAGAAAAGAGAGAGGGGAGAGGAGGTTATGGCGGTGGAGAGGGCGGGAAGGAGAGAATCTGAAATCGTTTAGAGTTTGTTACGAGAAGCAGAGAGTGGAGAATATATATTATGGCAGAGACTGCCAATGACAGCTACTTCTTCTGTCTGCATTTTCTTTATTTAATTAACCTTATTTTTTCTATTTAATTTACGTTTTTTTTTTTGTTTTTTTGGTGAGGGATTTACGCTCTGTTAAGAAAACTCTATTCTTCCATTTTGAAAATGCACTTTCATATGTAATATTTAGATTAGATGCTCAAGTTTTTTTTAACCCTCGCTTGAGGTATCTACATTGTGGATTTAAAATTATTTATTGTGGTTAGAGTCCAATAGATTATGAGCCGGAGACAGCCGCACTTCCCCCTGCAAATCCTTATTATAAGTTGAATATTTAGTTTAAACTTTTTTTGAATTTTAAATTTTTATTATGTATACATAAAATGATTTTTTTAATGTGGACATACAATAAAAATTTCATATTTAGTAATAATTTATTTTAGCCATTAGTTTAATTTTTTTTTTAGACTTTTTTTTTAGAGTTCACCGCTTCTATTTTAAGAAATATATTGGAAAAAATTTCTAAATTTAGACTCTTAATATGTGCCCATGGATACACATTAAACAAACCCTACATATAATGATAAGTAAATTTCAATAGAAACACATTGGCCTAGAACTTGTATAAGAAAAGCAAGAGGTCTTCAAATCTTCAATTTAGGGCTGAGCACGGGCCGAGAAAACCGAAGTCCGAACCGAACCAAACCCGAACCCACATGACTTCGGTTCGGGTTTCAGGCCGAATATTTTAGGATTTCGGGTTCGGTTCGGGTCGGGTTCGGGTTCGGTTTTTAGTGTGTTTTTATGTACGAATGTTGTTTCAGCCCGAACCCGAACCGAACCCGAACATTCGGTTCGGTCTTCGGTCCCATTTTTTTGGGGTTTCGGGTTTCGGGCTTTTCGGGTTCGGGTCGGGTTTAGGCCCGTGCTCAGCCCTACTTCAATTCCTCCCAATTCTTTTTTTTTTAATTTTTCCTTCCATGTTTTACTCTTTTTTTTTCTATTTTTGTTGAAAAATTGTCTTAATAGCCTTATTAAAATCTTTAAGCATATTAAACATGTTTATTTGTCTTTTGTTTTTTAGTTTTTCTTCCATGTTTTACTCTTTTTATTATAAATAAAATTAAAATTCTTACATTAATAAAAAATAATTTCTAAAAATGCGGAAAGATAGAGTATGTATTATATGAATTAGTCAAATTTTAAGAGGTGAATATCATATTTTTTTTATAGTTTTAAAATATTAATATAAATGTGGATTCATGAAGCGAGAAAAAAACTCGAAGTAAAATCGCCCTGCTTTCGATAAATTCCTGGATCCGCCACTGATTATGAGTGAGGCATTTCGTAAGTTTATAATGATTTGTAAGATATGAATGTATTATGTTGGCTAATTGTGATGAATAGAAAATTATAGTATATACGTACGTTCACTCATTACAGTACTATTTTGTTCAATCTAACAACTACGTGACTTCAAATGGCATCATTAGTTGCACCAAGACAACTAACCAAACCATGGGATAGGATTGGAGGGGATCCTAATCAATGTCTTTCAAAACCTTTTTATGATGTGGTGATGTGTTACTCTCTTGTAATTCTATTGGAGGGCAAAAAGCATATTGAGAAAGAGTGCAATTAAGGCCAAGTTGTAGTTAGAGATACATAGAATGAAATGTGCATCCATCTTAGCTTGCTTTTCAAGTTTAAATAAACTAGAAAGTCCCAAATTGGTTCAATTGCAATTGATTAATGAAACAATGACGTTCACATTTTTGCGGTAATGTTTGGCAAACATGATCTATCGTTTTTCAATTCTGGAGGTGTTATTTGCTTCCTTATTACAACTTTAACTAACTCTGATGTGTTTCTTAATTGGGGGAAATGTCGAAAGATTAAATAAGGAACACATGCATATGAAAGCACGTTATCAATTTCATTCTTAGATTATTACTGTATTATTTTTTAGCGTGAGGTTTAAGTAGATCTTGATTTGGGCGGGTCATTTATATGTTGGGATAATCATAAATTGTTATTAAGCTTTTGTTCATGATGTAGGAAGGCTGGCTACGCGCATTGAAGACGAAGTTGATTGTCGTAAGGGTTCGTCCGTTCTTGTGCAGATTTGGCGTTCGATGTCTGATTGACGCCCAAAATATGTTTTCGGAAAGCGGACCGGCCCAACGAGTCCAACTCATGGCTTTGCCTTGACTAATGGGTTTTTTAGGCCATCCGAGATCGTTTCGGGCCTCAAAACAGCGTTTTAGTATTTTTCGCAATTTATATTTTATTTCCGTTTCGCTTTATTTTCGCATTAGGGTTTCGTTATCATATTTAAGCACTTTTCGGATGTTGGCAGACGTTATATTTTATTCAATCAAAACCCTAAGAGTTTTCTCTTAATTTCTGGTGGATTCCAGAGCTTGTTCTTTGAGTTCGTCGCTTGCGAACTTAATTCCTATCCAGGTTTAGCGCTTGCTAATCCTTCGCGTTTCCTACTGCGTCATGTGGTATCAGAGTAGGCCTTTTCCTGTCTCTTTTCGTGCTTGATTCGACATGGGAGATGAACCGGTGACCAGGGCAGACCTAGAAGGGATTACTGCGGCCTTTACCACAACCCTTACTGCTTTGACGGCACAGATGACTACTCTAACGACCCAGATGAACAACATGAACAACAATAATGACAACAATAACGGCAATGCACGAGGAAGCAGGAGAGAAGAATTGAATAGGGTTCCGCGAGGCGGGAACAATCGTGTTGCTGAGAGTTCTAGTTTGGAGGAAGAGGTAGAAGATGATGATCACCGTGAAGTTGTGGGTAATCCCCAGAACAATCACGACTACCGGGTGAAGGCTGATATTCCATTGTTCTACGGAACCATGGGAGTGGAGGAATTTCTGGATTGGCAGATCGACGTTGATAGATTTTTCGACGTCATGGGCGTCCCTGAAAACAAGCAGGTTAAGATGGTGGCGATCAGACTGAAGAGCACTGTTGTTGTGTGATGGGATAAACTTGTTGTCCAGAGGCAGAGGCAAAGAAAGGGACCAATCAGAACATGGAGGCGTATGAAGCAGTTGATGTTGGAGCGGTTCTTACCGGAAGATTATGAGCAGATTCTGTATAAGATGTATATTGAATGTGTTCAAGGAAGGAGAAGCGTGATGGAGTATACAGCCGAGTTCTTGCGATTCTCTGAACGTAATGAACTAGGAGAGTCAGAGAGCCAGAAGGTGGCTCGATACATCAGCGGCTTAAAGGGTTCTTTGCAGGAGAAGATGGGTTTGCAGACTGTATGGACCGTGACCGAGGCCTCCAGTCTAGCCCTGAAGGCTGAATTGATGGAGAAATCCCCTCGAAATTTCTCATCTTTTCGTAGGTATACCCCTCAGAATAATCTTGAGTCGGCAGGCGATAAGGAGAAGAGTGCCACGAGCAAGGATCTCAGTTTCCTCGACCAAGGGAGCTAGTAGTTCCGGAGGTTCAAGCAGTTCCACGCAGGGCAGAGTACCAAACCAGAGGCCAGCCAATCCGTATGCTAAACCAACTGGTGACAAATGTTTTCGTTGTGACGGACAAGGTCATAGATCGAATGTTTGTCCGACTAGGAGAACTGTCACTCTGGTAGAGGGAGGAGAAGAAGACGAAGAGGATGATGAATATGCTGGAGTTGAGTTTGCTGAGGAGGAGTCGCCTAAGAAGGTGAATATTGTGCTCCAGAGAATCTTGCTGTCATCCAAAGAGGAAGGGCAACGTAAGAATTTTTTCAGAACACACTGTTCCATTCAGAACAAGGTGTGTAATTTGATTATGGATAATGGCAGTACCGAAAATCTGGTTTCTCAGAAACTGGTGGATCACCTGAAGTTGCCCACAGAGCCTCATGAGATGCCATACACCCTAGGTTGGGTGAGCAATGGTACCCAAGTCCGAGTGTCGCGGACCTGCAGGGTTCTTATCTCCATCGGAAAGCACTACAGAGAAGAGGTATTGTGTGATGTTATTGATATGGATGTTTGTCATGTTTTACTCGGTCGTCCTTGGCAGTATGATAATGATATCACATATAGAGGGCATGATAACGTGATGATGTTTACGTGGGGCATACATAAGATTGTCATGGCTCCTGTCTTGAACTTTACTAAGGGTTCAACGAGTAAAAAGTCCAGCTTTTTGATTATGATACAGAGCGAAAAGGAGCTTGATGAGGCTTTCACAGAAACTGATTGTTTCTGTCCAGTGGTGATTAAAGGACTGATGAGTGCTGTAAAGGAGGAAACAACAATTCCGGAAGAGGTGCGAGAGATCCTTAAGGATTTCGAGGAGTTGATTGCAGAGGAGTTGCCAAACGAATTACCTTATATGCGCGACATTCAGCATCAGATTGACTTGATCCCAGGGTCGACTTTACCAAACCTTCCCCACTACCGTATGAGCCCAAAGGAGAATGAGATCTTAAGGGAACAGATTGAGGATTTGCTGAAGAAATGATTCATTCGTGAGAGCATAAGTCCTTGTGCAGTGCCAGGCCTTCTTGTTCCTAATAAGGGCAACCAGTGGCGGATGTGTGTTGATAGCAGAGCCATCAACATGATAACTATCAAGTAGTGTTTCCCCATTCCTCGTTTGGAAGACATGCTTGATGAGTTGGTAGGTTCTAAGGTGTTTTCGAAGATAGACCTGCGCAGTGGTTATCATCAGATTCGGATCAGGCCCGGAGATGAATGGAAAACAGCTTTCAAGAGCAATGACGGACTATATGAGTGTTTGGTGATGCCTTTCGGGTTGTCCAACGCCCCTAGTACCTTCATGAGACTGATGAACCAGGTTCTTCGTCCTTTTTCTGGCTCTTTTGTGGTGGTTTATTTTGATGATATCCTGATTTACAGCAAGACCAAGGAGGAACATCTGGAACATGTAAGGCAGGTACTGCAGGTTGATGCGGTACTAGCCCGCCATCAGATGGTTCAGTAAGAGGCTGAGTCAACCAAGACCATGGCGTCCTCCCTGGAGTAGTACTTAGCTCAGTTTACTATATATTTCTATATTATAAGTTATTTCCAGTTTTAGTATGTTTCCCGTTTTAGTATTTCTATTTCAGTCATTTCTATTTCGGGCGTGTGTCAACTCTTGTAGAGTGGGCCGGCCCATTTAGTTAGAATTAGGCCCAAGCCCATTAGGGTTTTTAGGTGATCTATTTGCCTTTAATAGGCTCTCTTGTACTTCATTTTAATTACGTCGAAATTAATCCAAGCTTTGCAGTTGAGTTTTACTCCTCCCCTTGGCATCAACGTCACCTGTTCTTGTTACAAATCAAACACAATTTATCCTTAATCAATCCAAACACAACCAATTGGCGATACAGTGAACATCTCGATCTAGATCCGTGCGCGAGGCGAATCGAGCTCTACTCTTTTCGTATCAACTGGTATCAGAGCGCCAGTCGATCGAGCCACCCAAATCGCCAAATCAGATTCATCCGATCATCACCATGTTCATCCATTACATTCATCATCAATTCACTATTCACCGTCACTGTTCATCGTCCATCTTCATCAACATCAGACGGTCACCGAACTGTCAACACCGAATCATCATCCTCGTCCGCACCCTGCTCGCCAGAACCGCCACTTCTCGTCTTCAATCTCTCCACCCCAGATCTTCTCCTTCACTGCCGCCGCTACTGTTCGCCACCACGGCCGTCGAAAGATCGCTCACCGATCATCACAACCGCTCATCATCTCACAGCTGTGAATCACCACCGCAGATCTGTACCCCACCGTCGTGCGCCGCGCTCGGCCCTGCTTCCGTGTCGCCAGATCTCCTCCGAATTCCGTTGATCTCATCATCATCTTTGTCGATTCCGTTGCTTTCGTCGCCCTCCTTCGCTCCAGCCAGCGTGCAGATTGGTCATCGTCGGGGTTCTGCAGATCCGCCTCAGTCGCCACCACCCCCTGTCTATGTTCCGTCGCGCCCCCGTTCTGCACCGCCGCCCAGATCCACCCGTCGCTGCCTCCACTACACCCCACCGCACCTGCTCACCGCGGAGCTCTGCGTTGTTCTGGCGGCTGCTCACTGCTACTCTTCGTAGGGTTACCAAAGAAGAAGAAGTTTGTGGGCCGGGTCGGATAGCCAAAAATAAATAAAAATTAAGTGGGCCGGTTCACAAAAAAATCAAGTGGGCCCATCAGCAGGTCCAACTATTTTAATTGTTTTAGGAGCATGCGATGTATTCTCATTTACGACGAGGATGCGCCACCCATTTATGATGACTATCCTGAGGACGCATCACCCGTCTTTGATGCTTACCTCGAGGACGCGCGACCCGTCTATGATGACTACGTCGAGGACGCGCTACCAGTCTATGATATCTACCCCGAGGACGATATCATCTCAGCACTCATTTCGATGCATTCCATGGTGTTGGACGTGCCTCCCTTCGTCCCCGTGCCCACGACTTCGCCTACAAGTTCGAAGCGGGGACACTTCGATTCTAAGGGAGGGAGAATGATGTGGTACTGGCCCGCCATCAGATGGTTCAGTAAGAGGCTGAGTCAACCAAGACCATGGCGTCCTCCCTAGAGTAGTACTTAGCTCAGTTTACTATATATTTCTATATTATAAGTTATTTTCAGTTTTAGTATGTTTCCCATTTTAGTATTTCTATTTCAGTCATTTCTATTTCGGGCGTGTGCCAACTCTTGTAGAGTGGGCCGGCCCATTTAGTTAGAATTAGGCCCAAGCCCATTAGGGTTTTTAGGTGATCTATTTGCCTTTAATAGGCTCTCTTGTACTTCATTTTAATTACGTTGAAATTAATCCAAGCTTTGCAGTTGAGTTTTACTCCTCCCCTTGGCATCAACGTCATCTGTTCTTGTTACAAATCAAACACAATTTATCCTTAATCAATCCAAACACAACCAATTGGCGATACGATGAACATCTCGATCTAGATCCGTGCGCGAGGCGAATCGAGCTCTACTCTTTTCGTATCACAGGTCCTGCAGGAGAATCAGTTGTACGTTAATCTGAAGAAGTGCATATTCAACACCAACAAGTTGTTTTTCCTAGGCTTTGTTGTTGGCGAAGAAGGGATTCAAGTAGATGAGCAAAAGGTGAGTGCCATTCGAAATTGACCTGCACCTAAATCAGTGACTGAGGTACATAGCTTTCATGGTCTGGCTACCTTCTATAGGAGGTTTGTACAAGATTTCAGCACTATTACTGCACCTATCACTGAGTGTCTGAAGAAAGGGAAGTTCCATTAGGGTCCTGAACAAGAGCAGAGTTTTGCCTTGATTAAAGAGAAACTTTGTACCGCACCAGTCCTTGCCCTTCCTGATTTTGATAAGATTTTTCAAGTGGAGTGTGATGCTAGTGGAGTGGGAGTGGGCGCTGTACTCTCACGAGAGAAGAGACCAGTGGCGTTCTTTAGCGAGAAACTGAGTGATGCTAGGCAGAAATGGAGCACCTATGATCAGGAGTTCTATGTTGTGTTCAAAGCTTTGAGATAGTGGGAACATTATCTGATCCAGAGGGAGTTTATTCTGTTCACTGACCATCAAGCCTTGAAGTTCCTGCACAGCCAGAAAGTTATAAACAAGATGCATGCCCGCTGGGTTAGTTTTCTGCAGAAATTTCCCTTCATCATTCAGCACAAATCGGGGGCTGAAAACAAGGTGGCAGATGCTCTGAGCAGGAGAGCGTCCTTGTTGATTACTTTGGCACAGGAGATTGTGGGATTCGAGTTGCTGAAAGAGCTTTATGAGGATGATACTAAATTCAGAGAACTATGGGCCAAGTGTAAAGGGAAACATCTTTCTGCAGATTTCCGTATTTGGGATGGCTACCTTTTCAAGGGGGATCAGTTGTGCATCCCTTGTTCTTCATTGAGGGAGAAGCTGATTCGGGATTTACATGGGGGTGGTCTCAGTGGTCATTTGGGTCGAGACAAGACCATTGCTAGTCTGGAGGAGAGATATTTCTGGCCACACCTGAGGAGAGACGCTGGTGCTATTGTCAAGAGGTGCTATACTTGTCAGGTTTCTAAAGGTCAGTCTCAAAATACTGGTCTTTATATGCCTTTGCCTGTCCCTGATGATATTTGGCTAGATTTGTCCATGGATTTTGTGTTGGGATTGCCTCGCACGCAGCGAGGTGTGGATTCTGTGTTCGTGGTGGTTGACAGGTTCTCAAAGATGTCGCACTTCATTGCTTGCAAGAAGACTGTTGATGCATCCAACATAGCCAAACTGTTTTTCAGGGAGGTTGTGCGTTTGCATGGGGTGCCTAAGTCCATTACTTTGGATAGAGACACCAAGTTTCTCAGCCATTTCTGGATTACTTTATGGAGGATGTTTGGGACGGCTCTGAACAGGAGTTCTACAGCTCATCCGCAAACTGATGGGCAGAAAGAGGTAACCAACAGGACATTGGGGAATATGATTCGGAGTGTTTGTGGTGACAAGCCGAAGCAGTGGGATTTAGCTTTGCCTCAGGTGGAATTCGCTTACAACAGCGCTGTGCATTCTGCTACAGGGAAATCGCCCTTCTCTCTGGTTTATACTTCTGTTCCTAAGCATGTGGTTGATCTGGTCAAGTTACCTAAGGGCCCTGGAGTCAGTGCAGTGGCTGGGAATATGGCGGAGGAGATTCAAGCTGTTAAGGAAGCAGTCAAGACGAAATTAGAGGCTACGGGAAAGAAGAACAAGGATGCTGCTGACAAGCGCAGGAGGGTCAAAATTTTCAAGGAGGGTGATGATGTGATGGTGTTTCTGCGCAAGGAAAGGTTCCCAGTTGGTACCTACAGCAAGCTGCAGCCTCGCAAGTATGGTCCGTTTAAGGTGTTGCGGAAGATCAATGACAATGCTTATGTTGTGGCTCTCCCGGAGGACATGAACATCTCCAATACCTTCAACGTGGCTGACATTCATGAGTACCATGCGGATTAGGCCCTATATCCATAAGAGAACTCGGGGTCGAGTTCTTCAGAAGTGGAGGAGACTGATGTAGGAAGGCTGGCTGCGCGCATTGAAGACGAAGTTGATCGTCGCAAGGGTTCGTCCGTTCTTGCGCAGATTTGGCGTTCGGTGTCTGATTGACGCCCATAATATGTTTTCGGGAAGCGGACCGGCCCAACGAGTCCAACTCACGGCTTTGCCGTGACTAATGGGCTTTTTACGCCATCCGAGATCGTTTCGGGCCTCAAAACAGCGTTTTAGTATTTTTCGCAATTTATATTTTATTTCCGTTTCGCTTTATTTTCGCATTAGGGTTTCGTTATCATATTTAAGCACTTTTCGGATGTTGGCAGACGTTATCTTTTATTCAATCAAAACCCTAAGAGTTTTCTCTTAATTTATGGTGGATTCCAGAGCTTGTTCTTTGAGTTCAACTTAATTCCTATCTAGGTTTAGCGCTTGCTAATCCTTCGCGTTAGTTGAGTAATGATTCATAAATGATCTCATAGTTACCAAGTCCAAAAGAATCATTTTCTTGAGTTTATGTCACGGTTGTTAAGCTAGCAAGGGAACAGCAATTAGCATTAGCAGTCGCTATGCTAACTGATGTTCTTATTTCGTGACTCTTCATTCTGATTTTTGGCATGGTTAGTTTCCTGTTCAGAATCTTTGTAGGTCTTAACAATCTACCTTACTTCTAGAAATGACCCAAAGCAAAAGAATTTGATTCGTACGATGATGCATCCGCCCCATTACTACACGTTACGTTACCACAAATTTACGTTAGTCAACTGATAAAAGCAGTCATTTGTAAATACATATTTGCATAGGGTGGCGAACAAATTCCTACTTGAAATAAAATGGCAAGTTACAGGCAAGATGTTACACTTAGAGGGCATATGCAAACGAGATAAGGCTGCGTTTGGTTAGAAGGAAGAAAGAAAACACAAGCATTGTTTGTGAAAGAAAGCGTCAAAGTGTGTGTAAGGCGTGGAATGTAAGACGTTTTTAGACATGGGAATCAACATAGCCCGCCGTTGTATTCAACAGATGATCCTCGCTTGGTACGTTACGCATTTCGTGTTCTGTTCGAGCTCGTTCCTCCATCGCCTGGAAATATGCATAACATCCCCATCCTGACACCGTAGTAACCAAAACCAACAACTTTTCAGAGATGCAGATAGACAGACTAGGATCAACATTAACTATTTCATTAAGTGCACGTCACCTTTGTGATCATACGGTGGAGGGAAGAACTGGTGGTAGCATAAGAAGGCCACGACCATTCCTGCACCACAAGCAACATCCATCCATCCTAATTTCAAGTCAATTAAACAATAATGAATTTGTAGATAGATGTAATGTACCTAATACGCCTCCGGTGAACACGTCTTGCCAGTCAGTGATGCCAATAATCATCGACTCTGGAGACGGCGACGAGAGCTGCAGCCAGGAGGGGTAGGAGGACGATGCAGAGCTTGGCGATGTGTCCTTTTCGATCAAACACCCTGATCTTCCCACACAAGTAGAGCGAAAGAAATCCTAGACCTGTAAAAGACCCTGCAAACACACCATATATGTTATAGATTTTTGGTTTTGCTCCATCATTTGATTAGGTTATGGATACTTACAGGACGAGTGGCCGCTAGGAAAGCTCTTATGTCCCTCCCTGATAACGCCATCTTCACCGTGGCATATCACATTGCCTATAGCATCATAATTCTGGAAAAACACGAAAGCCTTTCTTTGAGTACCCTGCAGCTCAATCCACAACTAGCAATTAGTTGTGAGAGTAGTACCCTGCACCTCTTTGCCATCAGGGAAGCATCTCCAGAAGAAATCAGGCCTGGGGCGACCAACCGCGTCCTTGATGGCATCAGTGAGCACGGCTGTTATGAGCACCGCGTACAAGAGACCTGCTCGGTGTTAGCATCGCATCAGTTGCTAGTTGCTAGTTGCTATCAAGAATCAAGAGGGTCAAATTACCGAGGATGGCATGGTGCAAGGTCATCATACACGTTTCTCTTGCGGAAGTAGAAGGACACGAATATGAGAATGGGCAACAACACCGCGTACAACTGCAAGCAAGGAATCATACATAACACAAAAGGACACGAATATGAGAATAGCAGATAAGGTGTTCGATCTTACAGGGACAGCCCAAACGGGGACGGTGTTGGGCTTCATGGGGTACTTGAGATCTGTCATCATATCCTTGCCCACGTACCGGTAGAAAGGGTGGATTATCAGAAGAACCGTCTCCAACACCACGAGGAGGATGAGTATGAGCCAGTCATCGCGATTTTGGCCCCATGGGATTGGATCGTCCACGCTGCTGCTTCCTTGTCTGCTGGTGTCATCCTAAACCAAATTCATAAGCCCAGTGCATCATTTGACCATTTTTAAATATTCCTTAACTACTTCTCCTGTCGCAGCATATTCAATTTCTATCAAATTCACCCACACATTCAAGTAACATAACAAGAATTCTACAAAGCATGAGTTGTGGAATCGAATATATGCAGAGTGCTTCACTTTATCAACCAAATTTACTATTTTCTATTTTGACAACAATTCCACTTTTATTCCCAATCAGGATAGACAAGAGAAGAACACAATGAGAGGAAGATTAATATTTACCAACCAGAAGAAGGATTCTCGGAACCAAAAGGCAACCAGGCAGAAATTCAGGCAACAACTCCCAAGCTATATACAGGATCATCCAAGATTAAATAGTCAACCTCATGTTCTGTTTCAAGAAGATTAAGTCGTCAAGATAATAAAAAAACCCAAGAATTAACAGGTGGTGGTTGTCCATTCTCTCCGTTCACATTCAACGAATTGAACAACAGCATAACCACTTGTAAATCAACCATTTTTTGCCGGATTCAACAAAGGCCGATTAAATGAGATGGAGGTAGGTGCAATACAACTTGCAAAGAAAAAGAAAAGATTCCGAATTGCAAAAAATGGAACCTTCTTAAATAGAACGTTTTTTGCACTCACCGTCGGAGAAGAAATGGAGGTTTTGCAGAAGCCCCCAGAGAAAGAGAGAAGAAGCCACAGAAATCTCCAAGGTGTTTTTTTTTTTCCTTCCTAAAATGGCGTCCAGGGCTATGAGGAATGTCTTCTGATCTGGCGGTTAAAATTCGAATTTTCATCTGAAATTTGAGTCGTGAATCTTTTAAACTTCGGTTTTTTAATGTTTTGAGTTTATTTTTAAGCAAAAATATCCTGGCGAAAGGAAGAACCGTAACGCCACAGGGATGCATTCACAAGACTGCAACAACCAGGTTTGTTTAAGAAATGTTTTTCTGAACTCTTAAAAATGTGCATTCAGTTTAATGTTTTTTTTGGAAAATGCCATCATTCTACTTAACATTAATATATTCCTATGTATTATCATACCAACATTTTTTTTTTTGGTAGAAATTGTCATACCAACTAAGTCATGAACAAACTAAGTCATGAACAATAATAGGCCTAGCATGTGGGTAATGGTCGTCAATCCCCATTCTTTATTTAGGGCCTGTTCAATAAGTAATGAGTAAAACCGAGTGGAAGTGGAAGAAAAAGTGTAAGTAGGAGTTGAAGTGAAAGTTGGAGTTGAAGTGAAAGTAGGAGTTGAAGTTAGAAAATAGTGTGTTCGGTAAGTAGTAATTACGAGAGTTAAAGTTAGGTATTTTGGTGTGTAATTACCAAAAAGGGCATTATATTTTTCGGAATTTACATGTCACGTGCCTCTTTTGCACCCGCACGTGATGCTCCTCACTTATGTTTGAGCTAGCTTCTTCCTCCCGAATATCGGCAAATCGAGTTTTAGGGTTTAGCAGTGGTTTGGCGATTTCACTCCAGAATTCGAAGCCATCTCCCAGGTAATCATCTGAATTCCTCCTCCTTTTCCAATCTCTCAAGTTTGTAATATCTTCATCTAGCTTTCGAACATCTCGTCTTCTTTGCGTTGAAAATCTGGACCGAATTGATCAATTGCTAATATTCTATGTTTCAAGCTTGTGACTGGAATTAATGTTTGGTTTGTTGACTCAATTGCTAAAATTCAAGCTTCGAACATGTTGTTCTTTGTGTAAGTTGACCTCCCTAGCTTTCTTGGAACATGTGGAGAAAAAGCTTTTCAATCAATTGGATTTTCGATGAACATGTTGGATTTGAGGGTATTTCAAGCTATGAAAATGGAATGTTTGGTTTGTGTTTGGTGTTTGTTTGTTTGGAGAGAAAGATTTATTGCTTGAATTTTTTATGAAGGCCAGATGAAGTTCTAGGGTAAAAAAAGGAATGCTTGGATTCTGTGTTTGATTTCTTAAATTCAGTTCAATTAACATATACAGACATATTGAGCTTACTTTACAGAGAAGACAAAGAGATAGAATTGTAGGGTAACAAATAATGGAATGCTTGGTTTCTTTGTGGTATTTGTTACTTTGTAGATAAGAGAAAGAGAATTGAATCAGGTGGTAGTGTTGCTTATTAGAGATTGTTCTTGAGAGACAAATTGAGCACATTATATAACATATTAGTAAACAAGTAAAAGGGGCTCATATACATTGTTTATGAAGGGCAGATTTACATATTTTTTGTGTTTGATTTTTTCAATTGAGTAAGGGGCTCATATACATTTTGCTTCATGTAACTTGAATCATGTGGTAGTGTTTCCTCTGGTGGTTTATTGCTCCCTGAAGCATAACCAAATTTCAATGTTTATAAAAGGCGTGCTTCCTCATCTTTTATCAATAATGTTGGCTTTTCATTTGAAATTCAGATTGTGTTGAATATGTTTGGTTTTTGTGTATGCCTTGAGTAATGGATGGTGTTAAATTGGTATTATTGTGTTAAATTGTGTTGAATGTGGATTAAATCTGTGTATGATTTGGATGTGGATTGTAACCACAGTTGAGGTTGTATGTCTTCAATATATGGCTTACCTTGTACGACTTAATTTGTTGGTAAATTGTTTAATGTTGAATGTTGATTGAAATTGGTATTGTGTTAAGGTGTATGTGGACTGAAAAGCATATTCTTTATAATTTTGCATAACTTGATTAGTAGGTGTATATTTCTATTAGGGTTAAGAGTGGCATGAATTTGAATTGAAATGATGAACTAGAATTCTGATTTTGTATTTAATTTATTAGCCCCTTAAAGAACGTAGATGGAGGAGGAAAAAGGTAAGGGAAAAGCAAAGGAGAAGGCATTTGTTTGGACTGAAAATCTGTAATATCCCTCATTTTATAAGGGTATTTTGGAATTTTCCCAACTCCCGTATTACAAGTCGGATTAATTTCAGAGAAGTTCAGACATTAGGGAATATGTTTGATCTCTGTAATATTTTTTCTGAGTAATATAAAATACAGTTGACATATTTTCGGGGTTAAATAGTCGTTCGTGTACGAATATATTTAACCCGAGGTTAAGAAGATTAACCCAAAGTCAAAACGGTAAAAAAGGGTGAAAAATGGCCTTGACCGCACCCCGCGGTCAAGTGGCCGCACCCGCGGCGAGGACCAGTTCTGAAGCAAACAGGTGAGGCGGTCACTGGGCGCCACCGCACCCTGCCGCACCCCGCGGTGGGATACTTTTCTTCGGCAGCATTATCCTCTTCCCCTACAAGTGGCGCCGGTTGTCAGGCCTAGGCCGCCTGAATTCGCCCCTAGCCGTGCCATCTGTTCCCTTGCAAGTGGAGGTGGGTTGGGGATATAAAAGGGAGGAGCTGGAGAGGAGGATTAGCCCAGCTGAACGTCTTCTTCCTCCTCTGTCTTCTTTCTCCTCTGTCTTCTTCCTCCTCTGTTTTCTCCATTGCCGCCTGAGCTTCCAAGCTTTCGCCGGGGCTTCGCCGGGGCTTCGCCGGAGTTTCCCTTGAGTGGAGAAAGTACTCTCAAGTGGTGTTGGAAGGTTTAAGGTGTTTGGAGAGTGAACCATAATCGAATCGAAAGCAAACAACTCGATTCGGGTGAGTTTTCTAAATTTTCGCTGAAGCCCCTCTGCCTCTGTTAGCTCGCCGCACCCACGGCAAGGACCCCACCGCACCCGCGGTGAGTTGGGTTTGTGTTGTGGCTCGTGGGTGTGTGGTCTTGAGCGAGGCTTGGCTCCTTCGATTCTTTCCGTATTCTTTTAGATTCATATATGTGGATATTGAATCTAACTTAGGGTTTCATTTTGGGTCGATCTGAAGGAATATGTGGTCTCAAATCTGTCCTTGTTTCGGACTCAGGAACTCGTCGTCTCTAAGCTTTGCTAAAGCTTTCGTTGGATCTAAGGCAAGTGGCGGTTCGCTCTTGCTCATCATTCCATATTTCAATTAATTATCAATTGTTTAGTTGTTAATTAATTTGGGATGATTTAATGTTTGCGTTGGGAACAGTTTTGTTAAATGATATGATTGGAAATGAGATATTATAATAGGTTGTATATCTGTTAGAACAACGCTATTATATATATATGTGATTAATTACAGATATTATGATAGGTTGTATATCGTTAGAACAATGCTATTTTATCTATTATTGGCCATGATGGCTTTGATGTCGATTATTACTGTGCTGAACTGTTTAGTTAGCACGAGTATTCGTAGGAACGCTACTGTGTATCTCATTGCGAGTGCTAGTCGTTTCTTGATAACCTGGTGGTTAGGATTTAGTTCCTACCATCCTTCTCTAATGCCGTTTATAGGGATTTAGTTCCCGACTCCACCTTGAGGGATTTAGTTCCTGCGGGATTTAGTTCCCGATTTGACTATTGGGATTTAGTTCCCGAGTCAACTCCGCTTGTAGGGATTTAGTTCCCGACTCGACTCTGTTATAGGGATTTAGTTCCCTAGGGATTTAGTTCCCGAATCGACTTTAGGGATTTAGTTCCCAAGTCAAATCCTTCTTAGGGATTTAGTTCCCGACTGTATCTCTTTATCCTGAGGGATGAGAGAATCTAAAAGCTTATAACGTGGTGTGCGTTTTGGAAATTAATGAGATAAGTGCTTTAGTGCACATGATTAATATACCCTTGGGCGAGTAGTGCAGCTAGGAAA
This sequence comes from Rheum nobile, assembly GCA_027886185.1. Classification (NCBI taxonomy): domain Eukaryota; kingdom Viridiplantae; phylum Streptophyta; class Magnoliopsida; order Caryophyllales; family Polygonaceae; genus Rheum; species Rheum nobile. Next base: position 837,054 of record WOAB01000171.1, read on the forward strand.
TCTCATCTTGACTTTGATCAGAGTAAAGTTCTCTTTCCAATCTGGATTCGCCTTGGGCGGTGAGGTTGGTCGTGAGCCGAAACATCAAGTCATTTTTGAACGCTTGTATGAGATTTTTATATTCCCCAACATTTGTCATGTTTCCGATAAGGCTCATCTCGTTGGAGTCTTCTTTTGGGATTGATTGCTGTGAGACTCGGTCTCCAGAATCTTCTCTTGATCATGTCTTTTCTTGTGTTTCAGTAGAGTATGGTGGTTGACTATCGTTATCGGTTTTGATTCGAGGAGCGATGAGTCTAACCTAATACGTCTACTTCGAACCACTCTGCTTTGTACCCTTGCATAGTCTTTCATTAGACTAACCAACCGTAATTGTTCTCTGCATGGTTGGCTGGTGTCATCCGTTCGATTCGGCACATCAGATAAGTTGTCGTCCTATGAAGGCTAGAACGACTATGAAGGCAAACGGTGTTTTTGATAAGTTTATTCAGGTTAAGATCCTTGGCGGGTGATCAGTACGATCAAGACCCTTTTGATGGTTATTTAAAGACTTCCGCTGTGTTAAATATGTTTTGTGTAAAGACTTCCGCTGTAATGAACCTGATTTTTGTATTTTGGTTGCATTTCGGATTATGATGTAATGCCGAAATAATGATTTTAATTGAAGGTTATGATACTTTGTATCATAATTGTTGTTTGATGATTTATATCAACTGGTAAAGCCTTGGATGACATCGGACAGTACGTCTGAGGTCACTGGCGGTAATACTTTCAAGAGGTTATTTGAGAGTGTTACAAAATCTTGCATTGACATTGATGAGAGTATGCAAAGATTATCAAAGGAAACATGGTTACCATCAAACATTCACTTGGCCTGATGTTAATGAGGAATTTGAGAAGAGGATGGGCATGAAGGTCTAAAAACATACTTTAAGGAACAAAATTGAGCATATGAAAAAACTCTGGAAGCCATGGTGCGACCTAAGATGCAAGGTGACGGGTGTTGGGTGGGATTCAACAACTGGATTGGTCACTGCTGATGATGAATGATGTGAAAGACAAAAGAAGGTTTGTAAGCATAATAAATATTTGATATATATGAGTTTGGAGTCAATTAATTAATACTCCTTATATGTCCTTCTATTTGACAGGAAAAGAATGACAAGTTCAGCCAATTCAGAAAGAAACGGGTTGATCCGGAGTTGAGTGATTTGTGGGATGACGTGTTTGGCCAAATTATTGCAATCGGAAAGCATGTCATGTCACCAACTATGGATCCTAGTGCACTTCCGCTTCCCAACCTGGAGTTGATGATAGTGTTTATCTGGGTTCACAAGAGGATAGCCTTGACCGTCAACTAGAGAAAGATGTTGAGGAGGAACAAGAAAGATTTCGGTCGCTCGCTGCTAGGGCAAGTGTGGACCTGCCACTTGAGGAGTGCTTAGCACAAGTACACGAGGCAATTACTACTACTACTACAAAATCTGATCCATCAAATTTCAGGGAGAAGAGCACCAGGCTTGTAGTTACACCTACTGAGTCTATCAAAAAAAGAAGGAGAAGGCAAAGTCTTGCTTCAACGGCATTCAACGAACACATGGCTATTGTGGGTGATGCAAGTCAGAAGATGCTTTCGTTGATGGAGGGTGATATTGGAAGTACCAATGATGCAATTGAAGTCAATAAATATGGATATTCAAAATGTGTTGTTGTGCTGGAATGCCTTGTAATTGACGGGCTTCTGAAAGAGAATTCCAAGTTGTATTGTTTTGTAGTCAGCCAGCTTGCTCAAGAACCAAGACGTGAGGTCTTCATGTCCCTTCCAAAAGATAGTAACATGATTGCATGGCTACAATACGAGTACGATCTCGCTTACCAGATATATTAACCGTAGATGGAGTGTGATGAGTTTGAGTGTTTGAGTACTGCTTGGGGATTATATTTGAGATTTTTATCTTCTACTATTGTAATATCCTTCAATTTTTAGTAATGATATTTGGGTATTTTTCCCAACCTTCGTTCAATTAATTATTTCGCTTTCAGTGGAGTTCGAATTTTTCGCAACTTCCATAATATCCGAAATCATTACCTGAGTGGTATAAAATACATTCGATGTATTTTTCGGAGATTAGAATATTTGTTTGGATATAAATATATAATTTCCGGGGTTTAAAACCCATACCAATCTCATCCAGTGGAACTTACCCTCCACGTACAATCTTATCTTGGCCAACTCTTATCTCTTTGGCCACTTGATTTTTTTTACCGATCCACTTGCTCCTTCCTTGCTCCCCACGGTTTGGGCCATTCCTTGCTCTCCAAGGAGTGATCTTTGACTATATATATGAGAGTGGAATCAGATGGGAAAGTCACCCCATCTTCATCATCTCTCTCGTCCTCTGCTTCCTCCCGCTCCCTTCTCTGTTTGTCAAAGCTTCCGCTGGCGAGCTCTCTCCTCCGTTCGAGCTTCCTCTCGCCACCTCATTTCCGGTGGAGCCCTCTCCGAGCTCGTCCCCCGTCGGTCGTCGTCAGCCGCCGAAGCCAGCCGAGCTCCGCCGCGTCATCCTCTGCCCCTCCCCTGTTCTGGGTGGTGATGCGTTGCTGCGAGCTGTTGTTGGGCTGCTGTCCGAGCCACCTCCGTGGTGCTGCTCCTCCTTTTCCCCGGCGCGGCTCCGTCCCAACGTCGAAGACCCCCGTCGAGCCGAGCCCCTGTTTCGTTGTTATGCTGTTGTTGTTCATGAAATTGGGTTGAAGGTGATGGTGAACAGTAGTGGAGTGGGGCCCTCCCCCTTGTTTAATTGTTGCTGGGCCGAGAGGTCCAAAATCCTTTCAGTCCAGATTCAACCCGAAATTATTCGAACGTTAGAACGTGATCTGCTGGATCGCGTGTGGATTCGTAATCCGTTGGAGCTATCTGAAGCTTAGGCCATATCCTCGGAAAGGATATCATCGGTAGTCGTCTCGTCTAGATTCATCGCCGAATCTACTCCAGGCAAGTGGCGGTTCGCTCTTGCTTAATCATTCCATGTTTCAGTAATTATCAATTGTTTAATTGTTAATTAAAATGGGATGAAAAACTATTGCCTTGTTTGGGAACTAAATTCATTAATAACGTAATTTAAAGGTGATGTTATGAATTTAATATTAACTTAATACTTAATAGCGTGTGTATTGTGGGAACACTAATCCAAGTAAGGATTTGTCGTTCCTTAATAAGTTAATATTTGTAGGAACTCTAATCCAAAGTAAGGATTAGTCGTTTCTATTATATATGTGTTTAAGTTGATTGCCTGGAAGGCTTTAAGAAGGATTATTACTGTGTGAATTGTTTAATGTTACCCGAGTATTGTGTGTTAATTACCGTGTTGGTATTATTGTGAATTTAATATGAACTCGATGCTAGAATAGCACGTGGGTTGCAGGAAAGCTAAGTCCAGGTAAGGATTAGTTGTTTCCATTATATCTGTGTTTAAGTTGATTGTCAGGATGGCTTTAATGTGAAATATACTATTGTTGTGCTTGAACTGTTAGTTAGCACGAGTATTCATAGGAACGCCTGGACTCCGAGAGGTCCGTTCATTTCTTTATAACTTGGTAAACAGGGCGATCAAGACCCTAAAGATAAAAAGGCTTGGACTCTGTGAGGTTCATTCCTTCGATAGATAAAAAGGCTTGGACTCTGTGAGGTTCATTCCTTCGATAGATAAAAAGGCTTGGACTCTGTGAGGTTCATTCCTTCGATAGATAAAAAGGCTTGGACTCTGTGAGGTTCATTCCTTCGATAGATAAAAAGGCTTGGACTCTGTGAGGTTCATTCTTTTAAGGGCGATTAAGACCCAGCGATAGTAGAAGTTTGGACTCTGTGAGGTTCATTCTTTTAAGGGCGAGCAAGACCCAACGATAGTAGAAGTCTGGACTCTGAGAGGTTCATTCCTTCGATATAGATTCAGAGGTTTGGACTCTGTGAGGTTCATTCCTTAAATATGTGTTCTGCGTGACAGAGCATATATATTTAAAAGCTTATAACGTGTTGATCATTTTGGAATTAAATAAGATAAGTGCGGTTAAGCACATGTTTAATAAGTCTTGGGTGTTGTATTAATTTGGGTTGACGTGATTGTCACCCTAAGGTTTAAAAGCTTTGTATCTACTCTTAATCAGGTTGTATGCATTAGTGTGGGTAAAGTGTTGTGAATGAATAATTGAGGAAGGAAATGATTCTTCAGGGACTCATTTTCCCTATTGTGGTCTTGAGTAAGACTGTGAATCCGGAGTTAGGATGGTCAGGATCATAAGTAAAGTATGACCCAATGTAGGACCAATAGTTAAAGCTTTTGGGAAAGCCAAGTGTACGAAATCATAGGTGTCCTTTGGGGAGATCTATTGGAGATTCGTTTGAGGTATTATAAGAAATTAATACGATTAAGTCCTGGATGGATAGTATATTGTATACAGAATATAAGGATTTAAGTCAGAAATAAGTCTTTTAAAGACAATACGAGTCGTTGGACTCAATAAGTGAAATTTCCAGAGGATAAAGAGTTATTACTCTTGGGAACTGTTAAGGATTGACATCTTGTGAGTATGTGATCTATAAGGCTTAAGGTGCAACTCTTGGAAGAAGATTAAGTCATAAAGTTATTGTGTTAAGAGGTGACCACTTAAATAGAAAGGTCAGAGTTTAAAGATAGGATATGTTGATAATCCTGAGGTAATGAGGGTTATAGGGGTAAGCGTTATCTCATACGCCGAGTTCTTCCGAACTTCTTAAGGAATAGGAGTGATGTATTTATAAGTTAAGTGTGGTGATGTACATATTTTAGAATACTCTTGGGAGAGTATTGCAGCTAAGAGTAGTGCAGTTAGGAGAATTCGTCATGACTGGGGTCGGAGTAAAGTCCTCTTTCTAATCTGATTTCGTGTTAAGCGGCGAGGTTGGTTGTGAACCAAAACACCAACTTGTTTTAAATGTTTGTGTGTATTAATGTAAATGTATATGCTTTGTGCCCTTGCTAGTCTATTCATTTAGACTAACTAATTGTATTTGTTATCTACATCATCATGGTTGGTGTCGTCCGTCCGTTTCGACACATCAGATAGGTTGCAGGATCCATGAAGGCTAGATCGACTATGAATATGAACGGTATTTGAAAATGTTTTAATCAGGCTACGATCTTTGGGCGTTGACTATTGAGGTCAATACTCTTGTAAATTATTTTAAGTCTTCCGCTGTATTATAATAACTCTGTATTTTGTCGCATTTGGAATTGTGTTGAAATTCCGCGACTATGTTTAAATGAAAGTTATGGTAATTTTGTATCATAATTGTTCTTTATGAATTGTGTTTCAATGGTAAAGCCTGGGGTGGCTTCGGTGTGGAAACCAAGGTCACTGACGGTAATACCTTTCCAAATGGGTTAAAATTTGGGGGTGTTACAACTATTTGGTGTTTGAGGTGTTTCAATAATGAGGGGATTTATGTATGAACTTACTGCTTACTACTTGGTGTTTGCTGTATTTCAAACTTTGTGTTTAATTGTGCAATGTTTCATTACAATTGTTATTATTATATATGTTGTTATGTAGTTGCGTTATTAATATTTGTTATTGAAAATATCTTATATATTAAGTTTATAATTTTTTCAGTTTATGTCTGGATCAAGTATAATCCAAAGACATGGATCAACCACTTGCCCCGAGACGAAAGATGTCTAGACGCGAGATACAAAAGAACGGGCTTCCTAGGTGGCAGGTGTTATTGGAGACGTGTGCGTGTCTCTCATCTGCATACCATGTAAGTTTTATCCACAAGGTTCCTTGTTATGATTCAGAGCTCACAAGGTACATGTGGATGCGCCAACTGATGGAATCTACGTCGGATGTTGGATGTATCAATGCATTTAGGATGGAGAGGCATGTCCTCCAATATCTTTGTGATGAGCTAGAGACCAAGTACGGGCTATTACCTTCCCTCCGTATGTCCGTTCTGGAGAAGGTTGGGATTTTCCTTTACACTATTTCTGTGGAGTTGGCTAATAGAGATGTATGTGAGCGGTTTCAGAGATCAAGCGACACCATTAGTCGTGTGTTTCACCAGGTTCTAGATGCAATGGTTGGCAGGAATAGGGGTTCTAACGGCTTCATACGTAACCTTCTGAAACCCCGTGATGCAAATTTCACTAACATTCCAACAAAAGTGATGAGTGAGCCCCAATATAGTCTTTTTAAGGTATGGATTATTACTTATATTTCCAGTTTATTCCCAAGTTGATATTGCATTGTAGGTAATATTGTTACTGAATTCATTTAGGGTGCTGTTGGATGTATTGATGGGGTTCACATTGAATGTTGTGTACTTGAGGAAGAACAATTTCCTTAAAGATGTCGTAAGGGGTATACTTCGTTCAATGTAATGGTGGTGTGCGACTTTGATATGTACTTCACATTTGTATCAGTCGGGTGGGAAGGAAGTGCCCACGACACTGGGTGTTGGACCATGCTTTGAGCTATCCTCATATGAACTTTCCCCATCCTCCATCTTGTAAGCCATGATCAATCTGCCAAAGATCCTTACTTTAGCATAACTTATATATGTGTTATTGACAGAGGCTAAAGTCGTATCGCCTAATCAAAGTAAATCCTAAACAAACCTAAACAAGTAGGAAAGGCAAGCAATGGTCGAATCTCACAGGGAGGAGTTGTCTTTCTTATGCAAGTTCGTGTATCAAAGTAACAAATGGGGGTTTTGTTGGTTGTTTGAGTTGCAAGTAAACAAAACAAAGTAAAAAGCAAAGGTTTTTAATCAATTAGGGAAAAACACTTAGCCAAACAAATATCCACCATTCATTTGATTGATTGGTCCTAGATTATCTATATTCCTTCCTTTGATTATTCTTGTCCCTATTCTGAAATAGTTACCAGTCTAACTCGGCCTGGCAACCCTTACTATCGAACGCACGAGAAACTATCAAGATTTAGAGCAATAGTAGCATGGAGTATAGGAATTAACCAGGATACATGCAATACCGATTTTTTGCAGCATTTAACACATAATCAATTCTCTCTCATAATAAACTAGTCCAACTAGTCCTAGAATATCATGGTTGCTACACAAGATAAGGGATTTCAACTCGAAATATCCAAACCCTAGCAATAGACAATTACTAATATCAACTAGGTGATCAATCCAGTCAAATCAATAAGAATCAATAGGAATAAGCTCAAGAGAAAAGATATAATCCAAAGGAATAAGAAATAGAGTTATAACCTCACAATCATGAATCAAATGAAGGCTTCAATTACAGACTAAGCAAAGGGTGCTTAGTTCTTCATAGTCTTGAAGGGAAGACAATACTGAATGATAAGAAATTCAATAATCAAAAGCTGCTAGGAAAACTAGGTAAATAGAAAATCTAGCTAAACCTAATGTAAAAAAGATAACAAAACTAGTCTTAAAAGGAAATAAAATAATGTAAACGAAATAAAGAAACTAAAAGAAAAGGAAAATAACATAAAGGTAAACTTCGGATGAAACTGTCGTGGCGCTCCTGATGCATATTTCCGCGATCGCGGAAGAGTTTCTGTGATCGCGAAAAATTCACTTTTCCACATGCTTGCTCTCGACTTATCCGCGACCAGCTTCCGCGACCATCCACAATCGCGGTTTTTCCCGTCTTCACTTCTCGTCTTTCGTAGATGTCCGCAACCGCGGCCTCAGCCCCGCGATCGCGGTTTTGCCTCTATGGCTCCACTTAGCTCCTTTCTCCAACTCTTCCTTCGTCTTCTATGTGGTTTTCTTCTCATCTTCTTGATTTCTTTGTTTAAGCTTCTCCAAACCACCATATCTGCATTTCTACTCCTCAACTCCAATCTCCCCAATTGTGCTCTAAGCATCTCCAAATGGTACCCAAAACACCGGTAACAACTCCAAATTAAACCCTACAAAGTAACGCTGATCAAATTTCCCCATGCTTAAACCTTGCTCGTCCTCGAGTAAGCTAATGTAAACCTACTCCTCCAATCAAATCCCCAAGGTCTCAGGAAGCACAGACAAACCATCTCCACTAAGAATTGCACCTAACATGAAACTCCAAGGCACCAACACATCAACACAACACATAATAACATATACCGCCTCACCAAGCTAAAAGGAAAGCAGAGTACTTCCCCCAAGCTTATCCCGAACACCATAGAGTGAATAAACATCTAATCCTAGCCTCCATCTATCTTCTTATGCCTCCCAGAGTGACCTACCCGAATCCTTCTTATATCACCTCTTCTTATGTCACCACGTCAGGTAAAATGATGATTCCTAATAATCACTCTTCTTTTTTTCACTCATTTTGCCAAAGCGCCCTTTCGGGTTTTCACCAAGCCACTCATTTCATTTTTCAATAGATGGGCTCACATATAACTCGCATTACTCTTGACTTCATATTATCCCAACCTAATACTGGTTCAAGCCACCTGCTTATTGTATAAGCCGCCCTTTTGGGTTTTCGACTTATCCCAGGATTTATATTTCTGCCTTTTTTCAAAATTTTGGCTTTTTCTTTATTTTTTTCTTTCTCCTCAAACGACTAGCAAGTATAGAACATTCCCCCATGCTTAAACATTGTATTGTCCTCAATGTAATGAAAGACAAAAAAGATGAAGCACATGGAAAAGCGGAAAGGTACTCACAACCGTCGTTGAGTTGGCTTGGACTGGAAGGTGTTGTTGGAGGTATAACAATAAAAACACATGTCTCTAGTGTTGCGCCGGTCTTCAAACTCAATCTCCACTGTGCAGCCAAAAAGAATCCACTGTAATGTGTAGTGGCATATCAAAGAAATCAGGGTTGCACGACCTTCAACGAACACATAGCGGAGCCCAGATGTAATCGTGTGGCGGGCTCTAGTGTTCCTCCTCCTCAGCTGTCAAATGTCGGGCCATCAACGTTGCCAAATAAAATATGTGGGGCTAATGTCTCCTCCTTGGCAGCATGATGCGCACCGTCTCCATGTAGAACTCAGACAGCTGGTCTTCGGTAGAACTTTTTTTTTTTGCGAGCAGGGAAAGGGAGGCCTGACAGTAGGGAATCCGCGCCCGCGGAAATGTTGCTGGTGCGTGGTTAACACCATCTTCAATTTGGCTCAGGCCTCCTTCCTGCAGGTTAGTCTAATGCAAAAACAAAAACACAAACAAACAAAAACTACTAACACAAAAACAATTAAAGACATGAAATAGAAAGACAAGAAAAGAATTACATACCTCGGGTTGCCTCCCGGACAGCGCCTTAGTTATTGTCGTGGCTCGACTTGGTACTCCTCCACCTTAACTTGGGTTGCTCACATCGATTGAGCACTCGGGGTTTCCATCCGGAGGGTGTCGTTTTGAATCATTGATGTTGTAACACCCCCAAAACTTAACCCTTTTGGAAAGGTATTACCGCCAGTGACCCCAGTGTTCCTTACCGATATCACCCAAGGCTTTACCATTTAAATACAATTTATGAAATACAAATGATACATAATGATCAAAGCAGTCAATCCAAAACATAACATTGTCAAAGAACATGAGTTACGGGATTACAACCCAATCCCGAATAGGCTAACACAGAGTTTAAACCAAATACAGCGGAAGTCTTAAAAAGTAGGGTACAACGGAAGTCTTACAAAACACATTACAACCAAAGTCATTGCCCAAAAGATCTCAACCTGATTAACGAAATAACTCAAACATTCGAAAACCACCGTCGACTCCATAGTCCTTCTATTCTTCTGAGCTACTTTCTATCTGATGTGCCGAATCGAACGGATGACACCAGCCCACATGCGGAGAACAAAGTTCGTGGGTTAGTCTACTTGAATAGACTAGCAAGGGTATAAAGCAGAAGGTTCGATGTAGTTGTATTAGGTTAGCCTTATCGTTTCTCGAATGATAACCGATAACGATAATCAACATTCATACTTCTACGGAATAATAACAAGAGGTATGCACAAGAGAAGACTCTGGAAGACTGAATCATTACAGAAATCAACTCAAAGGAAGACTCCAACGGAAGTGAGTCTTTAAGGAATTATAACAATTCTGGAAAGTTTAAAGAATCATACAACAGTGATTTAAAAGCTGACTGAGATGCTTCGGTTCACGACCAACCTCACCGCATACAGCGAATCCAGATTGGAAAGTGAACGTACTATGATCAAAGTCGAGACGAGTTTTCCTAGCTGTACTACTCGCCGAAGGTTTATTTATTATGTGCGTCGAGTAACACTTATCTGATTTATATTTCAAACACACATCACGTTATTAGACTTTTACATGTGTACCCCACCATTGGGATGACACATCTTAGTATACGTTTCATCGAGAGTGACGCATACCGGAAGGTTTGTGACACCAGCTAAGTGTCCTGCCTCTACACACTTGTGAAAGAGACCGATCATGATCTTAGAATAGTACCAGGTGGAGACGAGCCACCCCGATACCAGATTATAAAGAAACGACCGGATGAAGTCCGAGTACATTCCTAACTAACAGTGGTAACCACACAGATACAACACAATCACAGTTACAGAATAATCCACATAAAGGCCCGAAAGGCGATCACAGATAATAGCGCTGTTCTAACAGATATACAACCTATTATATGATTTTCAAAACAGTTTATAAATCACTTCCAGAAGAACACAGTAATAATCGTTCCAAATTAATTAATCAATTGAAATAACTGATAATCAATGTAAATATGGAAACGATGAGCAAGAGCGAACCGCCACTTGCCTTAATCCGCATAATAGAAACAGCCTAACGACAATGACGGGATTTCGAGCTCGACACGGGTATAGCTCCGACAGCACAACGACCTTCGAGTCGACCCATAAAAGGAACCCTAAGTTAGATCCGACATAACCACAGTACGAATCTAAAAAGGACGAAAGAAAACGAAAGGAACGACGACCACCAAAGCCAAAAGCCCAAAAAGGCATTCTGGACACTGGCGGCAGTCGTCGTTCTTGGCGGCGGTCGCCGCAGTTCATCACGGCGGGCGCCGTGAAGAACACGACGGTCGCCGTGAAGAACTCAGACGATAGAAGCGGCGAGAAAACTCACCCAAAACACGAGCGACTCGGCCTCCTTCGACTTGCTTTGGTTTCTAACCTCCAAGGCTACCAAAAGCTTCACAAAGGCACTCAGGAAACACCACCAAACGACCTTCGGCGGAAGCTTCAGAAATCCGGCGAGGCACAACTCCGGTGAGGCAAGAATTTGGGAGAGCTTGGGCTATGGATTGAGCTAAAAAAAACCCTCCCAAATACCTCCTTTTATAGCCAAAACACCGGGAACACAATGATGGCCCTACGAAGAGCTACTCCGGCGCTGCCAGAGCCACGTCGGCGACCTTCGAGCAAGGACCTCCGGACAACGACGACGGCGGGCGCCGCCATAGGCCTGGCGTCCCCAGCTAGGAGAAGACCCAGCCTGCTCCTCGACCTTGGCGACGGCAAGCGCCGCCATAAATGCGGCGGTCGCCGCCCCTGTGGCTTTGCCGCCTCCTCAGCTCTTAGACGAAAACGATATTAACCCGTGATAAAAATTATCGTACGCGAACGAGTATTAAAATCCAAAGCACGTCGTCTGTATTTTATTTCACTGAGAAAAATATTACAGATACAGAGAGCATTACCGAATGTCTTAAACTCTCTAAATTAAATCCGACGTACATAACGGGTACTCGGGAAAAATCTCGGAACTCCAGAAATAGCTTACAAAAATACGGGGTATCACAGATGTTGAATCCGACCCTCACCCCATCAAATTCCATTGTGAGCGAACCGCTGCTCACATCAATCTTGGTCCCTGCCGTGTTCATAAATGGCCTCCCTAGCATCACAGAGGTTGTATCCTTATCTTGCCCCGTGTCCATCACAAAGAAGTCTGCAGGGAATATCAACTTGTCCACTTCGACCAGCACGTCCTGTACCACTCCTTTGGGGTAGACATAGGAATTGTCCGCCAGCTGGATCACAATCCCCGTCTTCTCTAATGGCCCCACCTCCAGAGACTCGTACAACGAGAGAGGCAAAACATTAATAGAGGCGCCCAAATCAAGCATGGCCTTGTCGAACAAGGTGCCCCCAATCTTGCAGGGAATAGTGAACATGCCCGGATCACTGGCCTTCTTTGGTAACCGCTTTTGCAGCATAGCAGATACATTCTCGCTGACCTGGACCTTTCTCTTCTCCTTGACCGCCTTTTTCCTCTTTATTGTGCAGATCCCTTCAAGAATTTAGCATAACGAGGAATGTTATTTACCAGCTTGAGTAAAGGAATATTTACCTCGCAGTTGCTGAAGGTCTCGAACAATTCCTTATCATTTGCCGGTCTTCTTGTGTCCTTCAGAGCCTCGGGAAAGGGTGCGGGAGGCTTTAATGTGTTGAGCGGAGGGAAATTGGGCCGCACATATCCATCGTGGGCTTCGTCGAGAGGGACTGGAGTTGCAGGGGCGTTTCCACGATCGCGGTTTTGTGTCCGCGGTCACGGAATATTCTCGAATAGCGCCTCGTCTTCAGCGATTTTTCCGCGGTCGTGGAATTCCGTCCACGGTCGCGGATTGCTCTCGAACAGTTCTTCAGAGGGGATTTTTCCGCGATTGCGGAATTATGTCCGCTGTCGCGGAAATGCGTTGATTTCTTGTTCCTCTTCGCCCGTATCCAATCCGCGGTCGCGGCTTCTTTCTCCGCGGTCGCGGATTTCTCTCTGTTGTGCTTGACTGGCTTCCAGTTCTGCTCCGCTCCTTAGCGTCATGGCGCAAACATTCTCCCTCGGGTTGACTACCGTTTGAGATGGTAATTTCCCCGACTCCCGAGCTTCCAACTTGCTCACCGCTATAGAGATCTGCCCCACTTGCTTTTCCAGGTTCTGAATACTGTACTTCGTCTCTTGTTGATGCTGGATCAGGCTCTGAGTGAGAGTCTTTGTATGCTTGGCCACCGCTTGGATTTGTGACCCCATGGCGCTCACATTGCCAGCCAACGTCAATACGGTCTGGTTGAGAGATTTGATCATGTCCTGGTTGCTTAATACGCTATGAGCAAGAGCTTTGATCTGGTCCTCACTGGACATAGATGAACCTGCACCTTGGCCTTGGGGTCTTTGGTCATATGGGGCTCGAAATTGTTGTTGACCCCCAGGCTGCTGATACTGTTGTGGGTGTTGTAGAAATTATGGAGGCCTCTGTTGATAGTCTTGGTTCTCTTGACCATGATGAGTATTCTGCTGGTTCCCGTACCTCAGATTGGGGTGATCTCTCCACCCGGATTATACGTGTTGGAGTATGGGTCATATCTTGGCCTTTGAGGGCCATATCCTCCAATAGCGTTCACCTCAACAGTGGGCTCCTGCAGTGTGGGACATGCATCGGTTGGATGCATCGTGTCTTGGCATATCCCACATGACTTGACCTGCTGCTGGCCACCCTTCATCATGTACCTCTTCATCATCTCCTTCATCTCAGCCATCTCAGAAAGTAGAGTGAAATTTGGCTGAGATTCTGCAGCTCTCATTGATTGGGCACCCGCCCTCTTGCTGAACTGTCTTGAGCCCTCAGATAGCTCAAAGAATACATCAAAAGCTGCAGCAGGCGTCTTGTTCAAAATATTTCCTCCACATGCTGCATTCACCATTCGACGCTCCTCGTCAAGAAGTCCTCCGTACAAATAAAGTACGAGGTCTTGTTCTGAATACCCATGGTAAGGGCAGCTAGAAGTCAGCCTCTTGAACCTCTCATAGTACTCGTACAATGACTCAGCAGCCTGCTGTTCAATGTTGCTTATGCTCCTCTTCAGGCTGTTGAGCTTGGTCGCAAGAAAGTACTTCTCCAGGAAGGCCTTTGTCATCTTGGCCCATGTGTCAATGCTTCCTGGAGGCAAATAGTAGAACTAATCATTGGCCGCGTCCTTTAGCGAAAAAGGAAAGGCCCTCAGCTTGATCTGGTCCTCAGTCACGCCCTTTGGCTTTATGCTGGTGCAGACGGAATGGAATTCAGACAGATGTTTATTGGGGTCTTCTCCACTCATCCCATGGAAGTGGGGAGTAAGTGGATTAACCCGGACTTCAGCTCAAAATTAACGACATCTGCCAGCTCAGGAAACTGCACAGCCAGCGGTTGTTGCTGCAGATTAGGGGCAGTCAACTGCCTCAGCATCTGTTGTTCGTCAGCCATCTCAAAACAAGGATTGTCAAAACACAGAGCTCTGTTTATCTTGCGGTTCCTAGAAAGGGTCCTCTCAATCTCTGTATCACAATCAAGTAGAGGGGAGTCAGTAGCACGGGTGTGGACCATAAGATAGGTCCACACAAAAATTTAGCACACAAATACACACAAAGAAAAATCAAAACCTGCCCCCCGGCAACGGCGCCAATTTGACAGAGGCTAAAGTCGTATCGCCTAATCAAAGTAAATCCTAAACAAACCTAAACAAGTAGCAAAGGCAAGCAATGGTTGAATCCCACAGAGAGGAGTTGTCTTTCTTATGCAAGTTCGTGTATCAAAGTAACAAAGGGGGGTTTTGTTGGTTGTTTGAGTTGCAAGTAAACAAAACAAAGTAAAAAGCAAAGGTTTTTAATCAATTAGGGAAAAACACTTAGCCAAACAAATATCCACCATTCATTTGATTGATTGGTCCTAGATTATCTCTATTCCTTCCTTTGATTATTCCTGTCCCTATTCTGAAATAGTTACCAGTCCAACTCGGCCTGGCAACCCTTACTATCGAACGCATGAGAAACTATCAAGATTTAGAACAATAGTAGTATGGAGCATAGGAATTAACCAGGATACATACAACACCGATTTTTCACAGCATTTAACACATAATCAATTCTCTCTCATAATAAACTAGTCCAACTAGTCCTAGAATATCATGGTTGCTACACAAGATAAGGGATTTCAACTCGAAATATCCAAACTCTAGCAATAGACAATTACTAATATCAACTAGGTGATCAATCCAGTCAAATCAATATGAATCAATATGAATAAGCTCAAGAGAAAAGATATAATCCAAAGGAATAGGAAATAGAGTTATAACCTCACAATCATGAATCAAATGAAGGCTTCAATTGTCGGACTAAGCAAAGGGTGCTTAGTTCTTCATAGTCTTGAAGGGAAGACAATACTGAATGATAAGAAATTCGATAATCAAAAGCTTCTAGGAAAACTAGGTTAAATAGAAAACCTAGCTAAACCTAATGTAAAAAGATAACAAAACTAGTCTTAAAAGGAAATAAAATAATGTAAACGAAATAAAGAAACTAAAAGAAAGGAAAATAACATGAAGGTAAACTTTGGATGAAACTGCCGCGGCGCTCCTGATGCATATTTTCGCGATCGCGGAAGAGTTTCCGCGATCGCGGAAAATTCACTTTTCCACATGCTTGCTCTCGACTTATCCACGACCAACTTCCGCGACCATCCGCGATCGCGGTTTTGGCTCTATGGCTCCACTTAGCTCCTCTCTCCAACTCTTCCTTCGTCTTCTACGTGGTTTTCTTCTCATCTTCTTGATTTCTTCGTTTAAGCTTCTCTAAACCACCATATCTGCATTTCTACTCCTCAACTCCAATCTCCCCAATTGTGCTCTAAACATCTCCAAATGGTACCCAAAACACCGGTAATAACTCCTAATTAAACCCTACAAAGTAGCGCTGATCAGTTATCATGTAGATTTTCCTTACATAATGACATATATGTATGAATGGGTTTGCATTTTATTAGCTACTCTTTCCTATATAAAATGTATCATTTTTTATGTTTAATTGTTCGTAGGTAGATACTACTTAGTTGACAAGGGATATCCAGACAGAAAAGTATATATGGTTCCCTACTCCAAGGTAAAATATCACCAATCTCGGTTCATGCGAGAGGATCTGAAAAATATTTGAGAAGGATTTAACCGAGTTCATTCTTCTTTGAGGACGACAATCGAACGATGCTTTGGTATTTTGAAAAAGAGATGGAAAATATTAAAAGGCATGCCGTCATATGATATTTCCACGCAAATTGACATAATTTGTGTGTGTTTTGTGTTGCACAACTTAATCCTAGAACACAAGTTGAATGATTCAATCCTAGAAGAGGATGATGAGGATGATGAAGATGGATTCAAGTTTGACCCCAGGGATGATAAAGGCAAAGACAGCGACCCCAAAGGCTACATGAGTGGCATCCGAGATGCCATTGTTAAACAGATTTGGGATCACCAAAATATATATTTGGCTGGCCTGTAATTTGTAGGATTACAAAGTCTATTTTTTTTGTAAACAAGTCTAATCTTAAAACATTACTTAAATTAATGAGGGGATACCTACGTCCTTCTCCATTTTGTATGGCAGTTAGGGTCTTAGGGAAATTGATCATGGATGATTTAGGTGGCTAGCTTCCGATTTTGGTGGGTAGATTTTGCACATATCTAGAGGTCGTGTTGGTAAGTAGTCAGTACTTGATGGGTGATCATAATGTGTCCGTCGTTGTCATAATTGCCTAATTGCCTCTTTACGTATTGTCAACAACTCGAATGATAAACCCGAAAGATTAACATTTTAAATCAGATTCTCAACCTTTCCACACACATAACACTGTTTGTTTTTAAAACATTTATTAACAATGAACTAAATGGACTCAATGGTTTTAATGGATGAAACATTAGTATTATAACCACAGTTTCAAGATGTACATTCAACATTTCTAAAGAAGGATTCAATGGTTTTAATGGATGATCCGTTTAAATTGTTAATGTTGCTTTGTGACCTTTCTACACACCACATAAGAAGGGAAAACGAGATCATCATTCATTACGAAACAAATGGAAACAAACAATTCAACGAGATGATCATTCAACCCTAAACAAACAAAGAAGCACTTCAACGACACAAGTACCACAGAACAAAGCGGAAATAGAAGCAACCCGACAACGACAATGACATACCGACAAGTACCACACATGGTCCTCTGGGAAACTAATATAGTTGGATGACAAATGGGCTTGGACGTAGCCAAACTTGACCATTCCAGTGAAGGTGGAGCCTAAGATCCTCACCACCGACAACGACATTGTCGTAGTTGAATGCCGAAAAATTGATTTAATACCTACCAATCTCCGGCCGTCGTAGAAAAGTTCCATACCACCATCCATCTCGAGCCCATAGGTCTACGTTTTGGCCAATCTCGTAATAATTTAGAGATCTGTAAGGAGGTATGGGGCGTAACAACCCGTATGGGACATCTTCTTCAAGGAAACTGGAGCGGTCGTCACGCATCATTGTTTCATATTGGACACGGTAAAATCCTACCATTGATAAGACTAACGTTATCCTTGCGGTGTGATATGAACCAATCAAGCCATGTTCTGTTCCAATGACTTCAACTCGTTCCTCTAAATGAAATTGTCTAGCCATTTGGAAATCTAAATACATACAATAGTAAGACATGTAGAGTAATAAAAGTATATATTGTAGTGGAATAAAAACATACAAAAGTATATAAGACAATGTTATATATATTGGCAAAACATACTTAGATATCTTACCAGATTTCCTACCGGATTTGTGAAGCTTTGTCGGCTCCTTTTGGCCCTTTGCTTAGCAATCCCTAATTAAGTGGGTGCAATTGTGTGTGAGTTATACTTAAATGGCAATGTCCACAACCGCAACAATATATACTCTTGATCAAGCTAGGCATTTATTCCATTTTGTAACTTGTCCTATGCATGGGTGAAGACAAGACATTTGCTAAAGGACAACAAACCTCCTCTAGACTAGCTTCCATAGTGCAGCACAAAAGTGGAAGTAAAGAAAAGACATTTGCTTGCAAAAAGTTCACGTGAAACACAAAAGAAGAGGATGCAGGCTGCAGCTAGCAAACAAAGAAGAGGATGATGTTGGTGAGTTGTGTTATCAAGTCATGTGTTTGTATTTTAGCTAGCAAATGAAAGGATAGGTTCACGTGAATGCAGAAATACCAATAAGTCTAATACTTATGTAGGTTATATTAGAATAATATAGTCTAATACTCATTTTGTTATTAAGATTTTGGTTAATAAGTTTGAAACACATATGTTATATACACTATTACCTTACGCACAACTAATAATCCATTGGTTATTTAAACACTTATTAATTCTTAACATGTGAATGATGCAACTTTATTGATCTAACATATGGATGATGGGTTTTGTTGGCTTGAACAATTAGTGTTTGTATACAATCGAGATCAACTGCACTTAGGTGCACGGTCCGTGTACATCAACATCACCTTAACTGAGAGTGCTCAGTTAAGGTGCACGGTCCATGCACATCAATAACACCTTAACTGAGAGAGCTCAGTTAAGGTGCATGGACCATGCACCTAAGTGCATGGTCCGTGCGCATCAACAACACCTTAACTGAGAGTGCTCAATTAAGGTGCACGGTACATGCACCTTAGTGCATGGTCCGTGCACATCAACAACACCTTAACTGGGAGTGCGCATTTAAGATGCACGGTCCGTGCACATCAATAGAGACCAACTGAGCAATCTAGCCAGTTGATTTCGTCCATGCACAAACCTTTTCGATGCACCTTCTCAATGTTAACAAACCAAGTCTCATGAATACGAGCATTTACCAACTTTGTTAGTTATACGATATGAAAGAAACATAGACGTTACACAATACGGTTATACATACAGCTAGTCCCATAACAAAGGATCTTCCATCCTAATCAAAAGTTACACAACATAAGCTAGACAACATAAAGATACACGGATGATCAACATAAGCTAAACAACATAATTTAAGATAAAAAAACATAATTTGGATAGAGAACATAAAAGAGCCAAGCAAACAACTCCTTATCATAGAAGGGCCGAGCCCAAAACTCCCTCATGGTGGAATTCATCATGTCTTATGCGTAGAAGAGCCGAGCACACAACTCCTTCATGGTGGGAGTCATCGGCTTAACACAAAACGTGCAGAATCTTTCCTCCACTTAAAAGAAATGAATTCATAACTAAGAAATATTACCAAATGCATTTGTTAAGATCACAACATTATTCTCCAATCTAGATTGAAATTACTCACCCTCAACTTATTGTTCCACCAATCGTCATCTCGTATTATATCACCAGTTATGTCGTCACACTCAACATTGCCAGACCATTCAAAGGTCTTCCATAAATTCCATTTTTTCTTCAAAGCTTCAAACGTGTTCCTCAACACTCTAACATTAGCATCTCGGCCCGTAGCATGCTTAAATTATCCTTTATTATATTCCATGCGTAACTCTCGTAGGCCCCATATCGTTCATTGTGTCGTATGCACACCTCGACCAAAGCTTTGATTGTCATCATCAGTCTATGGGAAAAGAGTCCTCGTTGTTCCTATACGCAACCAACAATGTTTTTAAAAAATTCAAAAAATGCACTTTAGTACATGTACAAGACATACAAAATATTCACTTGGTATCATGGATAAACACGTGATATTTTACTAAAAACTAGAGGTAGAAATCTTACCTGACATTCTTCTACTAGTATGCTTGTTTGTTGTAAAGTAGAGATGTCTTGTTGCCTTACTTGTGGGTTTGATGGAATACAAATGGATGAAAGACCTTATATAGAGAGATGAGGCCGAGAGCTTGTGGCCGCGGTCGCGGTTTACCAAGGAGTCGCGGGAGCACAATAGAGACGAATCCGCGGGCGCGGCGGGCGCGGATTGACAGCATAAGCAGAGGTTCGGCGAAGCACAAAACCGCGGTCGCGGGGATAGTGCCGCGGTCGCGGGTACTTGATGTGACCCTGTTCGCCATGTCAGCTAGAGAGGAGGTAGACGCCATGAGACATCCGCCTTGAGACTCCTCTACAACTACATCTATCCCGAGCTAGATTTAGGAGACTTTCTATTTCTAGTTCTTTCTAATTTTATACATTACTTGTTTAGTACTTTCTGTTTCCAGTATTTCCATTTTTAGTAGCTGCTAGTTCTGGAGTGGTTTCAATTTATGTTAAATGGGCCGCCAGAATTAGTAACTAGAGAATCTGGCCTATTAGGTCAACTCTCTAGTATAAGTCCGCCGGTTACCACGGTGTTTCCGACACCCTACAGCCCGCCGCCACCTCTATTCACTTCCGAAGAGTTGCTTCGCCCTACTACGCGTTCATCGGATCCTTGACAACAACTTGTAGTCTTTCCGTCGGGCAAGGTTACATCAGTACTGTTCATGCGCGGTACGGAGGCGCGATTTCGTCCGAGATCTGTGTTACTTTATTTCTTTTCCCTTTTATTTCGTTTATTATATTTTAGGAAGATTATATTTTTTATCTTAGGAAAATTAGGTTTTGCGAGGTTATTTATCCTTCTTTTACATCAGACTTTCAGAATCACTTTTATCATCGTTCGGTTTTTCCCTAGAGTTTTGTTTTTGAGAAGACTATGAAGAACTAATTTCCATTGTTTCGCCTGGCGATTGAAGCCTTCAGTTGATTTGGTTGTGAGGTTATAAATCTTGTTCTATTTCCTTTGGGTTGTATTAATTCTCTTTGAACTTATCTTTATTGAATCTTGCTGATTTCGCTAGCCTGCGCAACTAGTTGATGTTAGTAATTTTCTATTGCTAGGATTTGGTTATTTCTGGTTGAAATTCCTTATCTAGAGTAGCAACCACAATTTACAGGAACTGGTTATGAATGTTTATTGTGAAGAGAATTGATTACATGCTGAATACTGACTGGTTGTTAAGTGTTGCATGTATCCTGCTTAATTCCTATGCTTACTGTTGTTGTTAAATTGAATCTTGATTGCTTCTTGATTGTTTAATAGTTAGTGTTTTCAGGGCTGGTTGACCTATTAATATACATAAGATCAGAGTAGGAATAACCATAGGATTGAATGAATTTGAGATAATCAATGATCAACCTGTCATACTGAAGTGTGGATATCTGTTAGGTGAAATACCTTCACAATCATATTTACAACAATCTTAGTCAATTCCTGCTTTAATCCATTAGTTTTAGAAAACCAAACAACAACCCCCCTAGTTCCTAGTTGGTAACTTGCTTTCTTACATAGAGATAGATCCTTTGATTCCCTTGGGTTCGACCCTTACTTGTCTGCTATACTTAGTTAGGTGTTTAGGGATTCTTTGATAGGCATAACGACTTTACCTCATCAAATGTGGCATCGTTGTCGGGGAAGCAGAACCAGAACCGCGACCGTGGGTCCCAAACCGCGACCGCGGTTTCCCTATTGATGTGTAGGATGACTATGTTCATCCATATTTTCCTCCGCTCAGTTCGTACAAGCCCGTTGCACCATTCCCTGAGGCGTTGAAGGACACTAGAATGCCGGAGAACGACAAGGAGATTTTCGAGACCTTCAGTAACTGTGAGGTAAACATTCCTTTGATAAAATTGATTAAAAGTGTTCCTCATTATGCTAAATTTCTTAAGGAATTATGTACGATCAAGAGGAACTAGAAGTTGAAGGTAAAGAAGAAGGTTCATGTAAGTGAAAATGTGTTTGCTATGCTTCAGAAGCGAATGCCTAAGAAGTGTAGCGACCCTGGCATGTTTAGCATTCCTTGTACGATAGGTGACACCAAGTTTGATAAAGCCATGCTAGATTTAGGTGCATCTATTAATGTGTTACCTCTCTCGCTTTTTGAATCTTTGGGGTTTGGACCATTGCATGAAACTGGAACAGTGATTCAATTAGCTGATATGTCTAATGTTTATCCAAAGGGGGTAGTAAAGGATGTTCTAGTAAAGGTGGATAATCTGATTTTTCCTGCTGACTTCTTTGTGATGGATATGGGACATGATAAGCATGCAGCCTTTGTGATGTTGGGTAGGCCGTTTCTGAAAATGGCAAACACAAAAATTGATGTGAGTAGTGGTTCACTCACTATGGAATTTGATGGGTTAAGGGTCGAGTACAACATTGATGATGCGAAGAGACACCCTCCTGATTTTGATCCTAAGTGTTCGGTGGATGTGAGTAACCCAAGTTGATCTTAATGGCACTATGTCGAGCCACGACATTAACCAAGACACTTCTCGGGAGGCAACCCGAGGTATGTAACTCTTTTCATGTCTTTTCTTTTCAAGTTTTGATTATAGTTGTTTCGTTTTAGACTAAAACGCAGGTGGGAGTTCGAAGACGGAGTTCGCCTCGCAACAGACGCGAAACCGCGATCGCGGCCCAAAAACCGCGACCGCGGTTTGACCACTGTAAGTCTCCTCATCTGGAAAAAAAAAATCGGAAAAAAAAACATGGGCGCGAGTGAAAACCGCGATCGCGGCCCCGCTGCCCAATTTTATACCGCTGCTCAGGATGTTCGCGATCAGGAGGAGATGTGTCGGAGATTTTTACTTGGACACTAATGATGGCACGACATGTTACATCTGAAGAGGAGGAGCAACAAGAGGACTTTGCAAATATGCCAGTTGATACTGTTTTCATTGACTTTGCATATGCTGCTGATGGATAACACAATGCAGTAGGCACTTCGAGTAATCCTGTAGACCCCGGAAGACAATATGGGGAGTGGATAGTTGAGCTTGATGAGGACATACGGATACTCCGAGATCAGTCGTTGGTGTAGTGCTTTTACATCAAGCATTGGGACGCCTTTGCTTCACACAGGTGGGAGGCATCTAGGGGACCGACAACCAATGGGCTTAATTTCATTGCCCCCCTCTATTGCACCAGTGACTCTTGATTCCATGACTTTCCACTGCCACGCCATCCACGACATCCGAGACACAGACCACCTCGACATCGCTAGTGGGTACCTTTCTTTCCCCCCAGAGTTTCATTTTTCGTCTTTCATTACATTGAGGACAATGTAATATTTAAGCATGGGGGAGAGAGTTATACTTGTTGGTCGTTTGTACTACTGTTTCTATTTTTAAAATAAATAAATAATAATAATAAAAGAAAATCCTAGGCTAAGTCGAAAACCTGAAAAGACGGCTTAGGCAATAAACAGGTGGCCCGGACCAGCATTAGGCTAGGGTAAAAAGAGGTTGAAGAGCGATGTGAGGATTGGTGATCTCATCTTTGAAAAATGAAATGAGTGGCTAGGTGAAAACCCGAAAGGGCGCCTAGGCAAAATGAGTGAAAAGAAGATGAGTGATTATTAGGATTCCTCATTGTTCCTGGCGTGACAACATAAGTGGTGGAGTCATAAGGAGGATTCAGATAGGTCACTTTGGGAGTTATAAGAAGATATACTGGAGCTAGGATTAGACGGTCACCTTCACTCTATGGTGTTCGGGTTAAGCTTGGGGGAAGTACTCTATTTTCCTTGAAGCTGGTGTGTTGTGTTGTTATGTTGGTGCCCTGGAGATTCATGAATAGGTACGGTTCTTAGTGGAGAGTTTTGATGTGCTTCCTGAGACCTTGGGTATTTCATTAGATGAGTAGGTTTCTATTAGCTTACTCGAGGACGAGCAAGGTCTGAGCATGGGGGAATTTAATACGCTCTACTTTGTAGTACATAACTAGGAGTTGTTACTATATTATTAGGTACCATTTGCGTGGGTTTAGAAGACATTTTAGGAGAATGGAGTTTTAGAGAAGAAGTAGTGAAAAAGAGATTTTAATGGAGTATTGAAGACATTAAGGAGCGGTGAAGGAAAAGCATGCGCCGAGTGAAGGCCGCAAGCACGGAAGAAACAGAAGATCGCGACAATGCGAGAACCACGGGCGCGGGATATATGGTCGCGGTCGCGGTTTACCAAGGAGTCGCGGGAGCACAACAAAGACGAATCTGCGGGCGCGGAAATATTTCCGCGGGCGCGAATTGACAGCAGAAGCAGAGGTTCGGCGAAGCACAAAACCGCGGTCACGGGTACTGTTCATGCGCGGTGCGGAGGCGCGATTTCGTCCGATATCTGTGTTACTTTATTTCTTTTATTTTTATTCCCTTTTATTTCATTTATTATATTTTAGGAAGATTATATTTCTTATCTTAGGAAAATTAGGTTTTGCGAGGTTATTTATCCTTCTTTTACATCAGACTTTCAGAATCACTTTTATCATCGTTCAGTTTTTCCCTAGAGTTTTGTTTTTTAGAAGACTATGAAGAACTAATTTCCATTGTTTCGCCTGATGATTGAAGCCTTCAGTTGATTTGGTTGTGAGGTTATAAATCTTGTTCTATTTCCTTTGGGTTGTATTAATTCTCTTTGAACTTATCTTTATTGAATATTGCTGATTTCGCTAGCATGCGCAACTAGTTGATGTTAGTAATTTTCTATTGCTAGGATTTGGTTATTTCTGGTTGAAATTCCTTATCTAGAGTAGCAACCATAATTTACAGGAACTGGTTGTGAATGTTTATTGTGAAGAGAATTAATTACATGCTGAATACTGGCTGTTGTTAAGTGTTGCATGTATCCTGCTTAATTTTTGTGCTTACTGCTGTTGTTAAATTGAATCTTGATTGTTTCTTGATTGTTTAATAGTTAGTGTTTTCAGGGCTGGTTGACCTATTAATATACATAAGCTCGGAATAGGAATAACCATAGGATTGAATGAACTTGAGATAATCAATGATCAACCTGTCATACTGAAGTGTAGATTTCTGTTAGGTGAAATACCTTCACAATCATATTTACAACAATCTTAGTCAATTCCTGCTTTAATCCATTAGTTTTAGAAAACCAAACAACAACCCCCCTAGTTCCTAGTTGGTAACTTGCTTTCTTATATAGAGATAGATCATTTGATTCCCTTGGGTTCGACCCTTACTTACATGTTATACTTAGTTAGGTTTTGAGGGATTCTTTGATAGGCATAACGACTTTAGCCTCATCAATTAACCTCATCCTTGAAGCATCAGAGAGCTCCATGTTTGCAGCGAGGAGGGTGTCACGGTAACGCTAGCTGAACGTTTGAAGTTGCTAGTGTAGATACATTCTCAGCTAGTTCTTGGTTCTCATCATCCAGATGCACCACATGTCGACGCTCTTCTAGTAGTTGACTGCTAAGTTGTTCATATTTGATCCTGTCATTGTTAACATCCAATTGAAGCTCCGCCACATGGGATTTGAGTGCTCTGGCAACTTGTTGCATCAAGCGTACACGCGGGGAGTTTTCAACTCCATTGATAAGCTCATCAAACGTTGATACATCATATTCCTACAAATATGGTTTTGATACACTTTATTGAAGAGAAATAACATAATGCATAAGTTCAGGAAAAGAGACAACCATAAACTAACCTCTTACTACTACACATATAACTCAGAGATTAATGTTACCATCTGAATGTCAAAGCACATAAGCAACCTTAAAAAAACCATCAACTACACATATAACTTTTTGTTTCTATGAATATAACAACAACCTCCCTCAAAGCATATAAGAACACATTATAAAAAAACACATGATAGGTGATTGGAAGCCTACTAATCTAAAATTTAATGATCAATCACAACACATGGTAAAGGGTTTACCCGCTACCATTGAAGCTCCTCGGGTATGCTGTCATTGGAGCTATTGGGATTGTAGTCAGTCAATGTTTCTAGCACCTCTTTTGGGAGCCCAACATCAAACTCCTTTTCATAAACCACATCCTCAACTCCACTGTGAGAAGTAGCCATTGCTGCATAAAGGAGAAGTTGGATGGGTAAGAAGTTGCAAAGTAACCACAATACTTGAATCTTGTTACTACTATCAAAGTTTTGCAATTTCGTATTAGACTTTTAACTGAATAATAATGCATCTTCTATGAAAATCAAAATTCTACTAGAGTGTGTCTACAAGTGCATGTGAGAATTTATATATAGCATCATTCAACGATAGCATAAATATCTCCCAATGGATACTCACAATTCTAGCATCACCGAGAATTCTTTGTTCAATCTTATTGCTCCTCAAATGAACACATACAAAACACAAGCATTTCAACAAACCACAACCAACCAGGAAAAAAATGGCAAGCTTTCAAGACCACCATTGATAGATTTTATGCTACGGTCGATGCCTTTTATAATATACATACCATATTATGATTTCAAAATGACAACATATATTTATAAGTGTTACGGTTCAAACACAAACATATGAAAATCCATCAACATCCATAACCAACCACAATTCCCACTTCAAAACAAGACAAACAAACACAAGCATTTCATCAAATACCTAAAGTGCACAAACCTCACCAAAGCCGCTAATTTTCAGAATATCCACAAAGGAAGGGAAAATCAATCATCCTAGAACAAAATCCCTACTGCAATGAAAATTAGTAAACCATATGCCACTACCAAATTTCAATGCTCCGATAAAACAATGAAGCCGATGTTTACCCTAAATTACAACACATGAAAAATCGGGGGATAGATGGTAACATTAGGGTTTGAAGTGGGTCAAAATTGGGGTTTTCAAGCAAAGATTCAAGCAAAATTACCTTAATTTAGGGTTTCTTTCGACTTGACTTCAGATCTGGAAGAGCAATTTCAACAAAAATCAGCTTCGTCCCAAAATTGAAAATGGAAGAGAGTAGAGAGGACTTTGAAGGCTTGGATCGAAGGAGTGAATTCAATCAGGGGTAAAATGAACATTTGCTTCCACTTCCACTCGACCAGCCGTTGACCGTGGTGGGGGGGGGGTGGGGGGGGGGGGGGGTAGGGTGAGGGATTGGAGGTGAGGGAGATGAAATACCCAGTTTCATCCACTACCTTCATCTTCCTTCCACTCCATCCAAACGACATGCCGAACATGCCAATTTTGCAGTGAGAGAGATGAAGTGCAAGGTTCCACTTCGATACCGCCTTATTAACAACGTGTCGAACGGGCCCTTAATACTAATCGTAAAACTTCTTCTTTTGCCAGAAAAAAACACACACTAGCTCCTTAACCTTTGTTTAATATTGATAAAAAAATAGAGTTTTTTTGTCGAAGAAAAATAGAGTTAAATTACATCTTAGGTTCTAAGCTCATAATCTTTATTATTTCCTAATAAAGGCTCAATTTAACCTATATCTGACTTTTTACTAATTAAAGTTTGTTTGGTCCAAAAAACAAAGATGGAAAAGGTTGAGTATGTATTAAGGATTCGTAATGATGACAATGGGAAATTGGAAGCTTAGTACTAAGTAGCTTAGTCCCCATGCCTCACACGAGATTCATGAAATAATGAATTTAATATTTTTATAATTATAAAAATATATTGCTTTCGTAATTAGGAAAAATTTATAGTTAAATAATGTAATTTCTTTATCAAATTGATGACACTTTAAATCATTTAACATAAAGTATGATAATATAATGAAGTACGTAATAAAAATAATGACTACTAAGATAGATATTTTGATATAATAGTTTGTTATATTTATTACTCTTTCTGTTTGATAATAAACGTCATTTTAGATGTTTAAGAGTGTCATTGTTAGAAATAAAATAATTTCTTCTTTAATTAGTTAATTAACCTTTAATAAAACTTGTTAATTACAAATATTTATTTTACCTAATAGTTGAAGACATGAGAAAAAAATGATTAGGTTGCCTAACTTTCAAGAGCAATCTTTACCGCTCATTAATAAAATGTCACTTAAGATATTCAAATAATGAGTATTGATTAACAAAATTCAAAGGTTAGAATGACATGTAAGCCTATATTTCGTACATTGTTGAATAGAATAAAGGAAGATAATAGGGTATAAAATTTTATGACATAATAATATCTACAATTAAGATAATTGTTCTCACAAAATAATATGTAGATGAATTGCAGAAGCACATTTTTGAAAATTGAAATATTAAAAAAATAGATTGTCATAAAAGAGTTGCAAATAAAACTAATATAATTATTATTTTACAAAAGTATAATAAATAATTCTAAAATTTATAAAAATGGCATGTGTCATAGATGACGCGGCTTTATGAGAGGGACATATGACTTTAGACAATAAATATTTTAGTATTATAAAGTTTGGATTTAGATGCATTTATGTAGGTAGAGAAATAAACCAAATTATATAACCTTATTTCGATAAATAAAAACAACTTATTAAGAGCGTAATCACATTAAAAAATGATATAAAGATCTGATATGAAATAATGTCATATTTATACTAAAAAGGCAAGTAATAGGGAGTCTAAAAATGGAAGCAAATGATTGATTATGAGAGATTGTAACACCTAGGATTGTCTAGATAGCTTTTGTAAAAACTCTTTACATCAGAATGAAAATAACATTTCATTAAGAAAAGACAAGTAAGATTATGACAAATATAATCACATAATTAGAATAAAATTTATAAGAAATTATAAATTATAAAATCATATGATGACAAATGACGACTTGCGGAAAAGATTATAACGAAAGATGACTTGCCTCAACGTGGAGATGCCAAGTGACATCTATCACTTCTACTTCTGTTAGATATGGTAAGAGAGTGGATTCGGGAGAGGGATTGCCCTCCCCGTTCTTCTCCCCGTTTACTCTCTTATTCCCTAGTCCTTATCATCGTCCCCCTCGGGGCCCTGTTCCTCGTAAAAAATCATCCTCGTTCTAAAAAAGAAAAAAACCTCTAAATTTGTTTAAATGCATATATATTAGGGTGTATATGGTTTGAGATTTAGGTTTTACCATCCAGAATGTATAAGGTTTATGATTAAAGGGCATGAACTTTAGGGTTTATGGATATGAAAATTAGGAAATTATACATTTAGCGGGGATCCCCGCGGGTTTCCCGTCCCCGCACTGTGATTAAACTTTTTCTCTAGCCCCGCCCGCATTGTGTGGAATCCGCGTGATGATAATCACCACCCATTACGATCATCAACTTTACTATTGTATATAGATAATAGTTTAAATGAATAAATTTGGTTAATTAAATTAACTAAAATCAACCGATCAAATCATATTAGAAAATGTCTACGAAAAACACTCTTATTATGAAATTATCAATTCGTATATATATGGTTAAAGGGAGAAGAAAATCACTCAATATAAAAACAACAATATATAGGAAAATACTGAATATACACAATCAAAGATTTCCATATAAATTGTATTCATAGATAGCGGGTTAGGGAAGGTGGTACACTAGTACACCACCTTAAGGAAGTATATAAATACGCGTGTAGTGACGTACACACGTAGATAGCAATATAAATTTGATTTTTAAATAAAATTAAATGAGGAAGATATTAGCGATAGGTTTAGGGTTAAATTTGGAAGAAGTTAGTGCTATGTTTAAGATATAAATTTTTAGTTTGTAATTAAATATATTAAAACAAAGTGAAAAAATGAGAGAATGGCACATGACAAATAATGAGGTGACTTAATTAGGGTGTGTCATGTGGCTTACTTAGGTTATAGTTTAGTGTGTATATATACAATAGATTGTTGTAGAAGTTTTGTATTGGTAATCTTTGTTATTTATTTGTGTGATTCATTTGTATGTAAATAGGAATTGATTAGTTTATTTATGTGATTGGTTTGTATCTAAATTTGGAAATTGTATGTAAATTAGAAAGTGATTAGTTTGTTTGTGTGATTGATTTAATTTATATATAAATTAGGAATTAGTTTAGATTTATGATACAAATCTTTTCTATATAAATTTGGATTTAAAAAAGTAAAATTCTAAGAAAATCACATGTGATATTTTCATTGTGAAAGTGTCATGTGAGAGAGTCATGTGATATAATGAGATTTTGTTTAGTAAATATATAATAGATTCAATTACTGCTTTTGAAGCCATTGTATTAAGAAAATGAGTGTACAAGTTAATAAAATGAGATTCTTTTGAACCGAAAATTGGAAGTGATAAACTTTCTATGAATAATAACAAGACACTCTATGGAAAATTAAAAAAGAGTTTTTTTCATACTTAAATGAGCCTTATCTCATTTACTTACATTACAATTGCTCGTAATTTTGGAGAGGCTAACAAAACACTTAATAAACTTGATAATAGGTCATTTGTCTTCAAGATATCAAATTTCTATGGATCAAGATCTTAGGATCATCATTCATGGTCTATATGGATAGTTTACCGAATTACGAATTCACGCCTCATTGGTGAACTATACTAACTAGCTTAGTTATCGCACGAATTTGTTTATCATGAAATTTATTGATCATGAAATTTGCTTAGCGAATTATTATTTAGATAAAAGTTTTTATAGAAATTATATTGTTAATTAATATAAAAATATATATGT
Organism: Rheum nobile; assembly: GCA_027886185.1. Classification (NCBI taxonomy): domain Eukaryota; kingdom Viridiplantae; phylum Streptophyta; class Magnoliopsida; order Caryophyllales; family Polygonaceae; genus Rheum; species Rheum nobile. The sequence continues at coordinate 867,261 of WOAB01000171.1, forward strand.
AATGAGTAACAATATAAATTAGAAATTGATTCAAGAAAGAGACGAAGAAGATGAAGAAAGATTGAATCTAAAAGAAGAATATACTTTTCGATGAAATTGGAAAGAAATCTACTCGAAAACGAAGTCGGATTAGGAAAATTAGGTTTGGTACCCTCATGGTTAGGTTTATTTCTGTTGATGTCCTACATATAAAAAGTTTCATGTTAATACCCTTGTGCTTTGTAAATAGTTGGAACTGTTCCCAAGTGTTAAATTTTGTCAGCTTCCATTAGCCTGTTTATTAAAAAAACAAAATAAATTTGACAAAAATTTGAACCCTGTTGGAGCTAACAAACGATAAACACTCAATTTCAGAACCTCAATTTGATATTCAGTAGAAAACAAACCTTAACTAAAAACCAACCCCTAATTAACTAAAATTTATCCCATAGTTTGTCCCAAAATTAAGCCTAAGAAGAGCTAATAATGATGTAAATTAGATGAATCATACCCTAAGTCGCCCTAATCGCACCCAAATCCGCAAAAAAAACGTACTTGTTGACACCCAGATTCGGAAGAAAACACACACGAAATCATGCAAGCCGAGCGGTTTGCCTACGTCGCCGGCCGAGTGGATCGCCTCCGTCGCCAAACAAGTGGTTTGCCTCCATCGCTTGCTTTGCCCATGCCATCACGTAGTCTCTGTTCATGCTCACTGGTCGAAGAAATATGTGTCGGGAGCTATAGAGTCGTGGTTTAGAAATACCAATTGTGTGATTGACTTGATTCCTTCATAATCTATGATAGGAAAATAATATAAAAATGATTCACTCCATTTTAAGAAGCCACGATCTTGATCTTCATAAGATCACCAACCAATGTGTATATATACTAGGAAAGGATCAAATATTTAGTATATATTTTGAGGTTTACAAAAGTGAAATTATATCTTCAAAATATTTATGGAAGAAAGTTGATTACAAAAATAATTGTGTGATTGATTTGATACCTTCATAATCTATGTTAGGAAAACAATTAAAAAATTCGATTCACTCCATTTTAAGAAGCCATGATCTTGATCTTCACAAGATCACCAACCAATGTTTTTTCCATTAGTTATTTTCTTATTCGAGATTTTCCTAATCAAGTTATGATATTTAGTATAAATTAAGATTTGTGTGATTTATTTTTATCTTAATTAGAAATTGTTTGATTGAATTTTTATTTCTATCTTAACTAGGAATTGTTTGACTTTTAGAAATTGTATGATCAAATCATTGTATATAATTGTGAGATCAAATCTTTGTATATAATTTGAGGTTCAAAAAAGGTAAAATGCTTACAAAATGACATATGACAAGATGGAGGGTGGGAGTGACATGTGGCAAGTGAATGTGAATGTGACATGTGTTATAGTGAGATTTTGTTATAGTAGATATACAGTAGATTTCGTACCCTTATCTAAAAATAGATCTAGTTTATGAATTTTTGTTATATAATTAGTGTTCACACTATCCATATGTTATCTCTGCATTGTAGGTCGTGCATGTAGTCTTCATAATTTTTTTGATAAGGTAAGAATTAGACTAGTTTCAAGATCAACTTGAAAACCGGCCTGTAGCATCCTTTCGGATGAGAGCATGAAGCTCAGAATATCATCCAATGAAAAGGTGTGGCTAAGTTTAGCAATGTGGTCAGTCACCGAGTTAATTTCACGGAAAATATGACTAATCTGTATTGTCGCAAAAGACAACAATAAACATAGGATATCAGATATTAAAATCTCAATTTCCCATGGACAGTGCCAAATTTTATTAAGAACATTAACTATCGTTAGGTTATCAGTTTCGATTTGAATCTATTTGATTTTCATTTCTTTAGCTTTTAGCCTCAGTTTTAGTTGCAGTAGAGAGACCACATTTTTCAGCATGGACTAAAATCGGTTTTCCATTGTTATTTCTAAATATGAATCCAATAGAGGAGTCCCCATTGGATTTAGTGGATCCATCAAGATTGATTTTAATAAACTTATCCGGTGGTTTCTTCCATTGCAGATTTCTAGGTTTTTCCTAGTTCGGTTTTTCCTCTTAGTAGAAACATTATTATTGGTGCAGTTTGGATCCCGTTTTTTTGCTTTTTTTTTCAACAAGAGATAAGATTATGGTTTCTCTGGTACCAGATACACCACCAGGTAATAGCTAGTTCAGTGAATTCAATATTAGAGATTTTGGTCCTAATTTCTTCCATAACTTCATTAATTCTCTTATTAGAGGAATTTATTATTCTAAGAAATCTGCAATGTATGAGTGTAATGTATTAATATATGGTTTGTGTCTTCAGTTTGATGGGTACATGAGATGCAACATGGAGGGATAGCAATTCCTTTTTCCTGTAATCTTATTTTGGTTGGCAGTCCATTTCTATTAATTTTCCATGAAAAGTTCTTAACTTTGGGGTAAGTGTCAAACTTTCAAACCCAAGAGGAATCATAAGCAAAGAACTGCTTGTTTTTATTTATAAGTTCCATTGCAGATTTTGTCAAGAACAATTCGCTCTTGTTGGATTCTCAATACATACGGTCGGTGATTTGGTTGAAGGGAATAGGAATTGCAGTAATAAGTGATACAATATTAGGTGGTAGTATTGTGTCAAGTTTCATTTTGTTCCATTTCATGTTTTGGTCAAAGAACTCTTCCACTTTGCAATCGGGGATAACATCTGAAACAAAGTTAATAACATCACAAAGTGGTTCATTAAGGACCCATTTGTCCTTCCAAAAAAAATGATCATTTTACCATCACCGACTTGCCAAATTTGTCCTTTCTGAAATTCTTTTTTAATATTCATCATTTTCGACCATTTCCAGGAGCAATTGCCTTTGTGCTCATACTTTAGGATATGTGAATCCTTAATATATTTTTCTTGTGTTGATCTTAACCCAGAAGTTATTTGGCTCAGCTAGAATTTTCCAAATAAGTTTGTATTGAAGGGCGTAGTTCATATCTTTAGTTTTTGGTATCCCTAGACCCCCCTAGGTTAGTCGGTTGACGGATTTTGTTCCATCCTATAAGCGGTTATAGGATGAATCCGTATTCCAAAAGAATAATCTGTTAATTTTGTCAAGTTCATTATGAGTAGAAGTGGGAAGCATACAACTTTGCATTAAGAAGTTCGGTTTTACCGCCAGATCGGATTTGATTAAGGTTGTTCTTCCTGCTTGGGATAGAGAATTAGCTTTCCATTTGGTCAGTTGTACCTTCGATTTTGTTACAACATCCTCAAAGGTAGTTGAGTTAACCTTGCCATTTATAATTGGGCAGCCAAATATTTGTCAAGAGATCATGTTCGTTATGGTAAGAATTCCTTGAATTTTACATTTTCGGGTGGTCGGTACTTTCTTAGTAACCTGAAATGCAGATTTGTGGAAATTAACACTTTGCCTAGAGATTTGGCAATACTCATCAATGATGTTTTTTTTTTATCTCCCAACAATTTTCCTGGTTTGCTTTAGAAAAGATCATAATGTCATCTGCAAAGGCTAAGAAGGGTATTCTAGGGCCCTTACGTGTGAGTTGAAAACCAAGCGGTCATTTTCTCATGGAAGCATTGATTTTAGTGATAGTGTGCAATGTATGAGTGTAATGTATTGATATGTGGTTTGTATCTTCAGTTTGATGGGTACATGAGATGCACCCTAGAGGGATAGCAATTCCTTTTTCTTGTAATCTTATTTTGGTTGACAGTCCATTTCTATAAATTTTCCATAGAAAGTTCTTAACTTTGGGGTAAGTGTCAAACTTCCAAATCCAAGAGGAATCATAAGCAGAGAACTGCTTGTTTTTATTTATAAGTTCCATTGCAGATTTTGTCAAGAACAATTCGCTCTTGTTGGATTCCCAATACATACGGTCGGTGACCTGGTTGAAGGGAATAGGAATTGCAGTAATAAGTGATACAATATTAGGTGGTAGTATTGTGTCAAGTTTCATTTTGTTCCATTTCATGTTTTGGTCAAAGAATTCTTCCACTTTGCAATCGGGGATAACATTTGAAAAAAAGTTAATAACATCACAAAGTGGTTCATTAAGGACCCATTTGTCCTTCCAAAAATTGATCATTTTATCGTCACCGACTTGCCAAATTAGTCCTTTCTGAAATTCTTTTTTAATATTCATCATTTTCGACCATTTCCAGGAGCAATTGCTTTTGTGCTCAAACTTTAGGATATGTGAATCCATAAGATATTTTTCTGTGATGATCTTAACCCATAAGTTGTTTGGCTCGGCTAGAATTCTTCAAATAAGTTTGTATTGAAGGGCGTATTTCATATCTTTAGTTTTCCGTATCCCTAGACCCCCTAGGTTAGTCGGTTAACGGATTTTGTTCCATCCTATAAGCGGTTATAGGATTGATGAATCCTTATTCCAAAAGAATAATCTGTTAAGGTTGTTCTTCCTGCTTGGGATAGAGAATTAGCTTTCCATTTGGTCAGTTGTACCTTCGATTTTGTTACAACATCCTCAAAGGTAGTTGAGTTAACCTTGCCATTTGTAATTGAGCAGCCAAGATATTTGTCAAGAGATCATGTTCGTTATGGTAAGAATTCTTTGAATTTGACATTTTTGGGTGGTCGATACTTTCTTAGTAACCTGAAATGCAGATTTGTGGAAATTAACACTTTGCCTAGAGATTTGGCAATACTCATCAACGATGTTTTTTTTTATCTCCCAACAATTTTCCTGGTTTGCTTTAGAAAAGATCATAATGTCATCTGCAAAGACTAAGAAGGGTATTCTAGTGCCCTTACGTGTGAGTTGAAAACCAAGCGGTCTTTTTCTCATGGAAGCATTGATTTTAGTGATAGTCTGCAATGTATGAGTGTAATGTATTAATATGTGGTTTGTATCTTCAGTTTGATGGGTACATGAGATGCATCCTAGAGGGATAGCAATTCCTTTTTCTTGTAATCTTATTTTGGTTGACAGTCCATTTCTATTAATTTTCCATAGAAAGTTCTTAACTTTGGGGTAAGTGTCAAACTTCCAAATCCAAGAGGAATCATAAGCAGAGAACTACTTGTTTTTATTTATAAGTTCCATTGCAGATTTTGTCAAGAACAATTCGCTCTTGTTGGATTCCCAATACATACGGTCGGTGATTTGGTTGAAGGGAATAAGAATTGCAGTAATAAGTGATACAATATTAGGTGGTAGTATTGTGTCAAGTTTCATTTTGTTCCATTTCATGTTTTGGTCAAAAAATTCTTTCACTTTGCAATCAGGGATAACATCTGAAACAAAGTTAATAACATCACAAAGTGGTTCATTAAGGACCCATTTGTCCTTCCAAAAATTGATCATTTTACCATCACCGACTTGCCAAATTAGTCCTTTCTGAAATTCTTTTTTAATATTCATCATTTTCGACCATTTCCAGGAGCAATTGCTTTTGTGCTCATACTTTAGGATATGTGAATCCATAAGATATTTTTCTGTGATGATCTTAACCCATAAGTTGTTTGGCTCGACTAGAATTTTCCAAATAAGTTTGTATTGAAGGGCGTAGTTCATATCTTTAGTTTTTGGTATCCCTAGACCCCCTAGGTTAGTCGGTTGACGGATTTTGTTCCATCCTATAAGCGGTTATAGGATGAATCCTTATTCCAAAAGAATAATCTGTTAATTTTGTCAAGTTCATTATGAGTAGAAGTGGGAAGCATACAACTTTGCATTAAGAAGTTCGGTTTTGCCGCCAGATCGGATTTGATTAAGGTTGTTCTTCCTGCTTGAGATAGAGAATTAGCTTTCCATTTGGTCAATTGTACCTTCGATTTTGTTACAACATCCTCAGAGGTAGTTGAGTTAACCTTGCCATTTGTAATTGGGCAGCCAAGATATTTGTCAAGAGATCATGTTCGTTATGGTAAGAATTCTTTGAATTTGACTTTTTTGGGTGGTCGATACTTTCTTAGTAACCTGAAATGCAGATTTGTGGAAATTAACACTTTGCCCAAAGATTTGGCAATACTCATCAATGATATCTTTTTTTATCTCCCAACAATTTTCCTGGTTTGCTTTAGAAAAGATCATAATGTCGTTTGCAAAGGCTAAGAAGGGCATTCTAGTGCCCTTACGTGTGAGTTAAAAACCAAGCGGGTTTTTTTTGTCGTTCTGATGCTTGTTGCAATCTTCTGGCAAGTATTTCTACTCCCAGAATAAATAGGAAGGGTGAAAGCGGGTCTCTTTGGCGTAGTCCACTTTTAGGTGTAAATTGTAACACCCCCAAAACTTAACCCTTTTTGGAAAGGTATTACCGCTAGTGACCCCAGTGTTCCTTACCGAGATCACCCAAGGCTTTACCATTTAAATACAATTTATGAAATACAAATGATACATAATGATCAAAGCATTCAATTCCAAAACATAACATTGTCAAAGAAACATGAGTTACGGGATTACAACCCAATCCCGAATAGGCTAACACAGAGTTTAAACCAAATACAGCGGAAGTCTTATAAAGTAGGGTACAACGGAAGTCTTATAAAAACACATTACAACCAAAGTCATTGCCCAAAAGATCTCAACCTGATTATAAAGAAATAACTAAAACATTCGAAAACCACCGTCGACTCCATAGTCCTTCTATTCTTCTGAACTACTTTCTATCTGATGTGCCGAATCGAACGGATGACACCAGCCCACATGCGGAGAACAAAGTTTGTGGGTTAGTCTACTTGAATAGACTAGCAAGGGTACAAAGCAGAAGGTTCGATGTAGTTGTATTAGGTTAGACTTATCGTTTATCGAATGATAACCGATAACGATAATCAACATTCATACTTCTACAGAATAATAACAAGAGGTATGCATAAGAGAAGACTCTGGAAGACTGAATCATTACATAAATCAACTCAAAGGAAGACTCCAACGAAAGTGAGCCTTAAGGAATTATGACAAATCTGGAATTACAGAATCAAATAATGATTTAAAAGCTGACTGAGATGCTTCGGTTCACGACCAACCTCACCGCATACAGCGAATCCAGATTGGAAAGAGAATGTACTATGATCAAAGTCAAGACGAGTTTTCCTAGCTGCACTATAACTTAGCTGCACTACTCGTCGAAGGTTTATTAATTATGTGCGTCGAGTAGCACTTATCTGATTTATATTTCAAAACACACATCATGTTATTAGATTTTTACATGTGTACCCCACCATTGGGACGACACATCTTAGTATACGTTTTGTCGAGAGTGACGCACACCGGAAGGTTTGTGACACCAGCTAAGTGTCCTGCCTCTACACACTTGTGAAAGAGACCGGTCATGACCTTAAAATGGTATTGGATGGGTACGAGCCACCCCTCTACCTGATTATAAAGAAACGACTGGACAGAGTCTGAGTAACGTTCCTATCTAACAGTGCTAACTAAACAGTTCCAGCACAACAATAGTTCGGATAAATCCACATAAATGCCCGTAAGACGATCATAAATAATAGCGTTGTTCTAACAGATATACAACCTATTATATGATTTTCCAAAACAGTTTATAAAATCATTTCCAGACAAACACAATAATCGTCCCAAATTAATTACTCAATTGAAATAACTGATAATTAATGTAAATATGGAACGCTGAGCAAGAGCGAACCGCCACTTGCCTTAATCCGTTGAATTGGAACAAGCCTAACGACGACGGGATTTCGGGCTCGACACGGGTATAGCTCCGACAGCACAACAACCTTCGAGTTGACCCATAAGGAAACCCTAAGTTAGATTCGACATAACAACAGTACGAATCTAAAGGAAGACGAAAGGATACGAAAGGAACGACGCCCGAACAACGACCACCCAGGGTCGAGGCCAAAAGAAGCCACGACCTTTTGGCGGCGGTCGTCGGGTTCATCACGGCGGGCGCCGCGTTCATCACGGCGGGCGCCGCATTTATCACGGCGGTCGCCGCGGTGAACCCAGAACAGAACGGCGAGGGCAGAAAACTCACCAAACACACGCGAAACGCTCCCCTTTGGCCTTGCTTGGATTCTGACCTTCAAAGGCAACCAAGAGGCTTCTCAAGGGCTACTGGAACACACCAACAACACCCCCGACGATCACCACTAAACTCCGGCGAAGCAAGCTTTTCCGGCGAGAAGAGATTTGAGAGATTTAGGCTGAGATTTGTGCCCAATCTGACCCAAAACCTCCTCAATTTATAGCCAAAGCACAAGGGGACACCATGATGGTCTACAACGAGGCGGAGCAGGGCTAAATCGGCGCGTCAGAGGCTCGCCGATGACTTCTGGGTATTACCCGCTAGCTAGCTCGCGGCGGGCGCCGCCATTCACCCGGTCGCCGCCTCACAAAACCACTACGGCGGGCAACTTACGGCGGTCGCCGCCCTTAATGCGGCGATTGCAGTTTTCTGGTCTTCGCGCCCAGCTAGAAGACGAGGGCACTGTTGCCTCGAGCCCTTCGCGGCGGTCGCCGCCTTAATTGCAGCGGTCGCCGCCACCGTGGCTTTGCCCTTCTCAGCTTTTGGACGATATCGACTTAACTCGGGATAAAAATAATCATACACGAACGAGTATTAACATCCAAAGCACGTCGTCTGTATATTATTTCACTGAGAAAAATATTATAGATAGAGAGAACATTACAGAATGTCTTAAACTCTCTGAATTAAATCCGACGTACAAAACGGGTACTCGGGAAAAATCCCGAAACTCCAAAAATAGCTTATAAAAATACGGGGTATCACATAAATATTTCCGTGGGTCCATTATTAACAAGGATAGAGAATGACACTGTAGAAATGCATTCTTTGATCTAGTTGATAAAAATAGGGCTAAATCCAACTTTTTGAAGAACCTCCAAAATGAATTTCCATTCAATACGATCATAGGCTTTTTCCATGTCCAATTTGATCGCAATATAGCCTTCCACCCCTTTTCTAAATTTAAAGGAGTGAAAATTTTCATGTGCAATAAGGATATTATCTTGGATTGATTTGTTTGCAACAAAGGCACCTTGGACTGGATTGATTATTTTTTCCATAGTTTTCTTAAGTCTTTTTGTTAAGATTTTCAAAATAATTTTGTAAATTGTCGAGCAAAGACTAATTTGTCGATAATGGTTTGTCGAATTAGGGTTGTCACATTTCGCTATAACCGTGATAAAAGTGTGGTTGATCTATTTTAGAATTTTTTCGGAGAGGAAAAAACTTTTCACCGCTTGAATTACAGAGGGTCCCATAATGTTCCGGTATTTCTGATAGAACTCAGCCGTCATACCATCTGGTCCTGGCGATTTGTCTTGGCCAATAGCAAAGGTTGCTTTTTTAATTTCATCATTAGCTACTTGCTTGGTAAGTTCTATACTATCATCATGTGATATTTCGTTTTGTATAAGGTCAAGATGATTTCGTAGGACATTTTCATTACCTAGTTTACTTTTGAATCTTTAGATAAAATCATTCCGTATTTCATTTCTGATATTTTGTTCCCCTATTATAGTAGTTCCTTCTTGGTGCGAATTTCTTTTATTATTTCCCCGTTTCTTTTTCCCGTAGCTATTTTATGAAAATAGCTAACATTAGTATCATTAAGCTTAATATGTTTTATCTTAGCTCGTTGGTTCCAGAAGATCTTTTGGAAATTAAGTAGTTGTCCTTTGTTGCAATAAGTCTTGTTTGCTTTTCTACTAAATTTCTATTAGTAGAGATACAAAATGTTTTCTGAATTCTTGTCAGTTCCTCCTCTATTTTATGTAATTGTGTGAACATATTTCAAAAGGTGTTTTTATTCCCTTTCTTGCATGTCTTTTGAGAAACTGTGTTTTCTTTGTTAAATCATACATTCTAGAACCATGGTATCTTACTCTCCATGCTTGCTTCATCACATTTCTAAAGTCTTTTCATGTCATCCAAACTTTTTCAAATTTAAATGGTTGATTTTTAAAGTGGTAGTTGTTAGATCGATAGAAATTGGGCAGTGGTCTGATGTTGTAAAGGCATAGTTTCGTGTAACTAATTTCGGGTACCATTGTAAAATTTGGTGTTGGACTAAGGTTCTATCCAGTTTTTCATATATGTTGTCAATTTCAGTCTTATTTTTCCTCCACGTGTAGATATTTCCTTGTGTAGGAATATCCTCATATTCACACTCATTTTTCACTAATAGTAGTCTATTGTATTGACTTGCATGGGTTTGAGATCCCCTGCTTTTTTCCTACAAATTTTGGATTTCATTCAGGTCTCCCATCAATATACACAAGAGAGGACAATTTTTAATATAAGTAAAAACTTCATCCCAGAAAGAGTTCTTTATTGACTCATTTGGTGGAGCATAGGCTAGAAATAGCATAAGTTTGCTTTTTTGTACACATGTCAGTATATCTCAGACAAATGAATTTGTTACTAACAAGATCCATTTCAAGTAGACCATTGGTCAGTTTGTAGCTTTTCCACATGACACAGAGGCCACTTGAAAAACCTATTGCTAGAGAGAAGATGAATTGATCAAAGCCTGCTTTTCTCTAGATTCGTTCAATTGATTGTTTATTTGTTCGCATTTTAAAGAGAGCTAATAATTGGGTTCTTTCAATTTTACAGAAAGATTCAATATTAGTGCATAAATTTTTCCTGCCAATTCCCCTTCAATTTCAAGTGATGATCTTCATAGGGAAAACGAATTTGGGGGGAACATGAGTCATATTTTGATCTTATAATGGATCATGGGTTTGTAAAAAACGATAATTAAGAACTCAAAGGAAATTGATGAGTTGGTTAGTCCAAATTTATAGATATTATTGTGTTGAGGGGAGTTTTCCTTGTTTCTTTGGTTCAAATCAAGCATAAGAAAGTACTGATTGAAATAAAAAGTAAGTCATTTAGGATGTGTTTGGATTATCAAAATAATGCGTTAAAATATATTATCTTGTATTAAATTAATGATTTAATACAAGATAATGCATTTTAATATATTATCTTATGCAATCCAAACGAACCCTTAGAGTCGGTAATTTTGTTACAAAAATTCCTTATTCGGGGGAGCACAATTGTTCGATAGAGTTCCTTCAAATGTTGTTCAAGACTAAAAAGCCATTTGATCATCATGAAAACTACACTCCTTAAACAGGAGAATACATATACATGTACTAATTGTTCGATGATCCAATTCCTGGGTATAAGCATTCACTAAAGTCAATTCCAGACTAATGAGGTAAATGAATCTCGATTCAGTTTGTTTTTCAGTGTCAAGGAGGTGGTTCTTGTAGGGGCAAGCCTTCACCATCTCACAAGAGAGCATATCCAGGTCGATATCCTGACAAAAGCAAAGTACAAAAGCTGGGGTTAGAGGTCTGTGTTTTCTGTTTTGATTGTCCAAAGTAATGAGAAGGAAAGTAGGTTCATAAAATTCAGAATTGTCATGGATAGAATGGTCGACTTTCAAGGGTTCAAACAGGTGATAAAACCCAATGCAGAGCAAAGTAATTTACAAAGGAAAGTAATGGATCAGAAGGGGATAAATGGTGGAAGATACATAGTTAATATGAGTAGACATGTAACAAATTACAATATGATTACAGTTTAAAGTCATAAGTAATGGATCGACATTCAATAAATCAACAGAACCCAAGAGTAAGGTTAACAGTACCCCCGCAAGGTACCAGTCTGAGGTCATGTATTCCAGACAGGGAAAACACAAATAGTCAGTCATGAGAGTCAAAAGAAAATCAGAGGTGGCAAAATAAGGTTTCCGTCTCAGGTAAACAAAACACAAATTAGCACAAAGGAGTTCAGGAAAGAATTCAAGAGAAAGGGGGATCAAGAGGTAAAAATAGAAAGGTCTGAATCTCAACATGAGCAGTAGGTTGGTCGAGTAAATGATGAAAGAAAACTTCCTAAAACCCCAAATAAGGAAAAGAAAAGTTGTCAAAACAAAGGGAGGTTTTCCCTTACCTTGGGAAATTTTACAATATAAGGCAAGGTTTTGAGCAGAAGTGTCAGTGTTAGGAGCTTCTATAGCAGGGGTCATTTGGGGAGTGTTCAGAGAGTAGCTGTTTAAGTTAATATTTTGATAGTCAGATTCATAGCCTAGGTTGGATATAGATAATAACAGGAATTAGAATCATAGTCATGATCATCATACAAATATGTAATGCTCAACAAGAAATCAAGAGAATACCACAACGAGTCAGAAAGATTGGGAACCCAAAGAGTCTTAATTTCACTATTAGGATTAAGGATGATAAGAGCTAAAATAGTCAAGTGGAGATTCTTGTTTCTAGGAGTCATAAGGGAAGCCTGGTCATCTTTGTCAGTTTCAGGGACAATATTAGGGGTCAAGTATCTAACTAAGCATACCCAGACAAAACCAAGGGAACTCCAGATTCATAATAAGTTCAGATTCAAGAAGGGTCAAGATCAAATTACAACTATTTCGGTAAAGATCAGATATTATATAGCAAGAGTCAAGAAGAGATGGGTGAGAAAGACACCACCTGGATCACTTGAGAAAATCACATTGAGGAACACCCATCCAGAATGGACGCAGAGAAAGAGAGAGGCCCCCATGGAGGTTACAACGATTAACCTTTGTTTCCGATGTGGTAACCTTGCCGCTTGGTTGTTGTGATCTTGTGTTGGGAATTCAGTGGCTCTCCACCTTGGGGCTAATCCTTTGGGAAAGATGGATTTTACTGTCCATGGCCGACGACATGTCCTTAGAGAAGTCCCAAACTCAACTCATAAAACTGCTCTTAATAGAGGGACCTCATCTAGCCTTGATTCATGCCAGGGACAGCTCGGAATCTCCCTTCACTCCAAATCTCCATCACACTGTTGTTGTAAATATCTCTACATATTGTCCATCTGAGCTTCATGACCTCTTGTTTCAGTTTGATCGAATTTTCCAGGAACCTCAAGGATTGCCCCCTTTCCGCTTGGGACTCGACCATCAGATTCCACTAAGCATATATTGAGCTAATATTGTCAGCAAACGATTGGGGTAATTCAAGATAGTTGCAGTCCTTGCGCCTCACCAGTAGTATTGGCCAAGGAAAAGGATGGTACTTTGAGGCTTTGTGTTGATTATAGGAATCTTAAAGCCCAAACCATCAAGGATAAATATCCTATACCATTGCTGGATGATCTGCTCGACGAATTGGGTGGCTCCTGCTTATTTTCAAGTTGGACTTGTGTGCAAGTTTTCACCAAATTCGAATGGCGCCACATGATGTCTATAAGGATGCGTTCAAGACTCACTCGGGTCATTACGAATACTTGGTCATGCCATTCGGCCTCACTAACTATTACATGAGGTTCGTGAAGGGTTATGGATCTCTTTCTCGGCCACTTATCGAGCTTCTCAAGAAGGATATTTTCCATTGGTTTGATCAAGCCGGTGAAGCCTTTGAAAAAATGAAGCTCGCCCTGTCGTCCAACCCAGTTTTGGCTCTCCATGATTTCTCTAAGGTATTTGTTGTTGAAACTGATGCTTTAGGGACTGGAATTGGTGTCGTGCTCATGGAAGAGCATCACTCTATTTGTTACATCAACAAAGCACTTAGTCTGATAACTCATTGTTGTTGTCTATGCAGTGCACAAATGGAGCTCATATCTCACCCAACGCCACTTCATTATCCGAACTGACAAAAAATGCTTGAAGTTCCTTGTTGATCAATCTGTCACCACCCCCTTTCATCACATGTGAGTGGTTAAAGTTATGGGGTTTGATTATGAAACCAAATATAAAAAGGGGAAGGAAAACGATGTGACTGATGCTCTCTTAAGAGTGAATCATTCTCAACTTCTTCAAATGCACCTCACACTCTAGAACGATGGCTTGTATGCCTTGGTCACCCAAGCATGGAAATCTAGCTGACCCTATTTTGAGGACTACGATCCTTTTTTTGGCTCTACGACTCCCCTTATGGAGGTCATTCTGGGAGAGACTCTACCTTATAACGCGTCAAGTCACTATTTTACTGGAAGGGAATGCACAAGAATGTTAAGCATTATCTGCGTAATTGCTCAATTTGCCAGAAAAGCAAACCTGACCATGCGGCCTACCCGAGGTTATTGCAGTCGTTGCCTGTGGGAGTCAGATTCCACTCGCGTGGATGATCCTACGCGTAAACCCTCACGCCCACCAGAATTCGGTTATGGAGAAATGATTGGTGTCAGGGCATAAGACAGTTCGGCGCATGAAAGGAATTCCATCAATCAGCAGACGACACTTGGCGGCTCGGTAGTGGATAGCAACATCTATATATACCCATGAAATCTCTGGAAAAAGGGGGAGAGAGGGCAACAATGGAAAGGGGAAAAGAGCTATTCTCAGGCCTCTAATGGCGGGAGAACCAGAGAGATCTTTCAGGGGAGAGGAGATTGCAATTGGCAAGGAAGGCGGGGAGCTCTCGGCAGCTCCATGGGGGGAAATACGGAGACAGCCCCGCCAGAGGTTGCAATTTCCGGGAACAGAAAGCTCCTCTCTGAAGCTCGCCCATGATCGGATTTCTGGGGGCAAGATTGAGAGAGAGAGCAAGCTGGTGTCGGTGCTTGAGCTTGCGCTTGAGTACGAAAAGCCGGATCTGGGGGCTGGCCATTCTGAAGGAGCTCTTGAAAGCCCTCTGAAGCTCCGAAAGAGGCCACCGGAGAAATGAGGAGGAGATAATCACAGTGAGCAGGGAGGAGGCGGCAATTGGCAGGAGAAGGACTTCAGCAAAGAGGGAATCGCAACTAGGAGAAGAGCCCTCGAAGACTCCAACGGAGATGACCGGGAAGAGGACGAGAATGAGATCTCGGCAAGAGCAGCGCCATCTCGCGTCCTTCGGTGACAACTGGAGGTCGATGAACTTCGCCAGTGGAGCTCATTCCGGACCCCGCCCGTCTCCTACCTATCCCGCACCTCTCCGGCCTAATTCATCACCGCCTCCGGTCACCCCTCTCGTGCCATTCATCCCTCTCGACACCTCCGCGAAGTCCCCTCATGCCCTTGTACATCCGCAGGTTGACGACCAACCTCGTGCGCGTGGAATGTCTCCAACGAGGGAACGCCACTTATGCTAGCTGACCTTCTCCTCTCTTCGGCGTTCCTCGTATCGCCACCGGCGACCTCGTTCACGAGCGACGTAATCTCACTCCCCGCGTACCAAGCTCAATACGTAATCTCACTCTCCGCGTGCAAAGCCCGATACGCTCATGGATGCTCTAACCCTGCCGGGTGCAATAGTCGAGGTTATGAAAATTTTGCCTAGTCCTTCGCGAAGGTAACTTGACAGGTTTGCAAATCTCTCAACCCTAACTTTTCTACATATATGTATGCCCTTCGTGTAGAAACTGACTTGAGCGTCGGAGAGCCCGCCTCGGAGGAAGCCATCTCCGGGGTGTTTTCAGGTGAATCTCGCGTATGAGAAAGTTGCTGGAGCTTAAAAACAACTACATGCAATCTGGAGAGGTGTGAAGGAATAATATCAACATCAGAACTGAACCGTGGAGTCGGAGGTCCCGCCCTACGCGAAGCAAGTGACCGGGAAGCCGCTGAGGACGTCCCCGAAACAAACAAATTCCTAGTACACCCGGGTCGAGGGTGTGTTGACCCTCGACGTCTTCACGAAGGGTTGAATCAGGTTTCAACATTGGCGCCGACCGTGGGGATGTCCTCACCACTAGGACTGCTCTTGTCATGACGAAATGTCCGCTTTATGAAGAACCTCCGACAACCGAGCTCCACTACACTCCACTTCGGCTTCGGTTAGCCTTCACTCCTCTCTACTTATACTTCGCGTAGCTCTCACTACTTTATCCTTGTTTTTGCGTAGGCTTTACGACCTCTTACAACGGCTGGGGCTCATACGTCCCTCAAGCCGACGCAATCTACAGCGTCACTCCGCTCGCCACCACTCATGCCTTTTACAAGGATGTAAGAAGAAAAGCAATATGAGGTCGAAAGGGAAGAGACACTGCACTTTAGAGCGAATGGAGCAACATCGTAAGAAAAGCTAGTGAGACCTCCACCGCGAAGGCCTCCCCGGCCTCTGCCCTTGGCTTTCTCATTCTTCGCTTGGCCTTTCCCGACCTTCGCGAAGAACTCTTGGCATGTGCTCTTCGCTCCCCAGCTTGAGCCTATTGCCTTCACGAAGACACCCCCTCGCGAAGGTCTCCCCTTCACGAAGGCCTCCGCCTCTCAGCCTTCACAAAGGCCTCCCTTCACGCATGGCTTCCCAGCCGCACGCCCTCCACGGGCTTAAAGAAAGCAAATTACAAATGCGATACGATAAAGGCAATACGTAATAACAAAGTACACAAAGCAAAACACCCTAAAATAACGCATTCACGAATTATTAAGCAATACATAACCCAAAATACCAAAGAGCAAGTATGTGCAAGAAAAAGCAAATATGCACAAGAAAAATCAAATATGTGCGAGTACAAGCGAGTTTGAACAAAGTGAAAGTGACACCAGACGGCATTGGGCTCAGCCACATCGAGCCAATACGTGTAGCAACACCCAAACGGTATCGGCCGAAAGTTGGCGGTACGCGTAGCAATACCCAGACGGCATTGGCTTGGCAAGGATTAGCCAGTGCGCGTAGCAATACCCAAACGGTACCGGCCGAAAGTCGGCGGTACGCATAGCAATACCCAGACGGCACTGGCTTGGCAAGGATTAGCCAGTGCGCATAGCAACACCCAAACGGTACCGGCCGAAAGTCGGCGGTACGCATAGCAATACCCAGACGGCACTGGCTTGGCAAGGATTAGCCAGTGCGCATAGCAACACCCAAACAGTACCGGCCGAGAGTCGGCGGTACGCGTAGCAATACCCATATGGCACTGGCTTGGCAAGGATTAGCCAGTGCGCGTAGCAACACCCAAACGGTACCGGCCGAGAGTCGGCGGTACGCATAGCAACACGAACGACATTGGTCTGGCAAGTATTGGCCAGTGCGCGTAGCAATACTAGACGGTACCGGCTTGGCAAGTATTAGTCAGTGCGCATAGCAATACCAGATGACACTGGCCTGGCAAGCATTGGTCAGTGCGCGTAGCAACACCAGCGAGTATGCGCGAGTTAAAGCAATTGTTAAGAGCAAGCGTCAAAAGCAATAACCAAAGGCAATACGCGTGTGAAACAAATAACCATTGAACACTATTACATAAGCAAATCATGAAAGCAACACCCTTGAGAAGCAATATACGCGAGAAAAAGCAATGCAGGTGTTAAAGCAATTCGTACTCGAGAAAAACTCAACAAGTTAAAAGGGCAGCTATCGCCTGCAAGAACCTAAGTGGCAATGAGGTACGCCTTTGCGAGGATACATCAAGGGGCAATTTACAAACAGAAATGCTGGAGACAAAGAGACACGCGAAAGAAGTAGTAAGTTCATATATTCTACTTGTTTCTCTTCAAAAAGCGAGAGTTGTAGATACATCGTTTTGCCCAATGTAAAGCTTCACTGCATTTACCATGCTTACATTCTTCACACGTGTCCGAAACATACAAGATGGCTCTAAGAGCAGGCACCCTAACAAATACCAAAAACAACGAGCTAACCCCCCTGACAACCCCTTCTGCAATCCCTCCTCCAGTTCGCAAACTGGTAGGAGGGATGGGGGGGGGGAGAAGGGGGTTGTACGCGAACAAAGTCAAAAACGCGCGGTCTGCTCGAGTAATTAACATGATAACCAAGCCAAAGTTAATCAAGACATGCCCAAAAATAGCGCGCACGGCATAGTCAGCCTCGCGAGTGAGCTACGCGAAGAGTTATATGCACACATAATTCATATGCTAAATGCAGCTAGCAACATATGCGAAACAAGTAAGGGAAACTTAAAACAGGATGTTGAATCCATTGGACCAAACATCGTTATCCATCAAAGAACCTTGCTCAATAGCAACCACATTATGAAAGCATGAAAAGGGTAACACAAGGGGGCGAGTCCTCCTCAGAAAGGTTTTCCCCACTGCAGCGAGGGGCACGATCGTGCCTGGCCTTGTAATGATTCTCCGGGAGAATGAGACGTTTTTTAGGGCGCCTCTCTGGCGAAGGTGACCGACCTCATCCCAAGCGAGTCTCCGGTAAAGACGTCTACTAGGGACACGACTGTGCTCGCTAGAAGACGATACTCTGGTCTTGTAGTTCATGTTCCATTCATGAACTACAAAATTTAGATGCTTAAAGCGGAATTTCAGAAAACTATTTCCTAACATCTAACAAGGATCTCATGCATGAACTAATAGGAATATAGTATAGTTAGAGTTACATACCGTTTGATGCGAGCCTGAAACATTCCTGCAGGATTTCAGCGGAGATCGAAAGCCCCAAGTGTGGCTTCTCTAATTGGTCCACACGAGTCTAGAATCTGGATCGCCTTTGATCTCGTCTGCTAGAACGACGAACGAAAGAAAGCGAACGAAGCTTCTTGTTGGGAGTTCGGCCGCGCGTTGAATTGGAGGCAGAAGAGAGATCCCAAAATCAATCTTCTGTACGTGCATCATCATCGATTATATAATATCAATATATCATATATATGTCATATTTAGTTATCGATACAATATCTTTATATTGTTTCCATATATCTTCTAATAAGATACCTCCTTATCAAGTAATTATGAATGGTAACTTTTTACCCATTAATAATAAAAGCCAATATCCCAATTAAAGCCAATGGGCCAAAATCCATGTCCCACATGGGCTTCCGGTTCGATTTGATCCAGCCCGATCACTCTATGTGTAACACCCGCCACTGTGGAGCTCTTGACCTACAGGCCCAGCCATTCCCAACAGCGCGCTGTTGACATGGGCATGCAGCCCTAACACCCAACCCTTCCCCCATAAATGGGTAGGTCGTTGCCGCGAGGATTCGAACCTCCGACCTTTGATACAAAGGTAAAGCCTTATCACTTGTATCACCAATTGTGCTGCAGCGCAATTGGTGACAAGAGAGCGTTAAGCTTCTTGTTAAAGCGTGAGGTCTCGAGTTCGAGACTCACGAACAACCTCTTGGAGATGGGTGCCTATTAATTAGGTGGAGCCACCAAGGAAGGGTTGGGGTGTATGGGCTACAGCCCTGTAAAGGGTCGGCCCAGATATGGGGGATGTTACAAAAAAATACACTTTTATGTGAGTGCTCAAGCCACGGGCCTAGCCCAACATGAGACACTCCATGAGCCGTAGCCCATGTACCCCAACCCATCCTTGGGGGCTACTCCGAATTAAATGGAAGCCATTAGCCAAGAGGTTGTTGGGAGCGCTCGAACACGAGACCTCTCCCCTTTATCCACTCCCCCACAAGGAGTGAATACCAATTGTGCTGCAGCACAATTGGTATCCACTCCTTGCGGGGAGGGGATAAAGGGGAGAGGTCTCGTGTTCGAGCGCTCCCAACAACCTCTTGAAAATGGCTTTCATTAATTTGGAGTAGCCACCAAGGATGGGTTGGGGTACATGGGCTGCGGCTCATGGAGTGTCTCATGTTGGGCTAGGCCCGTGGCTAGAGCACTCACATAAAAGTGTACTTTTTTGTAACATCCCAGGCCAAGCTACCCCAGCCACCAAGCCACCCAACGGTGCCGGCGCCGATACTGGTGCCGCCTGGTTGTCCAAGGGCATGCAGCCCACACACCCAACCCTTCCCCCATTTAAATGGGTAGGTTGTTGCCCACGGGGATCGAACCCAGGACCTTTAGATACAAGGACAATGCCTTACCACTTGTATCACCAATTGCGCTGCAGCACAATTGGTGATACAAGTGGTAAGGCATTGTCCTTGTATCTAAAGGTCCCGGGTTCGATCCCCGTGGGCAACAACCTACCCATTTAAATGGGGGAAGGGTTGGGTGTGTGGGCTGCATGCCCTTGGACAACCAGGCAGCACCAGTACCGGCGCCGGCACCGTTGGGTGGCTTGGTGGCTGGGGTAGCTTGGCCTGGGATGTTACACTATGTGTGTGACCTCATAGGACCTGGTTATTATAGCCATGGGCCTAACCCGATTAAGCCCATTGATCGTAGTTGGCTTCTAGCAAAGCACTACGACCCCTAAAATTCCCGGATTGTAAATCTCCATTAATTGTCCTATTCCATATTTGGTAATTGCGCCTTGATTAAAGGACACTATTCCTTCAATCTCCCACTTGTCCTTGAAACAAGTGTGCAATGTCAGATTCCTTTGTCGCTTAGTGTCTTATTTGATGATATGGTGACATTCATATCTCTTATCAAATTGTTTCTTGATCTCTGAGTTTGAACTGTCAAATAACGGATGGTTACATATAATCCATCCGAGCATGGCCATGCATTTTTCAGTTCTCGCTCTTCAAGTGGCCGAGACACCTTTCCTGTTCATGCATCACATTATACATGAAGCAGGAGGACTTCTCCAGTCTTGCATGACTATAGCTCCCACTCAACTTTTGGCAATCCCAAACACTGCCTTTATAAATGCTTGTTACGGTCAGCGTTTAACAGCGTCAAAGACATACCAATCATCAAGAGAAACCATATCATACTCATGTCTGAGGAATCTACCAATCATGGTTTAACTTAAAGATTCTTCAAGTCTTTTATGAAAACCTTTAAGGTAGGTCAGTCCCATACGTATCATCCATACATATCTATGTCCCTATAGCCCATGAAACCTGGCGCTATCAGTCAACTTACAATATAGTCTTTAAAGGAGTCATTTATGTCCTGGTTAATGACTTAGACTACGGACTTCGAATAATTTATAACTTCAGTTCACTTAATGGGGTTTCATTCACCAAAACACTTATGATGAGCCCATTTGTGAATTATAAATTATTTGGACATTTTATTCAATTCCAAGCAATGATTGAATAAGAATGACAGTGTATATCATATAATCAAGCATAAAACATGTCTATCATACATGAAACAAGGTTCATTATGTAAGACAATACAATCTCAAAGCCATTCTCCAATGCGCTTGAGGCCCTTGGCCCTAGTGTGACCCTCACGTTTGGGCCTAGGCATAAGCTTGGTTAGTGGATCTGCAATAACGTCATCTGTGTGCACTTTGCACATTCTGACATCTCCTCTATCCTGACATCCTTGAACGACTAATTCATCATCACCCCCACACACCAAGAAGTCATCATTGGTTCTTCTCAAGTACTTCATGATGTTCTTGGCTGCACATCAATGTGCCTCTCCGGGTGCTACACATGCTCAGAGCAAATGCAACATCAGGGCGTGTACATATCATGACATACATGATAGAAACCCTTTCTTAGAGTCCTGCATTTTAAATCTGTCAAGAACCTTATCTATATAAGTTCATTGACTCAATCTTAGCAGCCTCCCAGATCTATCTCTATAGATATTGATACTCAGTATGTACTTCGCCTCTCCTAAGTCCTTCATTGAGAAACATTTCTTCAGCCATCCCTTAACGGACTCTAGCATCAGAATGTCATTTCCAATGAGCAGTATGTCCTCCACATACAAGACTAAGAAGACCACTTTACTCCCACTAAACTTCTTGTAAACACAAGGTTCTTCTTCGCATCTAATGAAGTCAAACTCTTTGACAGCTTCATCAAAGTGAATATTCCAGACATAGATATACCATTTTCAAGACCCTAAATGAGCTCCATGGCATGCTCAAGACAGCTGAGCAGAACATCACGGTTGAACCTAAGAAGGAAGTTCTCATGGTCAACAAAGGGAAAGGGTTCAAGAAGGCGGCCAATGGGAAGCACAAACAGCACCAAGGGAAGGGCAAGCCAGTTGCTCAACCCAAGACGACTAAGAAGTCTAAGGTACCTGCTGATCATGAGTGCTTCTACTGCAAGGCCAAGGGACACTGAAAGAGAAACTGTCCCAAATACCTGGAAGACAAGAAGAATGGGACTGTGAATCCCACTTCAGGTATTAATGTTATTGAAATCTTAACAACCACTGCCACTACTTGGGTATTAGATACTGGATGCTATGCTCACATTACTTCGAATGTGCAGGGAATAAGAAGTAGGAGGCAAGTGGAGAAGGGAGAGATAGACCTACGTGTTGCAAACAAGGCGACTGTTGTTGCGCTTGCTGTAGGAGTCTATGACTTAGTTTTACCTTCTGGTTTGATTTTAGAACTTAATAACTGTTATTACGTTCCTGAAATTTCTAAAAACCTAGTTTCGTTTTCGGTTTTGGATGCTGAGGGCTATAATTTTATTGTTAAAAACAATTGCTTTTCTATTTATAAGAATGGTATTTTCTATGCCCGAGCACCATTGAGTAATGGACTCTATATGGTTGAACTTAAATCCGAAATCTATAACATTGATACAAAGAAGCAAAAAACGAATGACATGAGTGAAGCCTATTTGTGGCATTGTCGCTTAGGTCACATTGGCTTGAATCGCATGAAGAAACTCCATAAAGATGGAATTCTGAAATCAATTGATTGTGAATCATTTGAAACATGTGAATCATGCCTAATGGGCAAGATGACAAGGTCACCTTTCACCGGGAAAAGTGAAAGAGCTACTGAGCTATTGGCACTAATACATACAGATGTATGTGGACCAATGAGCACAGAAGCTAGAGGAGGCTATAGATACTTCATAACGTTTACTGATGATTTAAGTAGATAAGGGGTATATTTACTTAATGAGTCATAAATCTGAATCTTTTGAAAAGTTCAAGGAGTTTCAGAATGAAGTAGAACATCAGACTGGCAAGAAGATTAAAGCCCTTCGATCTGATCGTGGTGGTGAATATCTAAGCCAGGAATTCGATCATCATTTAAGACGTTGTGGGATAGTCACACAACTGACCCCACCAGGCACACCTCAACTAAATGGTGTGTCTGAAAGGAGAAACAGGACCATGTTGGACATGGTCAGATCAATGATGAGTTTTGCCAGTCTTCCAACATCCTTCTGGGGATACGCCCTCACAACCGCTGCATTCACACTAAACAGAACCCCGTCTAGGACTATAGACAAGACACCATATGAGATATGGACTGGAAGAGTTCCAAGCTTGTCCTTCATGAAGATCTGGGGGTGTGAAGCTTATGTAAAACGTTTACTGTCAGAAAAGCTTGCACCCAGATCAGATAAATGCTTCTTCATAGGATATCCCAAAGAAACCAAGGGATACTACTTATACAACCCCACTGAGCACAAAGTGTTTGTTGCAAGGGATAGTGCCTTCTTGGAAAGATATTTCATTTCCAAGAAGTCAAGTGGGAGAAATATTCATCTTGAAGAAGTTCAAGAAGAGCAACAAACCCAACAACAAACCGACATAGATGATGTCGATGAGGAGATATTGGTACCTGGAGACGCACATTCCCAAGAGGAAGCTATCCAGGAATCGGCACCAGCACCTCAAGAACCGAATGATAAACCACAAACAGTTGTGGAAAATGCTCCAGTTGTTGAACCCACACGTAGATCAAACAGGCCGAGGATGCAACCAAGGCGATATGATGATTTCGTCTTGAATGTAAGCCCTGACGTCCTGCTTTTAGAAAGCGGAGAGCCTGAAACCTATAAGCAAGCAATGACGGGTCCAGACTCTGAGAAATGGCTTCAAGCCATGCATTCTGAAATGGATTCCATGTCTGAGAATCAAGTATGGGACTTGATAGATTTGCCAGATGGGATAAAACCCATAGGATGCAAATGGGTTTTTAAACTCAAAACAGACAAGGATGGAAATGTATCTGTTTACAAGGCAAGGTTGGTTGCCAAAGGTTTTAAACAGATTCATGGTCAAGACTATGAAGAGACATTTGCACCGGTCGTAATGATCAGATCCATCAGAATACTCTTAGCCATTGCCGCTTATTATGATTATGAGATTTGGCAAATGGATGTCAAAACCGCTTTTCTAAATGGATACTTAGAAGAGGATGTGTACATGACACAACTTGAGGGTTTTGAGGATCCAGCAGGCGCTAAGAAAGTATGCAAGCTTAAGAAGTCTATCTATGGACTTAAGCAAGCATCTCGGAGCTGGAATATTCACTTTGATGAAGTTGTCAAAGCTTAAGAAGTGCTACTTGATAAAAATATCAGATGAACTTAAAATACCTAAACCCTAAATTCATCTACTTAATCCTAAATATCATCAAACAAAGATCAATATACCTCAAATCCCATCAATTTCTCAAACCCTAAACCTAGATCAGTACATTCAAATATCAAATTAAAAAACAATTACCTTGCTCATTAATGCTGCAACGACACAGTAAACTGCAAATTTTGGAAGAACGTAATTAGTTATTTAGTTCAAGGGAACATAGATCAAATAAAGAGAGAAAAATGAACATAAAATGATTGAGAGTGGAAATTTATGCTTTACTTTCACTCTCAGCATTATCATCAAGGCCTCATGACAGCAAGCCCTCCAAGAAGCTTGTAACGCAAAGACTCGGCTTGAGCAATAGCACAAAGACCCCTGTTATTGACTTTCTCAGCATAAAGCTCATTTCATTTGTTTTTTTTCTTCTATACATAGATATACCATTTTCTCTGTAAACAATGTTCTTCCTGTACATAAATAAAATATTACCTTATAATTCAGGTTGAAGGGCGATTGAGGAAGATCATACTTTATAACAAGAGGCTCGTAGGCTGTAATTAATATGTCAGTGTCAACTCCCTTCAGGCGCAGATTAGCCAAATATACCTATGATAACCATTTAGAATCATCCTCTAATCAATCACTATGGAATAGATTAAACTGCAAATCCATGTAAGAAGAAAGAAACTTACTCTGACGATGTTTTGAGCTTCTTTTCCTTTTCGACCCTTGGAGATTGCCTGCAATAGTTTAAGTGAAATGGGCAGAAAATGTTGCAATAATGTAGACTGTAATGGGATGGACGAAAGAAATGATTATTCAGATGGCACAATAAAGATAGAAAACTCGACTATTTAGCTGGTTTTATGGGAAGCATGATAGAAAGCCAAAAACTTTAAGATAGATTTAAATGCAGGTGAGCAAGATGAAAATCTTAGAAGATCGGGATAAGCTAATACAGAAGTGACGCACTACCAAGCTTCTGCATTACTTGCATACCATTTGGCCAACAGCAGTTGTCACAACAGATGGTATGTTTTTATAAGATAGTCCAGGAGCCTCGACAACACCGGACTGCTCAATCACCTGAATGGAGAGTAAACCAAAATAATGAAATAAGTTACACTTGTTAGTAGTGATAAGCTAGTCCAAATTTGGGCAGCAGACACTTTTAAGTTCAATCTTAATATGCACTACCACTATGTTATCTATAGGTTGGAGCTGGGAAGATAGAAATGCTCAGAATGTTGCGGCAAACAAGAAAACCTTTAAAACAGTATATGGCTATAAACATAATTTTTCAAATGAATAATCATTTTGTGGTGAGTGATGATGACTGGATATGGTTGTACACCTCCATTATTCACATCCTGAGGAATATATATAGAATTCTCCTACCAGGACCTTGCAAGTTACATATGCAGATTCTTCTACTGTATCTTTCCACCTTAATCACTGAAAATGTTTTTTTGTCCACTAAAAATTCACCTGAATCGTCTTTGCAAAGAAAGGCACGGTCTAAACTTCCAATATTTACCAATAACTCAAATGCCAACTACCATGGGTGATGATGTAGGTAAGGCAGGCATATAGAACTAGGTCAAAATACAAGAACCGAGTATCGAATTACGAACTAACCGTGCCACCATCAGCGTCTTGTTCATTGGCTAGGTCTTGGAGAAACCAATTAGCACTTCCATTATCAGCAGCATCATGCTTGAATTCTAAAAGCTCGACAATTAGACTCCCATCTCGAGCAGGGTCAACAAACACTTCCTTCAAAGACAAAATAAAAACACAAAGCCAATAACTAAATTTTGAAGTTACTTAAAATACAGAACTATTAGCAGAAAATAATCATCGAAAGCCCTTGATCCTTTCCTTCTCAATTAAATTCTTATACAGTTGAAAAAGAGTAGCCCTGTGATTAAAATTTCACAAAATCCCAATCACACTAAACCTAAATATGCTAACCTGTTGATCAAGAACTTCACGAATATTGCTCACATCCTGCAAATTGGATGCATAAAGTGGTTAATCTTTCAAGTAATCTAACACCCTTGGTTTAAAGATGGTAGTAAGATAGAATATAAACAGGCTGACCTCAAATCTAAGAGGAAATATGCAAGAGATAGCACCACCAAACAAAGGCCGCTCAACATACTGATCCGAAGACATTTCTAAAGCCACTACACAACAAAAATATAGTAATTCATGTAGACTAATTAGATAGCAAATCATTTTAAGGGCTTTGCGAAATTGAGAGCAGTAGTCTGACATCTAATAACCTTGATGATGATGGTGATTGAAAGCAACGAGAGCACATCACTGCTCCATTGTTTGACATCTAATAACCTTTGTATTCGTGTAAAATATACATATGCATTTGTCATTCTATGAACAAATCTTCAAGTAGTAGAACATACATAATCAAAGTAACAAGCAAATCAATGACAACCAAAGGTTGAGAAAATAACTTAATATCAGAACCAAAGGTTGCTCAAGACACTTGACTAACCATCAACATCTCCAACATTAGCAGTGAAATCACGACAAGTCAATTTTGGTTTTATTGTCCTTACAAACACAAGTGAAATAAACGCTGGAAAGTTCTTCAATCGAACCGAATCGAACCCCCTTTCATCTCCTTGAGAAACCCCGAAACCCAAATTCTGCAAAACTCACAACAATTTTGTCGGTTACAATATTGCAATGCTAGAAACCCTAATTTTCGCAGGAAGACGAGCAATCTAGACATCAATTAATCGATTCCTGGATTGAAATTCAGAACGATATGGAGACGTGTATCAAACAGAAATTGAAGAAGATGAAAGAAGAAGACAAAGCAAACCAGTAGACTGAAACAGGTCGCACCTTCGTCGGCTCAATCGAGGGGGTGTTCAGCCACCTCATAGTCTACATCTCCAACCGCGTCCAACAACGGTGTCTCGCCTAGTAGCTCCGTAGTCAGGGAACGAGGAAGTGCCGGTGGACTGTGTAGTCGGGGAACGAGGAAGGAGACGGAAGGAGGCGCCGGTGGAGTTGTGTAGTCTGGGAAGGAGGCGCCGGTCGGGGAAGGAGACGGAAGGAGCTTTTACTTAAGGTACGTGGGTAAGTATGACAAATAGCCCGGATAAAATAGCCCGGATGTTTTGTAACCGGCTTATTTTAATTTGGGTTAATATAAAACGCCACAAAATAGCCCGGATATTCCAAAAAAAACACGCCCGGGCTATTAAATTGTGCCTCTTTTAAAATAAATTTGTTTTTAGCCCGGGCTTCTCTACAACGGTCCGGACTAATATGTTATCTTTCTTAAATAGCCTGACTTCTTCTGATGTATCAGGACTTTATATCACGGATAATTAGGATCCGGGCTAAATAATCACAGGCTAAAAAGCGTTTTTTGTAGTAGTGATGCTTCAAAAATTAAGCAAATGCACATTTTATTCAAATAAGTTTGTCCCTAGTGAATAAAATGATTCCAAGATCCTATTTCAGATAAGACCTTAGCGTACTTTGGCACTGCCCTAAGTCTCATGTGATCTAGGTAAGTAACATTTACTAATTATAACTCTTTATAATTCTTGGTTGATGGACCACATCCTATGTGGACTCATCCTTATGCCTCAAGATCCAAAACTTTGTCTTTTGGTCTCTTGTTGAGTATAACCATATCAAGGTTTATGAATCCCTTATATAGATCCACCCTCACTATCCCAAGGTCAAAGAAGGACACCTTGCTTTGGCAAAACCTATCCAACTTATTCCTAGGGCATCATGGGTTATGACATGGGAAGGCATTATCTCAATATTCCTCTAGGGACTTTAGCATGCAATGGTTGTCTATTTACTAGTGAACAAAATAGTATAAGTAAACAATCATGCAAAGCTTAAAATAATAAGGCATTCAAAATGCAATAATTAAATGTGATCCTAGTATGGCCCCTAAAACCAAAAAACCAAAGATCTAATCTTCATGGGTCTTCTCTCCATGGATCTTCATCCTTGGTACCCTTCATGGATCTTCTTAGTCTTCTTGGGATCTTCTTGTAATAAAAAATTTATAATAATCTAATTACTGAAATTTAAATTACAAAAATACATAACGATACGCAGATCGTATACAAAAATACATAACGATACGCAGATCGTATATTCTATCCTAAGATGTAGGCCATACTAGTCACCTCATGCAGGCAATAATATCATAATATTATAAAACATGCATGCATTCATAATATCAAATATTATTAATCAAAGTAATAATGGAATATTATAATGATAAAACATGTAACAAGATATTCAAACATATCCATATATAGAATTAATCATATTAATAATTAAATTGCATCATTGGATAAAATATGCACAAATAAGATAAGATATCAAATATCCTTATCTTAATTAAGTGGGAATCTATCCTAACAACTTTTAGGAAATCATATTATAGATAATATCAAATATCATCCAATTAGGTAAATAAGATCTTATCTTATTCGTTTTAGGAAAATATCCTAAAATCCCAAAATTTACCCAACTAGACCGAGTCGCGCCCGAGTCAAACCCGGACCGACCTGTGCCCACTGAACCGCGCAGCCACTGTGCAGACCGAGCCCAGTTCGTACAGTCCGAACCATGGCTCCCACTGCAGACCACACCCGAGCCACCGCACGGACCGGACCATCCCGGGTCCACCGCGCCAAGCCGCGCAGGCCCGCGAACAGTTGGCGGTCTGCTGGGTGGTGCGACCCACTGTTGGCCGCTCCAGCCGCGCGTGCTGAGCTGCGGTCCACACCGCTGGACCCCTGCGCACGAGCCAGGGTGCGCGCCGAACCAGATCCAATCTGGTTCGGTACTGTTCAGTTTTTTTTTTTTAATTTCGAATTTTCAGAAATAAATTTCAAAAATGAGATTTCAAAAAAAAAATTGGATATTGATTCATCCTTTTGAAAATCAAAATTTCCAATCAATCAAAATCATATTTCTAGCATAATCAAACCTTATGAATCAAAATTTTGGGTAGAGAAACATTGTCAAGAAGTTCTAAACTTTTTCCATGCATATTAGAAGCAAAGTTCTCAACTTCCATATCCAATCAATCAAAATCTCAATTTTAATCATGCAATTTAACCTATATATCAATATTACATGAAGTTTGAATCTTAACATGCATCAAAAATAACTCTTTTGATAATTGATCCTATCAAATCATGCAAGAGGCTCTGATACCACTGAAGGGAATTTAGATGCTTAAAGCGGAATTTCAGGAAACTATTTCCTAACATCTAACAAGGATCTCATGCATGAACTAATAGGAATATAGTATAGTTAGAGTTACATACCGTTTGATGCGAGCCTGAAACGTTCCTGTAGGATTTCAGCGGAGATCGAAAGCCCCAAGTATGGCTTCTCTAATTGGTCCACACGAGTCTGGAATCTGGATCGCCTTTGATCTCGTCTGCTAGAACGACGAACGAAAGAAAGCGAACGAAGCATCTTGTTGGGAGTTCGGCCACGCGTTGAATTGGAGGCAGAAGAGAGATCCCAAAATCAATCTTTTGTACGTGCATCATCATCTATTATATAATATCAATATATCATATATATATATATATATATCATATTTAGTTATGGATACAATATTTTTATATTGTTTCCATATATCTTCTAATAAGATACCTCCTTATCAAGTAATTATGAATGGTAACTTTTTACCCATTAATAATAAAAGCCAATATCCCAATTAAAACCAATGGGCCGAAATCCATGTCCCACATGGGCTTCCGGTTCGATTTGATCCAGCCCGATCACTCTATGTGTGTGACCTCATAGGACCCGGTTATTATAGCCATGGGCCTAACCCGATTAAGCCCATTGATCGTAGTTGGCTCATGCCTCGCTTTTATGGCCCATTCTTGGTGCTTGACAAACTTGGCAAATTGGCTTATCAGCTCCAACTTCCTCCTACTACATCCATACACAATGTCTTCCATGTGAGCTAGCTTAAGCTTTGTCCTAATCCTTCAGATGTATCAGTAGTGGATCTTCCCCAATACTCTACTGATGTGAACATTCCCTATGAACCTGACGCCATTCTTGATAGAAAGATGGTCAAGCGAGGTCGAATTGCTGCCACTCAAGTCCTAGTGAAATGGAAGAATCAACTTGTTGAACCAACAACTTGGGAATTTTATTATGATCTCCGAGAGAATTATTCTGCTTTTCATCCTTCAGGACAAGGATGCTTTAAGGGGTGGGGGTATTGTTACATGATAATCAACTACTTAGCTTTGAATTTCAGTTTTTGCTTCTCTGAATTTTTGTTTTGCTTAAATTGTTGGCTGGTTTAGTTTAATATTGATTAAACATGGCTTAGTATTTTCATATTGCACTACCCGATTTGTGGGTCACTTTAAATAGTTGTAATCCAGTCATATCCAAGGCAATGAAACAATATTTTTTCCCTAATTCTTATTTCTCTCTAAGAGTTTATCCCTTTTGGATCATTCTTTGGTTGGTGTTCTTTAATTTCTCACTAACCATAGTGATCTAGAGCTTAATTTCGAGCATCTTGGTTCCTAATTAGGATTTTTATCCTACCAGACTGCATCGACCGAATCACCCCATCCCAACTTCGTCTTTCGGTGGTTACTATCTCTTATGGCTGAGAAAGCCAAAGCCAATAAAATTGAATAGGAACTTGCTTGTTTTCAACCTGTTGAAAAGGACAAATTTTGATTAAACTAGGAGGCATAGCCCGTGCTTCGCACGGGCCGATGGAAAATATTCTATTATGTATATATGAAGTTGTGAGCGTACATATCAAGTAGTAACACATTTAATTATGTATGTTTTTTTTATCTTTGTTATGAACATTTGAAATTCATTACAATTGTTTTGAACCATTGGGGAGATTTATAGAAATTTATTATATATTTTTTGTACATATATTAATGTGTGATTGTAAGTGCGACGTTAGAATAGATTGGTTTGTGTATGGTTGAATTATTGTTAACTACACGAACGTGTTTTACTATTTTTTGTAGTTATGTATTTTTATGTAGAGTCTCTAATGTCATTTATCCTTGTAATGATAATTATTCAAAGTTTCTATTCGACCTCAATATGGCTCAAAACTTGCTAAACATGCCATAATTGCAATTTGGATTTGAGTCACTGAATGTGATCCTCAAGACCTCATGAAAGCAATTTTTGATTCCAAACTCGATCTCTAGTGGACTTCATATATGAAACATATACAAGACAAATACTACACCTCTTTTTTTAGATAAGTTAAGTTGACCATAAACAAATTTTAAAGGACTTGCAGATGAAAAGGTTAAGAGAAGAAAGGATCACAAATCTGATTTAACTTCATCATACCCTTTGTTGTTAATGACCTATTCATAGATGAAAAGGTTAAGAGAAGAAATTAAGTCAGGCTTAATTCCAAAAAAAAGGATCAATATATACCTCTGGAGCAACATAATTTGGAGTTCCACATGTGCAAAAACCCCATATTCCTGGAGAAGATCATTTACAAATCACATAATTTGAAGAATGTATTACAAATCCTGTGCAGAAACCCATTTTATGTGCTTTTAAAAAGAAGACGAATGTATTACATAATAGATTCCACAACATCAAAGGCACAAATATTATAAAGCCTTTCAAAATGTCATTTGTTATAATGGTCATCAAACTTAACCGAACTTGTTGAGCTAAGGTACTCAATCCAAAATGATAAACTTTAAGGGACCCATTTGCATCCAACAGTAAGTTCGCTGGCTGTTTAAATGATTAACAAAAGGATGAAAGACAAATATCACTAACTTCTCTTTCACAGGGGGAAAAAAACCTTTTTCAAAGAGGAAATGGAGAAAGGTGGCAGAAATTATCTATATAGACCAATAGACAAAATAATTGATTCCATGTTCCGAGGTTTCTATTTGAATGCCGCTAACCAATACATGTATACCCAATTCCTACCCACTTATACAAACCTTCTATAGGAAGATGAGATAGAAACTTGCTCAGATTCTGCCAAGCTAACAATTTCATTTAAAACTCTACCAAAGGCAATCTATTCATATGATGGCTTTCATTTGTGCAGTATCTATAAGGAAAAGTATAGGTGCGTTGACAACTAAATTACCATTCAAATGTAATCAACTTATCAACAACCTTTTGACCCTAGGAAGCACCGACTCTAGAAGAGTATACTGAAAAAAAAACTTGAGATGAATAGGCTTACAGAGAGACGTCCTTGCCATTTTCCCACCGATGTCTCCGCTACGGAGAGATAATTCTGCAAGTGGAGGAACTATCTCTGCCCCAAACCTCTGTTTCTTCCAAACACTTTGCTCTCAACAACGCCATCCAGATTAACATATCCCTTCTCTTTGCATGAAAGAGACAATTCTGCAAAAATCTGCCTACTTATATATGCATGTCACACAAAAATGCAAATATCATGGATCTATTCTACAACAGCATATTACTTCCTAATAGGCAAAGGAATGTCATGGACTGAATGGTTATGCTCACTGTATCAAATCAATAGATGATAAGGATAATAAGGAATGAATAAATGATAAGAACGGTAACTTACTCCCATTGTAGTGGTGTACTCCAACCTTTGCCAACATAGCGTAATATTCTATCTCAGACTTCCTTAGAGGTGGGCAATTGTTGGAAATTATAACCAACTTTGCTGAAAATATAAAAGCTAAACATTAATTCAAACCACCAAAGATTTCAAAATCAAGTAGCACATACCACAACGGTACAATACTACAATCTCATCATATATGTGCCATATTAGCCGCTATATGTGCCATATTAGTTAGACATGTCAAAAAGACATATAAATAATAGTTATACATAAAGTTAATTACCTGCTGAAAAGATTTGCAACTTCTTCACATTCATGTGCATTATAGAACCATATTCCATTTACCTCTTGGGTTGCATTGCAATACAACAAATATGGTACCTGGACTTCATATTCAAAGTCTCCTAGAAGATTCTCGACCAAATTTTCTACATATAAAATTCCAGCATTTGTGTAGAAGCACTATATAGAGAGTAGTCTATATAACCGACACTGCATTCTCAATTATGCATAGCTAAAAAATCAGGATATCCCTGGTGCTTTGGGTGGAAACAGTAGATCCCAGTCAATCTTAATCCATCACTATCCTTCAATATATAGACCTTCCAAGTATTGCATCTTCACCTAAATAACGGATGTAACAATCTAAACACCAAACGCTACAAATTTTTCACCTTAATTGGAACTCCAAACAGAGAAATACTTCCATTTAGGAATTCAGAAATTCACTTCATAATACCCACAATGCATAGCACGTCTAAGACTTTAATCCGATATATCCATAATAAAAGCCAGTGAGTGAGGTTTCAATTTGAGCTATGAATCTCAGCAAATCCTCATAAGATATACTCATATGCATGCTGAATCACAAAACATAATACACAGAAATTCCTGAAGGAGGATACTTCCAACAATGCTGTAAATGAAAACAGACCATTCATCTCGAGAACATTCTACAGATCTTCAGTTGCAGGTTGATGTATCAAGCTAGCTCACAGCTATTATTTGATAATATGATTTTACGTGCAGTACTTCTATGCAATTTAATAACTAAGCCACCTACCATCAATTACTGTAAGTTTTATGAATACTTTGTAACATTAAACTTCCATAATCTTTGAGAGATACAAAACAGTAAGGTTAATGATGTTCTGTATGACATGCTTCTAAGGTCACTCATAATCCGCTTATGTAGTGTAAACCGTATGTTACGAAACCCCAAAACAACTCACGAAAATCTTGCGTCTAGGACCTCTTCGACCCTATTTTGCATCTAGCATTTACGCAACCCATTAAACCCTATTTTGCATCTAGCATTTACGCAACCCATTAAAATGTCTATCTTTCAACTGGCACCACTTTAACCTTTTAGCTAACAAAGCTTCATTTCCAGTAAAATATTTTCTAATGAACATCTGCTTATCCTTTCGAATATATTAACGTGATAAGGTTCTAAAAATAGATTTAGCTGGTTTCTGGTAACCTCTTTAAACTAAGACAATGTATTCTATTCAAAATCAAAAGTACTATAGATGCGAATGTACTATAAGCAATCTTGTTCAGCTACTAATAAATATTAGATATAACCCTACTTTGACATATAAGTTTTATCTTTGTATGTGATTGATTTAAGATCATCAAAGTGCTTGCTCTCTAATTCTTCCATCTCAAATATTTACTCACATAGTCGCATCAATAAAAGGTTGTGTGTAACATGCGAATCAAATATGTTCAAGTCCTTATTCTACTAACTGCAAATCTTTTGTTTATGATCTAGCTTTTCTCCTAAAGTAATATCGATTCACCAACATAACATTTTCAAAAAGCCTAAGCTAGGAATATTAAATTGAATTGACCTAGCTTGTCATGCCATAAGCAAAGAAGAAATGCAAACTACACAAAACAAACCATAACGCATTTCAATTCCCAAAAAAGAAATCAAATGGCTTGCATTACATCATCAACAATGGAAGTATTTACTGACCTGTATTGCGACGATTCATAACAATAAACTGAAACCTAGGCTGGGTGTTTCTGAAATAGCCAAAGCAAACGAACTAAAATTAAAATTATCATACTTAAAAAGCGCAAAATTAAAACAAAAAGGCATAGAACAGCAAAGCTAAACTTTTCACGACAAACAGAGAACCCTCGACGTCCTTGCGTCTGCAGATAGTATAATGAGATAGAATCAAGCACGAAAGATGTGGACTATGATAGAGATAGAAAGAGACGAACCCATTGGCTGAGATCGATGTTAAATTCATAGAAGGTGACATGAGCGGCAGTGAAGAGAATCTCTTCGACGAAAGGATCGATTCTCTGGAGAACAATGAGATTGAGAAGTTTGGTGCTGTTTTGATCCAGATTCGGCATCAACTTCCCGGTATGACACATCTCTCTATATCAACTTTAATTGATTTGTATCCCAAGGTGTACTTCTCACTCTTCATCACCAGGGCAAGCCTGTTGTTGATGCTCTCATGAGTCTTCTTCTGCTCACACAAATCCGACGATCGATGCAATCAAATGTGGAGGTAAAAAATCTTCATAATTATAAGGAATTCAAAGCAATCGGAGAAGGAAATGTATGGTGACATCGAGAGAGAAAGCTTACGGTCTTCTTGGCGGCCACCATGGTTGCGATCCGGAGGAGCTTCAAGCGACTGCTCACCTTCGCGAGTCTCCTTTTTCGTGGTTGACGGCTACAAATATTTTGGGCCAGTTGCAAACCTAAACGATGATGATTATGCAGCTATGGGTCTCTCTAAATGACTGAGTAATTGGATATTTGACTTGTTGTGCCGGTTCATCTTTCTCTTTACTAATAACTCACTAAGCAGTGATTGTGACGGTTTATCATTCTCTTTAATAATGATCCATTAAACAGTCAATTGAAAGTGTCAATAAATT
Organism: Rheum nobile; assembly: GCA_027886185.1. Lineage (NCBI taxonomy): Eukaryota > Viridiplantae > Streptophyta > Magnoliopsida > Caryophyllales > Polygonaceae > Rheum > Rheum nobile. The sequence goes on from WOAB01000171.1 coordinate 902,828, forward strand.
GCTTGAAAAAGCTAACTTTATAGTATATTAGGATTATAGTGTTGAAAAAATGTTTAAAGCACTATGAATTATTTAGACCATTGATGGGAGTAATCCCTCACACTTCTCGAACAATCCCATATTGCTTTCAAAAGCAAGCAAAAATAATAGAAAATGGAAGGGAAAAAAGCAAGGTTGCTCCCTCAAACAACCCGCACTAATGCAAAAAACAAGCCATAAGAAAAAAAGAAATTGAAAAGAGAAAGTAGTAAGAACTTGCAGTCCAAGATTTATAAAAGTAAACTTTGATTTTAGACTTAAATCCCATCGATATACTATGCTAGGTTCAGTAAAAGGGGGAAAACGCAAATATCCTTGATTCAACCTGACTTCTCGGACTCCACAAACATCTTGCCCAAATCTGATCTTTGAAACTAAGCCGCATCTCGCTTGTTCTACTGGCTCCACCTCTATCATGTACTCCTCCTTGCGTCTCAGATCCTCGCCGGGGATGCTAGATCTGAACATATATCCCTCACCGGATTCGTGAGCCCAGTCAACTGAGTCTTTCATTGGCCCTCACTATTCGCTAACCCATATTTATTTTGTACCCTCTAGATCCCTCTTTCTATCACTGTCTCGCCTACAATCAAACATTCTTCGAACAAAAAAATCGTAACCTATACCTTCACCATCTTGCTCTTCAAGATGGAGTAGAGAACCAAAAAAAAGAAAAAAAAAAAGAAATATAAGTTGGCTTTTTCTGCAAGCTACCAAGAAAACAAAAAAGAAATCGGATATTTCACCTCGTAACCCTGAGGTATGGTAAATTTTGCGAAATACCCAACTCTTTTACATATTTCGCCAGGTAACCCCGAGGTTTGGTTTTATTTTGCCATATACCCAATCGTTAAAACTTAGCCTGTTTCCGTTAATTTTAAAAAAAAATAATAATAATAATTAAAATCACTGAACAAAAATTAAATTTCGCGAAATACCTTTTCTCTTTCTCCCTTGTCTCTCTGTGTCGTCTCTCCCTTGTCTCTTTGTGTCGTCTCCAGCGAACCACCGAGAACTCTCAAACCTCACCCTCTTCGCTGACGGTGGCTCGTCGAATCCGGAGACCACGACGGTGAGCACGGCGGCGCGGTGAGCAAGGCACCGGGCGTCAGCGCGAGTGGGGCAACACAGCGTCGGCGGTGGCTCGTCGGTGGCTCGTCGGCTCGTTAGTTCGTCGGTTGGTGGGGCTACTAACCAAGGTGTGTATATATTTCAGATTCCTGGAAACTTAGGGTTAGGGTTGTTTTGACATTTGGGGATTTAGGGATTTTGAAATTTAGGGTTCCTAGAACATAAATAAAATCAGAATTTATCTTGAAATTCAGGGTTCCGGGAAACTTAGGGTTAGGGTAGTATGATGGTGAATGGACTGTTGAATTGACTAAAGTAATTCTTCTTCTGTTGCTTATGGGTTGTTGAATTTGACTAAAGTGATTGGGCTGTATTCGATTGAATTCGATCGGGTTGTAATTGTTTGAGTTTGATTTGGTTCAATCAAATTGATGTAAAACGAAATTTGCTATGTTCACTTATGATGGCTGCAGCTTGTCACAAACTTTGGCTATGAACCATGATGTGTTCATAATTACTTCCAATAATAACGAGACATGCGAAAAAGCGTTTGCTGGTTTAAATTTGTTTCCTGATGCAACTTCCTTCGATCTCTAAGCACTGCTTCTAGTGGCTGGTTTATTCATGAATTATTGTTGCATCTATGCTTTCATGCTTATTTATAGGATTGTTCATGGTGCTCGTATGTTGTTTGACTGTTTGGATTTGTTCATAAGAAGTAAACTATTATTTATAGGATTGTTCATGGTGCTAGTAATTTCGTTATTGTTGTGAAGAATGAGTGATCAATCGTCGACAAGTTGGCGAACGTAGTGTACGCCTTTTGTAACTTCGCTTGTGCGCACTGAGCTGATTGTGAACACAACTCTTGAGGTTTCTTTTGTTGTCAAAATTAACTTAGGTTTCCCTTGTCAAATCCTATTAATATTATTTGTGCTCCTGGGATTTGATTGCAGCAGTGTAATTGGTTTCAATGAAACCCACTTATGAGAAGAGCTTGAATTTTGGTGTCCAATGGCATTAGATATATAGTTGCAGCTTGAAATTGGGTGTACTGTCTCGTTATTCTTGATCTTGGGCAGAAGCCATAATTACATATTGGTATGAAACAGTGATGATGGTGGTGTTCGTTTTCAGGTGTTACTAGGCGAAAGAGTTGGGTACTGTCCAGGACATTGTGAAGCTGTCAATGTCAATTTCAATATTTTGATTAGGTGCAAAAGTAAAAAAAACAACATACTAACATTAGGAGTCCTAACAAACAAGGTTCTATGCCATGAGACTACAAAAGTGGATTACTCTTCACACATCTAGCAAATTAGTCTTCGGTCTATTGACTCCCCGGAATCCATGGGGCTGAGCACATCACGTTGTCCGCAGATTGGACTTGTTCCTCGTTACTTGTATCTTTTGCTTTCTTCCTTGAATGTCGTTCAACTCGAATGTCTTGTTCCTTAAGTTCTCTAGCAGTTGCTCCACCTTTACAAGTCTTCACATTATGTCCAAATGCCTTAAATAGCAAAAATAAGTTAGTAACAGCCCCCGTGGGCGTAGTCGAGTGGAAATCCCAGGGGAGTAGAAACATGGGGTGGGCAATCCCCACGTGTTCGAAACGTAGGGATGGAAGCGTAGATAACGCGCCCGCGAATTTAACGCCCCTGAGCTGGGGGGGCACCTGCGGTTGGGCTCCAACGTGGGCCTGGAAACGTGGGCCTGGCAGAGGGGGGACGGGATTAGTGGGCTCACTTCGGTGGCCCGACACCCGGCTCCGGCAAAAAAAAAAAAAAAAAAAGTTAGTAACAATGTCTGCAAAACAGAAATAAGTTAGTAACGATAATGTCCAATACCTTGCATCTTCCACACCGCACTACGCGAGATCTTTTTCCAGGGGGAGCTTCACCCTCTTGTCTTCTCCTCTTTTTTGGAGGTCTTCCAACTCCTCTTTTCATGTTTGGCGGGTTAACTCTTGGGAGATCAAATCTAGGCCATTGTTCTTCATCCGGAACGGGCCTATAATTCACAGAATATGTTGTCTTGTACATATTTGTTGAATACCAGTGAGAAACATAATGCTCTGGATGCCCCCTCTGCTCGAGTATAACCCTCACTGCATGACGACAAGGGATGCCGCGAATTTGCCACTCACCACATCCACAAGTTCGGTTTGCAATGTTGACACCTAATGATGAACGACCTTCTACAACTTCAAATTCAGTAGTTGATGCCTTGAAAATCTGCAGGCAAGGAAATATATATACACGTTGTTAGTACATCAAATTTGCCACTCACTGCATGACGACAAGGGATGCCGTGAATTTGCCACTCACCACATCCACAAGTTCGGTTTGCAATGTTGACACCTAATGATGAACGACCTTCTACAACTTCAAATTCACCTTCAACATTTTTCCAAACAATATGAGCCTTTGAGCCAGGATTTGACAATTTTAGGATCTCACAATAGCCAGGCATACTCCCAAAAGAAGTGTCATCATCTCCTTTAATCATCTTGATGGCAAGTGTCCTAGCTTTGTACAAGGATGTTGTCTTCATTTTTATACCATAGTTTCCTAGTAAGTGTGTAACACCCCGTAATTTTTAAGGGTATTTTGAATTATTTTTAAATTTTTCTTATGCCCGTTTTGCAAGACGGATTTAATTCAGTGAGTCTCGGACCTTCTGAAAAAGGGTCTGAGCTCTGTAAAATTTTCCGAGCATTATATAATACAGTTGAGGTGTTTTCGGGGTTAACCCGGAGTTAAGAAATTCAATCCAAACCAAGTTCGGATAAGAATTAACGAAGTCGGCCTTTAAACCGCGACTTGACGCGACTTGCCGCGATCTGCAGCGACCTACCGCGACTCGCCGCGCTTGCGGTAATGCCAATGCCAGGTCGTGTCGTCTTCCTCGTGAAGGCGGCCACTGTAGCACTCTGTTTTTTTTCTCTGTTTTTGGGGCAGGCAAGTGGCTCGATCCACTTGGCTTTGTCTTGTCCCCTTGTCCCCGGTTTGTTCCCCCTTTGGTGGCTCGGATTTGTGCTATAAAAGGGCTCGAACCGATGCCTTCTTTCTCTCTTCTTCTTCCTTCTTTTCTCTTCATTTTCTCTGTTTTTCTCCCCTCTGAAATCGCCATTTTCGGGGCTGTTTAAGCTCGATTCGAGAAGGCTCACGAGTTGGAGAAGGTTGCCCAAGTGTTTGACTAAAGCTTTGAGGTGTTGGGAGATCGAACCATAGACAAATCGAAGGCAAACAAATCGGTTTGGGGTAAGAAAAACTCCATGGGAGCTGTCGAGCTTCGCCACTGTCATGCCACACGAATACCGCGACTGGCCGCGACTCGCCGCGATCGCGGTGAGGGCGTCCGAGTTGTGTGTCTTGTTGGTTTGGCTTTGGGCCTTGCTCGTTTCCTTTGATTTCTTCTTGTATTCTTTTAGATTCATATATAAGTGTATTGAATCTAACTTAGGGTCTTGTTATGGGCCATTTCTTAGGGATTTAATATCCAAGATCTGCTCCAGTTTCAGATCCAGGAACTAGACGTTGCTCTGCTTGGTTCGAGCTTGTCGGATCTAAGGCAAGTGGCGGTTCTCTCTTGTTCATCATTCCATATTTGATTATTTATCAATAGTTTTGTTGTTAAATAATTTGGGATGATTGTTAATTATGTTGGAAATTGATTTGATAACGTTATGTGAAATAAAACGGATATTATTACTAGGTTGTATATTCTGCTAGAACCGACGCTAGTATATGATAGATTTGTTGTGCAGGTGAAGGCCGTAAGGGTCCTTGATATGATTTATTGTGTGTGGCTTATATTATTAAATCTAGGGTGATAGTTGTTCAGGTTGAGCCGTGATGGTTCTCTGTGTGATGTGTTTGCGTGTTTAACTGTTAGTTAGCACGAGTATTCGTAGGAGCGCTTGGATCCGGTGTGTTCCATGGGCGTTTCTTTATAACTATTTAGGGTAATTAAAACCCATGCGATAGTAAAAGTTTGGACTTTGTGAGGTTCATTCTTTATAAGGGCGATTAAGACCCAATGCGATAGTGAAAGTTTGGACTCCGAGAGGTTCATTCTTTATAAGGGCGATTAAGACCCAATGCGATAGTAAAAGTTTGGACTTTGTGAGGTTCATTCTTTATAAGGGCAATTAAGACCCAATGCGATAGTTAGAGGTTTGGATCTTGTGAGGTCCAGTTAAAAGTTTATAACGTGATATGTGTGTGTGTGGTCATTTAATTCAGATAAGTGCATGAAAGCACCTAATTAATGAACGTTGGCGAGTAGTGCAACGTAGCGCTAGTGCAGCTAGGATTGTTCGTCTAGCTTAGATCGCTTGTATGCGATGTGGTGTGCTTGTGTGTTTGTTTATGTTTCCCAACATTTGTCATATTTTCCTATAAGGCTCATTTCATTTGGAGTCTTCTTTTGAGATTGATTGATATGAGACTCGATCTCCAGAATCTTCTCTTGTGCATACCTTTTGTTATTCTAGTAGGAGTATGGTGGTTGACTAGCGTACTCGGTTATTATTCGAGGGACGATAAGTCTAACCTAATACGACTGCTTCGAACCACTCTGCTTTGTACCCTTGCTAGTCTATTCATTTAGACTAACCAACCGTTATATTCCTTGCATGGTTGGCTGGTGTCATCCGTTCGATTCGGCACATCAGGTGTGTTGCAGATCCGTGAAGGCTAGAACGACTATGAAGATGAACGGTGTTTTGACAAGTTATTTTGTCGTTTTGTTTAAAAGTCTTCCGTTGTGTTAAAAAGGTGATTTTGTTGTAAGTCTTCCGTTGTAAATTTTGATTTTGTATTTCTAATTAATTGGGTCGTTTTTGGAATCGTGTAATTCCGTGACCATGTGGTTTAATAAAAGTTATGATTTTAGTATTGTAACTATGTTTAAGACAGTTATGTTGTCGGAAAAGCCTGGGGTGACTTCGGGGTTTACGTCCGGGGTCATCGGCAGTAATGCTTTCAAATGTGTTAAAATTTGGGGGTGTTACAAAGTGGGTTTGAAGTGCTTTTCCCTTGATCTCTTCATCTCCTATCACCTTAGAAAGAATCTTCCGTGATGCCCATTCTGGAGTTGCCATGGGATTATACAAGCCCAGTTTAAGACAAGTATGATTCCCACCGAGTGATTTTATTGCCCATGTAACCTCATCTGATAATCTTGATGCATGAATCCTCCAATTACAGTTTGAATCTCCATATAAAGTTGTATACCTTTTTGTCTCAACTTTTAATACTACAACAGAGAAACCCTCCTGGACACAGTAATCCCTCAAAACATCCATGAAATGATCCTTGTTAGAAAAAATCATCCATACCTTAAGATTGATTCTCCCAAAGTTATGATCACCATCTGTTTCTCCATTATCATATAGTCTATCAAAGTAGTCTTCATTATCACTTTCATCGCTACACTCAGAGTTATCTTCAGAGGCCACATCAACTTCAGGTATATAAACAGAGGGCACAACAAAAGGCAAATCGACCTCAGCCAATACAGTATCAGGCAACACAGCATCATTATCCACAGTTACAGACAACACAACATCAGATAACACAATATCGGGCAACACAGCATCAGGCAACATAATTGCGGGTTATCCAACAATATTTGTCCTACTAAGATCACCAGAAATAGGTTGGCTACCAATTGAATGGGAAGTACTTACTGATTTTGGAGCATAAATTCCTCTTCTTCTTGCAGAGGTGGCAGCCACTCTCCTACTAGAAGTAGGTTGACTACCATGACTTGACATTGGAAGTAATGAGTTTTCTGCAGATTTCTTTGATTCAATCAAACCTCGTGCCAACTCAAGATTCTTAGATTGTGACTCAGCCGGTCCAATATCCAATTGAATCAACTTCTGGCCATGAAATACAGTGAACGTCTTCACAACATCATTGTCACTTTCCAGCTGAAAAGTTTGAGAGCAATGTGAATACCATAAAGTTGGATGTGCAGGAAGGAACATCCCTTTCTTTTCAGCACCTTCTATCAAATCAACAAATATGTACAAAATATTGCACCTATCGGGATCATCCACCACTATATCCAAATATTCAACATGAATGTACCGCAATCTCAACAATATTTTATCTTTCATTCTACAAGAGAGAAACAAATATAAACTTTTCAGCATCAACAAGCCATAGATGTAATATAGTGCATTCATTTTACATCAATTTGATTGAACCAAATCAAACTCAAACGATTATAACCCGATCGAATTCAACAGTCCATTCACCATCATACTACCTTATTTGAAAGTATATCATTCTTATACTCTATTTACAAAAGCAACGTATTCTATTACAATATCAACGACAAAATAAATTCATACTCAAGCTTGTTTAGAGTAAACTGAAATTCTATTACAAGATTAATCACAAGATCAATGGGGTATACTGAAATCCTAAATTTCAAGATAAATTCTGATTTTATTTATGTTCTAGGAACCCTAAATTTCAAAATCCCTAAATCCCCAAATGTCAAAACAACCCTAACCCTAAGTTTCCAGGAATCTGAAATATATACACACCTTGGTTAGTAGCCCCACCAACCAATGAACTAACGAGCCGACGAGCCACCGACGAGCCACCGCCGACGCTGTGTTGCCCCACTCGCGCTGACGCCCGGTGCCTTGCTCACCGCGCCGCCGTGCTCACCGTCGTGGTCTCCGGATTCGACGAGCCACCGTCAGCGAAGAGGGTGAGGTTTGAGAGTTCTCGGTGGTTCGCTGGAGACGACACATAGAGACAAGGGAGAGACGACACAGAGAGACAAGGGAGAAAGAGAAGAGGTATTTCGCGAAATTTAATTTTTGTTTAGTGATTTTAATTATTTTTTTTAGTTTTTTTTAAATTAACGGAAACAGGCTAAGTTTTAACGATTGAGTATATGGCGAAATTTACCATATCTCAGGGTTACCAGGCGAAATATCCGAAAAGAAATTTAACTTGTGGGATTTTATCTTTTAAGGTCCACTGACCCAATTTGTCTTCTAAGCTCATTTATTTCCGACCGATTGAGGCCCATTGCCCCTTTTTTATAATAATATCCAAAAATTACCCCTAAAAAACCCCCGTTTAGAGATTTGACCCCTTCCATTTTATATCCTTGTCTCTCATCCTCTGTCTCCCTTTCTCGCGACCATCTGTGGTTCCCTCCATCAGCGATTTCCTCCATTGACGCCCACCAAGTGCTCACCTCCTGGTTCATGAAGTGTCGCCTTTGTCACTCAAGTTGGTTCAGCACCGTCCACACGATGCTCACCTCTAGCTCCGACTAAACCCTCGGTATCCTCTTCGTTAACCCGCTTCTATTCTGCGACCAGCAACGGATCACCACGACCAAGCTATGGTTGATTCTGGTGCCGCTGATGTTCAGAAGGTTGGATCTTCTAGTGTGCTCCCCTAACGCAACCTACATCACCGATGACATGTTCAGATTTTTTGACAATATCTAGTGCATGCAAGGTGTTCGACGATATGTCGAGAGGATATTGCCACTTGCGTAGAGGTTGGAGGTACATTTTCTAAGTTTCCTCTACACTACCTCTTAGATACTCATGGTAACATGGCTTCTGATTGCCCTACTATCCTTGCATATAAGTCATGGTTGCTTTCGTTGTATGGTAGATTTTATCAGGAAAAGCGTGAAGATGTTGGAGGACCAAGTAGCCTACCTCTTGCAAAGGTATTTGGGAAATTATGTTCGAGGACTCAGCAAAGAAGCTCTCAAGATCAGTGTATGGAAAGGTACTTTGAATTCTCACATAAATATTTGTTGTTTTTTGTAGAATTGACGTTTTGATTACTTTTGGAATTGGTTTCCTAGTTTCGTTGGCGGTGTGTTATGTTAGAATGAGTGTGTAAAATTTATACTTTGACTGATAGTTAGTGTTAAGCTGTGAGTTCTAACTGTTGTTCTCATACAAGCATAATTCAATGGAGGATCACAAATACACTTGAAGGCTTCCAAAGCTTGCTAGCAGTACCTAAAAAGATAAACAAAGGGGAGAAGAAATATGTCAGGATAAGCAATTTACATGTCGGTCTGTTGGTTAAACAAGTTCACTTGAAAAGCAACTTGTTCTTCATTAATTTCTCCTATGGCATATTCTGTAAATTCACATGGTGAGGAGTACCTGTTATTCTAGCCACAACAGTCGGAGTTTGTGAGAATGTCAGATAGATTTGGACCACAACGTTGGTAATATTATTGGTGGCAACTACTTAGTTTGTGATTCGCATAATTGGTCATTTTCCAGCCTCATCATCCATCTTTTGTTAATTTCAAAGATAATGTATCCCTTGTACTATGATTGTCTTGTTTTAGATGTCTAACCAATATAGATGATCCGATTGGAGCTCAAATACCCCATTGCACTACAGATTCACTATTTCATTTTCCTGTGATTAAATGACAATCTTGTTGCAGAAAAACCGGATGAAGTTTGTGATGAAGCTTGCATGCAACTCTATCCAACAAAGATTTGATTTCTTCTTGGCTTTTTCTTGTGGTTAAAATTCCAGGTTTAGGAAGTATGATAATTGTTTGTTAATTTTAATACTTTTCCTAATGGCTATTTAATTTCAATTTAGCCATAGTTTGGAAATAGTTTGCAATATTAACTTCTTACTGTGTGTCCATTGGGACAAACTAGACAAACCCTTTGTTCTTTTGTCATTGATTCAGAAGGGTGAGGAAACTTTTCTCAAATTGAATCTATGTAATAAATTCAGTAGCAGTACTTATATTTTTCTCTATTCCGTTACAAGACAATAAATAAGGGATTGAAACAACTTCTTTGGCTACTTTTCAGATAAGAAATCTTCTATGGACTGGGACAAGGCATGGACCAACTTCAGGAAACAAGGGAGAAAGCGCCTGTCTTCGAAATTCTCCCCAAACAAGTACGTGACGTGGAACCCGAGATGATCAAACTACCCGCTCTCTGAAGAGGTTGATCCCATCAAGAGATCTGAGCGAAAACCTCACTGAATGCGTGTTCGAACCGTTACCGAGGCCGACTAGCCTCGGTGACGGTTCGAACGTGCCACCGATCTAGCCTCGGTGACGGTTTGAACGCGCCACCGAACTATCCTTGGTGATGCTTCGAACGCGCCACCAAACTAGCCTCGATGACACTTCAAACGCCTCACCGACTGGTTGACGCTTGGAACGCCTCACCGACTAGCATCGGTGATGTTTTGAATGCGCCACCGACTAGCCTCGGTGACACTTCGAATGCACCGCCGACTAGCCTCGGTGACGCTTCGAACGCGCCGCCGACTAGCCTCAGTGATGCTTTCGAAGTGTCACCACTAGCCTCGGTGACACTTTCAAAGTGCCACCCACTAGCCTCTGTGACACTTTGAAAGTGTCACCACTTACTAGCCTTGATGACACTTTGAAAGCGCTACCGACTAGCCTCGGTGACACTTTGAAAGCGTCACCGACTAGCCTCGGTAGACTATCCTCGGTGCTAGTCGGTGACACTTTGAAAGTGCCACCAACTAGTTTCGGTGACACGTTGAAAGTGTCACCACTTACTTGCCTTGATGACACTTTGAAATCGTTATTAATTACTAGTCTTGATGACACTTTGAAAGTACCACTAATTTCTTGTCTTGATGACACTTTGAACATGACTAACTAGTGTAGATGACACTTCGTAAATGCCACCAACTAGTGCAGATGACACTTTGTAAATACCACCAACTAGTGGTGGTGACATTTCAACGATAATTGTCATCAAAACGAGATTTGTATTGTCATTAACTAGTTGTGATGACAGTTTGTGACATTAACTAGCTGCGATGACAATATGTGTCATCAACTAGTTGTGATATAGTTTTTATTTGATGACAGTTTGTGTTTTGATGACAGTATATATCATCAACTAGTTGCGATATAGTTTGTATTTGATGACAGTTTGTGTTTTGATGACAATATGTGTCATCAACTAGTTGTGATACAGTTTGTATTTGATGACAGTTTGTGGTTTGATGACAATATGTGTTTTGATGACAATATTTGTCATTATCTAGTTGCGATTCAGTTTGTATTTGATGACAATTTGTGTTTTGATGACAAAAAAATGTATTTTTTATGACAGTTTGTGTTTTTCATGACAGTTTGTGTCTTTGATGACAGTTTGTATTTTGATGACAGTTTGTGTTTTTTATGACAGTTTGTATTTTGATGATAATTTGTGTTTTGATGACAGTTTGTGTTTTTTATGACAGTTTGTTTTTTGATGATTGTTTGTATTTTGATGACAGTTTGTGTTTTGATGACAGTTTGTGTTTTGATGACAGTGAATGTCATCAAAATTGATGATAGTTTGTGTTTTGATGACAGTAACTGTCATCAAGATGATGACGTCACCAAAAATATTTTTTCGATGGGGAAAAAATTTGGTCAACGTCGGTCAACGACCGTTAACCGCCGGTCAACGGCCGTTGACCGGTCAAATGTGTTAATTTGTTTTGACTTACGGTGATGTCATCATTATGTAATGATGACATCACCATGGGTTATGGATTTGGATGAAGTTTATTGGAGGGTATTTATCTAATTTCACTATACTAAAAGGGTCATTTAACCTGAACATCGTTTATTTCCTTGTCTTTAGTTTTTTGGAGAAAAGAATACCATTAAGCATAATAAAATAATAATATGTTAACAATTTAAAGTTAGCCAACCAATTTGTCTTCTTTTGCAAGACAAATATAGTTTGGGCCTTAAAGCTATAATATTCCCCATTTCGGTTGAAATTTTTATTTGTTTGAATGGTTTTGAAAATTGAATTTGAAAAGTGGATCACATTTTTTTCCATTTATTGGTTGTTTCACTGGAGGTAGTACGTTGGATCTTGGGTTGTAGTCGATACTATATATAATCGGACTAAACATTCTTTATGAAGATTGTTTGTCTTGTTTTTGGATAAGAGTTATCATATCTATTTCGAGGAATAAGTGAACTAGTTTGAATTGAATGTCATATTGCAAAATTATGGAAATTATTAGTTAGTTTTTAAGTTTGGTATAATACTTTGGATTATAGTTTATATATATCATGTCAGGATACTATATTTGAAAGCTTGAGTATTCGACATTTATAGAAAGTTAAAGAATATTTCTTATGGATAATAATATTTATTTTTATTAATATTTTATATGTCTACTTGGTGTGTTGAGCTAGACCTAATTTAAAATCATAACCTAACTTTCCTAAACAACCATGAAATTAGATATATAGAAACTAGACTTCAATACGAGTACATCAACATATCATACATCTAATTCCGATCTAAACTCAATATATAATGAAATTCCAAAGTATTTCGCTCAACCCAGTTTTCCATGAATATCGAGATTCACTTATAGATTTTTATTTCCTTCTATACAATTCCAAATATCATGAAATTTTACATACATGTTCCCAACTATGTCACCTATCGTTCATAAAATTTTGAGTTAGAACATACCCAGATCAACCTTATACTCTACTTCACAAATAGGGAAGAAGGAGGCTGAGAAGAGGGAAGAGATTGTCGAGGGTAGGGTTTGAACGTACTGATAGGACAAAAACCAACCCACAAGCGTATTAGTTCAGTTGTAGCTTTGTTGTTCCCAACGAGGACTATGTAGTATCTTTTGTAAACTTAAACTGATAAGCTAAGTCGAAAAAGGAGAAATTCATTTGATTAATAACTAAGAAAGCTAGAAAATAGGAAACAAGTATTGCATAGATGATTGTAAACAATTGAGAAGAAGATCCTAGACCAGGGAATACCACTGATCAGTGCTACTTTGTAGTGCATATCTAGGAGTTGTTATCGGTGTTTTGGGTACATTTGGAGATGTTTAGAGCACAACTATGGAGAATGGAGTTGAGAAGTAGAAGTGTGGATTTGGTGGTATGGAGAAGCTTAAACGAAGACTTATTGAAGATGGAGAGGAGACCACTTGAGCAGACCGAGGAAGAGTCGAAGAAAGAAGCCACACGAAGCAGCAGACGAGAATCCGCGACCGCGGGCGAGCAAGAGGAATGATCGCGGTTAATTCGAGAGCAAGGAGCCAGAAACGGAATTTTCCGCGATCGCGGAAATATGCATCAGGAGCGCCGCGGTAGTTTCATCCGAAGTTTACCTTTATGTTATTTTCCTTTTCTTTTAGTTTCTTTATTTCGTTTACATTATTTTATTTCCTTTTAAGACTAGTTTTGTTATCTTTTTACATTAGGTTTAGCTAGGTTTTCTATTTAACCTAGTTTTCCTAGCAGCTTTTGATTATCGAATTTCTTATCATTCAGTATTGTTTTCCGTTCAAGACTATGAAGAACTAAGCACCCTTTGCTTAGTCCAACAATTAAGTCTTCATTTGATTCATGATTGTGAGGTTATAACTCTATTTCCTATTCCTTTGGATTATATCTTTTCTCTTGAGCTTATTCCTATTGATTCTTATTGATTTGACTGGATTGATCACCTAGTTGATATTAGTAATTGTCTATTGCTAGGGTTTGGATATTTCGAGTTGAAATCCCTTATCTTTTGTAGCATCCATGATATTCTAGGACTAGTTGGACTAGTTTATTATGAAAGAGAATTGATTATGTGTTAAATGTTGTGAAAAATCGGTGTTGTATGTATCTTGGTTAATTCTTATGCTCCATGCTGCTATTGTTCTAAATCTTGATAGTTTCTCGTGCGTTCGATAGTAAGGGTTCACTAGTGGAAAAAATACTTTTTGAGGCTCCCTTTTAGAGGCGTACATAGTTCAAAACGCCTCAACAACGACTTAGACAATCACTTTTTTTGGTTTTTGAGGCGGATAATTAATTTATACGCCTCAAAAACATCTTTTGAAGCGGATAAATTAATATACGCCTCAATAAGTATCCGAAAAAACATTTCCCGCTAAAGTATTAGAGGCAGGCCAGGGTAAGGTCCGCCTCTAATGCTAACTAATTGAAGCGGGCCAAATAGCCCGCCTCAATTAAAGCTTGTTGAGGCGGGCCTCTTAAAGCCCGCCTCAACAAATTTGTTTTTTCTCTTTTCTTTTCTTTCTCTCTCCCTCTTTTCTTTTCTTTTCTTTCTCTCTCTCCTCTCTTTCTTTTCTCCCAGCCCCGATACCTCTCAGCCCTAAGCCCTCATTAACCCTACTTTGCCTCCATCTCTCTCCCGAACTCCCTCCTCACACTCTCTCTCACTCACCCCGACCACCGGCGAGCCACCCCATCCGGCCACCGGCGACCCCTTTCCCGACCCAGATCTGGCTGCCACACCACCGAAATCTCTCTCCCCCCTTCAGTTTCAAGGTAAAACAAGCCCCTCTTTGATTTTTAGTTGTTAGTTGTTCTCGTTCTTATTTGATTTTCGTTTCCTTCTAGGTTGTTGATCTTGGTTATGAAAGCTTTAGCTTCTAGGTAAGACAATAAAACTCATGAGTTTTATTGTTAGTTGTTCTCGTTTCCTTCTAGATTTACGAGGTTAATCTCTCTTCTCCATCTTGGTTATGAAAGCTTTTAGGGTTCGATTATGTGTTTGAATTTATTCTTAGTGAGAATTTTGGGTTTGGTTTGATGTTCTGAATGTAAACGAATCTCACTTGGTTGGCTAATTTGGAGATGATTTTTATGGTTAAATTTCGTATAAAATCGAGGTTTGACAGTTGCATAGTTGACTAAAGGAAATTTTGATAGGAATGTTGAGTTGTTGATTAAAGGGAAAATTAGGCTTTCTCTACTATTTTTTATCATTATTGCCAACTTTATTTTCTGTGTAAAATTGACATTTGAAAGCTTCTTCCTGCAGCACCTTTAGATTTCATAATTCATACATAATGAAATGCGCCATTCAACCATTGTTCAAGGTAGGATTCCTCCATAAATTCTTTCATTTTTGTTCTGATAAGTGAAATAAGATTGTTGCTAATTATGTGCTGTCATGACCATTTCTATTCAGTATTCACTATCTTTGACACTGCTGATGCTGTTAGAAAAGTGAGTGTTGTGATATGAGTAAGGTGAATTTGTTCTTTGAAAAGGATGTTTATGGAATGTAGATCAAACACTTAACTTGTAAAAATCTTCTTACATGAAAAAGTCATTGTGTGATTAAAGATGTTATGCTCTTCAACTCTCCTCCATTAAAGACCTGTCCAAAAGTCTTGTAAGATACAGTATAATTGAAGTGTAAAAGCAGGGTAGACAATGATTGGATGATCAAGACTAGGGGCAACAACTTGGCATGTGTGGCTGAGCTCAACATCCCACTTGTTTAATTTCTTTCCATGTGCTTCTTAGTTGTTTATTATTCTCTAATTGAGTTGTCACTCATCTTTTCTTTCTCTTTCTCCCCTCTATGATATTGAATATGACTATTTCTCTTGTCACTTACGAAATGTATAAGAAATAGAGAACTAGACACTGATATAAGACAAGTGTACACCAACCATGTAAATTAGAAACAACAGTATACACTTAGAAGAAGGAACAAAAGTATACGGGCCAGTTCTTGAACAACTTGATTAGAGTGGAATGGAGATCAGAGAATTAGCAGAAGGGAAAGATAGAAAGGATTATTGATATGAACTGTGGAGTGACTGAGTTGAGGAGGGATGGAAATGAAGGGGGTATTTTTTATTTCAAATGATCGTTAATAATGAAATGTTTAACTTCCATGAGCTCATCACTTCATACTATACAGGCCTTAAATGATTTCTGAAAAGATCTGGCAGTTTGGAAATTAGGGTTTTCTTGATTTGGTTGTTGTGGCTGTTGAGTTCTCAACTTTGTGTCGGCCCCGGCTTACAGGATGTTCTTTCTAGGATCTTGTCGTTTTCGTTAAGTGGTCCTCGAGGTGTATGTGTTCTCTCTGCAACCGGGACTGTCTCTAATGTTGCCATCAGGCAACCGGGTTCTCCCAGCGGTGCTACATTCAGTTACGAGGTAATGCAGCCACGAAATCTGATGTCAGCGTTTGAACGTTAGTTCTAGACCAATTCAATGCAATGCTGAATGAATGGTCCAATCCATAAACTATATTTTTTGGTACAAGATATACATTTGAGTGTTTGACATAGTGTATGGACTATTGATAGCAAAAAAAAAATCCATTTAGAGGTATAATTGTAACTTTTGGTTAGTACTTCTTTGCTGGTTTGTGACGCCTATTTCTGTTGCGGTGTTTGGATAATAATGGAATGCTTACATCAAACTCTTTTCTAGTAGCTTATTGATTTGTTCCTTGTCTGACTTTGTCAAAACAAGTAATTGGTTATGCTGTATTCTTGAACGTAGAACTGCAACTTGTATATATATACGTATATATACTCTGTATATTGCAAAGAGAGCATATGATATGTTTGACTAGCATCATGTGATATGTGCACCTGCCAATAAAGGTGTTTTTCTTCTTCTTGATGATTAGCAGTAAATGGGATTTGCAATACCCTCTAATGTTTTTGGTACTCCCTTAATTTAACTTGGCGGGTAGAAATTGCATTGTACTTGATTAGCATGTTGTGTTCATCTTCTGTTGATTTCAGTACAGAGGTGATCCTTTCTGGCTATTTGGACATTTGATTGCATATTAGATGAAGAAATAGCCTTTGTTTAGGGCTTTCCTCACAAGTTTTTGCCTTGAATTTCTTGGATCTTGACAGTAAATAGTTTCTGCAGAACCATCAACGTTTATATAAGCATATTTTTTCTCGGCTATATGTATTAGTTTCTGCAAAACCATCAACTTTCTAATATTTTTTGTGCAGCTTACGACATGACAGGCCTTTCACAGTATCAATGGCAAACGCTGGGCCAAACACCAATGGCTCACAGTTCTTCATCACCACAGTCGCTACACCATGGCTTGACAATAAGCATACTGTTTTTGGTAGAGTTGCCAAAGGAATGGATGTTGTACAGGTGACTTGATAACCCCTTTCTTTTCTTTAAAATTCTCTTTTGCCAATGCAAACTTGTTTGTAGAAATTTAATTTTCCAAGTTCACATCTTTCTTTGCAGTTGTTTATTTTCCAAGTTCACATCTTTCTTTAAGTACAATATCAGTTCCTATTAACAATTTGCTCAAATTTAGATGAATTATTGTCTAGGTGTCAGTGATTCTTCACTCTTCTATCGAAGTATACCGCTGTGATTGGATTTTTTTTGACAAAATTGGACTTTTTAGCCCGGATGTGGAAGAGATCTGGGCTAAAATGTCCAGTTTTTTTTTTGTTAAAACACAATGCTTTTTAGCCCGGACTTACCCAGATCCGGGCTAAAAAGTGGGAAAATGCGACTTGTTGAGGCGGGCCTCTTACTTATTGAGGCGGGCCTCCGAAGCCCGCCTCAACAAGTCCCTCATTTTGGCTCCGAAGTGAAGGACTTGTTGAGGCGGGCTTCGGAGGCCCGCCTCAACAAGTGGCTTTTAGAGACGTATATTGCCCGCCTCAAAAAGGGTCTCTACTTGTTGCGGCCCCCTCAATTGAGGCGAACGGTATTCGCCTCAATAAGTGTCCAAAGGCCCGCCTCTATTAGGGTTTTTTCCACTAGTGGTTGTCAGGACTAGTTGGACTGGTAACTATTTCAGAATAGGGACAGGAATAATCAAAGGAAAGAATAGAGATAATCTAGGACCAATCAATCAAATGAACGGTGGATATTTGTTTGGCTAAGTGTTTTTCCCTAATTGGTTAAAAACCTTTGCTTTTTACTTTGTTTTGTTTACTTTCAACTCAAACAACCAACAAAGTCCCCCTTTGTTACTTTGATACACGAACTTGCATAAGAAAGACAACTCCTCCCTGTAGGATTCGACTCTTGCTTGCCTATTCTACTGAGTTAGGTTTGTTTAGGATTATTTTGATTGGGCACACGACTTTAGCCTTCCATCAAATTGGCGCCGTTGTCGGAGAGGCAAGTTTTGATTTTTCTTTGTGTGTGTTTGTGTGCTAAATTTTTTGTGTGGACCTATCTTATGGTCCACACCCGTGCTACTGACTCCCCTCTTCTTGCTTGTGATACAGAAATTGAGAGGACCCTTTCTAGGAACCGCAAGATAAACATAGTTTTGTGTTTTGACAACCCTTGTTTTGAGATGGCTGACGAACAACAAACGTTGAGGCAGCTGATGGCCCCAAATCTGCAACAGCAACCGTTGGCTGTGCAGTTTCCTGAGCTGGCAGATGGAGTTAATTTCGAGCTGAAGTCCGGGTTAATCCACCTACTCCCCCACTTCCATGCACTAGTGGAAAAAAGGCTTTTTACCACGGTTATTTTACAAATGTTACCACGGTTAATGAACCGTGATAAACTTGGCCATGGTAAACATATTTACCACGGTTGCACATTTACCACGGTTACATAAACAACCGTGGTAAATGTTAGGATTTGAACGTAGTAACGACAAGAAAACAAGACAAAGAACACAAGAATTGTTAACCCAGTTCGTCAAGAATGACTACGTCTGGGGGCACTATCAAGCCATACTTTTTCTCTCTTTGAATGTGATAAACGACGACTTAAGATTACAATTGATCAACTAGGGTTTAAATAGCAAGACACGGATTAACCTAATGGGCCCAAAAAACACAACACGTGAGAATTGGCCCAGCGCCCACCGCGGGGCGGCAGCTCCTACCGCGGGGCGGCGGCCCCCACCACGGGCTTCCACCACGAGGCGCCAATCCCACCGCGACCCGGCAGTAACTTCCAGTTAACCTCTCTTGCAAAACCGGCGTCTGCCGCGGGGCGTCCAGTTCCACCGTGACCCGGCGGCAACTCTCAGTTGCCTTCTCTGCAATCCCTAGCTTCAGGCTCCACAAACCCAACAATCTCCCACCTGGAGACTAATCCAACCGTAATCGTCTTCCTCATCAACCCATATCTGGTAGTAGTGTCAGGCCTTCAACTCAGTTTCCAAGGCCAGTTGAAGTCATGCAAAGCTTCAACTTCTCTAAGGTCACAACCTTAGTCAGCATGTCTGCATGATTCTCAGTTCCACGAATCTTCATCAACTGCAAGACCTTGCGTGTCTTTCGCGTCACAGCCAGTCTTGCTTTGTAACGCTTGCTTACATCCGCCTTCTCCTTGATTCTGTAAGCCCACTTGTTATGCCATGCCTTCTTGTCTGCTGGAAGCTCAACTAGCTCCCAGGTTTCGTTGGTCATCAACGAATCCATCTCATCATCCATAGCGAGCTTCCACTCGCTCACATGTTCTCTACGAGATGCCTCTACATAACACTCTGGCTCACCACCATCTGTCAGCAACAAATAGTAGTTTGAAGGCGAATACCTATCAGGCGATCCACGCACTCTGGTGGACCTTCGCAGCGGAATCACTGGGGTACTCGGCTCCTCCTCAGTCACGGCCTCCTGGTCAACTCGGACCGCCTTGCTCCCACCCGAGTTTGAGATGTCTAACTCCACAATCTCAGGTTCAGAACTAGTTGTTTCTGATGCACCCAGACTATCCTTGTACATCACCTGCTCATTGAACACGACGTCTCGACTGCGAATAACCTTCCTGCTCTGCTCATCCCAGAACCGGTATCCGAAATCATCACCACCATATCTGATGAACGCGCACTTGACAGACTTTGCATCCATCTTGCTTCTCTCAACAGGAGCAATGTGAACATATGAGACACATCCAAATATCCGAAGAAAAGACAAATTTACCTCTTTGTCACTCCAAGCTTCCTCTGGTATCCCATTCTCCAAGGGAGTTGATGGCCCTCGGTTGATCAAGAATGCAGCAGTGTTTACTGCATCCGCCCAGAACATCTTTGGAAGCCCACACTTCAGCCTCATGCTCCTAGCACGCTCATTCAGGGTCCTGTTCATACGCTCAACGACGCCGTTCTCCTGAGGGATTCCTTTCAAAGTCTTCTCCATGCGAATTCCATTCTCAGCACAAAAGTCCTTGAACTCGCAAAGCTCATACTCCCCACCATTATCAGATCTCAAGCACTTCACCTTAAGACCTGTCTCAGTCTCTACTAGAGCCTTCCACTTTCTGAAGGAATCAAACGCATCATATTTTTGCTTCAGAAAATAGACCCATACCTTTCTTGTAGCATCGTCAATGAATGTCATGTAGTATGACGCTCCACCCAGAGATGTCACAGGTGTTGGTCCCCACAAGTCGCTGTGGATCAACTCCAACTTCTGTTTCTTCAAGGTTCTGC
Source organism: Rheum nobile (assembly GCA_027886185.1). NCBI lineage: Eukaryota > Viridiplantae > Streptophyta > Magnoliopsida > Caryophyllales > Polygonaceae > Rheum > Rheum nobile. The sequence goes on from WOAB01000171.1 coordinate 923,169, forward strand.
CTCCTCTCGCAAAGCTCACTCTTTTCTGCTTCCCGAGCACACAGTTCTCACACAGCCCGATCTCAACGGACTTAAGACCTGACAGCAAGCCCTTCGAGCATAGCACCTGCATCCCTTTCTGACTCATGTGGCCCAGACGACAGTGCCACAAATCTGCATCACAATTCACTCCTGCAACAGCAATGCTATCACGAACGTTGCTCGTCATGTACAGCGTCCCCTCCTTCTTTCCACGAGCTACCACCATAGCTCCCTTGGTTATCTTTCAGCTGTTACAGCCGAAGGTTACTTCATAGCCCTCGTCATCCAACTGGCCAATGGAAAGCAAGTTTCTCTTCAAACCAGGAATATGCCTCACTCCATGCAACTGCAGCACATATCCGTTCGACGCTCTGATTCTGACATCACCCTTCCCTACGATTTTCAAAGCCTCATCATCAGCAAGATAGACCTTTCCAAAATCTCCAGAGGTGTAACGATCCAAGATATCAACACTGCTGCAATAATGAAACGAAGCTCCAGAGTCTAATACCCAAGACTCCAATGGACTGCTCGCGCTTAGAATAGATGCATCTGCAGTGGTTCCTGTCGTTGAATCGCTCAGAGTCAACGCGTCTGCAATATCCTCACTGGCTGAATTCGCTGACTTGTTCTTTAACGGTGCTTTACATTCACTCTTGTAATGACCGTTCTCATCACAATTCCAACACTTGATTTTGCTCTTGTCCTTGGGCTTATTCTTCCCTCTAGACTTTGATCTGTCACGATTCGACTTCTTAGAGTCTGACCTGTCCCTGCTATCCGTATTCAAGGCTGATCCAGAGGTAGAACCCGACGCCTTCCTGCGAATTTCTTCGCTGATAATCAGATTCTTCACTTCATCAAACTTGATCTTTGCCTTCTCCGCCGAAGCACTAACAGCAGTAACTGTCCCGCTCCAACTCTCTGGTAAAGAAGACAACAAGATTAGGGCTTGTACATCATCGTCGAAATCAATCTCCACTGAACTCAGTTGGGCGATCGTCATGTTGAACTCGTTCAAGTGATTGGCGACCGCTGTACTCTCCGTCATCCGCAGATTGAACAACCTTCGCATCGGGTGAACCTTGTTCACCGCAGAGGGTTTCTCATACATCGCGAAAAGAATTTCCAGCATCCCCTTCGTCGTCTCTGCCTTGACAGTGTGATGTGTCACGTTCCTGGACAGCGACAGGCGGATCACACTCATCGCTTTCCTGTCCAGCAACTTTCACTCGTCTTCCTTCATGTCTTCCGGCTTCTCACCCAGCGGCAAATACAAATCTTTACCATACAGGTAATCCTCGATCTGCATCTTCCAGAATCCGAAATCCGTGCCATCAAACTTCTCCACTGGTGACTTTCCGCTTCCCATCGTTACTTCCAGAACTAGCTCTGATACCAGTTGTTAGGATTTGAACGTAGTAACGACAAGAAAACAAGACAAAGAACACAAGAATTGTTAACCCAGTTCGTCAAGAATGACTACGTCTGGGGGCACTACCAAGCCAGGATACTTTTTCTCTCTTTGAATGTGATAAACGACGACTTAAGATTACAATTGATCAACTAGGGTTTAAATAACAAGACACGGATTAACCTAATGGGTCCAAAAAACACAACACGTGAGAATTGGCCCAGCGCCCACCGCGGGGCGGCAGCTCCTACCGCGGGGCGGCGGCCCCCACCGCGGGCTTCCACCGCGAGGCGCCAATCCCACCGCGACCCGGCGATAACTTCCAGTTAACCTCTCTTGCAAAACCGGCGTCTGCCGCGGGGCGTCCAGTTCCACCGCGACCCGGCGGAAACTCTCAGTTGCTTTCTCTGCAATCCCTAGCTTCAGGCTCCACAAACCCAACAGTAAATGGGACAACCGTGGTAAAAATGTAATAGTTTAATAGGTGAATAAACCGTAGTAGAATTGTACAACCATGGTAAAATTGATCGTGGTAAATAATTTTTGAACCATGGTAAAATTGTATAACCGCAGTAAAATTGAATCATAGTACATTTGATCGAATCGTGGTAAATCGTTACAATCCCATAAACCGAGGTAAATGTGCACATCTTTTGATACCTAACAGATCATACATTCATACATCCTCATTAGTGTCTATTCGCATTCATCTAAAACAATAAGCATCATTGGTTCTGCCAGAACAAAGTAAGCTAAATGCTAACTTGCATGTTTGGTTCATAACCTAGAAACAAACATGCAAAAGAAATTGTCTAAGGTGGAAGCTTCCTCAACCAAAATGGAAACAGTAGTTAATTTTTTAGCAAAAGAAATTTCATCTCTGCTGTCATTGTTATTATAACTTGTGAAGAAGTACTGTAATGGGACAAACTTTATCTGGAAGAGAAACCCACCTTTCTCCATTCATAAATTGCTTTCGGGGGAGCTTCTGCGTGTTATAATCCATCAATGATGCATATCCTATCGCATAATTATGTTCTGGAAGAGAAAGTACATGCGTAGAACATATGCATTAGAATTCACTTTTAACTGAAATACTTCTACGGGCATATTGATCTCCCCAATGTACAGAACCGAGAATGAGATTACTTACCAAGTAATCATCCTTTACAATCTCCACAAGTTCTTTGATGCTTGCATGGACCTTCAGTTCATTGTTTGTTTCTCTTTTACGTTTCTAAAATCAATGGATGGCATATGAAAGATGAGTATGAAAAGCTAAAACTATTAATTCTATTGACATCTTTATCTTCATAAAACCTAAAAGTAATCGGCAAAATAAGGAAAGAAGTGAAGCAATAAAAATAGCTAAAAAGAGATGAAGGGAACTCATGGCAAGAATTGTGGACTGTAGAGGGAATAAAAAAGGCATGGGGAAAGAAATCACACAGTAATTCCGCAGAAATGACAACCTTTTTAGATGCAGAAGTTCCTGAAATGTCTTGTGACCTATCAACGAATTCAGGCTTCAAAGACAAATCCACAAGATTTTCGGCCCTGGAAATATCAAGAACCACGGCTTGTATGGTGGTTCCAGCCTTAAATGCCCTACCACCTACTGAATATCAAAATGTCAGCAACTATAAATATGCAAGTAACTTTAAATCAAGATTTATGTAAAATGAAAGACTTACACCGCGCCTGTGAAATAAACCCAACAACATCGGTGTAATTTTTAACGCAAACAACAACTCCAAACTCCTTTGTTTCTTGAACTTTACACTCAACAATGCTGCCAATGTCAAAACTTTTGGCTCACTTCATCTTAGAATTGCTTGAATCAGATGCCTGAAAATCAGCAATCTGTATTGGAAAAAGAATTTGTTTACAAAGTATGAAGCTGACAAGTGACGAGTAAAATAATATTTGTTTATTCCTGTTGTTTACCTTTTCCTCAGTTAAGAAGTATGACTCCAGGAAAGACGCATCTGGTGATGAGCAAGAAGACTGCTTTAATGACACTGTTATTCGTCCAGCATCACCGTCTACCTATAAGATTACCATTGTCACCTTAAAACTGAATTTCTAAAACTCATAAATCAGAAAGCTCATTCCATACTGCATCACTTACATCAAGAACATTAGCCCAGACAGATTGCAGCAAAACAAGTAATTCCACTATTTAGCCCGGACAGACTGCAGCAAAACAAGTAATTCCACTTACATCAAGAACATTAGCCCGGACAGACTGCATCACTTACATCAAACAGGATAGCAGCAAAACAAGCAGTTCTTACAGCTTCTCAGGAAAGAAACAAGCACTCCTGGCATCAAAAGAATCATAAAATCAGAAAGCCATTCCACTATTTAAAATCAAAACAGATAAGTAGCAATCCATACAAGTAATTAAGCACTTGGTAACACAATGTGTTGCTTTTGTCTGCATCACTCGCAAATTCCTTCTTGAAATAACAATCAAAGTGCTTACTTATTAGCTATCATTACCCCCTCCTTTATCCCCCCTTCTCTAACGAAATTATGTAGTATTGGAATGGTTGTTGGCACATTACAGATCATACATTCATACATCCTCATTAGTGTCTATTCGCATTCATCTAAAACAATAAGCATCATTGGTTCTACCAGAACAAAGTAAGCTAAATGCTAACTTGCATCTTTGGTTCATAACCTAGAAACAAACATGCAATTTATTCACTGAACATAGCCTCAAAGGATTGAGGAAGATTATCAAATCTTCATACAAATAAGTTATATTGGCAGTGTTGTCTGAGACTAAATGCAAGTGCCAGTTTTTTTTACCCTTTGAATATATACGAACATGAAAATAGCCCCAAATCACGTTTCATCCCAAAGTTGTTCAAATTCAACCCAACTAACACACAATATCAACAAACTATACCGTTTTCCACTAATTGTAACACCTAATTTGACACAGATGGATAAGAATTTGATCAATTTGGTTTTTAAATTTACAAAAGCATAAACCCTAGGTTACGAAAACTTTGAACTTCAAATATACCTCGAATTTGCTTACTTTAGTTAATTAATTGCGCAAAATTACTAAGAGCAAGGAATCAAGAGAAAGCGAGAAAGATAATACTTGAGATGTACACTGATGATTCGTCGAATCAAATTGACTTCAAGAACTTCTTCCTCTAGCTTTTTACGATGTTGTTGTTCGTCTTCCTCCACGTTGATTGTGGAAATTGTTGACAACCAGCAATTGGAACAAGGAAGCCTTGAGTTTGAATCGGAAAGGTAGAGGAAATAGAGAAGAAGAAGCTATCCGACGAGGACGTCGACGCAGCCGGAAAACTTCACCGATGTCGGCGTTGTAAGAGATCGAGCCGCGATAAAATTGAGATTGGAATAGGAGGATAAAAAGAGAGTTGTATCGGATAGTGAATGAGAAGGAGAAAGAGAATGAATTTGGCCGGAGAAGAACGCCGAAGCGAACTGACGGAAGACCGTGAACAATCGAGCGCCAAGCGAAATAGAAAAAGGAAATAGGAATCGCAGTAAAACATAATGCATGTTTACTTCGGTTATGTTAACAACCGTGGTATAATGGTTGTCGTGGTAAATTAGTATGCTATATTACAGCGGTTATTGACTTAACCGTGGTAATGGAACGACATAATTACCTCGGTTTATGTACAACCGTGGTAAAAATTTCAAAAATATAAAATTACAACAAAATAACACGGGACCGTGGTAATATAACCGTAACTTTTACCTCGGTTGTTTGTTGAACCGTGGTAAAAAAGCCAATTATATAAGATTACCACGAAATAACGCGAAACCGTGATAAATGTACCGTAGCCAAAGCCCACTTTTCTACTAATGATGGGATGAGTGGAGAAGACCCAACAAACATCTGGTTGAGTTTCATTCCGTCTGCACCAGCATGAGACTAAAGGGCGTGACTGAAGACCAAATCAAGCTGAGGGCCTTTCCTTTCTCTCTAAGGGATTCGACCAATGATTGGTTCTAATACTTAGTCCCAGGGAGCATAGACACATGGGCCAAGATGACAAAGGCATTCCTGGAAAAGTATTTCCCTGCGACTAAGCTCAACAGCCTGAAGAGGAGCATCAACAACATTGAACAACAGGCTGTTGAGTCATTATACGAGTACTACGAGAGGTTCAAGAGGCTGACTTCTAGCTGCCCCTACCATGGGTATTCAGAGCAAGATTTCGTACTTTATTTGTACGGTGGTCTTCTTGACGAGGAGCGTCGGATGGTAAATGCGGCCTACGGAGGAAATATTTTGAGCAAAACGCCTACTGCAGCGTTTGAAGTTTTCTTTGAGCTATCTGAGGGCTCAAGACAGTTTAGTACGAGGGTGAGCGCCCAATCAATCAAGGCTGCAGACTCCCAACCAAATGCCTCACTAATTTCTGAGTTGGCTGAGATGAAGGAGATGATGAGGAGGTACATGATGAAGGGTGGCCAGTAGCAAGTCAAATCATGTGGGATATGCTATGACACGATGCATCCGACCGATGCATGTCCCACGCTGCAGGAGCCCACTGCTGAGGTGAATGCTATTGGAGGATACGGCCCTTCAAGGCCAAGATATGACCCGTACTCCAACACATACAATCCAGGGTGGAGAGATCACCCCAATCTAAGGTACGGGAATCAGCAGAATACTCCTCAAGGTCAGGAAAATCAAGAGTATCAACAGAGGCCTCCACAATTCCTACATCGCCCACAACAATATCAGCAGCTTGGGGGTCAACAACAACAATTTAGAGCTCCATATGACCAAATCCCCCAAGGCCAGAGCTCCAGTTCATCTATGTCCAGCGATGACATGATCAAGACCCTCACCCAGGGCCTAACCACAATATCTGGCACTGTAACAACGTTGGCAAGCACCACAACCCAACAAATTCAAGCGGTGATCAAGCATCAGGAGACTTTCGCTCAGTCTATGGTCCAACAGAATCAGGAGATGCGGTCAAGTATACAGAACTTGGAGAAGCAAGTGGGGCAAATCTCCATCGCAGTGAGCAGACTGGAAGCTCGGGACTCAGGCAAGCTACCATCTCAAACGGTAGTCAACTTGAGGGAGAATGTTTGTGCCATGACGCTAAGGAGCGGAGCAGAACTGGAAGCCAGTCGAGCACAACAGAGAGAAATCCGCGACCGTGGAGAAGGATGTCGCGACCGTGGATTGGCTACTGGAGCGGAGGAGGAAATCGACGCTATTCCGCAACCGCAGATGGAATTCCGCGATCGCGGAAAAATCTACCACGAGGAGGACCTGTTCGAGAGTATTCCGCGATCGCGGCCAGACTTCCGCGATCGCGGAAAATGCACTGAAGACGGGGATCAGATCGAGAATATTCCGCGACCACGGACACAAAACCGCGATCTCAGAAAAGCCCATGCAGCTCCAGTTCCTCTCGACGAAGCCCACAATGTTTAAGCATGGGGGAGTGTTCTATACTTGTTAGTCGTTTGAGGAGAAAGAAAAAAATAAAGAAAAAGCCAAAAATTTGAAAAAAGGCAAAAATAGAAATCCTGGGATAAGTCAAAAACCCGAAAGGACGGCTTACGCAATAAGCAGGTGGCTTGGACCAGTATTAGGCTGGGGTAATATGAAGTCAAGAGTGATGTGAGTTATATGTGAGCTCATCTATTGAAAAATGAAATGAGTGGCTTGGTGAAAACCCGAAAGGGCGCCTTGGCAAAATGAGTGAAAAGAAGAAGAGTGATTATTAGGAATCATCATTTTACCTGGCGTGGTGACATAAGAAGAGGTGATATAAGGAGGATTCGGGTAGGTCACTCTAGAAGGTATAAGAAGATAGATGGATGCTAGGATTAGATGTTTTTCACTCTATGGTGTTCGGGATAAGCTTGGGGAAAGTACTCTGCTTTCCTTTAAGCTTGGTTGGTGTTGTGTTATGTGTTGTGCATGTTGTATTGGTGCCTTGGAGTTACATGTTTAGGTGCAATTCTTGGTGGAGATGGTCTTTCTATGCTTCCTGAGACCTTGGGGGTTTTGATTGGAGGAGTAGGTTTACATTAGCTTACTCGATGACGAGCAAGGTTTAAGCATGGGAGAATTTGATCAGCGCTACTTTGTAGTGCATATCTAGGAGTTGTTACCGATATTTTGGGTACATTTGGAGATATTTAGAGCACAACTATGGAGAATGGAGTTGAGAAGTAGAAGTGTGGATTTGGTGGTTTGGAGAAGCTTAAACGAAGACTTATTGAAGATGGAGAGGAGACCACTTGAGCGGACCGAGGAAGAGTCGAAGAAAGAAGCCACACGAAGCAGCAGAGGAGAATCCGTGACCGCAGGCGAGCAAGAGGAATGATCGCGGTTAATTCGAGAGCAAGGAGCCAGAAACGGAATTTTCCGCGATCGCGGAAACTCTTCCGCGGTCGCGGAAATATGCATCAGGAGCGCCGCGGTAGTTTCATCTGAAGTTTACCTTTATGTTATTTTCCTTTTCTTTTAGTTTCTTTATTTCGTTTACATTATTTTATTTCCTTTTAATACTAGTTTTGTTATCTTTTTACATTAGGTTTAGCTAGGTTTTCTATTTAACCTAGTTTTCCTAGCAGCTTTTGATTATCGAATTTCTTATCATTCAGTATTGTTTTCCCTTCAAGACTATGAAGAACTAAACACCCTTTGCTTAGTCCGACAATTTAAGCATTCATTTGATTCATGATTGTGAGGTTATAACTCTATTTCCTATTCCTTTGGATTATATTTTTTCTCTTGAGCTTATTCCTATTGATTCTTATTGATTTGACTGGATTGATCACCTAGTTGATATTAGTAATTGTCTATTGCTAGGGTTTGGATATTTCGAGTTGAAATCCCTTATCTTTTGTAGCATCCATGATATTCTAGGACTAGTTAGACTAGTTTATTATGAAAGAGAATTGATTATGTGTTAAATGCTGCGAAAAATCGGTGTTGCATGTATCCTGGTTAATTCCTATGCTCCATGCTGCTATTGTTCTAATTCTTGATAGTTTCTCGTGCGTTCGATAGTAAGGGTTGCCAGGACTAGTTGGACTGGTAACTATTTTAAAATAGGGACAAGAATAATCAAAGGAAGCAATAGAGATAATCTAGGACGAATCAATCAAATGAATGGTGGATATTTGTTTGGCTAAGTGTTTTTTCCCTAATTGATTAAAAACCTTTGCTTTTTACTTTGTTTTGGTTACTTGCAACTCAAACAACCAACAAAACCCCCCTTTGTTACTTTGATACACGAACTTGCATAAGAAAGACAACTCCTCCCTGTGGGATTCGACCCTTGCTTGCTTATTCTACTGAGTTAGGTTTGTTTAGGAATATATTGATTGGGCACACGACTTTAGCCTTCCATCAACCACAACAATGTCTTGGTAAACTTATAGATATATGCCTAAAATTAGTCTGAACCTGTCTGAATGTTAGCTATCTAAAGTTTCTACTAACTCCTTTCACACGATAATAGATGTTCCTAAATTATAATTAACAATCGATGTCACGCAAAACTAATCAAATCTAGACCCTTTGGGCACTTAGAATCTAGGATCAAACTGGGTTAACATTCGTTGTCGTGCTCCGCTAAGTCCAGGCAAACCTAGGGTTTCTATGATAGCTTAGGATTCCACAAGATTAGTTAGGTTATTGTCACACAAATAACACTCAGGTTCAATACCTAGTAATCTGATAAAGTAATCTCCTTTCAGACTCATACCCTATCTGAGTTGTCTATTAAGGTTATCTCCATTCATACTCAAACCTAATAGAAACCTAATCAACTTTTATCAATTGCATTAAGAACTCTAGGATTGAATCAAACAAGGTTCCAGATTTCAATTGAGGCAAATATCATGTACAAGTCTACCAATCCATTGTTGGGATCACCCCAACCCTAGAATTATGAGATTAGCCAGACATGCTTGGAGAAACAACCAAAATCATCATATGAACAAAAGAAATCATTCAACTAAATTAGAAAAAGAGAAATACTTGATCCAATCTAGGGAAACAATCTCCAATCTTCACAAATCTTCAATGGAACTCCAAAAAACACCTAGGGCTAGAGAGAGTGGCAAAAAGAGACAAAAGAGAACATAAGAGGTTGCAAAAAAAAATCCTAGAAAAAGTATTTATATCGTACTAAAATAAAAGGAGGTAGAAAAATAACAATTCAGGTACGCAGGGCCATGGCACGGTTTGTGACAAAACCGCACGGTTTGTCACAAAACGTGCAAATTTACAGAGGAGCACAGGGGTATCGGCACGGTTTGTGGCACGGTTTGTCACAAACTGTGCCGCCTTGCAGAAGCTCCATTCCTTTGTTTTCTACTTCGCACGGTCAGCGACATGTTGGCACGGTTTGTCACAAACCGTGCCAAGCTGCAGAGTGGCTTTCTTTGGCTTCGTTCACCTTTGAATTCGCCCGTGCACATCTCCTATGACGTCCATGCCTCGTATTGCATCCTAGAAGTCCACCAATGTACCTGAAATCACGCAGAAACTCGTGTAGACATCTAAACTAAAGAAATTGATGCAACTAGCTAAAAATGCAAGGTAATAAACGTGGAAATGCCTAAACTATAGCCTAAATGCATGTCCTAAATATGTATAAAATGGATGTCATCACGTACATTAGTATATATAAGGGTAGATTAGGTTAGATTAAGATATTAAATTAGGTCTAGCCCAACACACTAATTATACATATAATATTAATAAAAATAAATACTATTATCCATAAGTAATATTCTTTGATTTCCTATAATTGCCAAATACTCAAACTTCCAAATATAATATCCTGGCATGATATATATATAAACTATAACCCAAACTATTATACCAAACTTAAAAACTAAATAATAATTTCCATAATTTTGCAATACGACATTCAATTCAAGCTAGTTCACTTAATCCTCGAAATAGATATGATATCTCTTATCCAAAAACAAGACAAACAATCTCCATAAAGGATGTTTAGCCCGATTATATATAGTATCGACTGCAACCCAAGATCCAACGTACTACCTTCACTGAAACAACCATTAAATGGAAAAGAATGTGATCCACCTTTCAAATCTAATTTTCAAAACCATTCAAACAAATAAAATTTCAACCGAAATCGGGGATATTACATATACCCCCTTAAATATAATTTCGTCCTCGAAACTAGAAGCAATCCATCGAAAACAATAGAAGCGCGCGAAAAGACAACCCGTTGCACGAAGATGTCCATATGTGTATAACTATAAGATATCCAAATAGGCCTATATGCATATACTCAAAATATTACATAATTAATATAGTGCCTAAACATTTACGAAGCAACAATCATCTAGCATAACTCACACCAACTTCATCACCACAACCAACCAACATAACTCACATCAATTTCATCAGAGCAACCAATGAACATAACTCACACCAGTTTTACAATAACAAGGAAAAAATGGAATTGTAAATAGAATCAAGAATTACAATTGTCATGCAGGTCAAAGCCAAGACAATCAACTAAATAAGTCTTGAGAGACTTACCCCGAAACCAAGATCTTCATTCAAAACCAGGCCTAAACAAGCCATAGAAATAGAAACCACAAATCAACACGAAACCCTTGAAAACGCACTTATAAATGAAAGACCTCAAATTTTAGCATATGAGAGTCATTTTGAAATATATAAAAACAAACCAAATGACGTCCTAAATTTCTCAAAATTTACAGAAAGATAGTCTTTAATGTTACGAACCTAATGCTTCAAGAATCACCTTAATTGGACTTCAAAAGAAAGAGATATCACTAATATACTTCATTGTTATCCATTGGTTTCCAGATCCAAACCCTAACTCGGTTTTCCATACAAAATCATAACCTAACTTTCCTCAAAAATCATGAAATTAGATATACAGAAATTATACTTCAATACGAGTCCATCAACATATCATACATATAATTCCGATGTAAATTCAGTTTACAATGAATTTTCAAAGTATATTGCTCAACCCAGTTTTTCTATAAATACCGAGAATCACTTATAGATTTTTATCTCCTTCGATACAGATCCAAATATCATGAAATTTTACATACATGCTCCTTGCTTTGTCACCTATCATTCATAAAAGTTTCATAAATTTCGAGTTTAGGAACGTACCCAGATCGACCTTATACTCTGATGCATAAATAGGGAAGAAGGAGGTTGAGAAGAGGGAAGAGATTGTCGATGGTAGGGTTTGAACGTACATTAGTATATATAGGGTAGATTAGGTTAGATTAAGATAATAAATTAGGTCTATCCCAACAAACTAATTAAACATTTAGAATGTTAATAAAAATAAATATTATTATTCATAAGTAATATTCTTTAATTTCTTATAATTGTCAAATACTCAAGTTTCCAAATATAGTATCCTAACATGATATATATAAACTATAGCCCAATGTATTATACCAAAATTAAAAACTAACTAATATTTTCCATAATTTTGCAATACGACATTCAATTCAAACTTGTTCACTTAATCCTTGAAATAGATATGATATCTCTTATCCAAAAACAAGACAAACAATCTCCATAAATGATGTTTAACCCGACTATATATAGTATCGACTACAACCCAAGATCCAACATACTACCTCCACTGAAACAACCAATAAATGGAAAAGAATGTGATCCACTTTTGATGTGTTCTTGCCTCCGATGACAAGCCAATTGTCAAAAGGTGGCGCCTTGGGATCTAGTCTTGGGTGAGAAGTCACGTTGAACGTCACAACAGTGAAAAAGATGGTGAACGCGTTGATGAACGCGATGATGAACGTGGTGGTGAACACGGTGTTGGTGCGGTGGTGAACGCGGTGGCAACGGTTGTTGGGGAGAAAGGATAGCGTTGGCGGAAGCGATTTGATGAGGGATAGATGACTTGAAGAGACAAGTCGTTAGTGTCGTAGCCTCGACTGCGGGTGTCATAGCGTCGACTGCGGTTAAAGGGAGATACGAAGGAAGACTGGCTTGAAGGTTCAAGCGTTTGTCGTAGCGTCGGCGGCGGAGTGAAGGGGATGCGAAGATAGAGGGTTTTGACGTCCGATCAAGGGAAGGAGGATAAACACTCGATTTGAAACCTTTAATTAAATTGAACGTAAGGAAATAAAAATAACAAAGGAGGCTTTAAATAGCCAAAGAGCTCGGCCAAGACCTAGTGGGCTTGGACCGAGACAAACCTATGGGCTAGCTCATGCAAGCATGCAAAAGGCACAAACCCAAAAATAGAAAAGCTATAAATAGAAACTGTCTAAAACGCTATAAATACTAAATATAGAAAGTGTCTCAAAAGAATGTGTTAAAGGCATTGAATGCGAGAATCTTCAAATAGAACACGACCATCATTGAAGGAGGTTGAGTCGCTTGAAGGAGATCGCGTTCAACATTGAGTCGCTTGCAGGAAGACGCGTTGAGGCACGCGATCTTTGGTCTTGGATAGAGACGCTTGAATGAGATCGCGGTCTCTGTTCCAGATGCGAGGATTATGACGAAGATCGCGGTCTTCGTACTTGGCTCTTCTGAGCCCACGGTCAAGGCTTCTTCCTTGTCTTGGGCCGTCATGGGAGGCAGGGTCACATCAACTTTTCAAATCCAATTTTCAAAACCTTTCAAACAAATAAAATTTCAACCGAAATCATGGATATTACAAAAGCCTAGTTTGCCAATTCAAAATTGGAACCCAACACAACCCATATTCACAAAATTACTACTCATATTTCAAGAATCAATTTTATCTTTGCGCCATTGTTTCAAGCTTGGTGTCAATTTTTCGATGTAATTGTGGAGCTGAACTAGGGTGGGGATTGAGTTGTTTCAGTCGTGGTCGTGATAGAGGTTCTTGAAGATCCCTCAATTTGTGGGGGCAACATCATGGTGGTCAAGGCTCCTGAAGATCCCTCATTTAGGTGAGGGCAACGTCATGGTAGCCCATTCAACACTTCCGCATGATTGATAATGTCTGACTCATTTTTAGGTGGCGCCTTCCTTCGATAGTTCTTTACTCTCCTCTCTCCATAGGTCGTTTAGGCTCTTCATTAACATTGTTGTAATTTCATTGCTTGATTTGTTGTTTTAATATGTCTGGTCTTGTTCGACGTCGATTTTTCGGCCTCTCGATTTATCCGACATACTAGATTTATCCAACATTAGTATATCGGATAAATCGAATTCTTAATTTATCAAGAAAATGAAATAATTCAGAAACAAAATGATTTTTAACAGATAAAAAATAACTTAGTCAAATTCAAGTTGGATGCATTTTTTATAAAGTACGATTTGAGGATGATCATCAAGTTAAGACACGTCTTATTACATCCTTTTGATTGAAGAATGAGCTTTAATCACTTTTATTGGTTAGTCTATGATCACTTCATTTATCTTTCTTATATTGATCAGTTTTTTTTCGATAAGGAAATGATTAAAATTATTAAATATATCTGATAAATTAAGAGACCGAAAAATTCGATAGTCAGGCAAACTGACATGAAAAACATAATATAAAAATGTTTTGGGAAAAAAATAGATCAAAATGGAAAGAATAATCGATTAAGTGATGGGGTGAGTAGAGACTAATGTAGCATCCTGTAGCCGCAGAGTAGGAGGACCTTCTTTTAGAGGAGTGCCATGAAACTCCTGAAAATTATCATGTCTTGAAAAACCATACAAAATTATACGATCACAAGTTCACCTGGAGCACAAATCCGGTCTAAAAAAACTCAAAATCAGTTTCACGCAAAAAAATACTTATTACATTGATTAGTGATATTCTTAAACATTATAAGGGCTCGTTTGATATCGATATCAAAGATATGAGATATTGGGTATGTGTATCGGTATTGATATTAAGATATGGGTATGAGTGATATCAATGTATCGGATATGGGTATGGGTATGAGTGATATATTTGATATACCAATTTTCTGGGAGATATAGCATTCCAATATCACTTTGATATCACCGATATCGATATCTACCTATACTAAACAACAGATATCAGTTCGATATATCAATATTAGGATATACCAAATACAAATATAGATATGACTGATATCTCATACTCATACCTGATATCCTGATATGAAAACCAAACGGACCCTAACTCATTCCACCCAAATTTCATGATTAGTGATATTCTCAAACACTATACTCATTCCACGTAAATATTTTCTGGGAGTGGCTTATTTATTATAGGGTTGAGCATTGGTCTAAACCCGGACCGACCCGGACCGGACCAGAACCCGGAACTTGAAAAATGATGGACTGGAGAAATATCTGGTCCGGACCGGTTCGGTCCGGTCCGATTTGGACCGGATTTGGAACGGTTTAGAGGAACATGAAAAAAAACCTCAAATCTAAATATAATTTTACATAGATGATAAAACCTGACACTTGTAATGACATGACATTGTGCCATAGTTTGCATACAACCTGTTAATAACATAAAACCTATAACTTGCATAAAGTTTTGGTGGAGAGAAGAGGTGTGCCACATAAAATTTTAGGATTTTTTAATAAATCGGGCCAGACCGGACCAGTTCGAACCGGGCCGATTCGGTCCAAATTTTTGGTCTGGCCCGGAATTTGTTGAACCCTAATTTATTGTACGTGTCAATTATACTTGGTGAGTAACACGTGTATCATGTTTCCGTTACTCAATAGTTTTGTCGGTTTTTTCGCCTGGTACCCCTGAGGTACGGCAAAATTCACGAGGTGCCCCAAAGTTTGATCCATTTCGCACGGTACCCTCGAACTTTAATTTTTTTTCGCCAAATACCCTTCTGTCAAATACCTTAACAGAAAACGTTAAAAAAATAAAAATAAAAAAACCTAAAATTAACCTCACTCTCAGGTCTCTCGCCCCCCCTCTCGTCTTCTTCGTTGGTCCACCGAAATCTCAACCCGCCGGCTCTTCTTCGTGCAAATCTCTCCGACGGGGCCATTTGCTGGCCACGATGACCCTCTTCTTCGACCGCTGCCCTCTAGTGACGAACTCAACTCGTGCGTCCACGACTCCCTTCGTCTCCACCCGCGCGGCCGCTCGCCTCCGCCTTCATCCTCCACCCGCTCGCCTCCCCCCCACCTTCACCTCGCCTCCCCTCTGCCTCGCCTCTGATCTCCCGCTCGCCTCCCCAGGTAAGCTTTTAAATTTGCGAGGTTCAGCAGATCGGGTTTTGGTGTCTTCGTTAGCAGATCGGGTGTTGGTGGATTTCAATATCCTCATTCTCTTCTTTTGTATAATTTGTTACCTTGTTGGTCAGCAATTTTATCTAAATGGTGAATTTACTACGTGTTCAGTTATCCAGTGATTAGGTTGTGATTATGTCCTTGTACTCTGGTATCGTTATAGTTAGGATGTTGTTAAGTTTCAGATATGTGTTCAGATTATCCAATGTTAAGTTTCAGATTTCATCCTCCAGTGAAATTTCTTTCAATGTGTGGAATACTTGTGTTCAATCTGTACTTGTGTTCAATGTGTGGAATTTCTGGAATTTCTGGTGTTACTAAATGCTAATGGGGTTCAGGGTTGATCTAGTTTCTGGTGTTGCAATTTGAATGCCCAGAAATCTGTTGTTGACAACAATAGGGGGATGGGAAGCAATTTAGAGGAGCGGACAAGCAACTAGATTGCGTAAAAAATCCAGCTTAAGCAGGTAGGATTGTTAGTGTGAATAAAGTGAGATCACATTTTACAAGCATTCAACATTCAATCTTCACTTTAACATGCTTATTTTTAAATCTATGACAGCAGTAAAAATTCACTTTAAACCCTCTTATGTTCCATTTTTGAATCTATGACAACATTCAACATTCAATCGTCACATCCTCAAGAATCCAAAAACTCAAGCTAAGCTGGCTAAGATTACAAATAGGCATGGTAAGCCAAGAGCCACTCCTCTTCAACGGCACAATCCGAGCCACCATTGCATACGGCAAGCAAGCGGCAACCGAAGACGAGATCGTCAAGGCCGCACGTTCCGCCAACACGCACGCCTTCATCTCAGGCCTCTCACGAGGCTACGGTGGGAGAGCGAGGTGTGCAGGTAGGATTGTTAGTATGAATAAAGTGAGATCACATTTTACAAGCATTCAACATTCAATCTTAACTTTAACATGCTTATTTTTAAATCTATGACAACAGTAAAAATTCACTTTATGTAACACCCCCGATTTATATCGGTTGTGCCACACGCCAGTGACCTCAGACATTACTGTCCAAAGCCACCCCATGCTTTAATCGGAACAATTAAACTTAAATACGTAAATATATTAACTGAAAGATTAAACAACGGAAGACATTTGTATATGAAACTCGACCCTTTTATATTAAAAGATCTCTCATCAAACGAGAGTAGCGTTTACACAATAGAGTAAAATCTCAGCGAAAGACTTATAAATTACACAGCGGAAGACTTTTAAGAATCAACCTAAAACATGGCTAGGTTATAAAGATATATTAAAGTAATACTTAACAACTTAAAACACTGACACTTAAATCTTCGTCTGCAAGCCTCTTCTTCTTCGACTGGTTACTTTGACTTCGGGAACCAACCACTGATGTGCCGTATAGGACGGATGACACCAGCCAACCATGCAAGGAATAAAACCCGATTGGTTAGTCTAATGAAAGACTATGCAAGGGTAAAAACAGAATGGTTCTAGTGATCGTAACCGTTTACTATCATTGTTCCTCGAATAATAACCGAAGGAACGATATATAACCCGAAACTTTCACGGAATGATTAATATTTAGATATGCACTGAAGAGAAGACTCCCAAAGGAAATGAGTCTTATGGGAAACATACGAAAAAAAGACTCCAAGAGATTGAGTCTTATCGGAAAGTATGACAAGTGTTTGGGAACCTTATAATTTCACACAAGAGTTTAAAAGCGACTTGGACATTTGGGTCCACGACCAACCTCACCGCTTAGTGCGAATCCAGATTGGAAAGAGGACTTACTCTAACCGAAGCCCATACGAGTTTCCACGTTGTACTTCTCGCCCAAGGTTCATTAATTATGTGTCTAACCGCACTTATCTTATTTAATTACAAAACGTATATTACTGTTAAGGCTTTTAATATTATCTCGAGTAACTACGAACCTTTATGATTTCGAGTGACTACAAACCTTTATAATTTCGAGTGACTACGAACCTTTATAATTTCGAGTGACTACGAACCTTTAATACACAGGGTGACATTATGTTCAACCAAATAGCACTAGCAAGGTGCTTTAACACTTCCGATCCTTAGAGATGGATAAGAAGCAATGGGTCACGATCTTAAGAGAATTATAAAGAAACGACTATTCTCACAAGGAATATCGTTCCTACGAATACTCGTGTTATTCTAGCATTAAAGTTTTAATTTAAATCCACAACAAAACCATTACGGTCATTAACAAGTATAATAGCGTTGTTTCTAGCAATATATACAACCTACAATAATATCATATTTTAATCACATTATTTATAAAATTTGTTCCCAAACGAAAACAACAGTTCACTCTAATTTAATTAACAATTAAAAGCAATTGATAATTAATAGAACATGGAATGATTAAGCAAGAGCGAACCGCCACTTGCCTTAAGTAGATTCGGCGATGAATCTAGACGAGACGACTATTGTCGAAATCCTTTCCGGGGATATGGCCTATGCTTCAGATAGTTCTAGCAAGATTACGGTTCCACACGCGATCCAGCAAATAACGTTATAACTGACAAATTAATTAATATCAATTAATTTGTCTGGACGAACTCAAAGAATTAAATTTAATAAATTTTTATGATTTTAAATCATAAAAATATTAATTAAATTTTCCTAAAGAAAACTACAGATAAAAGTGGGTCGAAATTATACCGCTCAAATGATTTCGGGTTAAATTTGGACTGAATGGCTATTGGGCTTTCGGCCCAACAAGGAACTAATTAAGGGGGAGGGGCTCACCTCCTTCTTCTTCCCTACGAGCAACAACAGCCACAACAACGCAGCAGCAGCGCTCCGTCTTCGCCCCCTCGTCGCCGGCGAGAGTAGCCACCAGCAGCGGCTCAGCAGCAGCACCACGCAGCAGCGGCCTCGAGGCGACAACAGCGGCGGCGGTGGCAGCGAACACCAACAGCTCACGATTCTGGGCAGCAGCAGCACCGTAACGCGGCTCGCACCAGCTCATCGTGACGATCCGAACCAGGGAGGGAAAGAAGGTGGTGGCTCGCCGGCGGGAGAGATGGCCGAGCAAAGGAACGGGAGAGATTTGGTCAGCTCTTGGTGCCCATCAACCCTCCAGATCGGGCTCCATTTATAGTCCAAACTAGCAGGAGTGTCACCCCGACCAAGGAGCAGGCGATCCACACGACGAAGGACACGCGGCACACATGCCGGCGAGGCTCGTTCTGCACACGACCGCGATGGCGGAAAATTCACCGCGATGGCGGTGAAGGCCATTTCGCGTTTTTTTGTCCGGGAAAAGGTTGGGCATGGATTTTTAAACCCCGGAAATTATATGTTTGTATCCAAACAAATATTCTAAGTCTTGAAAATACATCGAATGTATTTCATACCACTCAAGGAATTATTACGGAGATCAAGGATGTTACAGAAAATCCGAATTCCTCTAAAAGCGAAATAATTACTGAACGACTGTTGGGAAAATTACCCAAATATCCTTACTAAAAATGAGGGGTATTACACTTTAAACCCTCTTATGTTCCATTTTTGAATCTATGACAGCATTCAACATTCAATTGTCACATCCTCAAGAATCCGCTGCATATGCTTTGCTCGCCAATATCCATGCTTTAGACAAGAGATGTGAGCATGTTTCAAACATTAGGAAGACAATGAGAGACATAATGGTGAAGAAGGAGCCAGGCATCGGCTGGTTTGAACTGAAGAATGAACTTCACCAGTTCATTGTTGGTGACAAGTCATATCCACGGTGGAACGAGATCGATTTGTATCTCGAGGAACTATAACTGGAACTGAAAGAAGAAGGCTATGTGCCGGATACTGAGTCTGTTTTGCATGACATGGACATGGAAGACAAATAGTACAACCTAGTACACCATAGCAAGAAGTTGGTGGTTGCATTTGCACTGATGATCACTCCATCTGGCGTTCCGATCAGGGTGATGAAGAACTTGAGGGTTTGTGGAGATTGTCATGTGGCTATCAAGCTAATATCAAAGATCAAGCACCGAGAAATTGTTGTTCGTGACACTAGTAGATCCCACCATTTCAAGAATAGTACATGTTCGTGTGGAGATTACTGGTAAAAAAGGGTTACAATTAAGAATTTGCTCATTTGCTGAATTGAGGAACCGCATTGTTTTTGAACCAGAGAGAAGAAAATGTGTCAATTAATTATTTGTTCTTTGCTGTATGATTTCCATCACTTAATGCAATGCTTAGCTAGTTAACTCTTTTACCAGATAGCACCAACCATTTGATGTAGAAGAACTGCAATAATTCATGTATAAACCAATAGCACTCATAAGTAATTCAATATACACTAGTAGATTCCACCATTTCAAGAATGGTACATGTTCTTGTGGAGATTATTGGTAAAAGGCTTACAATTAAGAAATTTGCTAAATTGAGGAACCATATTGTTTTTGAACCAGAGAAAAGAAAATGTGTCATTTAATTGTTTGTTCTTTGTTGTGTGATTTCCATCACTTACTGCAATGCTTAGCTAGTTATGTAGAAGGACTGCAATAATTCATGTATAACAATATAAACCAATAGCATTCATAACTAATTCATATACACTCGTGTCACACTTTCACAAATCAAATAAAGAATCAAAGAATTTCATAATCCTAAGTAGCTAGGACTTAATAGAACTGAATCATCAATATAATGGTAGAATTAAGCAACATTGCACTCCTTGGGAAGGCCATGGGGAAATCGCTTGGAGTCAGCACAATAGTTGTAGATCATATAGTTCTTCTGCACCCATCTCATCCTCTGCTGGCTACCGTTGTCCAGCTCCTGGTGCAACCACCCACTCAAAGCGCTCGAACCACAGGACGAAGACGAAGAACCAGAATTGATCCTCAAATCCTTAAAGGAAGCAGTAAATGGGGCCTTGCTCCAATCAACCTTCACTCTTCTGCCCTGAGTAGCCCAATCGTTCGCATTCCAGAGGCTAGAGTACATCTTCATCGGCTAGTGCTTGGGGAACGGAACCCCAATCGATTCCATGTTCTTGAACTCTCTGATCGTCGTTCCATCCACAAGAAATCTGTTACCAAAAACAAATTCTATAAGCACAATTATCCTAGATGAGGCAAAATTGAACCAATTAGCTAGTGAATTTCTACAGTTTATTTACTTACATGATTCTTTGGGGATTCCAGAGGATGGAGTAAGTGTGGAAATCGGCGTTGGGGTCAAACCAGAGACGAAACTATTGCTCTCGATCTGCTGAACAAAGACTCCAAAACCCGATCTACTGAACCTCGCGAATTTAAAAGCTTACCTGGGGAGGCGAGCGAGAGATCAGAGGCGAGGCAGAGGGGAGGCGAGCGGGTGGAAGGTGAAGGCGGAGGCGAGCAGCCGCGTGGGTGGAGACGGAGGGAGTCGTGGGCGCGCGAGTTGAGTTCGTCACGAGAGGGCAGCAATCGAAGAAGAGGGAGGGCGAAGCATTCGTCATGGCCGACAAATGGCTCCATCGGAGAGATTTGCACGAAGAAGAGTCGGAGGGTTGAGATTTTGGTCGACCAACGAAGAAGACGAGAGGGGGCGGGCGAGAGACCTGAGAGTGAGGTTAATTTTAGGTTTTCTGATTTTTTAAAAAAAAATTATAACATTTTCTGTTAAATATTTGACATAAGGGTATTTGACGGAAAAAAAATCAAAAATACCACGCGAAATAGGTCAAATTTTGGGACAATTTGCGAATTTCACAATACCTCATGGATACCATACAAAAAAACCGTAGTTCTGTCACCCTACTCATTTCGAGGGGAAGAAAATAAAATTTTGTCACCCTATCAACTTGAAATTTCCATTTTTGGATGATATAGGCGATAAGTCGGAGACGTGTAAAAGTTGTGAGTATTCTTCTTCGAATCAGAGTTTTTCGATCCGCTTCACCGCATTTCTCTCCATCACGATCGTCGATTCTTATAGTGTAAAATTTTCTTCTTGATCAATCTCGAGATTACCACCCGAAATCCCTATCAGCTCGCTTCGAATCTGGAATTTTCGAGAATGGTAGCATTTCAATCTGATGTCCGCTCTGCTCTTCACATCGCCACCGCCTTCCTTGGCCTATATCACAATCCGCTCCTCCCTCGCACCCGCACCGTCACCTTCGTCCACCGCCAACCGCCACCGCTGCGGTGGAAGCCGGCGGTATCCTTCCGAGCCTTCTCAGTCGCTGCGTCCGGAGGCGGCGTTCGAGAGGCGGTGGTTCAGAATGTGACGAATAAGCCCTCGGTTTGCACCGCCGACGAACTCCATTACGTTACCGTCCCCAATTCTGAGTGGCGCCTTGCTCTTTGGCGATATCATCCTAATCCGCAGGTACAATTACTGGTTATATTGGATATTCGAAGTGCAAAGTCTGAAAATTAGAGTCTAGTAGTTTTAATTTTTGTAGTGGAATTTGGATAATGTGACAGGTACCACCGAGGAATCACCCGTTGTTGCTGTTGTCTGGTGTGGGG
The DNA here is from genome assembly GCA_027886185.1 of Rheum nobile. NCBI lineage: Eukaryota > Viridiplantae > Streptophyta > Magnoliopsida > Caryophyllales > Polygonaceae > Rheum > Rheum nobile. The sequence goes on from WOAB01000171.1 coordinate 945,340, forward strand.
ACTAATGCTATTGGATATGATCTCGCTCCCGAGGTATTAATTGATCATAACTTCACTGTTTCAGTTTGCAACAGGGGTTTCAAAATAAGATGTAACCTAAATTTGTCTACTATGCTAAAGATATATAATTTGTGTTGCTGTTTAGTTCATCTGTCCATTCTATACGCAAATTTGAATTTTGCACCTGTTTCTTATCCTTTTGATTAAGTTCTTCATCTGTTGAATGATTTGTCAATGAAAAAGTTTTTTTTTTTTTTGTGTGCATTAGCATGAGAGATAGGTAGGCGGTAGCATATCCACATTGTAACTTTGTTTTGATGGTATAAACTTATACTGTCCGGACTTTGATCTATTGATCTGAGAATGTTGTTGTGGGATATAGGTTCCTGATCAGCAATTTCCAATTTTGAGGTGACATGGGTTGGTATTTTAAAGTTTTCAGTTGGGTATGGGTCTTCCTTTTTCTTCCCTCTCTTTTACATTTCATGGAAGTACGTGATGTTGTTGCAGTCTTCATTTGCTCGTTCCATGTCCGGCCAAGGATTTGACACTTGGATTCTTGAAGTTCGAGGGGCTGGACTGAGCATGCACGGAAAGGATAGTAAAGAAGCTGAGCAGATTGCCCAAGCAATAGTTGAGCATATAGAGGATTCTTCTGAGACTGTGGAAGAAGGTGTGGACCCTTCACAGCAGCTGAACAATGTGGATCTTGTTGCTACATCGAAATCGGAAGCCATGGTTGCTAAGGAAGATGCAACAACTGTTGCAACTATATGGGATGAATCTGAACTAGTTACAGAGCTGACTGAAACCTTTATGCGGTTGTCAGAAAGGCTTTCTGGCTTTTTGGGTGAACGCCAATCAAGAATTGTCTCTGCCAAACTATTTGATCAAATTTCAAGACTCTTGGAGGATTCAAGGTTGATTGAGCGTTTTAATCAGATAAGGGAAAGACTTTCAACTTTGTTGGAAGAAAGGCAAAGTTCATTTGTTGCAGGACAAATTAGAGATCTGAGTGAAAGGCTTGTGAATGTCATTGAAGAAGGTCAGCGATCTGTTTCACCTCAGTTGTTTAATTTGCAAGAGCGTTTCTCTGCAACTATAGAAGATTTCCAGAACCAACTTGACTTGATTGTGAAGTATGATTGGGACTTTGACACTATGTTGGACGAAGACATTCCTGCTGTGGTGAGGTGACTTTCTTTTACTGGTGACATTTGTGTTTTGTTCTTCTCAATGTACCCCTTCTATGTTGAATTTTATGGAAAAATTTTCTGGGTGACTATTACTGCGTCACTATTAATTTCCTCCTATACACTGCCACGATTGAAGAGTTTAGTAACAGTTTAATTTAATAACCGTAATTTCCCTATCTTCAGATGGACTACATAAGAGCTCAATGCAAACCAAAAGATAATAGACTTTTTGCTGTTGGTCACTCCATGGGAGGCATACTGCTGTACGCGTTACTCTCAAAGCATGGTATGATCTATTTGAACTATTTACTTATTTTATCTGTTTTGTTACCTGATTATTCCTTGATACATTCTTGTGCACTTTCATAACCCTTATGTTTACTTTACCGGTTTACTTAATATCTCCATGAAGATTTTGTAGAAAAGTTATGCAAATATATAGACATCAATTTAATCTGTAAAGCTGTGTGGTTTTTAATTTCTTCCTGTTAAGCTATGGATATTGTTCAAAGTGTAGAAACATATGAGAAAATAAGAAGATATTTCTGTTAGAATGCTGATAACACCTATTTTATACATATTTTACACTTGCGGGTAGCTTCATCAAATGCTCTTTTTTATTAGCAATAGCAAATAGAAATCATGAGACCTTATATTTGCTATGTTTACGCTGTAGGATCTCTAGTTCTCATATTCCTCTGTGGTATATTATTTGCCCACCCTTCTTACCAGGTTATGAAGGAACAGATCCTATGCTGGCCGGTGTTGTAACCCTAGCATCATCGGTCGACTACACGACATCCAACTCATCACTTAAACTGCTTATACCACTTGTATGTGGATGAGGGATCCATTTATACAAGCTATAATTCTATTCTTTGTTAGAACAATAATAGACATTTATATGTGCACTTGCTTCTCAGGCTGATCCTGCACAAGCGCTTCAAGTTCCTGTTGTTCCTTTAGGAGCATTGTTGACAGCAGCTTATCCATTGTCGTCACGTTCTCCCTACATTTTCTCTTGGTTGAATAATATGATTTCAGCTGAGGATATGATGCATCCTGAATTGTTGGAAAAGCTTATTCTGAATAATTTTTGTAAGTTGACTAGCTTCTCTCTTGTTTTGTTTGTCTGTTTGACTAATTAACATGGATTACTCAAACGTCATAATAGACATCATGTTTGCAGATTTCTTATCAGACTGAATCCTCAGGCATTTATCTTCCAAAAAGCATCTATTCAGGCCATAAGTGCTATATTTTATATGGTGTGTGCATTTACATGTGGAAATTCGTGTATATAGGGTATAAGAAACTAACGTTGATCAAGACTCAAATGCAAGCTTCGAGACATTTTCATGTGAAACCTCCCTTTGACTGTAAACTGAGGTTGACCTTGCTGGTATGAGTGTCTGACTATAGATGGGTGTAATATATAGTAGTGGCAGTTCTCTACATCAGATCAAATTGAGGCTTATAAAGGAAGAATAAAATAGAAATATATCTTTCATCTACTGTGATTTGAGCAGTGGCAGTTCTCCAAATTGCTGAAGATTTCAATTTTAAAGAAAGTTTTCATACATTAGACCTATTTCATTTTTGGAGAATCGCATCACTTGCCCCCTTATACATGCTAAAAATGACTTCAAAGAATTAGGGTGCTTTGGTGTAAATCTAGCTACAGTATCTCCTTATGTAAACCTGTATTGACATCTGATCCATGTACACTCTTGCAGTTACTCTATGAATTCCACAGCGTGCTAATATTTAGTATGTGCTGCACGTTTTCAGGTACTATACCAGCTAAACTCCTTATACAATTGACAACAGCATTTCGGGAGGGGGGATTGTGCAATAGAAATGGTACATTCTTCTTCAAGGATCATCTGCACAAATGCAATGTCCCAGTCTTGGCTCTTGCTGGCGATAGTGATGTGATCTGCCCACCAGAAGCTGTTTATGGTGTGTACAAGTGCAATATCAAAATTATGAAGCTAAACTGCCATTGAATATCCTCTTACCCATTGCTATTTGCTCGAATCAGAAACTGTTAAGCTCATCCCAGAGAAGTTGGTTACCTACAAGGTGCTTGGAGAATCTGGAGGCCCACATTATGCGCATTATGATTTGGTGGGAGGAAGACTGGTAGAAACCTAGCTTCAATGTTTTCTTATCTGCAATTTCAGTTCCATTCAATTCTCATAACCAACCTTAAATTCTCGTCAAAACTTGTTCAATAATGCAGGCAGTAGAACAAGTATATCCCTGTATAGTCGAGTTTCTGAGTGCGTACGACTAAGGCCCATCCTGGTGGACTTGATAACCAGCCTCTTGCTCTCATGGGGGGTTGAAAACGTGCACATTGTACACTGAAGTTTTTAAATCAGAGACACCCTTCAACAAAGTTTACGATAATTTGGCCATACAACACTTGTTTATATTGTGTTTTGCTTTATCAAAGGTTCACAAGAAATATTTCATGCATCTCAGAAGGCAAGAATTAGGAAGCTCTGCCCCCAAATTTACATTCAAGCTACGAAAAAGTTATCTTTCAGTTGATTGTAAACGTGTAATATTACGTGCTCCGCCTTCAAACTAGTGGCAGAAATGTACTTTGCTCCTGTATTTTGGATCAGGTAATGAAGTCAATAGCACGCCTTTTTCTCTTCATTTTTGTGCTTCCGTAATACATTTTGGATGATCCTTTATCATGCTGCTCTGTGCATCTGATACTTGTGAGTATTCGTGTTGCTTTCCCATGGTGACTGAGAGCGCTTCTAAATGATCTGGATGCAGTTTTGTCCCATTATAACATCTAATTAGACAATTTCAAGTTCAGATAGGAGACCTGCATTTTGTAAAATGTGATCATACAACTGAGAAAGTGATGGAACTTTTGGAGCAATGCTGAAAAGTAATTAGTAATTTAATGACGTAATTATACATGCATATCAAATTAAGTTCTTGTTACTAATTTCTCTCACTAATGCTACTGCTAAGTAGTTAAGCCTCTACTCTGATAGAGACGTTGTAATTGTCTATGGAAATCAATGAGCTGTTGCCAAAAAAAAAGAAACAGATATATCTTGTGATCAATTGTTGCAGTGCTACTGAATAATGTAACTCTTTGAAATGCAGATGCATTCTGTCATAACAATAGCAACAAGCAACCAGTTAGGCATGAAGAGTGCTCCCAATATGTGCACTGATGTTAACTTTGGTGTTGCTTATCTTAATAGAAAACTGTACTACTACTTGTACAATTGAAGTCAGCATCATGAAACTGAAGAAACTTGAAGATGGTGAGTCAAATTACAACATCATATGGTTCAAATTCTTGTACAAAGGCATCCTTTCCTTTGCATGGTGTTTGAAAACCCAAACTGTTCCATTTAAGCAAGTGCCTTTCTCGTTTGACTTAATTGGACAGTGGAAAAACAGCCCTTCCAAAGTCTCAAATGTTTGGCAGCAGAACTCAAAAGCCCCGGAAAAATAAAGATGACAAAATTATAGTTTTTATGTGTTTTCTGACCATATCTTTCTCTGTTATTGTCTAAGTTGGTTAGCCCCTTGATTGACGGGCCTCTTGAATTTTATGTTTTGGGTGTCCAGAATTTGATAATCTAACTGTTGACTTCTTTTGGTGGGTCACCTGTTTCGTGGTGATCTTTCCCTTCTACTTGTGCCTCTGATTGTTTTTTTCTGCACATTTTGTTTTGGTGCTCTTGAAACTTGTCAATTATTGTTTCTTCTCACTAGTCTTCTAATAGGACAATATAAGTAGCCTATCTAGGGTTGCTCTCTAATAGGCTAAAAGCAGATTCTCTTCTCTTAGTGTAAAAGAGTCTTGTTTAGAGTTGAGTTTTGTTGATGATAATATGCATAGCAGCATAGGCATCAGAGAGTTGTACTTTTTGTTTGCATTCACAGAACAACAAAACTTGCATTACAACTAGTTTAGGTGGCTAACTAAAAGTGATTATTTAAAGGAAGCTAGCTAAGGGAAATAGTATAAACATAGCTCAATTTCTGTCTCCTGTCTTTATCAAATCATATGGTTATAAGCAGCAAAAATGGTGTCTTTATCAAATCATATGGTACTTGCCATGTACAAACAAGGAGTCTGGATTTCACATAATTAGATAATGAAACTATTAAAAGAGACAATCTGAAAGCATACAAACAAAGAATTCCTTCCATTTGAACACAACAAGGAAGATGAGCATGGCCACAGCTTCAGCTTATTCAATCACTGACCTTCTTGGAGACTCGGTCCAGAGCCTCGGACACGTGCCGCATGGTGGGCCTCTTCTCAGGGCTGCCATGCACACAAGCCATTGCGACCTTGAGAACCGCGACGATCTCGTCCTCTCTATCCGCCTCCTGAGCTAGGCAAGGGTCCAGGACGTGAGCAAGGGGCGCCTGCTCGTCGATGCAGTGCTGGATCCACTGCACCAGGTCCATCTCTTGGACGAGGGGAGACCTTCCCGTGACGGTCTCTATCAGAACCACCCCGTACGAGTACACGTCCCACTTCTGCGAGGGCTTCACCGCCTTCACTGACTCCGGTGCCTGGTACACTTGCTCTGACGTCATTCGGCGGCTGGACTGCGCCGTAGGAGAGCCTCCAGCGATGTTGGCCAGCCGCCCGAGTCCAAAATCAGAGATCTTCGCTTCCATGTTCTCTCCGACAAGTATATTGCTCGGTTTCAGCTCGCCGTGGACGTATTTCTTGGGGCTGAACTCGTGGAGATAAACAAGGCCCTTGGCAACACCCCTCATGATTGACAATCTAGTGGACCATGGTAGAGGGGTGAACGACTGCAAGCCCGGCTTCCCTGTCAACACAACACAACACAACACAACACACTAGTTAAGACTTAAGACTAAGTAGGTAGTGGGCAATGAGTTGATGATGAATCTTTCTTTACCATGCAATGCAGTGTCAAGACTTCCATCCGAGATGTACTCATAGATAAGAAGCTTCTCGTCGACAGACCAATAGTAGGCTCTCAGCGTGACCATATTCGGATGCCTGAGCTTCCCGACTGCTTCCACCTCCGTCTGGAACTCCTTGAAGCGCTGCGAGCCCCCTTCTCCTAGCCTCCTAACCGCCAAGCTCACCCCGTCTTCAAGCACCACCTTGTACACAATGCCAATTCCACTCTTTCCCAGTACGAAAGCCGACGCCTTTAGGAGTTGGTCAAGATCAAAACCCACCTGCGCATCCAGCGGTACGAGGTCTTGTTGCTCCACATTTACATTCTCAGACGGGGTCTCGGATCCATCCTTTGTGAAACACAGACAATCCTTTCTCCCTCTCTTGCTTCCCTTTTCTTCTGCCTTGGTTTCACCACAGTGGCAGATCCTAGTGTAGCAGTATGAGAAGAGCAATCCAACAAGGCAAATCCCCACAATGTCGCTTGCTATGATCGCCACAACCGCCTTTCTGCTCAACCCTTCTCCCTGATTCTGGTTGCTGCTGCTTGGCAAGTAAGGGTATGGGGCTGGGCCCGAATCTGACGAACAAGGGGTCTTCAGAGGGGCGCCACATAGCCCCGGATTACCAATGAAAGCTGTTGGACCTCGGTTAATCAAGGCTCCGTTCTGTGGGATCGGTCCACTCAAGTTATTGTAGGTGAGATCGATGTAGACCTTCTCAGGAAGGTCGCCTAAGCTAGCAGGGATCAAACCACTGAACAGATTGTGGGACAAGTCAACAGTGCCTTGCAAGCTAGAGAGGTTTCCCAAGTCGGTGGGAATGGAAGCATTGAATTGGTTGTAAGAGAGGTCAAGGGTTTGAAGTGAGACCAAATTAGTACCGAATCCATCGGGAAGTGGCCCAGTGAAGTTATTCGCACCCAAATCAAGAACCCTAAGCCTCTTGCACTGAAGAATGGAGCTGGGTAGGGACCCATTGAAGAGATTCTCAGACAAATCTAGGGTTTGGAGGTAATCTAGGTTCCCAACCACAGAAGGGAGGGACCCAGACAGGGAATTTCCCCGGAGGACTAAGCTCTGAAGCCCTTGCAGCTGGAAGAGCTGAATCGGCAAGGCGCCATTGAACCTGTTGCTCCTGAGGTTCACATGGCGGAGGCCAGAGAGGGGGCCCAGGGCAGAGGGGAGTAGCCCAGAAAGCTTCTTCTTTGGAATGCTAAGGGAGACAACTCTTTGGTCTTTGCAGGTGATCCCATTCCAGGAACAAGGGTTTGCATCAGACTGGTTCCAGTTGCCCAAGGCCCCTTCTGGGTCCTCTAAGACGGACTGCTTGAAGGAGAAGAGTGCTAGCCCTTCTTCATTAAGACAGCCCACTTGGGATTGGGTGTCAAATAGCAACACAACAACCAAAACCAAGCGAAACATTCCCAGAAACACAAAACTCAGAAGGGGCTTTCAGTTTACCTTTGAGCTGCAACCTCTTCTTTGATGGAGAGAAGGATTTCAGCTTTCAGGACCTTGGGAGGAATGGATTCAAGTATAAGAAGACAAGGAAGAGTGGAAGCCTGTGATTCAATATTGTGTATTGTCCTTGTCTCCTTCATAGCTAGTTGTCTTGCTTTGGACACCCACTACATATCTTCATGCTGGTCCTACATTATTGCATGAAATTTTGGACTGTTAACTTGGATAAGTTACACCAAATAATGCAAAATTTCAGACTGGTAACGTTTCTTTTACATCGATCATTTTTGCACTTTCAGGGGTTGTTGACATTAATCGGTGTTCCGTAAATTTATAATAAGTTGTCAAACCATTAAACACGTGGGGATTGAAATATATTTTCTAACAATTTTGTAATTATCATCCTAAAAATTATAGAAAAATAAAAGAATATGGTAAAGTTGATACATCACCACCAAATTCATATAATTTGATTTAACTTTTTATACGGGAGAGAAACGTATGATCTTTCTGTGTGTGCCAAATAGTCTATTTAAAGAGCTACCAATTATCGAGTCTGCTATATACACGATATTTTTTACCTATATACACGATAATCTGTACACCAAGACATGACATACACCATGTCTTGGCGTACATGTGAAAATACGTATAATTGTAAGATTATACGTATTTTTTTATATAAAAAAAATATAAATCTCTATGTCAGAATCTGTATGCCAGATTCTGGCGTACAGATTGGGCCAACCCATATTAGGGTCGGCCCAACTTCTAAATTTGATTTTTTACAATCTGCTGTACGCCATAATCTGGTGTACGTCAGATTCTGGCATAGGATTTTTTATTTATTTTTAAATAAAATAAAATTTTCTTTTTCTGGGCACACCCAAGTGAACCATTTTTTTTTTAAATTTGTATTTGACTCTAGTAATAAACGTTTTCAAGTAATCAGGGTTACATGGCAATAAACTCGGTTATATCATGAGGTTTTAATATACTTTTATTCATGTACGTTTCTCCACCAATTCATTTGATATTAACTGTTTGTTATTATTATTCTCGAAAATCATATATAACTATGGTTATATCTTATAGTTATATCCAATTTGGTTATATCTTATAGTTATATGCTACGGTTATATTCTTTAGTTATATACTATGGTTATATCCAATTTGGTTATATCTTATAGTTATATACTATGGTTATATCCAATTTGGTTATATCTTATAGTTATATCCAATTTGGTTATATCCAATTTGGTTATATCTTATCGTTATATCCTATAATTATATCTTATGGTTATATCCAATTTGGTTATATCTTATGGTTATATCCAATTTGGTTATATCTTATAGAGTTATAGTTATATACTATGGTTATATCCAATTTGGTTATATCTTATGGTTATATCCTATAGTATATAACTAAAGGATATAACCATAGTATATATAACCATAAGATATAATCAAATTGGATATAACTATAGGACAATCGTATATAACTATAAGACAATAGTATAAAACTATAGGATATAACCATAGTATATAACTATAGGACAATAGTATATAACTATAGGATATAACCATACTATATAACTATAGGATATAATAAGAGTATATAACTATAGGATATAACCATAGTATATAACTAAAGGATATAACCATAGTATATAACTATAAGATATAACCATAAGATATAACCAAATTGGATATAACTAAATGATATAACCATAGTATATAACTATAGGATATAACCATAAGATATAACCAAATTGAATATAACTATAAGATATAATCATAATATATAATTATAGGATTTAACGATAAAATATAACCAAATTGGATATAACTATAAGATATAACCATAGTATATAACTATAGGATATAACCATAAGATATAATCAAATTGAATATAACCATAGTATATAACTATAACTCTATAAGATATAACCAAATTGGATATAACCATAAGATATAACCAAATTGGATATAACCATAATATATAATTATAGGATATAACAATAAGATATAACCAAATTGGATATAACTATAAGATATAACCATAAGATATAACCAAATTGGATATAATCCTAGTATATAACTATAAGATATAAGCAAATTGGATATAACCATAGTATATAACTAAAGAATATAACCGTAGCATATAACTATAAGATATAACCAAATTGGATATAATTATAGTTATATGTGATTTTCGAGAATAATAATAACAAACAGTTAATATCAAATGAATTGGTGGAGAAACGTACATGAATAAAAGTATATTGAAACCTCAGGATATAACCGAATTTATTGCCATGTAACCCTGATTACTTGAAAACGTCTATTACTAGAGTCAAATACAGATTTAAAAAAAAATTGTTCACTTGGGTGCGCCCAGAAAAAAAATAATCTTGCGCCAGATTTTGGCGTACAGCAGATTATAAAAAAAAAAATCAAATTTAGAAGTTGGGCCGGCCCTAATATGGGCTGGCCCAATCTGTACGCCAGAATCTGGCGTACGCCAGATTCTGGCGTAGAGATTTATACTTTTTTTATAAAAAAAAATACATATAATCTTACAATTATACGTATTTTCACATGTACGCCAAGACATGACGTACGCTATGTCTTGACGTACAGATTGTCGTGTATATAGGTGAAAAATGTCGTGTATATATTATCAGCCCAAATTATTATGTACGTTCATAGAGGTGTCAAGTGAGGGTGTTATATCTTTGCGATCAATTTTTGAGGTTTGAGAAGAAAAATGCTTCCCTATTACACCAAATAAAAGCTACTAAAATTTACATTCTTTTATTTCCAGTAGGTTAATTTGGCAGTAAGCTGGGTGATACGCTCCAGTGCCGTTACAGGAGACAATAGACATGATTATGCTCCCTTTTCTACTTAATTGCTCTTGATCGGCTCTTCAGCATAATCCATTTAGTTCATACAGTACCCATATGATTATGATTAGCAATAATTAAACATCTAATAGTAATGTCCTTTTCCAGTTCAACAAGTAGGCATCATCATACCACCAACATGCAGCTGCTTTATGGGCCGGTTATGGTCTTTTTTGGCTTTCTATTCATAGATGATGCCAGCCTGATTGTAATCAATTAATCATCAATTCATCCGTATTATATAACATAGCTGATTGTAAAGTAGAAATAGTGTGTAATAGGGCCATATACGTAGATTTTCAGCATAAATTTGTATCCGTTGTACCCAGGTATTTCAATTGAGTGATTTAACTAAAACCAATTAAAATGCAATCTTATCAGCCTTTTAAATGCAGTAATGATAACTGAGCTAGCTGTTTAATGGTCATCACAATTATAAGTTTCAGATTCGTATAATTAAAGCTTACATTAATTTTTTTTAAAGTTAGAATTTAATAAATTAAGTAAAAAAATATTCTGTGACATTTGTCCTATATCAATATCCTTACAAAAAAAATTATAATTATATAACGTGGGTGGTGAATGATACACTAAAACCATTTGTGTAATCCTGTCACGTTTCACTAAAATTAAATAAAAACACGATGATGTAGTTCAGGATGGGATTCATTATAACTTTAGGATAGTGGAAACCAAAATCAAGACATATAGTATATATATATTTTTCCTTAGAAATCCTTTTAATTAACAAACAGAAAGAGAGAAGCGACAGTACAGATCGAGATGATTTTTTCTATATTATTTGTTAAACTTACTTCCCTTTTCTGGTAGAAAGAGAAATGATGTACTCCGTATTTGATGTTTGGAGAAGCATCAAATGAAAATAGTAAAATAGAAGAGAAATGAGAATAAAAGGAGGTCGTCGGATCGGAGTGGAATCAACGCTTCAGATTAGACTTTCATTAAAAGCCGTATAATTCGGGCGTGCCGAATTTTTCGGCCGTATTATTCGCGTTTTATTGGCGAATAATACGGATTTTGGCTTTTTTTTTGCTGGATACTTTTTTTGTTCGCTGGCATTGAACAATTATGTTCAACGCCTTGAACACTTGCATCCAGGACCATGAACACTGATGTTTCAAGCCTTGAACACTTGTGATTTTGCTTATTTTTTTGTTGGGCACTTTTTTTGTTCGCTGTCATTGAACAACGCCTTAAACATATTTTTTATATTCATCGCTGTTCTCATAAATGTTCATCACTTTCATACAAGATGTTCAATATTCTAGCCGAATTTTACCCGTATTTCCCCCCAATTTTGACCAAAGTTTTTCCGTATTATACGTGTTTTGGGGGGGGGGGGGATATTTTTCACTCGTTGTGCACATATTTTCGATGTTCATCACTTTTTCCATAAATGTTCACCACTTTCATACAATATGTTCACTGTTTCAGTCGAATTTTACCCGTATTTTCCCCCAAATTTACCCAAATTTTTATTAAGCGCATTTTTTTTTGGAAAAACGCTTTCACTCGTTGTGAACATATTTTTGATATTCATCACTTTATCCATAAATGTTCACCACTTTTAATCCAGATGTTTTATACTAGTATACTGTGATGAACATCTACGAGCAAAACAGTGAACATCTATGTTCACTAGGGTTGTGAACACATTTTTGTTCATCACTTTGTCCATAATTTTTCACCACTTTCATTCTAGATACTCACTATATTGTGATGACCATTTACGAATAAAATAACGAACATTTGTGCTCATTGAGGGGTTGTGAATATTTTTTTGATGTCCATCATTTGTTTTACACAAACATGTGAACAACTATGCCTACATGTGCATCACAAAATACATACAAGAAAAAAGTACATTTTACTTACTTTAAACTTGATTTTATATTAAAGATTACTAATATTGCGTCATATAAACATGCAGTAAACATTAAATAATTATTTTTATAAAGATTTAAGAGTTTAGAAAGGAAAAAAAAAGAATAAAAACACTAGAAAATTCAATATTTTTTAGTGTAAAGTGGTGAACATCGTTGTATACTACGATGAACATATACGAACAAAACAGTGAACATCCGTGTTAACTGGGAACAGACACGCTCGCGAGGGAGAAAACGCTGCTGATACGTACGTTCTCAGTTCTCTCCTAGAATTTGGTTCTCACCAGAACCGGGTAATAGAATTAGATATGGTACCCATCGGGGACGGAGGCAGAACTTGAACCCCGGATTAAAATCTTGCATAACTCAAATCAATTTTAATATAACATATAAAATTTTAAAAGTATATTAACTTTTTTAACACTTAATCAACATAAAGTTTATTAAGATCATCTTCAACTTTACAATTAGATAAATTTAGAACACTTAATAGATTCACTGGTTAGGATTAGAACTTAGTCTAACAGTTGATAATTTTGAATTTTGTAAACCTACTTGTAAAATATTTACCCATCTATATACTTACTAACTTAAATACATTTATTGATATAATACAATAATTATGATCTTATTTAATTATAAAGAATTAAATTTAATCTATCTATTTGAACTATAGAATAAAAAAAAAAAAATATTTAACAAAAATGGAGTGTATACACTATAATATTATAACGTAAAAAGAAAGAAAAAAAAAAGATAAGAAAGAAGTTGATTAAAATAGTGGAAAGGAAAAATAGAGGTGGGAATGGGATTTTCAAGATTCGAACATCTGTTCACTTACATACCATTACAAGAAGGAAGTTAAATCAACCACTAACTACAAGGCTTTTTAGTACAATACTAATCCGTCTTTTTAAATTTCAGCGGGGGCTATAGTCCCCACTCGGCCTTGAATGGCTTTGCCCCTGATACCCATATAAAATATTACTAGTGAAGATGGTCTAATTATAAAAATTGAGAGGAATATCAACATTGAAGATGGTGTAATTAAGAAAATAGAGAGGAACATCACCATTTTTTTTGTAAGGAATTAGGTTGGCACTAACACTTGTTAGAAAACCATCCTAGATCATCCTTACGGATGAGAGTCAAGAGCTCTGAATCAGACAACAAATCCATCGAACTAGGAGAATGACCAAGATGCGAAATCCGATTCGCCACCTGGTTAACTTCCCAGAAGACACGCCCAAAGGAGACTTCAGAAATAAAAAGCATTTCCAGGAAAATGTCCGCAATCATCATCTCAATCTCCCACGAGCAAGACCACAAGCCTGCAAGAACATTCAAAACACACAGGTTATCGCCCTCAATGAATTTTTTTTAAGACCAAGAGATTTAGTACAAAGTACACCCTGATGAATCGCAAAATCTTCAGCTACATTTAAAAATTATTCATTTGAACCATCTTTGCTATACTATTTCTAATGATAATCCCCGACTTTGCATTACCATTTTCCACTTTTGATCCATCCACATTAATTTTAAAGGAATCTCGATAAGGTTTTTTCCACCTTAGATTCCTCTTTTTCCTTGGCTGTTGAATTTTCCTAGTCCCTAAACTATTATCATCTTCATCAAAGTTTTTTGCTTTAATCCAATTTTGGAGTTGTGTTGTATCAAACATAGTAATATCTTTAATTGTATTAGAACTACCAAAGATTTTTTGATTTTTTTGAAACCAAATACACCACCAGATTGTAACGAGTTCTTCAAAATCACATTTAGTGATCTCTACAACTAATTCATTCAGTATTTGGATTGGTTTTTTGTTGTTAGTATCTAATTTTTGAATTATTTCACTCGTTTTCCAATTTATAGAATAAATAACATCCCGTGTATGAGTACATGTGAACAGGAAATGGGGAAAATCCTCATATAAAACGTCACATGAAGGACAGTAGAGTGGGAGATGTAAATAAATTCTGGTTTGTGAATTTATTGACAAAGGTATGTGAATTTATTGACATCAATAAGTCATGGAACAAAGACAAACTAAAGGAAATTCTAAACCAACACACCGTGGATTGTATACTAGATATACCTATCCATCGGAACCAAATCCCTGACAAATTGTACTGGGCTCCCAATAAAAACGACTAGTTTTCTACAAAACCAGCCTTTGAACTAATTGCAAAGCAACAAACTCCTTCAACCAATAACCTTGCATGAATTTGGAAGTTGGATACATATCCAAAAGTGAAAAACTTTATTTGGAAAATTTGCCATGATGGCCTTCCCACAAAACAGAGACTAGTACAGAAACATGTTCCAGTTCCTCTGGCATGTGATTCTTGTAACAACCTCCTTGAAGACCTAAACCACTTCCTCCTACAATGCCCTTTTACTCTTAAACAAATCAAAGAACAAAATGTTACAATTGAGAATATTGTTCAAAATATCGATTCTACCAATAAAAAACCAAGTGAAATATTGTCTAAACTACAATCTCTACTTACCAAAAAAGAATTCGTCTGCCTCACCACTACTTGGTGGGGTATCTGGATTAATAGAAACCAAATTATCTTTAACACTGACACAAATGATAAGATTAAAAACTTATCACAATATATTTCCACACTAATAAAAAAACAGGAAAAAAACAAAGAGAGTAGAAAATGATGAGTTCACACAACTTAAAAGTAATCTACACCATCAAAGAAAAAACAAATTTTTGAGATGGGAAAAACCAAATCAAAATTTTTACAAAATAAATTTTGATGGATCAAAACAAACTAATAGTGAAGCTGACTTTGGATTCATCATTAGAAATGATAAAGCCGAAGTAATCCATATAAGAAGTGAACGCCGTGGTTTTAACAACATACTTATGACTGAAGCACTAGAATTAAAACATAGCATTTCTTATGCTAAAACTTTAAACATCACAAAGTTACAAATTGAAGGTCACAATCTCTGCATTATCAACTCTATTAAAGGCATATGGGATTGTCCCTGGGAAATTGAAATGGTTGTCGCAGACATCTTGGTCGACATCCATTGTTTCCAGGATGTCCAACTTAGACACATTTTTAGGGAGGTAAACTGTACTGCTGATCGCATTGCTAAACTCAGCCTTTTACCATTTGTGTCTAACTCTAGTCTCGATTCAGAACTTCATGTTCTCATCCGCAAGGATGCTCTAGGTTGGTCTTCGCATAGAAACTAAGACCAGTCTAATTCTTTCCTCATCAAAAAAAAAAGAGCGGGAGATGTAAACTTGTAACTTCAAGTCTAGCTTTAGTCATATAAAGCTTTAGAGGAATATCACCATTAAACATCAAGCTATTGGGCCCCGAGTGCACCGCCTTGGGAGATGTAAACTTGTAACTTCAAGTCTAGCTTTAGTCATCAAGTCTAGCTTTACTCATAGAAACTAAGACCATTTTAATTCTTTCCTCCGAAATCCACGGAGGTCGTCGCTCTAACCACTGGTCGCCCCGAGATCTCTGGAGGCTGAACTGATCGGACCGAGATCTCTGGAGGTTGTTTTTGACCGGATCTTCTAGAAGACAGCTTTGGTTCAAGCTATTGGGCCGATCCGATGGGCTGAAAAATCGAGGCCCAACACTTTCCACTATGAGTTTCTGACAATCTGACCATCAATAAAAAAAGGGCATTCCGTTTCGCACCACATTTTTTTGTTTTCACACGGCACAGTAAACACTACCTCGTAGCGTTTAACTTTTTTTCTTTTTAAACGCCATAACATGACATGAGAGTTTTTTTTTTGGATTTATTGAGATTTAAAAAAAACGAAATCGTTGTAGCGTTTAAAATGGACCCGGTTTAATCGAGCCGATTTCTCCTAAGCGCTACGACGTAGCGTTTAAATTTGACCGTTTGAAATTTTAAACGCTACATCGTAGCGTTTAAATTTCCAACAGTCACTTTTAAACGCTATGACGTAGCGTTTAAAGACTGTCTATTTTTTTTGCAACGGTCGAATTCCAATGGTCCAAAATCCAAAAAGCAAACTTGTATATATGTGTTTCTTCCATATGCCTTCTTCACATTCACACAATTTCAAATCACAATAGTAAGAGAGAGAATGTCATTCTCAAGCGTAGTCGATGTGCCCGGTCTTGAATCGATTAGTGAAGATCATGTACTGGTACGTATACTCTAGATATAAATTGAGTATAGAATATTAGTATGTTAGTGTACAATAGTAGTAGTAAATTATATTTTATAGATATTATAGGTATGTTAGTGCACATTAATAGTAGTAAATTATATGTTACACATATTCTTGTTAGTAATAATTATATGTTATAGATATTTTAGGTATGTTAGTATAGAATATTAGTAATAAATTATATTGACTATGTTATTGTAGAATATTAGTATATGTTTTAGTTTATAACATTATGTTAGTGTACAATTGTGATAAATTATATAATTAGCGTAGAACATGAGTATTTATCTTAGAAAAACATTAGTTTGCATTTACGCATATTTATATTGTATACCAATGTTTGTGAAATAAATAGGATGATTCTAGTGGCACCAACTTTACGAGTGCCGATTTTTCTTCGCATTTTACTACGGATGAGGAATGTGGTGATAGAGAGAGTATGATCCAATGGGTTCGTTCAATGGGCAAGGAACTGAACATTTTGATTGTCATACAAAAATTATGGGCTCGAAAGGTGATATTATCATGTGAGAAGTCTGGATCATACAGACCGGCGAAGAATAAGGCAAATCGGTCAACGAGGACAAAGAAGAGTGAGTGCTCATTTGAGATGCACGAGTTGTTATCAAAAGAGAGTAAGTGGACCTTAAATGTCATTTGTCGATGGCACACCCATGACATCCCAACATCCTTAATGGGGCATGCTTTTGCTGGACGCCTTAATGCGGAACAAATCGAGGCGGTGAAGTTGTTGTCTTCCACCGGCTCGACGCCGAAGAACATTATTTCTCTTTTTCTCAGAGTAGATCCAAAATGCTTGACATCAAGGAGCCAAGTGTACAATTGCAAGGCTAGGGAGATGAAGAAATCTAGGGGCAATTTGACGGTGACGCAATTCACGTTGGAATTTCTAAGGTCCAAAGGGTATTATGCGAACGTCAAAAGGGTTAAGGTTAAGAGGAAAGAAAAGGGGAAGGATATGGTGAAGGAGGTTGTGAGTGATCCTTTTATTAGTCACCCTGACTCTAAGCACTTGTTGGGTTTGTTCCCCTACGTCGTCATCATGGATACAACCTACAAGACCAACAGGTAATCTTTAGTTTTCATTTTTGACTACATCTACACTATGTAATTGCATCTAATTTTCTTTTTGATTGTACATGTATAGGTACGGTATGTCGTGTTTGGAGTTTGTTGGATTCACTTGCACAAACCTTAATTTCTGTATTGCCATCGTATTCATGCGAAATGAGACAACGGAGCACTACGTATGGGCCCTACGGCGTTTGGAGGCCTTGTTTGGTAAAAAAGAACCTACGGCGATCATGTCAGACCAAGATTTGGCAGTTGTGAAGGTTGTACCAATAGTCTTTCCCAATGCACACCATTTGTTGTGTAGGGTCCATGTGAACCGCAATGTTGAAGCACATGTTACCGGGAATATGAGCAATAAAAGTGTTAAGCATTTCACGGGGAATATTCATTGGTTGTTGAGGTCACCCATGAAGGATGTGTACGAGGCACGACTTAAGTATTTGAGGGATAAGTGAAAAGGTCCGTGGATGAATTACGTCGAGAAAGTTTGGCTTAACGAGCACAAGGATAAGCTAGTTGATGCATGGTCCAATAATATTCTTCATTTTGCCACAAGATCATCAAACATGTAAATTATATAACATATTTCCCCGTTCGATACATAGTATTTTTTATGAAGTATAACATGAGTATTATTTGTCAGGGTCGAGTCTCAGCACTCTATGCTCAAGGACACCCTAAAATCATCTGTTGGAGGGTTCGACACGATCGTGGTACACATCGATAATATGTTCACGGATCAGGTACGTGTAATCTTTTGGGCTCGTTGCATTATTTTCATTTGTACTACTTTGTTCCTATGGGAAATACAATATGAAGTGATATGTATGAATGATCAGATACGTGTAATTAAGGGTCTATGGAGTAGAGCAGTTTTAAGTTGGCCAGTGTCATAAAGGATGGGCCCCAATGGGTGAAGATTTTGTTCAGTCGCCTTGAGTACAAGATATCGGACGAGTGCATAAGATTACTATACAAACAAGCTATTCCGGCAAAGGAGGGAAAGATTCCTGATGAAGAATGCCGCGATGTATGGTGGAGATCCTCGATAGGGTTGCCTTGCCCACACACGATCAAGAGATATGTAGAGGCTAGTATCCCGATATTGCCAAATAAAATCCATATATTTTGGAAACAAATAAAGTGGGAAGGAGTGGGCCCTGAATATCTCGGACGTGACGATAGTGAGCATATTTCAAGACAAGCTGTCTTAATGAAGAAGATGTACCACGACTGGGAAGACGAGGAAATGCCCGATGAGCTGTTATACAACCTCACGATAAGATACGATGACTACCATAACCCGAACACTTCTACCTTGGAAGAGTCCCCGTGTGGAGATACCAATAAGGGGAGACCTAAGATAAAGAAGGACTCGACCAAGAGGGACCCCACTTGGCTGGAGCACAAGCAGGAGGAGCAAAATAAGAAGGAGCAAAAAAAAGAGGAGGACCAAAAGAAGAAGAACGAGCAAAAGAAGAAGAAGGATGAGGAAAAGAAGAGGAAGAAGAATGAGGAAAGAAAGAAGAGGGATGATCAAAAGAAGAAGAGGAAGTCAGATAGCATTCAATCGTTCGTCGGATCAGAACCATCTCCGATGCATGATGGAGGCCCCAACGGAGTTTCAGACGGAAAAGAGAGTGGCACTGGGCCGATCCCGCCCAAAATTGAAGTTGATCCAAGAAACCCGAAAAATTTTATTCACCTCGATTTTATATGGGGTAGGTCAAATATTGACCCTTTCATGTTCGGCTACATCACCCGAGTACAAGACGTACTAGGTGACGGTCATTGTGGGTACCGTTCCTTGTCTGTACTGTTAGGGTTGGGGGAACAGAGTTATGACTACGTGCGACATGAGCTTTCAAAGGAACTGCAACCATGTTGATATCTCTACCGACCGCAAGTATGACGGCTGACATTGACCATCTTATCAAGATGGATGGAAATGTCGATGGTTGGGTTAACGTTTGCAACCAGATTCGAAGTGGCTCCTGTCTTTCTCTCATGGAGTGGACCTCATACATGTCTCCCCATGTTCGCTCCCCCGGGTGCCCGTCCTCCCACAACGGTGCATACGGTAGCACTAGTAGGAAATCATGATCTTATTGTCCCGGTAAGCATACTTATACATCCGTGCTTTACCTTGTGAATTATATTATACTCATTTTAACTTAATTTCTTTATAGGTTTGGCTAGCTAGTTGACAATCGTTGTCCTATCCCACCCCCGCCCGCCGTTTGGAACAATTGCAAGCATAGTAGTGTTGAAGGATGAGATGCACCATTTAGGGAAAGGATGAAAGACTACCTCGTCCAACGTGGAAACCTCGGTCGTGGCGGTTTGGTTTTGTAGTTTCGGGAGAAAGATTGGATAAATTAGGATCACATGTGAATCCACTCCTTTTCCACTTTGTAATATGAATTAGCTGTAATAACCCCTAAAAGTCCCAACTTTCGTTTTGTAAGCAAGACGTGTTAGGCTTATTCTGTAAACTCTGTAAGAACCATTTCAACGTGTTGATATACGTTCAATAAAGATATATGGGTCTCAAAGTATTTAAGGAGTGCAAAAAAATAATAATTAGCAAAGACCACAATCAAGACCCGCGAGCAAAGTTGGGGAACCGCGAGCACAACAGTTCCGCAACCGCGGTTTTGAATCCGCGGGCGCAGTTTTGCCTAGGCAAACCGCGATCGCGGTTCTGAAACTGCGACCGCGGAAAACTCTGATCGTCGTCTTCCTCTGCTTCTAGAAAGCCGACGATTGGTATTTCTCCCTCGTGGCCGATCGGCGGGAGCTGGAGCGTTTGGCTTTCCCTTGGTGTGGAGTTGAGCTCCAATCCTAGCCTATAAAAGGGGCTCGGATTTGGCTTCTTCTCCATCATTCGCAACTCTCTCTTCCTCTCATATAAAGCTTGGTTTGTCGCCGGAGTCGTCATCGCCGGAAGCCGAAGTCGCCGCCGTTGGGAAGTCTGTGGAGTGGTGGTGGTGCTCATTGGTTTAGAAGCGAAGTACGAAGCCTCGTCATCGTCGGTATGACCTCGAAAGCTCGATTAAGCTCGCGTCGGGATGGAGTTCCGCGACCGTGGCTCCACCCACCGCGACCGCGGCCGGGCAGAGACCCGCGGCCCCGGCTGGGCGCGGTTTTGCCCAGCAAGTCCGCGATCGCGGCTATGCCATCCGCGACCGCGACACTGGTCTTTTTCCTTCGTTTCGCTTCGTCTTTTCGTATCGTATCTAATTTAGGGTTTTGTCTTAAAATTCGTCGTCGTCGTAGGAAACCGTGCTTAAGTGCAAGTTTCCAGATCTCGGAACCCGATCTCTCATTCGTCTAGCTAAGGGAAGTGGCGGTTCGCTCTTGCTCATTATTCCATGTTTCCCTTGATTGTCAATTATTTAATTGTCTAATTAAGATGGGATAAAAGTTGTCGTTTTATGTTTGGGAACAGATTTGATAAAACAATGTGTTAAAATATGGATTTATAATAGGTGGTATATATTGCTAGAAACAACGCTATTATATATTTCTATATGATATTACCGTAATGGATTTTGGTGTGGATTTATATGTGCACTTACATGCTTAGTTAGCACGAGTATTCGTAGGAACGCTATGTACCTTGCGAGGTCTAGTCGTTTCTTTATAACTGGTATTAGGAGGATTTTGCCCTAGTACTTCTGGTCATGACCGTACCCTATTCAAGGGTAGGTGCACTTAGCTAGTGCCAATATTCGGGATTCATTCCCATAAATATCTCTCGTATCGAGATGATGTGAATTAAAAGTTGTAACATGAATGTTCATTTTGGAATTAAATAAGATAAGTGCTTTTACGCACATAATTAATATTTCCTCGGGCGAGGAGTACAACGTGGAAACCGCCCGGACTCTTGTTAGAGTAAGTCTTTCCAATCTGAATTCACATTGCGCGGTGAGGTTGGTCATGGACCCAAATAATCAAGGTCGTGTTTTAAACTTGTGTGAAAACTTAACGTTCCCAAACAAATGTCATACATTTCCTATAAGACTCCATTCCTTTGGAGTCTTCTCTTCATACGTTTCCCATAAGACTCAATTCCCTTGGAGTCTTCTCTTCGATCATTCCTTTTCTTGTGTTTCCGTAGAAGTATTGGAGTTCACCTCGCATATCGGCTATTATTCGAGAAGTGATGGTTGTAACTTGATACGACTACTTAGAACCTTTTTATTTGTGCCATTGCGTAGTCTTTCATTAGACTAACCAACCGTTATTTTTCCTTTGCATGGTTGGTTGGTGTCATCCGTCTCATACGGCACATCAGGTAAATTTCCTCATCCGTGAAGGCCAGAAATCCGACGTTGAAGACAATTGACATTTTAAGTTTCCCTAAGGTTGAAGATCCTAGCGTAAGATCGCACGGTTCAAACCCCCTTTGTGGCGTTTCATTTATTTCAGAGACTTTCGCTGTAATAAACATTTCTGTATTCTGGTTTTGCTATCAGTTGTAACTTACGACGTCGGTATGAATATTATTTGGTCAACTTTCATGTTATTTAATAAAGTTTACAATATTATATTATTTGTTCTAAAAACGGTAAGCCTTGGGTGACCTCGGGTGTGTATTCTGAGGTCACTGGCGGTATTATTTCCAAATGTATTTTGGGGGTGTTACATTAGCAATAAACGTTCAATTAACAATATATATTTGATAAATGTGAATCCATTCAATTGTGTCCAAACAAATAATGTGTAGACTAGCTTATGTAACATACAGATGAACTGCAAGGTCGATGCAACTGACCGTGCATGAAAAAAACAATGTGCAGTTCAGTTCAGTTAAGTTGCACGGCCTGCACATATCGTGCAACTGACCGTGCAGAACCCCAGAACCCTCAGTTAAGTTGCCAAACACTGGAGTTTTTAAACGCTACGATGTGGCATTTAAAAACGCCAGTGTTTGGGGTTTAGGGGCTTAGGCTTTGGTGTTTGGGTTTAAGGTTTTTGGGGTTTTTAGACGCTACTAGATAACGTTTAGATAACATGTGGACGCCACATTGTGGCGTTTAGGGTGGCTTAACTAATTTTGGGGTTTATATTTTACGGTCATTGAAGTTTAGGAATTAGGGTTAGGTTTAGTATTTATGATTTGTGTTTTTTTCACCCTAAACCTAAAATCCAAACCCTTATATTGTATTCGAGATATACATGTTCATAGATTACTATTATGGTTTTGAGTTTAATGTTATGATTTAGGGTTTCATAGGTTTAGGGTGTTTGAGATTTTTGAGTTTTGGATAGTATAAGGTTTGATAGGGTTTAGGGTTAGAAAGGGGCTTTCTATTTGGAACTTCAAGGGGCATTTAGGTAAAGCTATTGTAGAGTTTATAACGAAAAGGGTTAGAAATGGTTTTTCTATTAGGGTTTTGGATTTAGGGTATCATAGAGTATAGTATAATGTATGATATTTCTAGGTTTAGGGTGCATAAAGGATATTCAATATGTATATATGGCCCGGATATTTTACAGATTCTTTGAGATTCTGTGATGTAAGCCCTTCAGTAGAAGAACTTCAAAAGTAATACATCTGTGGCTACGAACATAACTACAAAATATCAGGGCCATATATACCTATTGAAGACTTCAACCAAAATTTGGACATCTCAAACCTTAAACCCTATTTAATAAACTCTTAAACCCTAAACCCTAGACCCTAAACCATAAAAAAACCCTACCCTAAACCCTCTCACATAAACTTAAATGCCACACTATGGCGTTTACCTTTATGTGAGAGGGTTTAGGATAGGGTTTTTTAGGGTTTAAGGTTTAGGAGTTTATTAAATAGGGTTTAGGGTTTGAGATGTCCAAATTTCGGTTGAAGAACAAATCTTCAATATGTATATATGGCCCAAATGTTTTAGGAATTCTTGTATAAGAAAGTATCTATTGATTCTTTGAGATTCTGGGATGTAAACCCTTTAGTAGAAGAGCTTCAAAAGTAATACATCTGTGGCTTTTATAGGGTTTAGGGTTAGAAAGGGTCTTCCTAATGGGTGGAACGAAACATGAACACCTAACCCTTAAAACCTAGACCCTAAACCCCAAAAAACCCTACCCTAAACCCTCTCACATAAAGTTATATGCCACAGTGTGGCGTTTAAGAACAAATACTGCTAATTAATGAAGTTTAGACTTTTGGGTTTAGGGTTTATGAGTTCATTAAATAGGGTTTTAGGTTTGAGATTTTTGAATTATAATAGGACCCTAATTCTAAGGGTTTGATTATAATAGAATACGAATATGAACAAATAGAATATGAGTACGAACAAATAGAATATCTAAATGAAATTAATTAAAAAAACTACTAATCCATGTATAAAGATAACCTAAAATCATTCTAGTACTGTATTCTATAAAATAGTGTATCACTTCTTATTCTCTATTAAATATAAATAATATCTAAATGAAATTAATTAATAATTCATAATACTCTACCTTTCTAAATAAATTAAATATAAGTAATACATTATATACATTTAAACATAATTAAACCCTATAAAATGTTAATAAAATACCTCAATAGTACGCCGTTTCGGGTTAATAACCATCGAAACACTTTTTGATCCGCTCACCTCAATCATAGCAGCCACCGATTCATCCCACGTCAACGACTGCGCCACCGCCTCTGCTCTGACTGCCGCCGCCACAGAAAGAGCGTTTTCCGACCCCACATCGACCCACCCCTCACCCATCGCGTCTCCTCCATCCATCTCCCCCACCGCTCCCGCCTCCACCAACCCGGGCACGGCCTTCGCGCGCCCCGCCTGACCCTCCACCGGCTCCACATCCACCGCCGCCGTCGTCTCTCTTCTCCGTTCTCCGCGTGCCCCGCCTCCTCCACCGTCGTCCCCTCTCCTCCGGCATCCACCACACCTGGCGCCTCCACCTCTGCGCGCCCCGCCTCCTCCATGGTCGTTCTGTCTTCTCCCGCCTCCTCCGTAGTCCGCTCTCCTCCCGCATCCACCAGATCCGACGCCTCCACCACCGTCGCCTGCTCAGATCCGGCCGCCCACGCCTGCTTGCCGAAGTCCATGCCTCGCCGCCACCGCTTTTAGTTTTTTAGGGTTAGGGTTGGGAAAGCTTAGGGGAAGAAGATGAAGCTGGAGGAGGCCGCGTGCGTGTTTAAATAGCGTTTTTTAACGCTACAATATTTCGTTCAAGAACGCTACGGCGTAGCGTTCAAAAACCTGTTTTTTTGTTAGCTTTTAGTTAAACGCTATGAAGTAGCGTTCAATTATTTTTTAATAAAAAAATCACGGTTCAAGTTAAATTGAGTCGGTTCAACACCCAAAAAAAATCATGGTTCAAGTTAAAAGCTACTGGGTAGCGTTTAACTTGAGTCGGTTCAATAAATTGAACCTCTATTTTAAACGCCATATAGTAGCATTTACAATTTTATTTTGCTTAAACGCTACATGATAGCGTCCAAAAGCGGTACGAAAATAAATAAAATGCGGTGCAAACAAGATCCCGTAAAAAAACCCACCCAAATTTTGTTTTATAACATAACTCCATAAGACTACAAACTAATCAAACAATCACTCGTGTTTCATTTTTGTTTATGTAAAGAAAGACTAAAGGCTGAAGAATGAAAAGGAATGAAGTACACTATAAGTTGGTGGTGTACTAACAAAGGAGTATAATCACTATTATAAAATAGCAAGACTAGTTGATGATCCATTTTTAAATCCATTTTCACTCTTGTTTATCTTTTAGTGATCTGTTTGTTTCGAGTTTGAGTGTCAAATTCTTCACTGTATTTGTGGAGCTGAATTAGGGTGATGTTTGAGTGTCCGGTCGTGGTCGTGTTTGTGGCTCAATGAAGATCCCTCTTATACGGGGACAACGTCATGATTGAGGCTCCTGAAGATCTCTCCTAGAAGAGAGGGCAACGTCATGGTAGTTCGTTCAACACTTCCGCAGGATTGTTCCTGTCTGACTCGTCTTCCGGTGGCGCTTTCTTCTGACCGTGTTTTGCTCACCACTCGCTCTAAGTCGTTAAGTTCTATGATTGCTTTGTTGTAATTTCCAAACTTGATTTATTATTCTTATTGTCCGGTTTTGATCGGCGCCGATTTACCGGCCTCTCGATTTACCCGACGTTGTTATGTCAGGTAATTCAAATTCTTTTCTCATCAAAAAAGAAAAGAAAAGGAAGGTTATGATTTGTTTTTGTTTTTTTGGTACGAAAGGTTATGGTTTGTTAATATTATACTCTTAAAGGCCTATGCATATTTCATTTTAAGAGAGGTTTTTAGAAGAAAAAAACGAGACATTTAGAAGGTGGTTTTATGACCTTCACCCAAATAATATTAATATTTCTTAGGCTTTAATTAATTTAAGATTAAAATAATATTAATTTTTAATGGTCGAAAATGAATAAATTAAAATAATATTAATTGGATTAGGTTAAAAGCGTTTTTGGCATCCTATAATGACTAATTTAACGATAATATTTTATTTCATAATGTTGGATATTAAGGGTGTTCAAATCTTGCCCGGACCGGAAAAGACTGGACCGGTGAAATTACGGTCCGGTCTTCGGTCCAGGTTTTTTCCTTAATCCGGTTCTGATCCGGTCTGGTCCAAACCCGAAAAAAAAAATCGATCCGGACCGGTTTTTTTAAAAAGAAATAAAAGAAATAAAAAATAATAAGTTAAGAGTTTAAATATTTTTTTAGATATTTTTCTTTAAATTAATAAGTTAGGAGTTTAAATATTTTTTATATATATATTTTTTTAAGATATTAAATAGGAATTTAAATATTTTTTAAAAAAAAATTAAAAATTCCGGTCTTAGACCGAAACCGGACCGGACCGAATAAGACCGGTCCGATTCGGTCTCCGGTCCACACTTTTGAAAAAACCCGGTTCCGATCCAGGAACCGGACCAGATGAACACCCCTATTGGATATTTTAGAAACAATTACATTAATCATAATAAGTGTACTATCCCTTGTATATTTTTACACAAGTATTTTCAAACTTGGAGATATTCTCGTAACATATGAAGAGAATCGAACTCGTAATATCGTATGAGGTAATCCTAGCAAGTTCAGCTAGTAAAACTTGAGGATTAAGAACGTAAATAAACCTTCTAACCTTCTTTCAAATATAATGACCATTTCAGTGACACTAGTTATGTTAATAGGAAAAGTTATTCGATGTACTAGACATATTTGATAGATGGAGACATTCCATTATCAGGCAAACAATTAAGTCTAAGAAGGAAAAAAAAACATCTAGAGATGAGATTGATCAATAATTTATTAATTTAATTTAGGTTTTTTTTAATATGTGTTTATGAGCACACTCTAACAAGTTTATTTTTAGCAATTATTTTTTTAGCCATTAGTTTAATTTTTTTTTGAAAATTTCGCCTGATAACCCCGAGTTTTTGGTTTTTTTACGAAATCCCCTCATGTTTTGACAATTTCGTGTAGTAACCCTAAACTTTTAATTTATTTTGCCAAATACCCCTTCCTCTATTCTGGTAAAAAAACACATTAATTTAAATAGAAAAAAATTTAAAAAGGGGTAAAAAACAAAAAAGGGTTTCTTCTTCCTGATTCTTCGTGGCCAAACCCGACCAAGAAGAGGTTGGGCCTTCTTCTTCCCCGCCTCCACCTCCGGCGACGGCGCGAAGGGCGTTTTTGGTCCTCCTTCGACGGAAGAAACCCCACATTCCGACAACGCCGTCCTCTATCCGCCCTACTCCGCCACGTCCGACGGCCGCCCTCCCAAACTCCCCGTCCGCGCCGGCGTCTCCACCACTAGCTCCGAATTCCTCTACCTTGGAACCATGGCCGCATCCAACTCCACCGAATTCGAGCCTCTCCACCATGATAATCAAATCGAATCCCCCGAAATTCGACTTCTCCCTCCTCTCCGGCCTCTCCACAAACACAACCACCCCCGAAACTCCGACTCGGACGCCACCGACTCCGACGAGTTCTACTCGCCGGCGAACTCCTCCGGGAGAATCGAAAATTTTAGGTCATCTAGCACCAGAAGAGTAGAAGCCCTAGCGCGGATCGAAGGATTCCAAAACGAGTCCAAAATCTCCAAATTCACATCCTACGAGGATTCAAGTTCGTCCTCGCCGGGAAATTCGGCCCGTTCAGGCCCGTCGGTGCTGGTCAATTCGGCCTCCGACAGCTCGAACTCGTGCTCGCCGGAATACATCATGCGTCCCCCGCCGATAATCCACCGCGTTCCTCCCCCGCCTCCACCTCCTCCTCCTCCGGCGACGGCGCAAAGGGCGTCTTCAGAGCCACCGACTCTTCCGCAACCTTCAGAGCCACCGACTCTTCCGCAACCTTCAGAGCCACCGTCTTCAGGCGACGGCGCGAAGGGCCTTCTTCTTCCGCAATCACGAAGACCCCCTTTGTTTTTTTTAGCTTTTTTTTTAAAAAAAATACTGAAGTTAATGTGTTTTTTAGAGAGAGGGGCATTTGGCAAAATAAATTAAAACCTCAGGGTTACCACACGAAATTGTCAAAATCTGAGGGGATTTCGCGAAAAAGCCAAAAACTCAGGGTTAACAGGCGAAATTTCCATTTTTTTTTTAAGGGTTTATCCATTCTCTATTAGAAAATATTTTGTAGAGAAATTTCATACTTTAACTTGTTAGAGTGTGTCCATGGACACACTAGAAAAACCGTTTAATTTATCAATAAGAAAGATGAGATTGAACAAATGAGTTTAGACATGAACGGACCGGCCAATTTGAGCAAGGTTCCAGTTTATGAAAACCAACCCAAAAATGCATCTGGCCCAAAACAAGCCCAGTCAGTTTTCAATGCTTGTAGGTTTGTGCAATTTCAATAACACAAAAAACAAAAGCAGTTACGGACACAATTTCAAGTAAATAATACTGTAGATTTAGAATCTGCAGTCATGAATTATAAGGGATCAAAATCATATATTCCTGTTCTGTAGAGCAGAAGCCAAGATCATTATCACAGCATCTATTTGTATTGTAACTGTTAGATTCTTCAAGTATATTTGGTACAACAAGCTTAAGAATGCAAGCTCGAGAATGAGGATAAAAGGAGATGTATTTTTGTCACCTGGGTTTGATTTGGACAACCCTGACATCTGAGTATAGTAGTGCATGAATTTTCTGGAACTAACCAATGGCATATACAGTACACATAACCCTCCCAAGTTCCAAGTCCCAACTAACTTTTTCAATGCACCAAAGAGGCTAAATCTGAATCTGATCTTTGCAAAGAATTGACTGGTGTACCTGAGAAATTTCTCCTTTTTTCGATGATAACTCCAACCTTCTAATGACATTCACAGAGGATTAACTTGCCTAAAGTGATGGTTGTTGACTTATCCTGTATGACTCTTCTGCAATGTCTTCACCAATCCTCTTGTGATCTTTCCAAACCATATCACGTTCAGGACTGATAGTACAACCGGGACAAAGCAAATGAGTGCAAATCCAAAGCTGGTGAGCTGCTCAATCTGTGGTTAAGGAAAGGGAAAAATGTCATCAACGATAACAATGATTCACTTTAAAACCATACTAAATTAAGGGAAGTAACATTTATAACCACTTGTAATATTTCTTAACCTCTTTGCAAAAATGGGATAGCACGGAATCTATAAGCACCGGCAGCCAATGAATAGCACGGAATATTTGCTAGTTTCTAAGATTCATATTTTTAAAGGATCAAGTAGCAACGGAATTTCCAAAAAGGTCTCTTTTACCTGATCATAGTGCAAATATAAATGGTAGAACACGTATGTGAACAGAAGTATTCTGGCAATCTGCAAGGTTCCATATTGTGTAACACTTCATTAGCTGACCATATCTCAGTGGAAGCCACAATTCAGTATTCATAAGCTGGTGCAACTTGAAGAATTATATACTTATTTAAGATACGGCAAGGCAGTTTATAAAATTATACAAGGCATCGCTTATCCCAGAAAATGTGAGTTGTTATTCTGATTGAATTTGATGATAGTCAGACAAATGCCTAACACAACAAAAGCCCTTTCACATAACCTGATTCAGATTTTACTACTGGAATAGTAGATCAAGCAAAAATAGAAGAAAACACTAGCATATCAAAAAAAATGTGCATGACATACAGCATTGTGCATTGATATTTTTACACTCCTCAAATGTTTTCCCTTTTTTCGCTACACTTCTCAACAATTTATTATTTTTATTTAAATTTCAACCTTCATTTTATATTAAAGCTATAAGCGAACACATATGCCTTGTGCATGCTCAGATGGATATTAAGATTACAAATCAAAGTTGATTTATTTCACTCACCAGCCAAGTAAAGAAAATCACCACTCCATTAGTAACATATGCTTTTGATCTCTTCAATCCAGCTGCATCAAGGTACCTTGGTGAAAGGAGAGATTTCTCATTAGGGAATAAGAGACATTATTGAGTAGGAAAGTTAAGCACGTGAATTAGCAGAATTACCATCTCAAGTTGATCGATGGTGTGGTTGTCTCCGAGATTAGAACTAAGAAGGTATAAAATTGTCCTTCTCCAGTAAACATAGCATACGCTAATGAACCGATAGATACAAGATGGTGTAGAACCTAATACAATCACACACCAACACGTTTTAGTAATGGTTAATGGTGCACTTGTCTATGAAATCAGTTCAGTTCATTTGATAAAGGATACCACTCACATATTCTATTCCTCCCAAATCTGGATAAAACCAGAATATCATCCCAACATCAGACAGGAAGTATCCAATAGAAACCTGTTAATGCAGAACAATAAATTGCTATTTTGGATAGTCAACATATGGGCAGCAATGTATACATGAAACAACTAACAAAGTGAATGAATATTTCGGAAGTTTTACTCCTTAATGAAGTCAGAGGTACAATAGGCAGAAGCAATAATGTAAAGTTCACTCTTCAATGTACGGACTTGCAAACAAGAATACTTTTCTTGGTGAGTGCCAGATGCTTCATGGTGAAATCGTGTACAGACAGTAATTTTACAAGATTTTACCATGTAGATTTAGCATCACAGGCTATCTCAACCAAACCATCATGGCAAAATCTTCTTTTTTTTTCTCTTTGCCTAGTTATCTCAATCAAGAAAACAACCACCATCCACATATTTACTGATTTTCACTAGTTTGTCAGCTTATCACTATATACTTTCACAAAGACTTTACATTTGTTGCAAACACAGTTTCTTGTCAGTAAGCCATCAATTATTAGATGGCAAACGAATTTGGGTGTAGAGATCAATTCTTACCCCTAGCACAAAAGTTGACAAAGATGACCTTTGTAAGATGAGCTCCCCTTGTTGGTCATCAGAATACAAGTCTGACCAGAATGCCAAGTACAATGACATTGTTGTTATGAAAAATGCATGCACTGTTGATATAGCCCTGCACAACAATCAAGTACAGATGAGGATATTCATTGTGGTACAAGTCCAAAAGTAGTAGAAAGAAGAAAGTTCAATAACTCACCGGTTATTCCATTCAATTTGTTGTTTTTTGGAAAGCACTGAATATCCCTTGCAGTAAGAACTAATACACTGAGAGAGATCGTATACCTAAGATTGATCACAAATTTTTTGAATGAAAAAAATAAATCAGATAGCATATCTCCTTTCTCTGATTTTTAAACAGAAGTGGACAGGAGAATCCACAATCAGTGCAATAAAATGCAGTAAGAGCATACCATTTTACAGGCGAATATCCCACATGCAATTGATGTGCATGGTATCAGTGGCTCTGTTAGAAAATATTCTTTGAACAAAATGCTCGCCTGGCTTTGATAATAAGCCAACATTGCAGCAACTTCGATAGCACCTTGGATGCCTATTAGAAAATGTAAGCATTTATAAATATGAAATGTACAATTGTAAATGCTCAACTAGCTTGCTTATAAAATCAACAAACCAATTAGAACTTGATTTAATCATGTACATGATTCACAAGAAGAATAAGGAACCTAAAAAATTATGAACATCAAGGTGTAGGATATGCCTAGTGCTTAGCATGTACATAGTAATATTATCAGATACGGAGTACTAATTTGCTCACAGGATGAATGTACAGAATGAATGGATATGCCTAGTGCTAAATCCCATTGTCCTTCCCCAGTTCCATCTCTAATTTTTTCCCGGATTGTTTGAAGATTCCCCCACTTAAAAATAGAATGGAAAAACTCTAATTCAGGCATATTAATACAAGAAATGCAAACAGAGAAGTATGCCTCTCAATAATTCACTTCAACAGCTATACAAAACCTTCAGAAGCTTGGCACTGAAACTGAAGGCAACATGCTTTTGCATGCTTAAATTGCCTATTTGTCCATCCACAGGTTATAAATCTCTTGAGGTATCATAGTATTAGTGTGATTTTGATGATCAATCCACTTGAAGATGCCAGTCGAAGTTATAGCTTATAAAACGACTACATAACTTAAGTTCACAAGTTCAGAGTCACGCTTTCTGGAAGTCAGTATTCTAATATTAATTTGGTTGTGCCTGTGCTATTCCTATTGGCTTTTCCACTTAAATTGCATTTCCAGCATTTGAATCTATAAGGCTTACGAGTTGCTGTTTAATCAAGAAAATCTATTGCCGCAATCTTTTGTGTAAATAAGAAGTTAGTGGTTTACGCAAAAGAAAGCAAATCCAAAACCAAAAACATAATGTGACCAGAAACATTATATTCATCTCATAAAATAACTTTTGTGTGTGGATCTTTCTAATGTAAGTATTTCATCTTTGCAAATGGGATAGAAATCTCATTTTCTTTATTTACATATATGTGGTGAAACATTTTAACCAATACAGCATTCTCATAATCTGTCAGCACAAACGCATTTGTTTAGTTCATAAACAGAGAAAACCTAGAAGAAAACCAGAAATGTTGTCATGAAGCCCCAGAAGACTTTGTAAAACCACACAGAAGGTTCTCGAAACTATTCCACAAGAGAAGTCATGAAAACACGTACAAAATTTGAAAGAATTGGATACATTTATGCTCCCCAGCCCAATTTTATCTCGTATCCGAATTCATTTTTCTTGGTCAACCTAAATCCGAATTCATATAAACCAAACATATTAATCACATTAAGCGTTTCTATCATGCGCGTTTTTGCATTTCACACCAATTCAAAACAAAGAAGATATAAAAATCATCTGATCAAGCAACAAAACCTGCCAACATTTGACTACACCACCGCAAGAAGGCATTCAAAAATGAAGGGAACATCAACCGAAACCGATAATTTGGAAGAGAAAGCAATTTGTCTAGAGTTAGGGGACCTAGCGAACCTGGAAGGAAAAAGCAAGAAAACAAAATCCACTGGCTTGAACGGCGCAGAGAAGGCGCGGAAGTTCTCCGATGAGGCGGCCGGGAAAGTAATCTCCGTCGCCGAGAAGCGAATCTGGTGGAGCGAGAGCGAGAGGAAGGTTGCCTTTTTATACACTGAAACGGTTAGAAGCGGAGCTGCTTTTGGGTGTGGGTTTCATGGATTCTGGAGGTGGGCCCCACTCTCTCTCCATGCTGGTGGAAATCTGGATTCTGGAGGTCCGAAGCAACCTCTTAAGATAAATTATTGCTCGACCAATTATTCTCTTTCGTTATTAAATTGTATGTTTTTTTATTATGATTTTTTTTATCAACTTTATAAAGTATTATAATAAAACATTTTTTAATGACCGAGGGGCAAATCTATTTTATGGTATATTTATTATTATTTTTTAGTCAAAGGGTAAGTGTCATATGAGAATATATAATTAGGTGAGAAATGTGAATAAATTCTAGTCTTTGGATGATAAATAAACCACAGGCTAAGATTAAACTTTTATTAAAAGGTCATGTGTCATGCACATGACCTGATTTTTGGGAATTTGATCGGTCAACATGACTGATCAAACCAGTCACCGACGGTCAACGCCGAAACTCTGATGTTAGAGCTCCGACGTTGACCGATCAAAGTTTTTTTTTTCTTCCATTTTTTTTCCAGACACAATTTTTGGCTTGCGATTGCATGTGCATTGATTTTTGCTTGTATGTGCATCGATATTGACTTATATGTGCATCGATATTGCATAAAATCTGTATAGGATTTTTGACTATATGTGTGACTTTGTGTATGTGAAAACTCATGCACTTCTCAGCATGTGCATATGTTTTAGCTTGTGTGTGCATATATTTTGACATATATTTGCATCTAAATTCTACTTGTGTGTATTATTTTTTTGGGTTGAAATGTGAATGAGTTTTGGCTTGTATGTACATACCTTTTGAAATGCAGGTCTTTTTTGTTGTATATGCATCTAAATTCCATAAATTATGTATAGGGTTTTGATTATATGTGTGACTTTGTGTATGTGGAAACTCATGCACATACATGCAAAAACTTATGCATGCATTTCACAGAATGTGCATATGTTTTGGTATGTGTGTGCATAAATTTTGACTTGTATGTGCATCTAAATTCTACTTGTGTGCGTTGTTTTTATGGATTGAATTGTGCATGAGTTTTGGCTTGTATGTGCATACCCTTGAAGTGCATGTCTTTTTGCTTGCATGTGTAGGGGTGAGCATGGGCCAGAACCCGACCCGAACCGAACCCGAAAAGCCCAAAAACATGGGACCGAAGACCGAACCCGAACACTTCGGTTCGGTTCGGTTCGGGTTCGGGTTCGGGTCGGGTTCGGGTCGGGTTCGGGCTAAACAGCGTCCGAAGGGGAAAAAAGGCCAAAAATGCACTAAAACCCGAAATCTGAACCGAACCCGACCCGACCCAAAACCCGAAATATTAAAAAGTGCGGCCCGAAACCCGAACCGAAGGAGTATGGGTTCGGGTTCGGTTCGGGTTTTTCGGGCCGGGTTCGGTTCGGGCTTCGGTTTCGTCGGCCCGTGCTCACCCCTATGCATGTGCATGTAAATTAAACTAGGCGTGCATAGGATTTGACTATATGTGTGACTTTTTGTAAGTGAAAACTTATGCACACATGTAAAATCTTATACACTTTACAAATTGTGTATAGGTTTTGTCTTGTAAGTGCATGCATTTTTAATTGTTTGTGCATCTAAATTTTACTTGTATGCATCGTTTTCTTGGCTTGATATGTGCATGAGTTTTTGACTTGTGTGTGCATATCATTTGAAACACATGTCTTTTTGCTTGAATGTGTACATGTCAAAACTTATGCACATACAGTGTAAAACTCAATAACTCATGCATATTTTCTCTAGAAAACAATGCATATTTTTACAATCTTTAGATGCACATACAAGGCAATATTGATGCACATACAAGCTAAAATGTATACACATGCCATCTCAAACAAAAAAATAGTTTTGGAAAAAAGTTAGGCTACGAAAAATTGAATCGAATAAAATGGTCGGACAACACCTTATAAAGTTTTAATGCACATACAAGTCAATATTGATGCACACACAAGTAAAAAATGGTGCACATGCCAATGCATGCAAAAAGTGGACCCCAAAAAAAAGGGCTGAAAAAAAAAACTTAGGCCGGACAACGCCTTATAAAATTTTGATACACATATAGGACAATATAGATGCACACACAAGCCAAAATGTATGCATATACCATCTTAAGTAAAAAAGGCTATGAGCTGGTGACCGGTTAACGCCGGAGCTGGCTGGTGACCGGTTTGACCGGTTAATTATCCACTTAAATGATAGTCTAATCTTAGCCTTTGGATTTAAAGACTATGAGCTATTCTCATTTCTCACCCTAATATTCATTCTCACGGGATCCGTACCCTTTAGTCAAATACTAATTATCAATTGAATAAGTTTTCCTTTTCTATAAACTACCATTGCCCACAAGCCACTACAAGAGGTTAAAGAAGGTTTTTCTTATTAAGAATCGTTCTTATTCGTCAGAAGGTTTTTCAAGTCGAATTTGAATTTAAAGTCTAAAAGACTGATCATATTAAAGTAAAATTTGTATGATTTCAAAAATTAAACTTTGAAAATGAAAATTGCTAAAGGTGAACTATCAATATATCAGGTCAATTACTGTACAATTAGAGGTGTCAAATGGGTCGGGTTCAGATTTAAACATACCGGGTCGGGTCATTTACGGGTCATGTCAATTGCGGGTCAAAATTTGTGGATCGGGTCGTTGCGGGTCAGGTACGGGTTCGGGTCGACCCAGCGGGTCGAGAGCGCTTTGAAGTTCGTATAGTTAATTATGGAATGATTAAAATTGAAATTAGTTGTACGAGTGTTTTGTATGCAATACCATAAAAAGATTAGCGTGTATTGAAAGAGTAGTATTTAGTAGTAGTGGAGAAGATTATGACGATTTAGTGGTTAGCGGTAGAAGCCTATATTTATTTTGAATTGATTGTTTTTTAGTTTATATTATAAGATATATATTAGAAGATTAGTATTTAGTAGTAGTGGGGAAGATGATGAAGATTTAACGGTATACATAGAGGCCTATATTTGTTATGATTTTTTTGTTCTTTAGTTTTTATTATAAGATATATATTAAAAGATTAGTATTTAGTAGTAGTGGAGAAGATGATGACGATTTAGCGGTATACATAGAGGCCTATATTTGTTATGATTTTTTTGAATATTACTTTAGTTATCTTATTACAATTGTAGTTATGTTTTATAGTATTAAATATTTAATTTAGTTATGGTTACTTACAAATATATTGTAGTTGAGAAATGAATAAATTTCACGAATCGCAATCCATATATTGTAACATTATTGATTATGTAAACATGTATAGGGAAAAGATTATGGACATGAATTTCGCAATAATCTGAAGTGGGATAGCCAAGAGGAATTGGTTGAGTGGGTTAAGAACATGGGCAAAGATTTGATGATGGTTTTAGTCATTCGTACCTCAAATGTCAGAAGTGTTAGTTTGACGTGCGAGCACTTTAGTGAATATAGATTGGGGAGGAAGAAAGTTAGTGAAGAAGAGGATGTTGAGGTAATTCGTGAAACCAGCTCGAAGAAGTCCGGATGCACATTTGAGTTGTGTGGTGTTCGATTGAAGAAGAAGCCAGGGGAAGTGACTCAGAAATGGAACATGAGTGTGATAGATGGATGCCACAACCATAAGCTTTCGACTAGCTTTCTTGGGCATGCGTACATGGGCAGAATGACCCCGGATGAGCAGCGGCTTGCCAAGAGGTTGGGCAATAGGTTCATGAAGCCGAGGACTATTGTTGCGGAGTTGAGGAGCTTCTTCCCTGGAAATGTAACATCCATGAAACAAGTTTCCAACTTTCTACAGAAGATGCATTACGAAGATCGTGGGAAAATGACGGTTACCCAATAAACTCTAAACTTTTTTCAACAAAATAGTTACTTGGTATTTCCTTTTATAAAGTTGTCAACGGATGAGACTGATATCCTATTTTTTGTCCACCCGGACTCGCGCCACCTATTGAAGATGTTCCCGTACGTTGTAGTTATCGACGCCACATACAAGACAAATAGGTATGTAATGGATTTGTGTCTCATTTTCAACACAATTTAATAGTAGTGATATATATCATCGATTTTATTGCTTATATTCTATTGCTTTCTTACATTCATCCATAGGTATAACATGCCTTTGGTGGAGATTGTCGGTTTTACTTGCACACACAAGACTTTCAACATTGCCTACGCATTTACGCGGCAGGAAGAGTTGTGCATTACAAGTTCATAATGCAAAAACTTCTGTATTTGTTTAAAGATGCGGGTGTAATGCCGACCGCCATAATGATTGATCGAGAGAAGGCCCTCATCAATGCAATTCGGAAAGATTTCAAAGATGAAGGTAAACACCTTTTGTGTTGGGTGCATATTAAACACAACATAGAAGCATATGCTTCCCCAATCTTGAAGGATAAAAAACAAGTCAAAAGGTTTTGTGGCCAATGCTGGGCACTTTGGTGTTCAACCACAGAGGAAATCTACGAAGAGAGGCTTGCGAAATTGAGGACATTGTGGAAGAGTGGCCTCGTTCGATACATTGAGAAGACGTGGACTAATCCTCACAAGGAAAACATAGTCAGAGCGTGGATGGATCATCATCTTCACTTCTTCACGAGGACTACAATTAGGTATCCCTTGTACAATGTTTAGTGGTTTCTAGGTTCAGGTCTCAGTGTCGAACTAGCGCAATGCTTTTTATGTGTTTTGATAGGGTTGAGGGTATGCATCACGTGTTGAAGAAAATTCTGAATTCTTATGTTGGTGGTTTTAATAGAATGATAGTGAAGATCCACCATGCGATCGAGGGTCAAATTGGGCGAGTGCGGCCGACCATGGAGATGTCACGGATCAAAAGACCAACGATGTTTGATGTTGTCCCGCCAGAAATAAGAGTGTTGTTTTCAAGGCTATTCTTCAAAGTGTCGGAGAGGTGCTTGAGAATGTTGCTGGATCTGTATATGCAGTTAGAGAAGGAGGATGTCTCTGAGGGTTGTGATGATCACTGGATGAGAGACTGCTTCGATCTGCCGTGTGTCCACAGAATCGCAAATGCCATCATTAATAAGACGTCGATCATGCCGAGTGAGATACACCGCTTCTAAAAGCAACTGGAATGGGATATGGTTTACACGGAAGAGCCAGTTAAGGACACTATACATCGGTCTATTCCAGAGTTGAGATGGAAGACAATGAATGACAAATTTGACGCTAAAACATTGAGGAGAGACCAAATAGACCAAATCACCGAGCTGTTCTTTGACACAAAGAATCCGCATGAAACTTCGTTGAAGGAGCCGAAGAGAATCATTGCAAAAGGAAGGTCAAAGGGTTCGACGAAGTACTCCACCAAGAAGGAGCCGAGCTAGTTTGAGCACCAGAGGGTTGAGTTAGAGGAGATTGAGAAGAAGAAGGCAAATGGAAGCCAAGGTACCGGTCGGAGTCGTGGCAAGAAGGGACCAAGTGGAGCTTCGCCGGGCATTAGGACCCAAGGCAACCAATCAGAAGGGACTCGATCGCAGCAGTTCCCTGAACAACCCATGATTTATATGGGATGAACTTTTGGATTAAGAATGTGGATTACTTTTTGTTTCCCTACATTAACGGGGCCAGAGATGTACGTCCAGACGAACACTGTGGATATCGGACACTGGCTGTATTGTTGGGATCAGAAGAGACTGCATGCCCTATGGTTCGAATGCAGGTGGCGGGAGAGTTGTTTGACAACAGAGATGTATATATGCCCATCTTGCCCGCACTACACCCGGGGATCACTTACGAGGACCTTATATTCCGGGTCAACTATGTCATCAGTCCTTGCAGCGAGGAGTAATGGCTCGACGTGCCGATGATTGGTTTAGTATTTGCCATGCTATACCAGGTTGCTCTTGTCCTATTATCCTGGGATGGCCCATGCTTGTGCTTACCAATGAGGGCGTCCAACGGAAGCCTCGACCCTCCAACACAGATATTGACGATGGCCCTCGTAAGGAACCGAAAGCACTTCGTACCTGTAAAGCTTATTGTTTCTAAATAACTAGTAATGTTTGTGCTCACCCTAAAACACAAAGCTCGATCATATTTTGTGTTTTCTATATAGGTGTCGCTCAAGGATGGTTGTCCACTACCTCCCCCTCCGTACGCTTGGAGTCGATTCAAACACCCAAGTGTCGATGGTTGAGACTCTCAATTTCAGTCGAAGATTCAACTATTTCGGGATTATCACACTAGATATAACCGTCCATCAGATCCTCCAGTGTAGTAAATTACTTTAAGAATTTTAGATGTAATTTACTTTAAGAATTTCAGTTGAGGATTCAACTATTTCGGGATTATGTGCATTGTAATATTGTATTACTATGTTTGTTATATGAATCATGTTACATATTCTATATAATACTAAGATATAAGAAGTCTGGGTCCGCCATATGTATATATGTCTAACTATGTTATATAACTATGAAATCATATCTAAGTATATAATGTTAACGAATTTACCCAAAACCCTAACCAAACAAATTCAAACCCTAACCAAACAAACCCTAATCAAGCAAACCCTAACCAAGCAAACCCTAACCAAACAAACAACTCTAAACCAAACAAACAATCCTAAGCCGTAAACCCTAAAACCCAAACCCTAAATTCTAAA
Source organism: Rheum nobile (assembly GCA_027886185.1). Lineage (NCBI taxonomy): Eukaryota > Viridiplantae > Streptophyta > Magnoliopsida > Caryophyllales > Polygonaceae > Rheum > Rheum nobile. Next base: position 985,182 of record WOAB01000171.1, read on the forward strand.
TCCCAACCCATAATCCTATATTGTACGCTTCTAAGAGCCGTACGCAAGCATACACAACACAGATGATTTGGCCGGCCCATATGAATGGCCCAACAAGCTGAGCACTGCACAATGGCGTACGCTATGCTTCAACGCACAGAGTGTTGAGCCATTCATATGGGCCGACCCAATCATATGTGCTGTGTATTCCTGCGTACGCAGTAATGAAGCATAGAGTATGTAGAGTATAAGGTTTAGGGTTTTGACTTAGGGTTTAGGGTTGTTTGTTTGGTTTAGGGTTGTTATATTGTGTAGTTTTACATTATATCTTATATAGTTATACTTATATACTATATTTTTCTATTATATCTTATATAGCTATACTTATATACTATAGTTTCCCATTATATTCTATATACTTTTACTTATATACTATAGTTTTTCATTATATCTTATATAGTTGTACTTATGTTGTATAGTTTCCCATTATATCTTATATAATTATACTTATATTATATAGTTTCTAATTATATTCTATATACTTATACTTATATACTATAGTTTTTCATTATATCTTATATAGTCATACTTATATACTATAGTTTTTCATTATATCTTATATAGTTATACATATATTATATAGTTTCCCATTATATTCTATATACGTATACTTATATACTATAGTTTTTCATTATATCTTATAAAGTTATACTTATATTGTATAGTTTCCCATTATATCTTATATAGATACTTATATTGTATAGTTTCCCATTAATCTTATATAGTTATACTTATATACTATAGTTTTTCATTATATCTTATATAGTTATACTTATATACTATACTTTTTCATTATATCTTATACAGTCATACTTATATTATATAGTTTTCCATTATATTCTATATACTTATACTTATAAACTATAGTTTTTCATTATATCTTATATAGTTATACTTATATTATATAGTTTCCCATTATATTCTATATACTTATACTTATATACTATAGTTTTTCATTATATCTTATATAGTTATACTTATATTGTATAGTTTCCCATTATATCATATATAGTTATACTGAGTCAGGCTCCGGTGAAACGGATGCTTACGGTGAAACGTGAGGAGGAATGAGAGCCAACCATTTTGGGACAATGGAAGGCTATGATGGAACATCCATCATAGCAAACATACACCATGTCACACACAATCACACCCCATGATCAACATCTGACCATTGACCGGTCAAACTGACTTTTGTCCAATTTTTTTTTTAACAATTAATTTTTTTAAAAAAATATATTTTTTATTCTTGTTTTTCTACACGTTTTTATCATAAAATTGTCATTAAAAAAGTTGAACAATTCCTTATTAAATTTGAACAATTGTATATCAAAAGTTAAACAAAGTTTTTTGAACAATATATAAAGTTGAACAATTGTACAAACAAAGTTGAACAATTGTATCTTAAAGTTGAACAATTTCATTTTTATGGTTAGACGACTGTTTCACTAAGCAATTTTTATTTTTAATTTTTTTGGGCAAGTTTTTTCTTCATTTTTTTATTGTTTTTCTACACGTTTTTATCATAAAATTTTAATTAAAAAAGTTGAACAATTCCTTATTAAATTTGAACAATTGTATGTTAAAAGTTGAACAATATTTTTTGAACAATATATAAAGTTTAACAATTATACCAAAGAAGTTGAACAATTGTATCTTAAAGTTGAACACTTTTATTTTTATGGTTAGACGACTGTTTCAGTAAGCAATTTTTATTTTTATTTTTTTTGGGCAAATTTTTTTCTTCCTTTTTTTCCTTGTTTTTCTACACGTTTTTATCATAAAATTATAATTAAAAAAGTTGAACAATTCTTTAATAAATTTGAACAATTGTATGTTAAAAGTTGAACAATGTTTTTTGAACAATATATAAAGTTGAATAATTGTACGAACAAAGTTGAACAATTGTATCTTAAAGTTGAACAATTTCATTTTTATGGTTAGACTATTTCACTAAGCAAATTTTAGTTTTTTTTCTTCCTTTTTTTCTTGTTTTTCTACACATTTTTATCATAAAATTATATTAAAAAAGTTGAACAATTCCCAATTAAATTTGAACAATTGTATGTTAAAAGTTGAACAATGTTTTCTGAACAATATATAAAGTTTAACAATTATACCAAAAAAGTTGAACAATTATATCTTAAAATTGGACAATTTTATTTTTATAATTACACATTTGTTTTGACTAAGCAATGGTTAGTTTTGTTTTTTGTTTTTTTGGCCAATTTGTTTTCAGGATAAAATATTTTTAATTTTTTTTTGTTTCCTTACACGCTTTCCTCATAAAATTGTTTCTAAAAAATTGAAAAATTCTCTATTAAATTTGAACAATTGTATCATACAAGTTGAACAACTTTTTTAACAATATATAAAGTTGAACAACTTTTTTAACAATATATAAAGTTAAACAACTGAACCAGAAAAGTTGAACAATTTAGATTGCATGAAAATTCAAACTTATAACAAAAGATAAATTGGGCAATACTTCATTAAAATTTTAACAATTGTCAAATAAACTTGAAGTTTTGTTTATAACGTAATATAAACATAATACAACTAAAAAATATTCAAAACATAAACCCTAAATCCTAAATGTGTAGATAAATAAAAATAGAAAATGGCAAAAACGGCCATGCACAACTAAAAAATTATTTAAAAAATGAAATTGTTCAACATTGAGAGACAATTGTTCAAATTTATACACGATTACTTTTCGGCGCATAGGCATTTTGCCGTTTGGCGCATAGGCTCGCACGTTACGTGTGGAGTGGATCCACACGTAACGTGTGGAGTGGCTCCACACGTAACGTGTGGTATTTTTTTTTATAAAAATAAAATAAAATAAAAAATAAAAAAAATAAAAAAATTTAACATCACGTAAAAAAAATATCTAAAACTTATATTTTTTAATATCAATGTTAGGAAATTAGTCCTAACTGGATGGAGGATGCTGGTTTGAGAACGTGAGCTGATTTTTTTTGTCTCCACGAAGGTTCAAGCTAGCGTACTTTTTTATCTGACATTTGATCATTTCAAGGCTTAATACATCATTGTTTATACGCCCTGCTTATTGCTGTGCACATCTTAAGCATTCATTTTTTGTTCATGTATGTAGTATTGGGTAAGTCTGACACTGGTCAAGCTTGGAGTATTAAAAATTTGAGGTTATAGAAAGAAAACTTCTTAGTAAAATATATATATTTTTGTTTAGAATTGACTCTTAATTTTCCAGCTAAGATACTTCATATTACAATCATTGCTCATACCACTTTTTGTCTTTTTTGGGGTCCTGTGACACCCTAAATTCCATGCCCTAGAAAACCCTACTTATCCTAGGGTTTTCTAGGGCATGGGATTTAGGGTGTCACAGGATCCCAAAAAAGACAAAAAGTGGTATGAACTCCCTATGTGCTACAAGCATGATAGGGTATGAAAATAATATGGTTTTGAAAACCCTAAATCTGAAACCCTACTTACCCTAGGATTTTCTAGGGCATGGGATTTAGGGTGTCACAGGACCCCAAAAAAGACAAAAAGTGGTATGAACTCCCTATGTGCTACAAGCATGATAGGGTATGAAAATAATATGGTTTTGAAAACCCTAAATCTGAAACCCTACTTACCCTAGGATTTTCTAGGGCATGGGATTTAGGGTGTCACAGGACCCCAAAAAAGACAAAAAGTGGTATGAACTCCCTATGTGCTACAAGCATGATAGGGTATGAAAATAATATGGTTTTGAAAACCCTAAATCTGAAACCCTACTTACCCTAGGATTTTCTAGGGCATGGGATTTAGGGTGTCACAGGACCCCAAAAAAGAAGAAAAGTGGTATGAACTCCCTATGTGCTACAAGCATGATAGGGTATGAAAATAATATGGTTTTGAAAACCCTAAATCCAAAACCCTACTTACCCTAGGGTTTTCTAGGGCATGGGATTTAGGGTGTCACAGGACCCCAAAAAAGACAAAATGTGGTATGAACTCCCTATGTGCTACAAGCATGATAGGGTATGAAAATAATATGGTTTTGAAAACCCTAAATCTGAAACCCTACTTACCCTAGGATTTTCTAGGGCATGAGATTTAGGGTGTCACAGGACCCCAAAAAAGACAAAAAGTGGTATGAACAATGATTGTAATATGAAGTATCTTAGCTGGAAAATTAAGAGTCAATTCTAAACAAATATATATATTTTACTAAGAAGTTTTCTTTCTATAACCTCAAATTTTTAATACTCCAAGCTTGACCAGTGTCAGACTTACCCAATACTACATACATGAACAAAAAATGAATGCTTAAGATGTGCACAACAATAAGCAGGGCGTATAAGCAATGATGTATTAAGCCTTGAAATGATCAAATATCAGATAAAAAAGTACGCTAGCTTGAACCTTCGTGGAGACAAAAAAAATCAGCTCACGTTCTCAAACCAGCATCCTCCATCCAGTTAGGACTAATTTCCTAACATTGATAAAAAAAAATATAAGTTTTAGACATTTTTTTTACGTGATGTTAAAAAAAAAAAAAAAATTTTTTTTTTTTTTTTTATAAAAAAAAATACCACACGTTACGTGTGGAGCCACTCCACACGTAACGTGTGGATTAAAAAAAATAAAAATTTAAAATGTACCCCACGTTACGTGTGGAGCCACTCCACACGTAACGTGGCGACCCTATGCGCTGAAAGGCAATTTTGCCTATGCGCCGAATAGTAAGGCCCAATTTATATACATAGCGAATACAGTTGTCGAACTATAAAAATGAAATTGTTCAACTTTAAGATACAATAGTTCAACTTTTCATATACAATTGTTCAACTTTAATATTGTTCGAATTTTAATTGTGCAATTTTAAACATACAATTATTCAACTTTAAGAACTAATTGTTCAATTATTTTCATACAAATTTTATAATGAAAACGTGTATAAAAAAAAATTAAGGAAAAAATTATTATTTAAAAAAAAAATGACTGTTGACCGGTCAACGCTGACCGTTGATCGATCAACGCTGACCATTGACCGGGATTGAGTGTGGTAGGGTGTATGGTAATATTAAAATGAATGATCTAGAATGCTCCTCACGTTTCACCCTAAGGGTGCTCTTCACATGAAGCTAACTCTAGTTATACTTATATACTATATTTTTTCATTATATCTTATGTAGTTATACTTATATACTATAGTTTTTTTATTATATCTTATATAGTTATACTTATATTGTATAGTTTTTCATTTTAACATAATATTATATTAAGACGCAATTTAACCAAAGTCTTATAATCAATTTAACCAAAAACTACCGAAAACATTACATTATGTACAGAAAAAGTCCTATAATCTAGTCATGGTGGGGGGCCTCTACCGTTGCCCTCTCGTGCTGCGAATCAGTAAATCTCTGTGAGGCACGCTGTAGGGATCAGCCATGGGCACCTCATCATCAGTCAAATCCTGAATCCATGAAATAATCATAGCGGTAACATATGGTAGAAGCACGACCCTCTCTTCCAAAAAACGTCGCATCCGACCGACGAGAATCTGGGTCCGCTGAGTAAAGAACATAGATTTCCATTAGAACAAAACCGAAATTTAAAACACAAAAAATGATAGGCGAAAAATTAAAGATAACATACCATGAGAGCAGAGACTGGTGGAGCTGGAGGGACGACTAGAGCCGAACCTGGACGATCCTGTGTAGGGGACCGCGCGTCCACGTACGAATGCGACATCTGCTCCAGCCAAGCGATGTACGCATCGTCAGTGTCCCACACAAAGGTGGTCTGGATCCTGTCCCAAAGCTCGATCATCGGTCTAGGGTCGACATCCCACGTACACTACTCGTCGGCGTACTTCAATGTGTACGACTTCAATTCGACCTACCTCTTCACATCCAGTGGCTCAGGTGGCGCATCATGAACCCCCTGTCTGACCGAACTGGCGGAGGACTCGGTCCGGCATGTACGACTCCTGTACATCGAGGCACTCAATAATGCCTCGGTATAAAGAAGGTGCGTACTGAGGGGTCACAAAGTCTAACTGACCCCATGGTGTCCAGGCCACCTGAAATGCCAAAAAAGAGGAATCAATTATACGTAAATTCAAATCCTAAATTCTTAATTTCAATTCAAACTCATAAATCCCTAAAATTTTCTAAATTTCCTAATTTTAATTTAAATTTATATTTCTTAATATCCTAAATTCAAATCTAAATTCATAAATTTAATTTCAATTTCTTAAATTCAAACCCTAAATTCAAATCCTAAATGCTTAACCTAAACTAAACGCAATAAAGAAGTAAAGTATTACCTCCTCAAATCTCACGGCGTCCAAAATGCGGCGAATAATGATCAACCGCTCTGGATCCGTCCCTGAGGGCCCTCCCTCCCGTCTCTTCGAGCGGCCCTCGTATCCGACATGGCTTCCAGGTCAAGGACTGCGTGACCTCGGATGGTAGAAAAGTACGTCCAAATCCAGGCCTTCAAATAAATAAAATCCGTTAGGATACAATACCATATATTTTACGGTATTAAAAAAATTAAATAATTTCCCTCAAAAGGAGTGTACAACCTGCAATGCCCTTTGCCCTGGCCCTGGATCCCTCGTCGAGATTGCGATAGAGGATAACCAATACGCCGACTCCCTAGGCATAACAGTCGGTGCGGTCGTGGTCGACGAGGAGCGCCATGTACTTGTACTTGACGGTGTTCGTTGACTTGTCCGTGAAAACGGTACAACCGAGGAGCATCATCAAATAACATGGACGCTATGTGCCGGTCGTTCCTCTCCGGACTGGACATATGGTCCGCCGACCTCTGCAAGAGGGACCCCATCGGAATACCGCCACCACCGAACCATTGGGCCACCAACTCTAGGTCCGCCCCAGTAATGGCGTAAACGTGCTCTCTGACGACAGGGTCCGAATTATCAGTGGTGACGCTGAACCCGTCGATGGGGATCTGCAAGATGCACGAGACATCGTGCAGCGTGATGGTGATCTCGCCCCATGGGAAATGAAACGAACTCGTCTCTGGATGCCATCGCTCGACGAATGCAGAAATAAGGACGTCATCAATCCTCCTGAAATCCACCTCCCTCATAGAGGTGATACCGCTCCATTGCGCAAAATCCCACCACATCCTTGAAGCCGCCGTAACGTGTCAGTTCATTTGCCAATGCCATGACGTCCTGATGTACGTCTTCAAAATCTTCCTCATTTGAAAAAGAAATAACAAAATTAGTATTATATAATATAAATATAACTTTTCAGTATTTTGAATAAAAAATATTAAACTAAATCAAAGACGTATTGTATCATCTACAAGCGCAACCGGTCGCGAAGGAGGATCACGTGTCAATGTCATGTCCCACAGGACCAAAGCGACATAAGTCGTGTACGTCGGGAGGAGGTCGGGAACGAGCAGCCCTCCTAGCATCCAGGGCGCTGCGGGACCCGCTGGGTCGGGAGCGGGATCCTCGGGGTCGAAAGCGGGATCCGCGTACTGGGGAGCCGGATCCGTCTACCGGGGAGCCGGATCTGCCTGCTGGGGAGCATTGTCCATCCCCAGGTCTGCTGCGGGTTCGAAAGGCGCCTCAAAACCCTTGTAATAATCTGGTGCAAATACGCGTCAACTGCCTCCTCGTCCAACTCCATGGACGTGTCCGATGAGGAAGGCGACGACACCGACGGCTCCGACATGACCGCGTCCTCCTACACTCCCGCCCCGACGTCATGTGCTGCCTGTAGGGCGGGAAGCAAAGCCACCGAAGCGGCCCCGCCGTCCTGTGCTGCCCGGGGTCGTCTCACATACAACATCGAGGCTTGTAAAGCCTTTACATTATTTCAAATTTTTGTAAAATTAATTTTAATCCATTTGCAATTGCATTAATTTGTAAATAACATATAATAATCAAAATTATTAATCGCTAAATCCAATTCAAAAATTCAAATATAAATTCATTAATCCCTAAAACTTTCTTAATTTCCTAATTTCCTAAATTCAATGCAAATTTCTTAAAATATTAGACAAATACATATCAAATATCATATCCAAATTTTTCTAAATTCAATGCCTAAATCCAAATACAAGATTCAATAATTTTTCTAAAATACTCTTAAAAAACCAATTTCATAAATTTTCAAAAACTAGTATCAAACATAAAATTTCAGTACCTAAATCTAAATCCATTTTTATTCTATATTTAATACCTAAATCCAAAGCCATTTTTTTCTAATTTCAATACCTAAATTTAAATTCGTTTTTTTGTAAATTTAATACCTAAATCCAAATCCAAATTTTCTAAATTCAATACCTAAAACTCTATTCTAAATTAGATAGATAAAATTATTTCAAATTCCATAAAATAGTATACGAATTCAAAAATTAAATACTTGTCTAGAATCCCACGTAGGGGCTTGTCCAGGAGTCGCGGGAACGTCTCCGTGTTGTCCACCTACTCGTCCCTCACGGGGCATGCCAACTCGGGTCTGCACGCGACCTCGTCCGTGCTCAACTGCGCCCTCGCTGGACGGAGAGCTAGCCTCCTCTGCCTCTCCGCCAACACCACCGCCACTACTGCCAGCCACCGCCGGACCCATCGCCATACCCACCGCCGGACACACCTCAGCAGCGCTAGCCTCCGCTGGAGCGCCCACTGCTGGAGCAGCCTCGCCGCCGCCTCCACTGGAGCGCCTCGCCAACGCGGGAATTTCAGAAGATTCCATGGCCGCCAGATTCAAGAGGAGGAGAAGAGGAAGATAAGAAGAGGAAGAAAAGAAGGAGAAAGAGATAGAGATCACCGCCGCGGGGAAGGAGAGGAGAAGAAGACGTGCGAGATTTTAATCTAAATGCGTACGCTAAAATTTACCGTATGCTAAATTCTAGCGTACAATTTTGGATTAAAATCCCTAGGCCGGCCCAAATATGGCCGACTCATATGTACCCTGGGCCGGCCATATTATTAGAAGAGCTCTAGCTTTACCTTGTATTGTTCCTCTTTTGTGGTGTTTTTTTCTGTCAATATTTTTCCTTTTTTCATTCTTCTCATCTTTTTTTTTTCTTCTGAAATCAACCATGACCAATTAATGCCACTTATCTCTTTATGTGCTTGCTTTATGTACTTATATTCACATATCTTACCTTGCTTCTTGTTCTTTCTTCTACAACCAAAGTTGACAAAAAATATGATTTCACAGGTCTGGATGATTCCCTTGCCAAAAATTTCAATTCACCACAAGGTTCTTTCAGCCGACGTTCTTCCACCGGCGTGATGCCAAACTGAACCACCACCACGATTAGATTCATAATCGAATCCACATCCCGTGAAGTCGAGAGCTCTGCCTGATCCACCTACCTTGCACCGAACCCTGGGTCCAACCACTCTCTGGGAGCCATCGGAAATCCGACGCTTATCCTGAATCTCACCTTTGCCTATCTGGATCTCCGTCAACCGAATCCAATGATCAGTTGTCCGTCATTGTGTGGTGGACCATCTTCAGATTTCTTCTTCAACACCGATCTTGCATAACAATGGTTTGTGATTCTCCTTCTTTTGTTGGAATTTTCAGTTGTATAGCCTTCACCGTTGTTACGTGGTTTACTCAATTTTACATCTTGATGCGTTGTGCAACCATGAATTGTATTTACCCCATCCTACTCCTTCACCTCTTCTATGAGATTTGGACTTTGAAGAATGTTTCTAAGGTTGTGCCTTGGATTAATTTTAATGTTCGTACCTCTGTAGTTACAATTAATCCATGTCCATGGCATTTGATTCATACGATAATTGAAACAAATTGCACGACCTCTTGTTTATTTGATTTATTTAATTTTTATACATGGATTTTGAATTTTTGGCATGAGCTCATAATTACTAGCAATCTACTATTACTATCTCCTAGTCTAGACCATGACCTTTCTCTTGTACCATTTCTTCTCTAAGGGATGAATTCATTGTTGTGACCCCTTCTCTGATGTTGTTTGAGATTTTGTCCAATTTATATGCTCCCACCTTCTTTACGGCTGCTATTCTTGCTTCTTCTATAATCTTTTTTCTTTCAATTATCGGGTCTGTTGGTTATTTTTGTACTTTCGACTGCTATTATCTGTCATTTTTTTTATAAGGTAAAAATTAGACAGGAAACCACAAAAGGACCGGTTTGTCAGTCTATATCATCCTTTCTGATGAGAACTACAAGTTCTAAATCATGTCTAAAATCTTCCAAGGGACTTCGCTGCGCCATTTTCGCAATGTAGTCTGCAACAACGTTAGTTTCTCAGAAGACGTGATAAATCTGCATTGAAGAAATCAGTTGTAAAACACAAAGGATATAAGAAATTAAGATTTCAATATCCCAAGGACATTGCCAGATTTTGTTCAGAACGTTAACAATTGTAAGGTTATCGCATTCAATTTGGATGTTGTTAAAGCCTAATTCATACGCTTTAAACAATGCATTCCTGAACGCAATGGCTTCTGTTTTTGGTGGGATGGATAATCCGCACTTTTCACCAAAGATGAATAAGGGTTCTCCTTTGCTATTTCGGAAGATATAGCCATAACTAGAATCTCCATTAGTCTTAGTGGATCCATCCGTATTAATTTTTATGATGGTATCTGGTGTTTTTTTCCACTTTTTCTTTGGTCGTCTTCTATTTGTATTGATATTGTTTTGTAGTTGATCTGTACCCAAACAATCTGGGTCCCATTTCTTAGTTTGTTTCCAATTATGAATTTGGTTTTTGATGTAAATGGGTACATTCTTAATAGGGTCTATGTCATTGTTTGTCCTTCCAAAACTTTGTTGGTTTCTGTAGAACCATATTCCCCACCAAGAAGTTCTGTGATTTATCTGTTTTTTGTCGGATTTCCTTAATTAGTTCATATGTTTTTTTATTTCCAATGTTAAGTGATTTGATAATCCCAAGAGTATGGAGATTAATTTTTTCAATGGTTTTCATAGTATGGTTACATAGGAATAAGATATGACTTGTATCTTCATTTTGTGCCCTACAACGAATACAACCTGGAGGAAGTGAAACTCCTTTTTTCAGCTAGTCTTGCTTTTGATAGGAGTCCATTTTTCATTATTTTCCAAAGAAATTTCTTAACCTTAGGGTAAGTGTCCAATTTCCATATCCAAGAGGAGTCATGGGCTGTATATCGTTTATTTTCATTAATCATGTTCATGGCATATTTTGTAGAGAACCACCCGTTTTTACTGGCTTCCTAGTACATCCTATCCTCAATGTTATTCATTGGGATTGGTATGGAAGTGATTTGTTTAGCTATGTCATCTGGTACATGTTGTTTAATCTTTTCTTTGTTCCATGTCTTGTCTGACAGAATGAAATCTGCAACCACGACATCAATGTTCTGAATTTGTTGTGTGTTGATTATTTTGTTTAAGGGACTTTTTGATAACCAACTATCAGTCCAAAATTTTATTGTTCTCCCATTTCCAACTTGCCAAATGAGTCCCTTTTTGAAATCATCCAAGATTTCGATCATTTTGGACCATTGCCAAGAGCATATCCCTATTTTTTCATAGTGTAGGAGGTGTTGTGTTTTTATATATTTTTCATTTATAATTTAACCCAACAATTATCAGGTTCTGCCAGGATTTTCCAAAGTAATTTGAATTGTAATGCTTTGTTCATGTCTTTTGATTTTCTTAGTCCTAGGCCTCCTTGTTGTGTAGGTTTGCAAATTTTTTCCCATCCTATAAGGGGTTTATATGCGGGATCTTTGTTCCAGAAAAAAGGTTCTGTTTAATTTGTCAAGTTCATTATGAGTATTTGTAGGAAGCATAAAGCTTTGCATTAGAAAATTGCAAGATTGGATTTAATCAATGTTGTTCTTCCTGCTTGGGATAGAGAGTTAGCGTTCCATTTAGTTAATTGTTTTTGTGTTCTTGTTAAAAGGTCAGTAAAGGTATTGGAGTTAACTCTACCATTAATGATAGGGCATCCCAAATATTTTTCAAGTGATGTCATGTTTGTGATTGTAAGAATGCCTTGAATCGCTTGTTTTTTTGTGTTTGATAGTTTCTTTGTTACTTGAAAGACTGATTTATGAAAATTCACTTTTTGTCCAGAGATCTTGCAATAATCATCCACAATATCCTTAATTTCCTTGCAATTTTTTGTTTTGGCTTTTGAGAATATCATGATGTCATCCGCGAATGCCAAAAAAGGAATTCGGGTTCCATGTCTACAAATTTGGAAACCAATTGGTTTTCGAGGTCTGTGAGATGCTATTTGTAGTTTTCGAGCTAGGATTTCAGATCCTAATATGAATAGGAACAGAGAGAGGGGGTCTCCTTGTCGAAGTCCTCTAGTAGGTATATAAATCCCCGTCGGTCCATTATTAACAATGACCGATAAAGAAACAGTTGTTATGCATTCTTTGATCCAATTAATAAACTTTTGATGAAACCCAAATTTTTCCGTAGTTTTAAGAATGAAACCCCATTCAATTCTATCATAAGCTTTTTCCATATCAAGTTTAATGGCTATAAAGCCTTCCTTTCTTTGTTTTGCTTTGAAGGAGTGAAAAATTTCATGTGCTATTAAAGTATTGTCTTGGATTGCTCTATTTGCAATGAAAGCTCCTTGTAATGGATGGATTAATTTTCCATCGTGTTCTGAATCTTGTTGTCAGGATTTTTGATATTATTTTATAAATTGTGGAACATAGACTTATGGGCCTATATTGATTTGTTGAATTAGGGTTGTCACATTTTGGCATTAGGGATATGAAGGTATGGTTAACTTGTTTGAGTAATTTTCCCGAGAGAAAGAAACTTTTCACACCTTGAATCACCGAGGGACCTACATTATCCCAATATTTTTGGTAGAACTCTGATGCCATTCCATCTGGTCCAGGTGATTTATCTGACCCAATATCGTAAACATCCTTCTTGATTTCTTCATTTGAGACATTTTTTATAAGGTTTTCATTATCTTCTGTTGATAACTCATCCTGGATTAATTCTAGATTATCCCTCAAGAGACCTTCGTTCATTTCTTCACTTTTGAATCTTTTAATAAAATCATTTCTAATTTCATTTCTAATATTTTCTTCTCCAATGATAGTAGTTCCTTCTTGGGTTATAATTTCTTTTATAATTTTTCTATTTCTTCGTCCACTAGCTATTTTATGAAAATAGCTAGCATTTGTATCAGAAAATTTGATATGTTTTACTTTTGCTCTTTGGTTCCAGAAGATCTTTTGGAAGCTGAGAAGCTTTTCCTTTTTCTCAATAAGTCTTATTTGTTTCTGTATGAGGTCATTGTTCGAGTTTGTGCAAATTTCAATTTGGATGTCAGAGAGTTGTTTTTCTTTATTTTGTAATTGGGTAAAAACGTTGCCAAAGGTAGTCTTATTCTATGTTTTTGCGTGTTTTTTTAATAACTTTGTTTTGGATACAAGACCATACATTCTTGATCCATGGAAATTTGTTCTCCAGGCTTGTTTAACAACATTCCTGAAATCCTTTCTTGTCATCCATATTTTTTCAAATTTAAAGGGTTGATTTTTGAAATATGTGGTAGATGTTAGATCAATTGAAATAGGACAATGATCAGATCTTGTAAAAGCATAATATTTAGTACAGATATCAGGGTACCATTGTAATATTTGGTGATGGACGAGAACTCTATCAAGTTTTTCATAAATGTTATTTATTTCAGTTTTGTTTTTCCTCCAAGTAAAAGCATTTCATATAGAGGGAATATCCATAAGTTCGCACTCGTTTTTGAAATGTCTTAGTCTAGCGAATTTTGTTAGTGGTGGAGTTAAGCCTTCTATTTTTTCAGTATGGTCTTGAATCTCATTAAAATCGCCCATAATGATACAGGGATGAACACTATTTTTGATCAAGGAAATAATGGCATCCCAAAATTCATTCTTTCCTACTTCATTTGGGACGACATACGTAAGAATAAGCAAGGTTGTAATGTTTGTACATAGATTTTTGTATTTAATACTAACAAATCGTGAGTCAATTTGGTCAATTTCAAGGATTTTATTTATAAGCTGATAAGACTCCCACATGACACATATACCACCTGAAAAACCAGTGGCCAGTATGCAATGAAAGTTATCAAAGCCCGCTTTTTTCCAAAGTTTTTCACTAGGTTCTTTGTGCGTTCTTGTTTCAAACAATACAAGTAATTGGATTCGTTCTATTTTATAGAAGGATTCAATATCCATCCATATGGTTTTTTTCCCTATCCCACGACAATTCCATGTTGTGATCTTCATAAAAACCGATTGGATAATTGTTCCATATCCAAAGACATTTAGGGGTCTTGTTCCTTAGTTCATAGTATTGACAGTTATATCGTGTGCAAACTACAAGAGATTCATTAAAAGCAGACTAGGATTTGGTTCTCTTAGTATAAATGTGAATCAACAAATGTCTTTCCTCATAAGGGGAGAGTACATATGTTGACAAACATTTACAAAATGTAGAAGTAAATGTATAAGAGACAACACGCTCAATATGTAAATAGCACAAAACGTGCAAGAAAAAGTTGTTCGTGAAGATAAAACTCCAAATATATTTGTTCATGGGAAAAAGGTTCATGGTATGTCTTTGTTCTCTTAGTACTATTGTTTTATTGGCCTGGTCAAGATTGTTCTTGGAGTTGAAACTCCATAAAAGTTTGTTCATGGGGCAAGGGTTCGTTTTTTATATTGTTTCCCAATGCCATCTTGGTTCTTTGGGCTTGTTGATGTCTTCTTTGTTGATTGAAACCTGGAAAAACAACCAGCAAGCATAACACAAATTAGCAAAATTGTAGGTTCGTTGTTTGTGCAGGGGTAGATAACTTATCTTGAATTTATAAAAATTCACACATTTAGGTCTACTAGGCAACGTAGTATTAAATTTAATCAGATATAAATGTTGCAAAGTAATCAAATCAGTGTCTTTTGTCATAGAGAAATTTGGTCTCAAGAGAGCATATATCCAAGATACATGTCTCCTAGTCTGTTTGTTTAGATGGTAAGGGTTCGAGTGTTTGTTTTGATTCAAAAGAGAATCATGAGAAAGGTACCAGACAGTAACCATCCAGAAGCTTTCAAGCTTATAATTCCAGGGTTTCTGGTCATAGTCGTATAAGGTAAACATAGAAAGTATCATGTCATACTTATAATTATCTAACACAAACCAAATGTACAAGGTGTAAACCAAAAACCGATGTAAAGGAAAACCATGTACGGTCTAGCCAATGTTATCAGAAACCATAGAGCATGTCACATTGTAATAGCAGGTTAGAGAATAATGATTCCAGAAGTAATGGTTCACGTCAACAGTTTCATTCCAGCTCATGGAGCAATGCGGAAGCAAGATAAAGTAGATAAGATTATCAAGCTGATTATAAAAACAGAGGCTGTCAACACCCATAGAATACATAAACACATACCATTCAGTATCAAATGTCCAGTAAGCAAAACACGATCCTAAAGGCCATAAGGAAGGCCAACAAGAAGGTGGAGTCACAAGTTTGTTCATGGGGTTTACCCTAACAGCATAAATGTAAGCAATACTACCACAAGATCTCACCATAGCAGGGCGAGATGGGATCTCGCCTCTATAAATCGAGAGTCAGATAGCATTATAAAGGGTTCGATGTATTAGATTCAAACAAGCAGGGTTGTGAAAAAAGGAAAGGCAAACAAAAAACCAACAAGCAAAGCAAAATGAAACAAAAGATAGGAAATAAGCCACCTGGAAGTCAGAGTCCAAGACGATCCATGAAGCAAGGTGCTGAAATGTTGCCTACTCCAGATCCTATCTCGCTTAACAGAGGCAAGATCTTGGCATCTCGAGCAGCACCAGGACTCCTCCTTCAGCCGATGCCGAAGGTACAGATTCCAAAGATCCAAGGCAAACTCTGAGGTAGAAACGAGTGGATGGAAACGCCACATACCAAGCAGAGCAACCGTGTTAAGCTTTCTTTTTTCAGAGGAAGTCCAAATCCAGTATTTCAAACGGCGCCGGAGGTGCAACTTCCAAAGAGATCCGTGCACAGTCGATTGCCTCTCGTCAGTGAGAGGATAAGATTTCCCTTCACCTACCTCAGCCAAAGAGACCCGTACTTCCCCGAAATCCGGAGTCTGCACTGAGATTTGAAGGAAGCCCCGCAAAACGGCCACGCTAGAGAAGCATCGCTGGTCGTAGTACAAGATCACCGTCCGGATTATGTGACTCACCGCAACATTGCTAGGCAGAAAACAAGGACAGAAAGCCCCGATTTTCTCCTTGACCACGCCATAGTTGGGAAAGAAGTGGTTGCTCGAAGTATGCTTAGATCTTGCATTATGGGTTGAGGATTCGTTGTGAAAAAGGATCCAGAGGATAGAGATCAAGGTATTGATGAGCGGCGGTTGTTCGAGATTTAGGGTTTGGGGAGGCAAAGTGGTATACGAGAGAGGGAGTGTTTTCAATTTAGGGTTCATAGAATCCAATCTATTATCTGTCATTTGTTTCTCTTGTTGCTTGTATTTTTTGCGTTTTTCTTATCTCTATTATCGGTCTTTATTTTTGGCTTATTTTTCAGGTACACTCTTCAACTCTGAACTTATATGTGACAATGCTCATGACCTACCATATGAACTTCTACAAACCCTTGAGAATTCCTTATCCTTATTTTGTTTACATCTATTACCCCTAATTAATGTTCTACAACATTCGACTGTCATAGTTTCACCTGTACTGATGTTAATTTTACATAATATAATTATATAAAATCTTCTCATACATCTTTAGCTTCAATCGTCCACTCACTTTACCTCTAATCTTTTTTATGTTATTTATGTGATTATTTTCTTCATAATTACCTGCCACTTATACTTCACTTTTTCTCAAATTCTTAAGTTCTCTTTGCTTTTTCTATTTTCAATAAATAAGGTCTGTAATTACGGTTTCATCTTTCAATGCTCCTAATTCTCAATGGAACGTTCATAAATTACAATCCATTCTACCACATCGTATTGTCACAAAAATCTTGGCAGCACATATTCCTCTGTCACACATAGAGGATAAACTTGTTTGGACCCCAAGCTCTAACAGAAATTTCTCGGTTAAATCATCCCATAAGATTACCCAGAATATAACTACTGATCCTCACTCAGACTCCTTGCTTTGGCTTTGGAAATTAAAACTACCACCCAAAATACAAGACTTTATTTGGAAATGTCTGGTGGATGCTCTGCCAACTTCTGAACGCCTTAATCGTTATTTTTCAAAGTTACCTCATCTTGTAATCTTTGTGACTCTTCCTCTGAGGACCGTAACCATCTTTTTTTCACTTGCCCTTTTACGACGTCTACGATCCATTAGTTAGAATCAAAACTTCACTGCTCCTTCTCACTCCAAGTTTTCGATAATTTTATTCACAATTTCGATTTCTATCGCCATTCTAATTCACAGACTGTTCCACTTATTTTTTTATGGTGGTCTATTTGGATGTACCGAAATTCATGTATCTTCCAAACACAAACTAATAGTCCCCAACTTTGTCTAGCAACCCATGCCTTTTATTATTTTCAAGACTAGCGAACAATTACCTCCCCCTCCACACCAACTCCACTTAGACGAAATCGCGTGCGACCTTCTAATCGCACGTGGAAGAAACATCCACCTAATTGGCACAAATTAAACTTTGACGATTCACGAAAATATGATGCCAGCTCCCATATTGGACATTTGATATGCGACTCCCGTGGTAAATTAATCTCATTCCACATGAAAACCATCCCATCTACCTCTGTCCTTCGAACTGAGGCGCTTGCAGCTCTTTCTGGGATTCAGCAAACGGCTCGTCTGCATGTAACTCACTTAATTGTTGAGGGTGATAATTTAGTTGTTATTAACTGTAACACCCCCAAAACTTAACCCTTTTGGAAATGTATTACCGCCAGTGACCCCAGTGTTCCTTACCGAGATCACGCAAGGCTTTACCAAATAAATACAATTTATGAAATGCAATTGATACACAAAGATCAAGCAATAAATTCCAAAACATAACATTGTTGAGGAAACAAGAGTTACGGGATTACAACCCAATCCCGAATAGGCCAAACACAGAGTTCAAACAAAGTACAGCGGAAGACAAATAAAAGATTTTACAAACGGGGTTGTGATCGTGATGATCACTTGCCCAAGGATCTCAACCTGATTAAAAGCAATTATTAAAACATCCAAAAACAACCGTCGTCTTCATAGTCAATCTAGTCTCCTCAAATCTTCACTCTATCTGATGTGCCGAATCGAACGGATGACATCAGCCCACATACGGAGAACAAAGTTCGTGGGTTAGTCTACTTGAATAGACTAGCAAGGGTAAAAAGCAGAATGGTTCGAGTGATCGTAACCGTTTACTATCATTGTCCCTCGAATAATAACCGAAGGGACGATACATAACCCGACACTTTCACGGAATAACAACAAGAGGTATGCATGAGAGAAGATTCTGGAAGACATAAATCGACTCGAAAAGAGACTCCAAGAGATTGAGTCTTTAAGGAAAAATGACAAATCTGGAATGATTACAGGATCATACAACAATGATTTAAAACTGACTGAGATGCTTCGGTTCACGACCAACCTCATCGCCTACAGCGAATCCAGATTGGAAAGAGAACGTACTACATTCAAGTCAAGACGAGTTTTCCTAGCTGCACTGAACTTAGCTGCACTACTCGCCCAAGGTATATTAATCATGTGCACTCGGGCACTTATCTTATTAAATTCCAAAACGAGCATTACGTTATAAGCTTTTACATCTCCACACAAGAGATATCGAATCTCCTCACAAGAGATATCGGATCTCCTCACAAGAGATATCAGATCTCCTCACAAGAGATATCGAAGGAATGAACCCTGGAAGATTTGGCACTAGCGAAGTGCGCCTACCCTGTGAAAGGGTATGGTCATGACCAAAGAGAAAGTACTGGGGATGAACCACGAAGTACCAGTTATAAAGAAACAGCTAAACCCCCTCAAGGTACATAGCGTTCCTAGCCACTAGTGCTAACTAAACAGTACAACACAACAACCGTTACTGGATAAATCCACATAAAGGCCCGAAAGACGATTATAGATAATAGCGTTGTTCTAACAAATATACAACCTATTATATGATTTTCAAAACAGTTTAACAAAACCGTTTCCAGACAAACAGAATATTCATTCCAAATTAATTACTCAGATAAACTACTGATAATTAATGTAAATATGGAACGAATGAGCAAGAGCGAACCGCCACTTGCCTTAATCCGCTGAGTTTGAACGAAGTCTAACGACGGGATTCCGGGCTCGATACAGAGACGAATCTGCCAACTCCGGTACCTTCGGATCGACCCATACAGAAACCCTAAGTTAGATTCGACAAACAACAATACCGATCTACGAAAGAATGAAAGGAATCGAAGGAAACGAAGGCTACGAAAGCCAACACCAACAACCCGGCCAACAACAACTCGCCGGCGGGTGCCACAACAATCACGGCGGGCGCCGCCCAATTCACGACGGGCGCCGTCTCAACCACGGCGGGCGCCGTCTCAACCACGGCGGGCGCCGCGCAACCACGGCGGCTGGCCTCCTTCATCACGGCGGTCGCCGTTCACCACGGCGGGCGCCGTCTCATGCCGGCGGTCGCCGCCTTCAACCCGGCGGTCGCCGCCTTCAACCCGGCGGTCGCCGTGATCCTCGCGGCGGTCGCCGTCGCGAACGAAAACAGAAATACGAGAGGAGAAAACTCACCCTCGACGATCGATTTGGCTCGTCTTTCGCCTTGCTTGGTTTCTAGGCTTCTAAGGGCCTCCCAAGATTCCCCTTGGCCACCGAGAACGACACTAAACGAGCTCCGACGATCCACTTAGAGCCTTCTCGAGAGAGAGCGTTTTCTTTGAGAGCGTTTTTGAGAGTCGAGAATCTGAGAGCGCTTCCGCGTCTTTCGCACCCTCTTCCACCCTCACCCAACACCTCTATTTATAGAAGAAATTAGGGTCCTTGCCTCTTGGACAATATCCAAACCCTTTTGCCCCTTGGACAATGGCTCTTGGACAAAAACCTTTGGATAAAGAATCTTGTACTATTGCCCATTAGATAACAACTCTTGGGCAATAAACTTGTACCAATCTTAATCCGCGTTAACGAAAGTCGTACACGAACGAGTATAAATTCCCAACACACCTCGACTGTATAATTCTTCACTGAGAAAAATATTACAAATACAGAGCACATTACAGAATGTCTTAAGCTCTCAGAATTAAATCCGACGTACCAAACGGACGTTCGGGAAAAATCCATAATTCCCAAAATAGCCTTACAAAATTACGGGGTATCACATCACCTCCCCCTTAAAAGAAGTTTCGACCCCGAAACTTGGCCGAAAAACAACTCGGGAAAGTGTCTGAGCATCTCTGCCTCGGTTTCCCAAGTAACTTTCTCAGTCCCAGACCTGGACCACATAACTCGTACCAACAGTACGATCTCGTTGCACAGTCGCTTCACACGGCGTTCGAGAATGCACACAGGCATGTCCTCTCAAGTACCATTTGCCTGAATCTCGACGTCCTTATAGCTCAGCCTACGAGACTCATCTTGGCACGAATATCCTTAGCAATGATACGTGGAACACATTATACACTGAGTATGCCGATGGCGACAATGCCAAATGGTACGTTAGAGATCTTACTCTATCCAGAATTTTGAATGGTCCCATGTAGCGAGGGTTAAGCTTCCCACGCTTACCAAACCTGAAAACATCCTTGGGTGGCGATACTTTGACAAGTACCTTGACACCAACCTTGAACTCAACACTTTAACACTTCTGATCTGCGTAAAACTTTTGTCGACTCTGAGCGGTCAACAACCTCTGTCTACTCAGAGCAATGTTCGAAGTTGTCCTTTCGACCAACTCTGGTCCAAGTAGAATCTTGTCGGCGTACTCAACCCAACAAATCTGAGATCTACATCTGTGCCCATACAAAGCTTCAAACGGAGCCATCTTGATTGTAGCATGCCAACTATTATCGTACGTGAGCTCAATCAGACTTAGGCTGTCTTCCCAGCTAGTCGGATGATCGAGTACGTATACTTCTTAGCATATCCTCCAGGGTCTAGATGGTCTTTCAGACTGACCATCTGTCTGAGGATGAAACGCTGCTGAATCTCAATTCAGTTCCCATGGCCTTGTGAAGTTCTTGCTATAAACTTGACATAAAGAAAAAAAGGCCATCTTGATCCGATACAATGGTCTTAGGAATGCCATGTAACGGACAATCTCCTGGTGGAAGCTTCTGCTGACCTCTGAGTTACCCAAGTAACCTCAGTTTCCAATGCAAATACTATTGCTGCTAGTTCTAGGTCATGTGTTGGTTAGTTTGCTTCATAGGTTTTCAATTGTCTAGATGCGTATGCAATATCCTTGCCTTTCTGCATCAAAGACACATCCCAACCCATTTCTCGAAGCATTAACTATAGACCATATAGCCATCATTCTTTCTGACAATGCCAAAACTGGTGCAAAAGTCAGACACTGTTTCAACTTCTTGAAAACTGGTCTTGCACTTGTCATCCCAGACAACTTCTGGTTGACCTTGTGGACAGACTGGTCATAGGTGGAGAGATCTTAGAAAAAATCCTTTCATGAACCGTCTATAATGTCCTGTAAGCTCTGGGAAACTGCGCACCTCGCTCACACCCTGAGGCCGCTTCCAAACAACTACTGATTCACTCTTCTGGGGAATAACCATAACCTCATTCTTATTGATCACATGGCCTAAGAAAGCCACTTCTAGATCCAACAATCGCACTTAGCCCACTTTGCGTACAACCGACTTGGTCTAAGGACCGATAAAGCAATCCGCAGACGTTCCCTGTGAGCTTCCTTGCTCGGGAAAAATCAAAATGCCATTGATGAAGACCACTATGAACTTATTCAAGTACTGGTCTAAAACATCGATGCACTAGGTTCATGAAAACTCCTAGAGCATTCGTAGATCCAGATGGCATGACTACAATCTCGTAGTGACCATCTCTCGTCCGAAATGCAATCCTCGGAATATCATCCTTACGAATCCTGAGCTGATGATACCCAGATCTCATGTCGATCTTGGAGAAAACTTTTGCTCCATGTAGTTGATCCAACAGATCATCACTCCTTGGCAACAGATACTTGCTCTTGATCGTGACTTTATTCAACTCTCGAAAGTCAAAACAAAGTCGAGACGGTCCATCTTTTATTTTGACAAATAAACTAGGGCACTCCTACTTAAGGTGATGCACTCAGCTTTATATAACTTTTGTCAAGAAGATCCTTGAGTTGCTTCTTCAACTCTTGCATCTCAACAGGAGCCATCCGGTACGGTGCCTCAGAGATCGGCGTGGTACACGGCTCGAGATCAATTGCAAACTCCACGACACGGTTTGGGGTATCCAGGAATATCTTCTGGAAAGACACCCGTAAATCCTCTAACCACAGAAATATCAAAAACTGAAGTCGATCACTGCCTTGTGACGCTTCCGTCAATCCATACCGAGAATAATTATCCTATGGACCATGGTTATTTAGGTCAAATCGCTTTGAATTTCTTACCCTTGATGGTAATTGACAATCCGACAGACGATTGGTTCCCACTAAATGGTCACCATCTTGGACCAGCCCACTACATGGTTCACAGACGACTCACTAGTGGCTCCGAGTCCACACCCAGCCATTACCAGCGTCCTCTGTTGTTATGAGCCGCTGTCCATACATCTCAACCCATCCTTGGTAGCTCCACCTAATTAATAGGCAGCCATCTCCTCAGAGGTTGTTGGTGAGTCTCAAACACGAGACCTTACCCCATCAACAAGCAACGAAACATAACTTGGTATAAACCAAAGGTTCGTATATAAGAAGAGTTACAACAAAAGGTTCACAACCTCGTTGCACACGTAACTTAACTACAACCATCCAAAATGAAAGTCTGGGTAGCACCCACATCAACAACACATTAACAAAAGTGTAATGCAGATACAAAGTACTCTAAGCATTAGGAGCATATGGTCCATCCACCTCACGTATCACGTACAGGCGTTGACCTTGGCTTCCTGAAGCCATCGGGGCTTTCCCTTTGTTCTGCGCAATCGTCTGTATTGAAGGGCTAGGAGCTTCCACCGGACTGAACTTGGGTCGGTTGTTCTGATTAACAGACCCTTGCCATGACTCAGCTCCTTTCACATTCCTCTGCTGACAGAACGCCTGCATATGACCCTCCTTTCCGCAGTCAAAGCATGTCTTTTTGTCCTTCAGACATTCATTGCTCTTGTGCCCGTGCGTACCGCAGTTGTAGCACTGAATCGGATTATTGCCTTGGCCAGAACGTTGCGTAGACTCATCATGAGTCTTATTCGTTCTTGCTCGGCCAGATTTGGCAAAATCTGATGGTGGCGCGGGGCGTTTAAACCCACTTGCCTGAGGCTGGTACTACACTTGCCTCTGGCTGTTACGCTTCTTGGTCGACTCCTCCAGAGTCACCTCCAGCTTGTAGGCTGTATCCACATACTGCTCCAGAGTAGAGCATGTGTGGTGCACCATCATCGGCTTGATGTCTGGACTCATCCATTCGTGAAAATACCAGATCTTCTGTGCCTCACTGGATATCTCAGGTCCAGCGTACTGCATTAGATGATTGAATTTGGTTGCAAGCTCGGTCACCTTCAATCCATCCGTTTGCGGATACAGAAACTCCTTGTGTTTCTCCTCCCTCATAGCACGAGAGAAGAAACGATCAGTCATCTTGGTCTTAAACATAGACCAAGTCAATACCGGGCTATCAGCTAAGCCGGTACTCTCCCACCATTCACTGGCTTCTTCCTTTAACTGAAGAGAGGCTATATGCACTCTCTCCGCTTCAGTGCACTCAACATTACAGAATAGCCGCTCCATGTGGGAAAACCAATGAGCCACCTTGACTGGCTCTCTTTTCCCATCGAAGCTGTCAGGCCTCATGGAGTTAACAGCCTTCAGGGCTCGGCCATACTCCCCTCTATTCCTGATCACCCCTCCCTGCAGCACATGGTTCTCTTGTTCCTCAAACCTCGAAACTTCTAGAGATACTGGCACTCCTTGTGCCTGATGCACATTCGGGCGTAACGCGTCGGCAATCGCTTGTATGACGATTCCCCGAATTTCTGCAATAGCTGCTTTATCAAATATCCTTGGAGCGTTGTCCCTAGCTGGGTCGTTGCCTCCAGGATTATTATGGAAGACAGACTCACGCTCTTCTGATGGGTTTGCAACATTCCTCGGATTTAGTCTGGGTCATTGCTTGGCCCAGCACCAGTACGGATAGTGTTCCTCGTATTCACCATCTGTTTACCGATCAAATTCCAAGGATTTTATCACTTTAGTATCATTTTGATATAATTATTGTAATAAAATCAACTTAGAATAGATCAACTTGGTAATTTCTATTGATGGACTCGAACTGAGTTACTAGGTTCTACAACCTCAACTCACAACGAGCGAACTGGGAATCAAGCCTAGCTAGAGATGGTGAAACCACCTCGGCTTCTCCCGGGTTCCTCTGAAGGGAACAGAATGCACCCATATCAAACGGGGCAACGGGAAAGGAATTAGTCTTTCTAGACATAGAAACAAGCTTACTATATCAGACTGTACAGAAGACATGACTATGAACGGTGTTTTGAAATTCTTTTCACTTTGAAAATTCAGAGCCCTTTTGAAGCATTTTCAAAAACGGATAAATGATTTATAAAATCCCAAACCCGTTTTAAAACCTTTGGCTCTGATATCACAACTGTAACACCCCCAACACTTAACCCTTTTGGAAAGGTATTACCGCCAGTGACCCCAGTGTTCCTTACCGAGATCACTCAAGGCTTTACCAAATAAATACAATTTATGAAATGCAATTGATACACAAAGATCAAGCAATAAATTCCAAAACATAACATTGTTGAGGAAACAAGAGTTACGGGATTACAATCCAATCCCGAATAGGCCAAACACAGAGTTCAAACAAAGTACAGCGGAGGACAAATAAAAGATTTTACAAACGGGGTTGTGATCGTGATGATCACTTGCCCAAGGATCTCAACCTGATTAAAAGCAATTATTAAAACATCCAAAAACAACCGTCGTCTTCATAGTCAATCTAGTCTCCTCAAATCTTCACTCTATCTGATGTGCCGAATCGAACGGATGACACCAGCCCACATGCGGAGAACAAAGTTCGTGGGTTAGTCTACTTGAATAGACTAGCAAGGGTAAAAAGCAGAATGGTTCGAGTGATCGTAACCGTTTACTATCATTGTCCCTCGAATAATAACCGAAGGGACGATACATAACCCGGCACTTTCACGGAATAACAACAAGAGGTATGCATGAGAGAAGATTCTGGAAGACTTCATCTTCACAGAAATCGACTCGAAAAGAGACTCCAAGAGATTGAGTCTTTAAGGAAAAATGACAAATCTGGAATGATTACAGGATCATACAACAATGATTTAAAACTGACTGAGATGCTTCGGTTCACGACCAACCTCATCGCCTACAGCGAATCCAGATTGGAAAGAGAACGTACTACATTCAAGTCAAGACGAGTTTTCCTAACTGCACTGAACTTAGCTGCACTACTCGCCCAAGGTATATTAATCATGTGCACTCGGGCACTTATCTTATTAAATTCCAAAACGAGCATTACGTTATAAGCTTTTACATCTCCACACAAGAGATATCGGATCTCCTCACAAGAGATATCGGATCTTCTCACAAGAGATATCAGATCTCCTCACAAGAGATATCGAAGGGATGAACCCTGGAAGATTTGGCACTAGCGAAGTGCGCCTACCCTGTGAAAGGGTATGGTCATGACCAAAGAGAAAGTACTGGGGGTGAACCACCAAGTACCAGTTATAAAGAAACAGCTAAACCCCCTCAAGGTACATAGCGTTTCTAGCCACTAGTGCTAACTAAATAGTACAGCACAACAACCGTTACTGGATAAATCCACATAAAGGCCCGAAAGGCGATCACAGATAATAGCGTTGTTCTAACAGATATACAACCTATTATATGATTTTTAAAACAGTTTAACAAAACCGTTTCCAGACAAACAGAATATTCATTCCAAATTAATTACTCAGATAAACTACTGATAATTAATGTAAATATGGAACGAATGAGCAAGAGCGAACCGCCACTTGCCTTAATCCGCAGAGTTTGAACAAAGTCTAATGACGGGATTCCGGGCTCGACACAGAGACGAATCTGCCAACTCCGGTACCTTCGGATCGACCCATACAGAAACCCTAAGTTAGATTCGACAAACAACAATACCGATCTACGAAAGAACGAAAGGAATCAAAGGAAACGAAACCCGAACGAAGGCTACGGAAGCCAACACCAACAACCCGACCAACAACAACTCGCCGGCGGGCGCCACAACAATCACAGCGGGCGCCGCCCAATTCACGGCGGGCGCCGTCTCAACCACGGCGGGCACCGCTCAACCACGGCGGCTGGCCTCCTTCATCACGGCGGTCGCCGTTCACCACGGCGGGCGCCGTCTCATGCCGGCGGTCGCCGTGTTCCTCACGGCGGGCGCCGTCTCATGCCGGCGGTCGCCGCCTTCGAGCCGGCGGTCGCCGTGATCCTCGCGGCGGTCGCCGTCGCGAACGAAAACAGAAATACGAGAGGAGAAAACTCACCCTCGACGATCGATTTGGCTCGTCTTTCGCCTTGCTTGGTTTCTAGGCTTCTAAGGGCCTCCCAAGCTTCCCCTTGGCCACCGAGAACGACACTAAATGAGCTCCGATGATCCACTTAGAGCCTTCTCGAGAGAGAGCGTTTTCTTTGAGAGCGTTTTTGAGAGTCGAGAATCTGAGAGCGCTTCCGTGTCTTTCGCACCCTCTTCCACCCTCACCCAACACCTCTATTTATAGAAGAAATTAGGGTCCTTGCCTCTTGGACAATATCCAAACCCTTTTGCCCCTTGGACAATGGCTCTTGGACAAAAACCTTTGGATAAAGAATCTTGTACTATTGCCCATTAGATAACAACTCTTGGGCAATAAACTTGTACCAATCTTAATCCGCGTTAACGAAAGTCGTACACGAACGAGTATAAACTCCCAACACACCTCGACTGTATAATTCTTCACTGAGAAAAATATTACAAATACAGAGCACATTACAGAATGTCTTAAGCTCTCAGAATTAAATCCGACGTACCAAACGGACGTTCGGGAAAAATCCATAATTCCCAAAATAGCCTTACAAAATTACGGGGTATCACATTAACTCCCTCAGAGGAATTTGGAAAATTCCATGAGAAATTTATACCATTATTCAGGATATTGTTTCGCTTTTGTCGTCCTTTGTGGCTTTTCAGGTACATCATTGATTCCGCGAAGCAAATCGAGGAGCGTATCTCCTTGCCGGTCATAGTCTCCCTCCTTCTGCACTCCATAGCTTTCAATGACTTATCCTCTCTGATATTAGTCGCCATATTTTGTCTATTCCACATGAGACCCGATATGAGTTCATAAATCTGAACTCTACTTTTGATTCGTTTGGTACAAAGTTTGTAAAGATCATCTATTGAGATGATTTAGGACTGCCATCTGGTTTGAATGAGTCCTAAAGTTTGCTGTAATCAAATAAATAAATAAGGTCTGTATTATCCAATCGGCCTCTATGGTCTATAACACTACAACGACATAACCTTTTATTTCTTTGTTGGGCTGCCTTCTGGGCGAACTTTTTTTTATTGATTTGCTCCAATATTTGTTCGTTTGTTGATTTTTTTTACTCTGTTTGGTTCTATTGGTTTGGTACTGTCTTTCTTACTATTCTCTTCCCAATCTAGTATAATGTTTTTGGATCACTTTTTCTTATCGGTCACGTTCTAATCTCTCCTATTCTTCTTTTCTCTATTCTCTTTGTTTATGCTATATTCTTATTTCTATGTTATTTTACCTTGGGCCTTTGGTCCTATGAAATCATTATGAACCGGGGCTATGATCCATATGAACCTTACTATTACACTTCTTTGACACATATTACCATTGATGCATCCTCATTATATGTAATCGTAAGAATTGGTATTTACACTTTGAAGTATACTACTCGGACAATTATTATTACTTATTACAAATATGCCCCCTAAGTGAATGCGACACACTTAATCACCAAAAACTAATTCTTCAATCTTTGAAGAAAATGCATCCATGTTGTAATCATAGACATCAACACCATAAATCTGAAGATTCGAATCGAAACATTCCTTTAATATATGATAATACATGAAGATCGTTTATTGGAATTTTTGAGGGGTCCGACAACCTTATTTTTGGACTGAAATAAGATTTCTAAAGCAAAACAACCATTTGGACATGTTATGTTTAGCTGAAACCAAGATAAATGAAACCTCATATTCTAATTTCCTTAATAAAATTGGTTTTATATCTATTGTTATATCTCCTGCCCAAGGATCTAAAGGTGGCCTTTGGCTCTTGCTCGGTAACTCCCCTCTAATGCATTATATTACTGTTCTTAAAAAATGATTCCAATCTAATCCTTGTGGAAATCCACCACGATAACTTTCACTTTCTCATATTTTTTATATATGTACCAAGATGTGAGGAATATAAAAATGCTTATTGGGAAACTATTGGTACACTTATTTCACAATATAATATCCCAATTATGATAATATGTGATTTCAACGATATTATATCCTTCGCTGATAAACTAGGTGGTGCACCTATAAACTAGTGTAGATTCTTTCGACTTAGTGATTTATGAGAAATTTCGGCCTTCTTGATACCAATTTTTTAGGATTTCCTTTCACATGGAGAAAATCATCCACTTGAATGGATACTATTTATGAAAGATTGGATATAGTCATTATCCATCTGTTCTTCACTCAAAATTACAGCAATATCAGACTATCAGTATTCAACATCACCCCTTTACCACTTCAAATCATTGTCTCATTACATTATCCCTGGGTTCTTCTAATGACTTTAGAAAGTACCCTTTCAGATTTGAAAATGTGTGGACCTTGAACCCTAATTATACCCCCATTGTTCATAAGGTTTGAAGCTACCATCTTAAGGGATCTTTTATGTCCAAACTCTTCATGAAACAAAAATTACTTAAGTCCTACACCAAATCCTGGGCCAAAACTAAATTAAACCATAACTTTGAACAATTAAAATCCACGGAAATTAAACTTTTAGATTTACAGACATCACATCTTCGTGACATTACAAATGTTAGTATTGCTATTAAATATAAACGATGCCTTATGAAGTATAAACAACTGCTAGAATTTCAACATAACTTTTGGAAGCAACGTGCAAAAACTACCCTTTTAACTAATATAGATAAAAATACTAAGTACTATAAAATGATTTCCCGAACTAGAACCTACAAACAATATTTTTTATTCTTTCAATCCCAAAACGGTTTTGTATTTCATGACCATCATGAAATACATGATACAATATCCAAAGAATTAAAATCTCGATTTATTACAAATACACCTAATACTATAACCCATGACGATTTATCCATTATTCCATCTGTTATTACTCATGAAGATTATGCAATGCTTTTGAGAAAACCTACGCCACATGAAACCAAACATATTGTATTTGATTTACAAAAAAAAACTGGTGCCAGATGGATTGACGACTGAATTTTATCAAACATATTGGCATATTGTTGGAAAATCAGTCATTTATGTTGTCCAAGCCTTCTTTCACTCAGGACACATCTTACAAGAATGTGCACACTCCTTCATTACCCTCATTCCTAAAGTTGATAATCCTCTCACTATTAACCACTATTGCCCTATTAGTTTGTGCAATACTATCTATAAAATTATAACCAAACTCTTTGCTAATAGAATCAAAGTTCTGTTACCCCACCTCATCAGTATCCTCCAAGGAGCATTTGTTGAAGGTCGCCTAATTCAGGATAACATTTTAATATCCCACAAAATTTTCCATTCTTTTCATGCCAAGAAAAAAGGTAAAAATGGTTGGATGGCTCTTAAACATTATATGGAAAAAGCCTATGATAAACCATATTGAAATTTTATTACACAAATCCTTCTCAAATTTGGCTTTGCCCCTGAATGGGTACAACTACTTATGAAATGTATTACTTCCACATCCTTCTCTATTTTAGTTAATAATGAACCAGGACACATTTTCAGACCTGCTTGTGGTTTTCGCCAAAGAGATCCTATCACACTCTTCATTTTCATTCTTTCCACGAAATTCTTATCTCGAACCCTCACTTTTGAATCCCAACAACAAAACCGTAAGATTGGTATTCAAATAACTAGGAATGAAACATGTATCCATTTCCTTACCTTCGCCGATGATACTTTTTTCCTTGCTAATGCTTCCCACTCCAACATGGTATATATCAAAGTATACTTGACAACTTTACCTTGAAGTCAGGACTGACAATTAACTTTCACAATAGTACATTTTAAACCTCCTAAAATTAAATTTTCTACAAACAACTTCCCTTGCATTTGTTTTAAACATTCAGGTCACAAGGTCCCTTGAAAAATATTTAGGAATCCCTATTGTTCGGAGACGTGTGAAAAAGGAAATTTTTGAATTCTCTTTCGCAGGCAGGACAATCAATACTTATCCAAGCATATTTTCTCTCCAAAGTTAATTACTTGATGCAAAGCTTCATGTTACCTTCTACAATTTGCAATGAAATTATTAGGATTAATAAAGACCTCTTTTGGAACAAATCTAACCCCAAATACCATTCTCTTATTAGTTGGGATAACATCCATCGTCCTAAATATCAAGGGGGACTTGGTCTCCAAAAACTAAAAAATAGGAATAAATCCTTTCAGATGAAGCTTCTGTTGAAATGACTTGTTGAACCAAATAGTATGTGGGTTTGCATCATAACTGAAAAGTACATAGCTTTCTCTGACCTATTCTCTTATAAGAAAAAAGCTAAGCACTCATGGCAATTCTCCCGACTCCTTCATATTTGAGATATCTTCAGAAAAGGTATTTCTTGGGAAGCTGGAAATGGCAACTCCATAAAATTTTAAACTGATAGTTGGATTCCTGATTGCGATCTTCTTCCATATTTTGACAACATTAATATTTCTTTAAAAGTCTCTCATTTTATTACCATGATCATCCATGGGATACTCAACAATTACAAAACCTTCTCCCATCATATATTATTCCTAAAATTCTCAATATCCATATCTCATCAACTCGATAGAGGATCAAATTATTGGGAAACTATCCTCAGATGGTAACATCTCGGTCAAATCTAAAAGGTGCCTATCTTAATCGGGTTCCCCCAACGATAATCATGACTCTTTCTCCTGAATTTGGAAATTAAACGTTCCTCCAAAAATATATAATTTCTGATGAAAAGCAGTTTATGACTGCTTATATACGACAAAATAGTTAAACCGCCATTTCTCTAAAGTTCTTTCTCAATGTAGTTTGTGCAATGCTGATAATGAAGATGTTGAACATTTGTTTTTCACTTGCCCTTACACCCAAAATATGATTCAACACCTTGAATTCCATCTTAGTCAAACTTTCTCTATCCAAGCTACATCATATTTAATTACTGACCTAAACTATTTCAAGACTTCTAATGCCTCGTCTGAACCTATGTTTTTCTTATGGTGGATGATTTAGAAACACTATAATTCCTTCATTTTTTGCAAAAATGACCAACCCTAGAATTCAGTCCCTTTTGATCATGCATACATCCAGTTCCAAGATTGGGTTACTACTACTTCAACTACTTATACTAAACCCTCCATAAAACGAAGTAGAACACATATTACTAACAAAATCTCAAAGAAACCTCCTACTGACTAGGTTAAGTTAAATTTTGATGGTTCTAAAGTTTTTTGATGAATCCTCCCACATTGGCTTTATATTTGGTAACTCAAGGGGTACCATCATCTCTATGCACCAAAAACAAATCTGTAATACCACCATCCTACAAACAGAAGCTCTAGCAGCCGTTTACAGAATCCGTAAAGCTAATGAATTAAACACAAAGAAATTAGTTGTAGAAGGTGATAATTTAGTTTTCATCAATTCTATTAAGGGCATCAGGAAAATTTTATGGGAAATCCATTCCCTTTTTATGGACATTACCTCCTTGTTACACTCTTTCGATTCCGTACAACTACATTCTTGTTGCCGGGAAGCAAATTACGCGGCAGACTTCCTAGATATTCATCATATCAGTCCAACGACTCTATGAACGTTTAGAGTCTTCGTACGTCTACAAATGTTTCTGGCCAAGACATGTATAACGCTAGACGAAGTTCATCAATATGATCTCTAGATATAATAACTTTTGTAAACAATTTGTAAAGATTATCCATTGCGATGATTCAAGATTGTCTTTCTGTTAAGAAGGGGTCCTAATGTTTACCATTTATCAAAAAAATAATGGTGTCAATGTCATTCAAATGGTGTCAATGTCATTTACAGGCGAAGGAGTCCTTTCCTATGGCACTAGAAATGACAAATAATGATTCTTTGTATTTTTGTTAAATTTCGTGCATAATTTCAATAAATAAGATGATATATGCACACCTAGAATAAAATATATGTATATTTAAGCCAATTTGTATGCATATTTAGGTAAATATTCATGCCCTATAGACTAAAACACACGTTTTTTGGAAAAAAACATTAGGTTGTGTTGTTTTTTCTTCCAAAATGTGCATATACTTTATATTGAATGTACATAGTTCACATTTAACACAAGAGACACCATCCTCATACGATCGATTCATTCCTCAATTGATAGCCATTTTGATTCATTGTTGAATCCAACAGAAGTTCTAGGATGTTATCTTGAAATGACTCAATTAACCAATATACCTAATATACATTTTAAGAATTGTTTATCTTGATTCATAATTTCAACCCTATTACTGAACGGTCTACCAAAGTCGACAATGTGATATCTCTTTAGGAGCTTGAGTGGTAATATTTGCTGGCTGGCTTCTAGCTATTCGTAGCCTTGGTTAATGTCTTGGGGGCACTGGTGATTTGTAGGCGGACCCATGATATTAATACAGTGGGGGCTAAAATCCTGAAGAACAAAAGTTTACAGTCTACCTCATACAAAACCCCAATTTCAAAGTATACAGTCTATTCAAGTCTACCGTCTATCTAATACAAACAATCCCAATTTCAAACAACAAACCTTATATTCGAACCCCAAATAGAATTTTACTCAAAATTGATAAAAAAATTACACAATTTGCACAAATTTCATCATTAGTTACTACTTTCAATGCATAATTTCAACTAATTTGTATTAAAAGTTGATTTCAAAATTTACAAACCCATAAATCCTAAATTTTAAAAATTTTAACACAAATAAGGATAGATCGATATAGAGAAAATATTGCAATTTGTATTGAAAGATTTGTGTATAAATTTGGGTGAAGTTATTTTATTAGTATTTTTAAGGATTATGCATCACAAATCCTATATAAATTTAATTAAAAAAAATGAAAAATACATAAATATTTGGAAATTTTAAAGAAAAAAAATTGAAAAATGTTTGAAAAAATAAAATAAAATATATTTAAAAAGAATCCCATTAGGGACTATAGCTAACAACATCCATTGGACCCCACATAAGTCCACCCCTGGTAGTTATTCCCAAGAGGTGGAGGTCTTAGCTAGATCATATTGGTGTTTGGATTTTAAGTTTGTAGCATAAATAAATAAAATCAGCAGTATACAAAATTTGTTTTAAAACATTTAATAGTTTGTTTGCCTGATAACTCTGAGGTATTACTTAATTCACGTGGTACCCCAAACATTGTCATATTTTGCGAAGTAACCTCAGGTTTATATTTTTGAAATATCCAAAACCGTTTATTCTAACCATCCCCGTTAAGTTAAGTTTATTTTTTAAAAATAAAAATATATTTATTTCTTCTAAAAAACGAACGCATTGAAGGAAATTCAATAGAAAAATGGCTTTTCCTTCCTCACGACGATCGCCTTCTTCTTCGTGCGACGACAACCTTCTCATTCTCCTTCATCAATTTCCTTCGTGCGAGGGTCGTTGGCGTTCTCCTCTGAACGTGCTTCTCCTTCCTCGGTCTAAAGTCGACAGCGAGCCTTGGTCTAAAGTCGACGTCGTGCCTTGGTCTGAAGTCGACGACACCGGCAAGCCTCGATGTGAAGTCGATGACGCCAAAGTCTCCAATCTTGGAGACATGTATGTAGTTCCAATCTTGATGTTTTACAATTAGGAATTTAGGGATTTTAGGGGATGTATTGATGGATTTGGAAGGATAAGGAGATATATTCATGGGTTTTTGAATTTGTCATTCCGATTTAAATGTGATACTGCAAACAAAAGGCAAAATGATACTTGTAGAGATGAAGCAAACTGGAATTCGGTGGGCTGATAATGGCGAACTCCACTTGGATAGAGTTTTTGCACTCATCATGGAGGGTAAACGTTTACTGATTCACTTTGAGAAGGAGCTTAAGGTAATAAATTGAACTCTTAAGCTGATCATTATTCATCTAAAATGATATAAGCACTTTCTTATGAGGCTTTTTCCCCCTTATTTTAGCTTTTGCGAGATAGAAGTGTACTTTATTGCATATGTCGAAAGCCATACACCAACCAAAGTGCAATGCTCGCGTGTGATCACTGTGATGAGTGGTATCACTTTGGTTGTGTCAATCTGGTATCTCCATCAAAGGTCTATATTTTTCCTGCTTATGCTCCTCTTCAATTGGGAGACAAATCCTTTTTACTTCTCCAGTAAAAGAGGAGAGGTAAATCTGTTGATTTATAATGATTCCTGATTATAGAGTTCATGATTTTTCCACCCTACTACTATCAAAGTGCAATTAACTCGGTGAGATTCTAGTACAACTATTAAAGATCAAATCATCTACCCTTTTATGCTCCCTCTAGGTTCAATTTGTTTATTTTATACTC
The DNA here is from genome assembly GCA_027886185.1 of Rheum nobile. Classification (NCBI taxonomy): domain Eukaryota; kingdom Viridiplantae; phylum Streptophyta; class Magnoliopsida; order Caryophyllales; family Polygonaceae; genus Rheum; species Rheum nobile. Next base: position 1,020,267 of record WOAB01000171.1, read on the forward strand.
TAAACCCTAAATTCTAAGCCATAAATCCTAAAACATAAACCCTGAATCCTAAAATGTAAAACCCTAAATCCTAAAATATAAACCCTACAACCTAAATTCTGTTATGTTTGCTAATCCTAAGTTGTTATATTAAAACATGAACAACGTATTTGGTTTAATGTCAAGCACTCTAGCTAGGTAGAGACTAGGATACACACATGAGGGACATTCGGTTGAACCAAGTTGACTAAACCCATTGAGCTGCAAGGGTGCTAGAGTGACTGAGCCAAGATTGGCTTAGTCATCTGACTCATCTCTAGCCACCACTTGAGGCTTGAGGCTTGGTTACTTGGGTTGATTTTGAGGTTATGTCTTTGTTTCTCTTGCTGGGCCACCTCTCTGTTCTGGGCCTTATCCATCTTATGGTTTGACGGCCCAACTTGAAGCTGGTTCTTGCCAGAGTTGAAGAGGTTGGCTCCATTTGTTGAAACGCGTCGTTTCGGGTAAATTGGAGCTAGGTATTTAAACTCACCTCTAACCCTAATCGTCGCACTCTTGCCCTCTATTCTCTTGGAAACTTTGGAGAAGTTTAAGAGCTCTCTTTGAGGGCGATTCTCTGGCAACTCCATTCTTGCTCGAAGCTAGGGTTTAAGTCTGAGAGAGAAGAACACAAAGAGAAAGAAGAGTGCGTCTGAGATCCTTCCAAGCTACGGTGGTGGCGCGGTGGTGCGAAGCTACGTAGCAATTCTTATAGGGCACTTCCAAGCTCGAGGCTCCCTCGGGGCTGGGCTCTTTTTTTTAGGATCAAAGCCAGTGGCGGATGACGTTTGATGTGACGGAGGTTTGCCGGCGGGGAACAGGGGGAAAAGCTTCCAAGGGAGACGAGCCGAAGTTGGTTCTGTGTGAACCGACAACTATGTCCTCTCGAAAATTCGAACGATCACACTGGCGCCAACCGTGGGGACCTTCTCACACAGCTAGTCCACCTCCGGTCATGTCAGATGCCGAATCAACCACACGCATCAGCCAAACCGGGTTCACAGAGTCCCCAACTGTGGGAGGATCACACCCATGCATAGATGTCAAGGAGGGCAATACCAAGGTTTCCAAGGATGGCAATATGTTGGCCCGGTGTTCTGGGGGCGCTACACGCCCTAGGGAGTACACCCCTACGCATCTACAGACCCATACCCTCAAAGCTCATTCTCTCAAGGGCTTACCCACCCAATGGGTACGAAAATGTGGAAACACAAGAACCCCTGCGCCAAACCTCCCTCCGTCCCTGCGAGGCAGGAGACAATCCATGCTTGCCTGACAAGCTAGCTCTCTACGACCTGAGCCCTTGGCCGGCGGGCCTGGCCGATGCCACGACCGAGAAATGAGGCACGACTTCTCGCACGCAGAGCCCCACCAAGCCACGGGCTACCCCGAATGCCACCAGGGAAACGCCGATCTCCCGGCCCTGTATGGCTCCATCGCCTTCACAAACGAGATACTACTGGCAACCCCACAACTCGATGTTAGCGTCATCCCTACCATGAAGGAATACACCGGCAAGGGGGACCCCTAAGACCACATCTTGAAGTACAAAAACACTATGCTGTCGTGCCGGGTGGACGAAGCAACAACGTGCAAGTTATTCCCTAGCTTGCTGATCGGGGCCGCCCTGACGTGGATGATCAACCTCCCAGCCGGGAGCATCGACAACTTCGCACAACTGGAGGAATCGTTCTTGATGCACTTCGGTAGCTCCCGGAGGAGGCGCCGCAGAATGCAAGAGATCTTTACCCTAAGACAACAAGAGGTCGAGAGCCTAGCAACTTATGTGAAGAGATTCACAACCGAAGTGATACAAATCTGTGACTTCGATGAGAAAGTTGCAAAGATCACATTCATCCAGGGCCTGGCGAACTCGGACTTCAAATTTTCAGTAACGAAGAAGGAACCCACCACCTACGCCAAACTACCGGAGAAAGCCAACACTCACATCAGGGCCGAAGAAATAGCCAACCTGTACCATGGGCCCTCAAACGCCCCACGGACAGAGCAAAGCGGGAGACACCAAAACGCGTGGGAGCCAAGAAGGCCTCCCGCGGCCACAGACAAGGGCAAGGCCCCCGAGTGAGGGCTAGTGCACACAGTGTCGACGAACTCGCAAGCCCCACCAGCTAACTCTTACCTCAACCACTCTAGGTCCCAGGCAGTGCCCTATCAAGGCCAACCTCCGCAAAAAAATGTTCCTACCATCAGTCCACCATACATGACAATCGCGAATGCAAGGGGTACGGGTCCCTAATAAAAAGGACCACCATAGGTTCCCTCTTTGCAAGAGGCTACATGGCCATGAGTCGGGGCATCAGAAGAGATCAAGGACCAATTCCCCCACCCCTTCCACGGAGGGACCACTTTTCTCCTTTGGACGGGTGCGTGGGGACAATCGCGAGAGGCGCGAGCCCGTGGGGCGAAAGTATGAGAGAAACGAGAGGTACGCACGGGGAGGGAGGGACAACCCGACACTACCAGTGCTCAGTGTGGCCAACAACCTACCAATCAGACACCAACTCTTGTTTACAGAAGCAGACGAAGAGGGGGTGGATACCCCCCACTACGACCCGTTGGTCATACACGCCTAATTCGGAACAAAGCTAGTCAAACGGGTCCTCGTTGACACGGGAAGCTCCACCGACATACTCTATTCGGACGCTTTCCTACAACTTGAAATCCCGCCCTCACAGCTCAAACCAACTGACTGTACACTAGTCGGTTTCTCGGGAAAAAGGGTCAATGTTTCAGGCATTGTTACACTAAACTTCATCCTTGGCGACGAGGGGAGTCCACGCAGGTCCGAGTCGGTAGATTTCATGGTTATGAGGATACCATCCGCGTACAATGCAATCCTAGGAAGGGTTTCCCTCAACAAGTTCCAGGTAGTCGCATCTATGTACCACCTCAAAGTGAAGTTCCGAGTACGCAGAGATGTAGGCGAGTCATGGGGCCATTAGGTGGAAAGTCGAGCATGCTACCTAGCCACCCTAAAGGGGAAAGGCCTCGTCAAGCAGGTCTTATAAGTCTAGGAGTTGAGGCCAGAAGCAAAGTCTTCAGAAAGGGTCCAAGTGCAAGCCGACCTAGAGGTGCGTGAACGCATCCACCCAGTCGTCAAAAATGAAGAACCGAGGGCAATAACCCCTTTTGGTCAAGGATATGAAAGGATTTTCATGCGAACTCGTATGGACGTGGAGGACTAGGAGCAAGTCAAAAAGCTATTGGGGGAGTCCAGAGACGTGTTCGCTTGGACACCAAAGGACCTGGTCGGTATACCCTCAGCACTAATGACCCACATCTTGAGCATCAACCAAGGGGCCAGACCCGTGAGGCAGAAGAAACGGAAGCAAGCCGGTGACAAGGTTGAGGGGGCCCGCAAAGAAATCCTCAAGCTCATGTCCGCGGGATTCATCCGGGAAGTACAATACCCGTCCTGGCTCGCCAACGTACGTGGTAATGGTCAAGAAGTCGAGTGGCAAGTGGCGGATGTGTGTAGACTTCACCGACCTGAACCAAGCCTGCCCAAAGGATAGTTACTCGCTACCCTCTGTCGACCACCTTGTGGATTCCACCTGGTGGATTCCACCACAGGGCACGAGGCTCTGAGCTTCCTCGACACATATCCGGCTATAACCAGATCAAGATGAACCCCCGGGATGAAGAGCACACAACTTTCATCACAGAAGCAAGAACATATTGCTACCGTGTGATGCCCTTTGGCCTTAGAAACGCAGGGGCTACTTTCCAAAGACTTGTCGACCACATCTTTCGCGAGATGAGAAGCAAGACGGTGGAAGCTTACATGGATGACATCGTTGTGAAGAGTCATCATGCCTCAGAGCATGCACACGATCTCCGTGAAGTCTTTCGCACCCTTCGGGCCAATGGGGTGAGTTTGAACCCTGAAAAATGTGTGTTTGGAGTATAGACTGACAAGTTCTTAGGTTTTCTGATCAACACTAGGGGGATTGACGTGAACCCTGAGAAAGTTGAGGTCGTCCTAGCATGGACCGCTACGCGAAACGTGAAGGAAGTGTAATGTTTCCTTGGGTCAGTAAACTACCTGGGCCGTTTTTGTTCTCGTTTATCCGAAAGAAGCCTCCCTTTCTCTTTGGCCCTGCGGAAGGTTAAGAATTTTGAGTGGACACCGGAATGTGCGGTGGCCTTTGAGGACTTGAAGACCCACCTATAGCGGCTCCCCACTCTAGCGGCGCCCACGCCCGGAGAAGAGCTCCAACTTTACATCGCAGTAGGAGACGTTGCGATCAGCGTCGTCATTGTCAAGGAAGCGCAAGTACCTGTGTACTTCGTAAGCAAAACCATGCTATCGGCGGAAATGCGATACTCGTCCATGGAGAAACTAGCCCTGGCAGTAGTCGTGGCCGCTCGCAAGCTGCGACCGTACTTCTAAGCCCACCTGGTACAGGTCCTCTATGATTTCCCCTTGCAAAGCCTACTCCACCGACCCACCCTCTCGGGTAGGATGACGAAAAGGGTAGTCGAGCTCTCCGAATTCGGCATCTCATATAGGAACCGCCCCACCATCAAAGCACAGTCTCTCGCCGACTTCCTGATCGAAGCCAGATTTAGAGACGCGGCCGTCGCAGAAGCCACGGGGGCACTAACATGTTGGACACGTTTCTCTGACGGCAGTGAATGAAGGAGGCCGCAGAGCTGGCCTGGTCCTCACCTCCCCTGGAGGGGAAATAATGGAATACGCCTTGGCCCTGGAGTTTGAAGCCACTAACAATGAGGCGGATTACGAGGGGCTCCTGGCGAGGATCGAGTTGGCTCTTGTAAATGGAGCACAAGGTCTGACCTGCTACAACGATTCCGAGCTCGTGGTGAACCAGGTGCAGGGAACCTAAAAAGTAAAGACGGGGACCTTGCTGGAGTATTGCAAAAGAGTGAAGGCCCTAACCAAGGCCCTACGCCATTTCGAGATACATTTGATCTCGCGGGCCGAGAACGTGGCCGCTGATGCCCTGGCCAAGCTTGGTTCCAAGTCAGCCGACAACACGACCAGAATGGCCCGAGTGGAAAGCAGGAGCCGGCCTACGGTCCAGACACAGATCATGTCAATCGACGAGGCCCTTGATTGGCGGACGCCTATGAAAGAGTACCTCGAGAAAAAAGCCTCCCCGTTAGATAAAGCAGAAAGGCGCCAGCTATAGGTCCGAGCTTTGCATTTCTACGTGAAAGGGGGCGAGATTTATAAGAATGGTTTCAATTCATCATGGCTGAAGTGTGTGATGATGGAAGAAGGCCGCCGACTAGTAGAAGAAATTCACGGAGGCATATGCGGTAACCACTCCGATTGGAGGACCCTAGCCCATAAAGCCCTGCGTGCAGGATATTTTTGGCCCACTTTGAGGAAAGACGCCATGGAAGTTTCCCGGTCGTGCCCTCCCTGTCAAATTCTCACTCCAGCAATACTGCAACTTGGCCAAGAGATGAAGGTGCTAAGCGCTCCCTGCCCTTTCACCATGTGGGGGATGAATCTCCTCGGCCCTTTTCCACATGCCCCCGAACAGCTGCAGTATATCCTCGTAGCCATCGACTACTACACCAAATGGATCGAGGCGGAGGCCCTCGCGACAACCACAGTCGAGATAATGAAGAAATTCCATTGGCAAAACATCATCTACCGCTTCGGGCTCCCCCAAGACATCGTCACTAACCGAGGGCCCCAATTCCACACGGAAAAGTTAAGGACCTTCTGTGATGATTTCGGCGTTCGACTGCGTTTCGCCTCCGTGGCACACCCGCGGACAAATGGCCAAGTAGAGAACATGAACGGCCAGATCCTAGCCGGACAAAAGAAGAGGCTCGACAAAGCGCAAGGACGTTGGGCCGAGGTCCTCCCCCTAGTACTCTAGGCCAACAGGACCATACCAAGGAAGGGGATATGAGAAACCCCATTTTGTTTGGCATACGGGGTCGAAGCAGTAGTCCCGGTTGAGCACTTTTCCCCAAATGAGAGGCTACTGCACTACGATGAAGAGGGCAACAGAGAGAAAATATCCACGGAGTTGCATTTAAGGGAAGAAGTGCGAGAGATGGCTGAGATCTGCAACGCTGAGTACAAAACAAAGATAGTTGCACACTACAGCAAGAAGACCCCCCCCCCCAGCATTTTGTTAAAGGGGATCTCGTCCTTAGGAGGACAGACGGCGGGAAGCTTGACCCAAGGTGGGAAGGCCCATTCATTGTCTTGCATCAAGTGGCGGAAGGTGCGTATAAGCTCAAGAGAGAAGATGGAAACCTCATCCCTAGTGTACACCAGGAACGTCATGCGCCTGAAGAAATACTTCGCGTAAGCAAGAGCACCCTCGATCCCCTAAGAACAACACCCTTGTAAGCCATCACGACATGTGTAATGTAAAATACCAACATAGTCGGTTAGTTGTCAAGCTTAAATACGCACTGCGCAAATTGAAAACCAGCGTAATAATTTCCAAAGTAAGCAACAAAATGTAACATTGAGCCTGCAGAGAGGGCAAGAGCAATATTAAGCAACAAAGAGCAACAAAATGCAACATTAAGCCCGTAGAGAGGGCAAGAGAAATATTAAGCAACAAAGAGCAACAAAATGCAACATTAAGCCCGCGGAAAGAGCAAGAGCAATATTAAGCAACAAAGAGAAACATTAAACCCACGGAGAGGGCAACGACAATATTATGCAACAAAGAGCAACAAATTACAACATTAAGCCCGCTGATTGGGCAAGGGCAATATTTAGCAACAAAGAGCAACAAAATGCAATATTAAGCCCGCAGAAAGGCAAGAGAAATATTAAGCAACAAAGAGCAACATTAAGCCCGTGGAGAGGGCAAGATCAATATTAAGCAACAAAATGCAACATTAAGCCCGTGGAGAGGGAAAGGGCAATAGTAAGCAACAAAGAGAAACAAAATGCAATATTAAGCCTGCAGAAAAGGCGAGAGCAATAATAAGCAAGAAAAAGCAACAAAACACAACATTAAGCCCGCGGAGAGGGCAAGGGCAATAGTAAGCAAGGAAAAGCAACCAGACGCATCGTTATTCCCACAAAGAGGGCGAGAGGAATATTAAGCAACAAGAAGCAACAAAGGGCAATATGAGCCCACAAAAAGGGCGGAAGCGGCTTTTGGAGAGGTAAAGATGACCGAAAGCCATGAGAAACCCACGAAGGGAACAAATAACATCTAGCAATGGGAAACGACCAAAAGTAACGCAACGGCCACAATGGGACGAAGGGTAGTGCCTGAACGAGGTGAGAATGGGCAGGAAGAAGACGGCCCGAGTAACTCAGCACACGTGAAGAACCCGAAGACAACCTCAAAAGGGGCAATGGCACACCGCGGACAAATACACACTCCTTTTTCTATCCCGCAACAATTTCCTCGGCATAGGCGCCTCCGAAACACCCGTGGGCCAGGGGGATGGGAGTGGATCAACGACATCATACAAAACATTAAGGAAAGAAAGAGGAAGCGAGGCCAAGAATACAAACAAACACAATATCTTATTCGAATGAAGAGAGTGAGCCATTACAAAAGCACCGTAGAAATTACAACCAAACTTTAAACCCAAAAACATAAAACCTAAAAACCCCCGCAGATAGGGGGGGTGGACCCTAAACTGCCCGCGAATGAAGAGAGATGAAAAATCGGGCCAACTACACCTATCAGGCCGCATAATCTGACATCGTAATTCATGGCCCTCGCACAACCTAACAACGTAATTCATGGAGAAGCCATATTTGTGCGAACGCGGATCCGTATGATTGTAATAACCCTCATTTTAGTTATGGGCATAAACATAATTTTACTTTTAATAAAGAGGATGAAATTTTGTTTTATTATTCCAAGTGAATAAAGTGAAACATATATTTTTATTCCATAAAAGTATGTTACTTTTTAAGTCATGGTGCACTTAACAATTATCTTAACACTATGTTAATGATAATCTTGTTAGTCGTGTCAATTTTAACCTAGAATATTTAGATTAAGATTAACAATATCTTAATTGAGATTTAAATAAGGTTAAGTTATAAAGATATGCAACTTAGGCTTGAATTAATTCAAATGGTAAGAATTAATTTAAAATAAAATTTCACTCTTCATAAATTTGGTTTAGAAAGAATATATAAACTTTGGGTAAGTTTATATATAAGTTTGGGCAAATATTATAATTTTTGAATAGTGAAATGATGTGTCCTTGCCTCCGATGACAAGCCTTTGGGATCTAGTCCTGGTTGGGAAGTCACGCAGCGAACTCGTCTCATTGATGGGGAGGGTCGCGAACGGAAGAACGCGATGATTGATGGTGATGGAAGTGATGGTGATCACGGTGGTGACGCGGTGGAAGCGATTGATGGAAAGATGATAGCGGTGGTGGAAGCGATTTGATGAAGGGATATAAGACTTGAAAGAACAAGTCTTTGGGTGTCGTAGCGTCGATTGCGGGTGAAGGAGATGCGAAGATAGATTGGCTTGAGAAGATCAAGCAGTTTGCCGTAGCGTCGGCGGCGGAGGGAATGGGGATGAGAGGGATATGGGTGACGTCCGATTAAGGGAAGGAGGATTTAACACTCGACTTTAAACCTTGAACTTTAACTTGAACGTGAGAAATAACAATAACAAAGTAGGGTATAAATAGGGAGAGGTGAGATGTCGGATGGGCCGAGTCAAACCTCGTGGGCTAGCCCATGCAAGCATGCAAAAAGCACAAACCCTAAAAGATAGAATGACTGAAAGGAAACTATCTAAAACGCTGTAAATAAGGAAACTATCTAAAGCAGACTGGAAATACCAAATATAGATAATGTCTTAAAAAGAACGCGTGAAACTCATGAACGCGTTGAAGGCTTTGACGTGATCATCACGTGAGACGACGAAGTGTCACAATCTTCAGAAGAACGCGTTCTTTCACTCTCGATGGTGGCGAGGACGACGAGTCTTGGATTGTCGTCTGGGCTTCCTTGGCTGGTGACGGCGCGTGCGATGAGAGACGCGACGGCGGCGGCGATGGCCTTGGACCTAGACCTTGTCACTGGACCTTCTGAGCGTAGGCTCATGGCTTCTTCCTCGTCTTGGGCTGTCATGGGAGGCAGGGTCACATCACCCTTCCCCACTTGGATGTGAAGCGTCCCCGCTTCACCATCATCAAACTCTGGCTTAACATATGGTGTTAAGTCCGCGACGTTGAAGGACGCGTGAACTCCGAAATCTGGTGGGAGCTCGAGTTGATATGCATTGTCCCCTATGGCTTTGACCACGCGGAAGGGACCATCTCCACGCGGTGCCAATTTATGCTTTCGCCGCGATGGGAACCTCTCCTTTCGCAGATGCACCCAGACAAGGTCTCTGGGGGCAAAGACGACGCGGCGGCGGCCTGAATTCTTCTGTGAGGCATACTGTGCGGCCCTCCTCTCCAGCTATTCCCGGGTTCATTGATGAAGCTCCTGGACTTGCTCAGTGCGATTAGAGGCTGAGACATGCACTGGGTCTCGGAGTGGACGCGGCGACAAATCCAGTGGTGTCAAGGGGTTGATGCCATACACCACTTCGAATGGTGTCAACTTGGTCGCTGTGTGCCTGTATCTATTGTAACAAAACTCGATAATTGATAGTAAGTCCTCCCAACGCTTAGGGTTGGCTTTTAGCATCGTGCGAAGGAGGGCTCCTAGAGTTCTATTTGTGACCTTCATTTGGCCATCGGTTTGGGGGTGGTAGCTAGTCGAGAATAGGAGTTTGGTTCCTAGCTTTTCCCAAAGAGTTCTCCAAAAATGACCAACGAACTTAGAATCCCTATCACTAACTATGGTATGCGGGACTCCATGAAGACAGACCACATGCTCAAAGAATAGATCAGCAATCTCACTAGCACTATGGGTAGTCTTACAAGCAATAAAATGTGCCATCTTAGAAAACCTATCTACGACCACAAAAATGGAGTCTTTACCTCGTCTAGAGAGGGGCAAACCCGTGATGAAATCCATAGACAAATCTTCCCAGGGGGCACTCAGAATGGGCAAGGGAGTGTAGAGGCCGTGAGGATTAGACTTAGCTTTGGCTCTCTGGCAAGTCACACAACTTCTACAAAACCTAGTCACTTGGTGAGTCATCTTAGGCCAAAAGAAGTGTTCTCTAAGCACGTCTAAGGTTTTCCTAATCCCAAAATGTCCATGACTTGCGTGTGCTTCCTCAATCAATAGGAGCCTAACGGAGGATGTAGGAATGCATAGACGACTAGCCTTGTACAAATAACCCTCATAAAGGTAAAAGGTCTCAAACTCACGCGATCTCAGGCAATGCTCAAGAATAGGGGCAAAGAAAGGGTCACTAGCATATAAATCCTTAATTAAAGCAAAACCCAAAATTTTAGTTTGCACATGAGTCAAGAGAACATACCTGCGAGATAACGCGTCAACAACAATGTTATCTTTTCCTTTCTTGTGAACAACGACATAAGGAAATGTCTCCAGAAACTCCACCCAACGAGCATGGCGGCGATTGAGGTGAGCCTGGTTCTTCAAGTAGCTCAACGCGACGTGGTCGCTGTGGATGACAATTTCACGCGGCCAAAGGTAATGCTGCCATGTCTTCAGCACGCGTACTAAGGCATAAAGCTCTTTGTCGTAGGTGGAGTAATTGAGTGTGGCTCCTGTGAGCTTCTCACTGAAGTAGGCAATCGGCCTCTTCTCTTGGTGTAGCACACCACCAATGCCTATGTCTGAGGCATCACACTCCACTTCGAAGTGTTTGGTGAAATCTGGAAGCTGGAGAAAAGGCGCTTGGCACAACGCATTCTTCAAGGCGGAGAAGGCGCGTTCATGGGACTCAAGCCACAAAACTGTGCTTCCTTTCTTGGTGAGCTCATGTAGTGGCGCGACAATGGAAGAGAAATCGCGTACAAAACGCCGATAAAAGCCCGCGAGACCTAGAAAGCTTCGCATCTGTGTCGGTGTGGTAGGCGTAGGCCAGTCCTTGATGGCCGCGATCTTCTCATTATCAACGCGTAAACCATCGCTACTCACAATGTAGCCCAGAAAGTTGGTAGACTCGGAGCAAAATGAGCACTTTGCCAGATTGGCAAACATGCGCTCTTGTTGAAGGCATTCGAGCACTTGGCGAAGGTGATCGACATAGTCTTCTAGGCTCTGGGAATACACAAGGATGTCATCAAAATAAACGACAACAAACTTGCCAAAGAAAGATCTCAACACGTGGTTCATCACGCGCATGAAGGTGTTGGGTGCGTTCGTGAGCCCAAATGGCATGACAAGCCACTCGTAGAGCCCATACTTCGTCTTGAACGCTATTTTCCACTCATCACCTTCTTTCATTCTGATCTGGTGATAACCACTCTTCAAATCAATTTTGGAGAAGAGTGTCGCGCCATGAAGTTCATCAAGCATATCATCAAGGCGGGGAATAGGGTGCCTATACTTGACTGTGATCTGGTTTATGGCACGGCAATCAACACACATTCTCCAGGTGCCATCCTTCTTGGGCACAAGGATCACAGGCACAACACAAGGGGAAAAAGATTCCCTTACGTATCCGCGATCCAACAATTCCTGGACTTGGCGCTGTAATTCTTTGGTCTCTTCTGGACCAGCTCTATACGCAGCACGGTTGGGCAAAGAAGCACCTGGCACAAGGTCAATTTGGTGCTCAATGCCTCTCAGGGGAGGTAATCCTTGTGGCAACTCATCGGGGAATACGTCGTGGAACGTGGCAAGCAAGTTCGCGATCTTTGGTGGCAAAGGCACGTTCGTCGACGATTCAGGGATGCATGGGGTTGGCACAAGCAGAAAGCATGGAGTCTTCCCAGTCAAACAAGCAGTGAGGTCACTGGGCCGTGCCAAAAGAACGCGTTGCTCACAGGTGCCTTGCAAAGGACACACTGAGGGCAACGAATCGTCTAGCTGTGGGGCACACGGTGTCCCAGTGGTGGCATTGTGTTTCTTCTTGCCATTGACTGGATAAGGCGAAGTGTGACCAGATTTGGACGTAGTGGACGCAGTCTCTATGGCCTTCTGGCGATCGCGTTCTACCTGGTCCTGCAAGATCTCATGGGAAGACATTGGATGCAAAGTGACGCGCTTCCCGTGGTAATTGAACACATAAGTGTTCAAATAGCCATCATGGAGTACGCGCCTGTCAAATTGCCATGGGCGCCCAAGAAAAATATGGGTGGCGTCCATTGTAATGACATCACAAAGAATAGAATCACAGTATTGCCCTATAGAAAAAGAAATTAAACATTCGCGAGATACTGTGTTACCTGGACTAGAAGAAATCCATTGGAGGGCATAAGGTTGTGGATGAGGCATCGTAGGCAATTTCAAGTGGTTGACAACCATCTCATTCACAATATTTGCACAAGATCCTCCATCAATAATAACACTCAAGGAAGCTGTTTGGACTAGAGTCCTTGTATGGAACAAGTTCTCTCGTTGATCGCTTAAGTTGGCTTCCTTGACGGTGAGGGGATGACGCATCACCAAGCTCAATGGTATGCCCGCGTGCAGAGATGTGGGTTCGCAATCATACGTGTCTTCATCCTCGTCCTCATTGCCTTCAGTGATCGCGTCAAGTGTGGCCTCCTCGCTTCACAGATTCGTAGCCAGCGGCGGCTGTGGAGAACAACACCTTGCGAGCATTGGGACAATCCTTCTTGTAGTGGCCTCGTCCACCACATTTGTAACACTCAATATCACGCGCGCGATCGTTGGGCACTGGGGCCTGTCTTGGCGCGGTCAGATGCGGCACGGTGTTTGGTGTCGTGGGCTTTGCCTTGGGGGCTTGGCTAGACGCTGATGTGGTAGATGCACCAGGGCAAACATTAGTATAAGGGAAGCCACTAGTGTTAGAAGAATACCGTTGTTGGCCAGTGGAATAGGTGTAAGACTTTCAGTGAGATAGTTGTGCATGGATTTGCATCGCCGTGTGGGTGAGTGTGTTCATGTCTTTGATGGGAAAAATATCGAGTTGATCATGGATGTTGGTGTTCAAACCACTCAATAATTTCGTCCTCAAGGTAGATGGTGCAACAAAGATGTTGGCCCTGTAATACATGTCTTCAAGCGTGGAAAAGAATTCGAGTGGAGTCATCGATCCTTGGCGAGCCATGGCAATGTCCAATCGCATTTGATTCCTGTAGTCTGGAGGTACATATTTCCTGGTCATTACGTAGACTAATTGATGCCATTCTGTGACTCGTGCTCTGTGGCGTCGAACGCAATCATCTTCAAACCTATGCCACCACACGCAGGCGGCTCCTCAAAAGTTAAGCGTCGTGGCGTCGACATGGTCCTCAGGTGGCACACGATTATAGCGTAGGGTGTACTCTATAGCCTGCACCCATTCAAGAAACACAGAGGGGTTGTATTCACCATGAAAATGCTCGATTTTTACCTTGACATGTGGTCGCTGGTATCGAGGCTGGTCTGGGGCTGCGTTGAACGCGTTGTTCGGTGCAATGTCATAAAGAGGGTTGTCAATGTCGCGCAATCCATGTGGTCTATCGCGTCCAACTTGGTGTCTATTGCGTTGTTCGTGATTTTCGCGGACAAACTCATCCCTGGGCGCATAGGCGTCATCGCGTTGACGTCTGCGTGGCGGGGCATCGTAGTTGTCGCATCGATGGTCTCTCTGTTGAACATCGCGGCGCTCGCCGCCAATGTCACAAATGCGTTCTCCTCGGGGTCGGAGACGCGGGGAAGGTTTCCAATCTGATGGGTGATCCTGCAATTCAATTAGATCTCCAAGAGGGGGGTGGAAAAAATTACGATTGACCATACTTGAGTCCTCGATCTCTTCGTCATCGTCATCGTACTCGTCGAAGTCGTCTTGGACATTGGGTGTGGTCGACGCATAGCCATCTAATCCGTAACGCGGTGTTCGAACACTCTGGTGTCGAAGATGATCGCGTACATCATGGCTGCGTGGTTGGGCAGGTGGTGTCCTCAATTGATCATCGCGTTGCGGTTGTCTAGTGTCGCGGCGGCTTGGTCTTCTCGGCGTCGCGTCGGCTTGGATAGCTTGACGACGTCGGTCATTGCGTGTGGCTAAATCCAAAACGTGTTTCTGGGTTCTCCTAGAGGCATACCTGCCATCAAAGTTGTAAGGTTCAGAGTACTCACCTTGAGAGTCGTCGGCGTCGTGGTCTGAGCCGTTGTCGAAGCCAGCAGGTGTGGCTCGTGGCACATAGCGATCCTTTTGGGGAACGAAGCCTTGGCGGCTCTCAATGACACTCTATAATCTGTTTAGTTGAGGTTGAGGTTGAGAAGTGGAAGGCATAATTCCCTTGCCTCTGTCCACTCGTGTCTTGGATGGGACCGCGTCGGTGGCTCCAGGTGGAGGCGGCACGTCCATAGCACTCAGCGGTGGGGGAGTTGGAGTGGGCACGGGCGGTACCACTTCTTGTTGGTTGGCGTGTAGAGTGGAGACCTCCTGTCGAAGAGCCTAGATCAAGATCTGATCTTCAGACAACGCCATGATGGGGTCGCGTGGTTGGTCCTGTGGTGGTTGGTCTGGAGGTAAACCCAACTGCTGGGGTTATGGGTTAGTGTTGGTGTTGTCGACTTCACGTTCGTCTGCACTGTGGCCAATCTGCATGGTGCCTATGACAAGATGACCAGACATGGGAGTAAAAACGAACCAAAAGACAACAAAGAACAACAACCAAGCAAATCACTAGTCAAGTCACAAAGTTCACGTAGGTAGGGCTTGTTTGGCTTGCCGTGAGGGCGGCTTGGCTTGAACAAGAGATGGTGTATCAAGCAAGTTGAAATCAAACAAACAAGAACAAATTGAAACCCGAAAACAAACGTAAACAAAACAACCTAATTAGCAAGAAAGTACCTTCTAGGAAGCTTGACCTAGACGATGGAGAAATTTAAAAGATGAGCTTAGACCGATGTGGGTTAGGGTTGCCTTATTTTTGTTTCCCTAACTTTGGATTTTTTTTTGAATATCTTTTCGATATCTGTTTTTTTTATATAATATCTGAGATTTTATCTTTTGATCTTTTCGGACTTGCAAAAGGAAATAAAATAAAAAGGTCTAAGTAACAAGAATATCACAAGTGTGATTGTAGAGATAGGAGAGAGAAGATAAGATTTGATGATATCTTATTAGGAAATTGGTTAAGAACCTAAAAAGCAATATCCAACAAACAAGGAAACTCTATCCACGCATGAAATAAGGAAACAAAATATTCTAGCAAGCAAGATAACAAATTACCTAACACACCAAAACTTGGGGAACAAGAAAAAAAAAATTTCGGCCAAGGTAGGACCTTGTAGAAACCGAAGGATGAGCAAAATATAGAAAATTTATGGTTTTTCGTGATCTTTTAGTAAAGCAATTGATGGGGGCCAAGAAAAATTGTGAACAAAATTGAAACTTGAGTTCGTGACTTACAAGACTGCTGGGCTCTGATACCTGTTGATGTGTCCTTGCCTCCGATGACAAGCCTTTGGGATCTAGTCCTGGTTGGGAAGTCATGCAGCGAACTCGTCTCGTTGATGGGGAGGGTCGCGAATGGAAGAACGCGATGATTGGTGGTGATGGAAGTGATGGTGATCACGGTGGTGACGCGGTGGAAGCGATTGATGGAAAGATGATAGCGGTGGCGGAAGCGATTTAATGAAGGGATATAAGACTTGAAAGAACAAGTCTTTGGGTGTCGTAGCGTCGACTGCGGGTGAAGGAGATGCGAAGATAGATTGGCTTGAGAAGATCAAGCAGTTTGCCGAAGCGTCGGCGGCGGAGGGAATGGGGATGAGAGGGATATGAGTGACGTCCGATCAAGGGAATGAGGATTTAACACTCGACTTTAAACCTTGAACTTTAACTTGAACGTGAGAAATAACAATAACAAAGTAGGGTATAAATAGGGAGAGGTGAGACGTCGGATGGGCCGAGTCGAACCTCGTGGGCTAGCCCATGCAAGCATGCAAAATGCACAAACCCTAAAAGATAGAATGCATGAAATGAAACTATCTAAAACGCTGTAAATAAGGAAACTATCTAAAACGCTGTAAATAAGGAAACTATCTAAAGCAGACTGGAAATACCAAATATAGATAATGTCTCAAAAAGAACGCGTGAAACTCATGAACGCGTTGAAGGCTTTGACGTGATCATCACGTGAGACGACGAAGTGTCACAGTCTTCAGAAGAACGCGTTCTTTCACTCTCGATGGTGGCGAGGACGACAAGTCTTGGATTGTCGTCTGGGCTTCCTTGGCTGGCGACGGCGCGTGCGATGAGAGATGCGACGGAAGCGGCGATGGCCTTGGACCTAGACCTTGTCACTGGACCTTCTGAGCGTAGGCTCATGGCTTCTTCCTCGTCTTGGACCGTCATGGGAGACAAGGTCACATAATGAAATAAGGGCATTTTTGCCACACCTTGGATAGTTGGGCAAAAAGGCGAAATTTGGGCAAAAATAAGGGTTGCCCGTGGCTGCCTTCTTCCCTAAGTGAGCCATGGGCTTCCAAGCTCCATTAATGGAGTTTTGGCTCGGTTTTTAGCCCCGTTTTCTTCAATTAGCCCATGAGCTTTGAAGATATACTTATCCTAAACCAAGTTATATCCAAATCGAGATTTATAACCACCTAGATTAATAGAATTTTATTCCCAAACGTAAACAGCGCGGTAAAAACGATTTTCGGTTAGAATCTAAAATTTGATCTCGTTTGAGATCGGATTTGGACGAAGTTTATGGGGTTGGAAAGCTATATTTAAGGGATTCAAAAACCCTATAAATACCCCCACACCCATTGAAGGAATTTACCCAATTTCAAGCCTTAAGTTTCCAGCCGTCCCCAAAACGTTTGTGAACTTGCAACAACGATTTCTCTCTTAATTGGGCACCTCTAGTTACGAGTTAGGTATCAAAATCTTCGTCTTGAAGTCTAGTTTCCAGAGCCGCAAACCCACGCACCATTTGGAGTTCGGACGAGGGAGATATGAAGCAAAAAACGAGAGGGTGTCGACAAGAACGAACCGAACGAATTCGGTAATGGCTAATTTGTACCCCTATTCGGTTTTTGTCCAAATTAATCATGATTATATATGCTAATTGGGATTAATTAGATACATACTGGATTAATTTAGTTTTATAAGTATTAAAATTAAATTAATTATATCTTATGATATTATCTTAAATTGTAAGTTGTTAAAGAATAACACTACAATTGGGTAATGTGCTGGGTTATTTGAGATGATAATTAAATTGAGTAATTTAATTATTCATACTATGATTATTTAGAATATACGACTAATTGATTATTAGTATCGTATAGATAATCGTTATGTGGAATTATCTTGAAATTGATTTATTTAGAGTTAAATAAATTCATTTAAAAATCAAGACTTGTATCCTTCAAATGACGTTATTGAATAAATTATCTTATCATAATTTATTTATATTGTGTAACTTGGGTACATCTCGAAATCGCTTATGGAACGGAAATAAAGCAGGGAGCCAATTTTCTTTTCAAAAGCAACCATCTTCATTACGCCATTCAAGCTCTTCATAATCCAAGGCAAGTGGCGGTTCGCTCTTGCAATTTATTCTATATTTTTCTTAATTGACAATTAATCTATTGTCTTAATTAAGTGAGATAAATATTCTTAATTTTGTGTTTGGGAACTTGTGTGTTAAATTGGTGTGTAAATGAACCTTATTATTAGGTTGTATATTTGCTTGCAACGCCCCTCATATATATATATATATATATATTATTGTAGGGTGCTAGATGAACTTTGGTGTGGATTTATTGTGCATTTGGTGTGGACTTATATGCTAGTTAGCACGAGTATTCGTAGGAACGCTAATTACCTTGCGAGGTTTAGTTGTTTCTTTATTACTTCGTATTAGGAGGATTATTGCCCAAATACTTTTGGTCATGACCTACCCTTATTCGAATATAAGTGGTAGTGCACTTAACTAGTGCCAATATTCACGTTTCGTCCCATTTTATATCTCATTGCGAGATCGGTTGTGGAATTAAAAGCCTTAACATTAATGCACGTTTTGAAATTAAATAAGATAAGTACCGTGTTGCACATAATTAATATACCATCGGGTAATGCTGTGCATCCGGTCTAGACCGGACCAGAAATTTTTACAATTATTGGACCGGAGACCGGACCAGACCGATATGATTCAGTCTGGTCCGATTCCGGTCCGGTCCGGTCTTGGACCTAAATGGACCAGTAAACGTATTTTTATATTTTCTATTTTTATATAAATTAAAAATTAATTATTTTCCTATTCTTGTAGTCGTAAATGGACCGATAAACGTATTTTTATATTTTCTATTTTTCCTATTAAAAATTAAAAATTAATTATTAGACAATATATTTTGTTACTAATTTATATTTATAATAGAAACTAATTTTTAATAGTGTTATGAGATATTAATATATAAAATTAAAATAATAAAAACCGATCCATTCGGTCCGGACCGAAAACCGGCTGGGCTTGGACCGGACCGGAAATCGGAATTCTAAAAAATATGGATCGCGGACCGGACCGGAATACACCCGATCCGGTCCGGGCATTTTCGGTCTGGTCTAGTCCGGGCCAGTTTTGCACACCCCTACCCTCGGGCGAGAAGTACAATGTGGAACCCGCCCGGACTCTTGTTTAAAGTAAGTCATCTTTTCAATCTGGATTCGCATTACGCGATGAGGTTAGTCGAGGACCCAAATATTCAAGTAGTCCTTTTTCAAACCTTGTGGGAAAATTATAATATTCCCAAACAAACATACATATTCCTATAAGACTCAATTCCTTTGGAGTCTTCTCTTGGTGCATATCTCTTTCTTCCGTTTCAATAGAAGTTTATAGTCATATACCGTTTACCGAGTTTTATTTGAGAAACAAGGGTAGTGACTATATACGACTACAAAAACCACTCTGTTTGAGTCCTTTGTTTAGTCTTTCATCAGACTAACCAACCTTTCTCTTTCCTTGCATGGTTGGATGGTGTCATCCGTCCTATACGACACATCAGGTAAAGCTTCCCAAGTTCAAGACGAGGGAAGACGACGTTGAAGGCAAATGTGTTTTCTTTTTGGTATTTTGACATTTGTTTTGAACAATATTAAGTCTTCCGCTAATACTTTGAAATACTATTGGGTTGCCATCTTTAGCAACGTCGTCTGTGAGCAAATTTTGGATTTAATATATATTTATTCGTATTATTTTGTATTTGCGATCAATACTGTAAAGCCTTGGATGATTTTGGATATGTGATCCAAGGTCATTGGAGGTAATATAATCCTAAGGTAATTTAGGGGTGTTACAATGATCGTCAACCACGAACAGGGAGTAGATGGCATCAACATCCGACTGGTCTTCCAGCTGGCGGAGAGTACAAGGGAGCTCAGACGAGTAAGGGAAGTAGTGAACCTCCCGGACCCTGTACCCGGGGAAGGTCCCAACCAAACCCATGAGAGCCTCATAAGAAAAACCCTCGGCAGACACCGTATACGGCCGTCGCCGCCCGCCGACATAGCGGTGAGAAAAAGCGAGAGCCAAGTCAATCAGACGCCTGGAAAAACGTCCTTCTTAATGGACCCTTATCACTGCCAAGTAGGGTTGTGAATCACAAAAGGAAAGTCAGGATGGGAAGGATCCATTTACTACAAACGACAAAGATCCACGCAAAAAAGGAGCAGAGAAGGTAATGAACAAGTGAAAAAGCAAGCCAAAAATGACCCATATAAAGCAAAATAAGTCACGAACATCCAAGCAACAAGCTACAACTAATGTGCATTAACTACACAAAGTAACTGTCTGCAAAAGTTTTTCACCCACTACCGCCTCGGGAACCAGCAAAACAAAAAGCATGAAAAAACTAACAAAGGCCTAAAGATCAGACGACCGTAGGCCGGGCTGCTCAGTGGAGGGAAGGCCCCCGACTCTCTCGGCCGCGACAATCATCAGGTCTGATAGCACCTTGTCATTCTGAGCATGATGACTCGGCGGATCTGAAAAGATCAATGGCGTAGCAGCCATCGAAGATGCCCCCGCCATAGTAGGAGTGTCAACAACCGGACGTGAAGTGCCTCCATGAAGAGTAGCCAGCGGTGTGAGCTCGCCAATCTTCTTTTGTAACACCCCGTGTTTGTGATCCCTTATAAGGATTATAAGTGCTACTCATGTCAGCAAGAGCTCTTCCTTTTCAGGGTTCAAGTAAGGACAAATAACTCTAAAGTTAAGCGTGCTAGGGCGGGAGTAGTACCACGATGGGTGACCTCCTGGGAAGTTCCCGGGCTGGCATGGGATGGCGCTTCTAAGGCTTGGGCCATACAGATGGTATCAGAGCCGACTCTGGGTTGCGAGTGGGCTTGGTCCGGTGCACGGTCGCTCGACCCAAATGGTGGTCTTTGGGCCTTGACGAGGTCGTCAAGGGTTTAAGTGGGGGTGATTATAACACCCCGTATTTGTGATCCCTTATAAGGATTATAAGTGCTACCCATGTCAACAAGATCTCTTTCTTTTTAGGGTTCAAGTGAGGACAAAGAACCCTAATATTAAGCGTGCTACGACAGGAGTAGTACTATGATGGGTGACCTCCTGAAAAGTGCCCGGGTTAGCATGGGATGGCGCTTCTAAGGCTTGGGCCTTACATCCTCTTCATACCCCGCCTCTCATTCTGCGTAAGAGTTGGCCCCTCGAAAAGAGTACCTATATTCCAAGCCTCCAGGACGCCGTAATAGTCTCCCACTACCCTGCCAAGTTTGACAGGTCGGAAGGGAGAAGGCTTCTTGGCCCTCACGGACTCCGCGTGCGGGTCAAACTTGATATGAGTCACACCCGCCATGCAAGCCATCTCCTCCACCCCAGTTTGACCCTTGGACTCGTCCAAAGGGTGCGCGAAGTATATGAACCTCCGCTTTTGGCGAGGACCCGCCGCGAACTCGGATACCGCCTTGTCACGAATCGCCCTCCTCTGGCGGGCGAAATCCTCTACGTCGTCCTTTAACTTCTTGACCTCCGAGAGGAGCTCGGAGTTCTCTTGACCTAGACGGGAAAGCTCTCTCTCGATCTCCTCGTTTTGATGATGAGTAACCTCGGCATGCGCCCGCCTTGATCTCTGCGGAAGATTCGGTGAGCTTGTGGTTGAGCAAGGTCACCTCTTGTTTCGCCTACGCGGTCTTTTGTTCGGCGTGGATAGCTCTCTCCTCCACCAGGCACGCCCTCTCCTCCACCTGCCTCCTAGCACCCTTTAGCGCCAGGTAACACACACGCAAAGATCCAAGCAAAAGACTCGCCTGCAAAAATTGACCTAGGATGATTAGCCCCTTCGCACCAACACACCGAGGAAAACCCAAAGGAAATGAGCAAACCGTCATCCATGAAGAGCCAAGCATCAAGGTGAGTCCCTTGGCCGAAGTAGCCAACTCTCTCACATAAGCATCCCCAATGGTGGTACCGGGAAGTGCGTCAAAGACGCTACACACTTCTCCGTCGGGAAGCACGAAGAGTGTGGTCAATTCCCTTAATAGCGAGGGCAGAGCTCACGGACCAACTGATACGGTCCTCTTCTCCCTTGTCGGAGTGTCGTTGAGCGCCACATACTAGGATGGTTGCACAGACGGCCCAACCTCTTTTTCCCTGCCATCACATTCCCGGCCGTTTCCCATGACGGGGTCATCAATAAAAGTCGTGGGTCCTGAACCTCGGCCCACATTGACTCTGTGAGATGGTTAGCTCCCCCTACATGGTATCCGAGCTCTCGGCTCCCTCTCGCTCCCAACTCATCCTGTCGTCTGGGACATGCCCTGAAGCACTTGCTAGACTCGCTGATGCTCTCCTTGTGAAGGTCCTCAAGATCCATCCTAGCACATGCAAAACAAAAAGAGACAAAAAACACGAAAATCAGACCCAGCGAGAAGGAAGAGACGTTGCTACATACCGTCACTAGGGTCACGGAGCTACAAGGGGCTCCTACCCCTATACTGGCCATTTGGACCCAGCCATGGAGCACACAAGTTGGCAGTGGCCAGTCTCTCCGGTGTCAGAAAGTCGACACACTTAACGAGCGTGATGCGCCCTTGCCTACCATGACTGTCATTGAAGAGGAGAAAGCCATGAGCATCAAGTCCGATGGCCCCGTGACGTGGGCTCGTGCCAAGGCCATCGCCAAGGCCACACAGTCCTTCGTTGCTCGGGCCTTCGCCAGCCCCAGCTTCCATGACGCCGCCCCCACGGCATTGTTGCTCGCAACACTCGCAGCGCCGCTCACTCAAGCCGCCCTCGCCTCGCCCGCAGCTCCAGCCTTGGCCTAGCTAATCCTTGGCTAGCCTTGTGCCTCGCTGCCGCGATCGCAGTGTCTCGCCGCCTTCCTTGAAGACCCGACGCCTATCTTAGCCATAGTTTTGCATTTAGAGGTTTATTTGCTATTTATAGACATTTTCCATTTTTAGTATTTCCCTTTATGTCTTTTCTATTTTGGGTGTGTGCTTCACTCATGTGAGTGGGCTAGTCCATGGGCTGCCTCGGCCCATTGCCGAGCCAGTGCCTTTATAAGGCCTCCGCGGCCAACTTTGTAATGGTTACGTTCATAATTATTTGCCAAATCATTTATTGAGTTTACTCCATCTCTTAGCTTGGACGTCATTCTCTCTCTCATCTCTAACTCTTCTCTTCTCCCTCAAATTTTCCAAACACTCGTTCTCGCCGCCATCGCCGAGGCCCTCGCAAGTCTCCTCACCGCCGCCGCTCATGCTCGCCATCCTTTGTCGGGCTCGCTAACATTTCCATCGGCGTCTCGCTCGCCCCGCCCTCCAAATCACCCCCACCGTGAATCTCTTCCATCAAATCCCCCCATTTCCGCGTGAACATCTAAAGTGCCGAGAAGGTCTCTGTACTCGATCTAGATCTGGCGTCAGACGACATCCTTGACATCTACCGAGGCCAAGGACGCATCAAGTTGGTATCAGAGCACCGGGGATTGAGTAAGTCACTCTTGGCTCTTGTGTGCAAGTTCCACTTTCCCATTTGTTCAACTTGTCATCGCCATAGCATTCTGCCATCTCTCATGTCCACCACCTAGGAAAAATCCTTGTGTTTTGCTCCACAAATGGCCTAACAACCAAATCCCTAAGATCTAGGAAGGATCGGCCCCTCAAGGCAAGCCCTTGACTGATCCAATTTTTTTTCTTGCCAAAGTTGTTAGCCGAATCCCCACAATTGCGCTTGGTTTGCTATGATTTGTTACTGATTTCTTGCTTGTTTTAGTTCAATCAAAATTGATTTGTTAGAATTAGTTATTAGCAGTATCTTTGCCGAGATTTGTTTCCTGGTTGTTACCCAATTTTGTCTCTCTCCTATCTTGAAGCATATCTTTGCTTTTGTTTCTATAACTAAAATATCTTGGCCGATTCTGTTAGTTACAACTTCAACATTCAAATTCAAAAATTAAGTCCGCATTTGACTTAATTTAATTAAAAAAAAAACAGGATTTAATTTCGAAAAAAGGCAAATCCAAATATTAATTTTTTTTTATCTTCGAGCAAAAGCCAAAATAAGGTAAGGCTCGAAGCTTTTCTCTCTCGCCCTCAGCCGAGATCCACTAAGCCTACCTCCCCGTCTAGGGTAGTATCATTGGAAATTTTTTCTTGTCTTTGGTATTGTAAATTACTGGTGTAGCATAACAATTTTTCTTGGCTTGCATGCTTTAAGTCAGTAACTTGTTGATTGCATCTCTTGCGTAGTTGTGAGCCTTAACCGCCTCACCACCCACACGGATCAAGCCAAAGTTAGAACCCGGTGTTACTTGCTTACTTGAGCCTCGTGTGTCTTCTTGATTGTTGTGTGTTTTGTTCTTTCTTGTGCTTCTTGATCCTTGTGCATGTCTCCTATTCAAATAGGTACCATGTCAACTGGCGACCATAGTGATCACGAGGAGGAAAACCAACAACACGGCGACAGTCTGTTGCCCACCCCCCACTGCAAGATATGGAGGCCGCCCTTGCTGAGATTGTGCACCGACGCCATCAACTACAGCGCAACAACCCCCCGCAACCCACAAACCCGACGCCAGTCGTGAAAATGGATCCTTCGCCATAGGCCGATGACCCACTTGTCACCGCGCACCGCCAGGAGAAGGGTAAAGTTGTTGCCCACCCCACAGCGAGGAAAACCAACAACACAGAGACGGCCTATGGCCTGTTGCCCACCCCCAACGCAAGATATGGAGGCCGCCCTTGCTGAGATTGCGCGCCGGCGCCATCAACTACAACGCAATAACCCCCCGCAACCCACAAACCCGACGCCAGTCGTGCAAATGGATCCTTCGTCGCAGGCCGATGACCCACTTGTCGCCGCGCGCCGCCAAGAGAAAGGCAAAGATGTTGCGTCCACCTCTCACCACCAAAAGACTCTTCACCGCCTCCATTCCATGATCGAGAGCTGACACAACCATGTCTCGACACGTGACCGCTATGACCCGCGCGCAGAGCCTAGTGACTACGCCTCCGGCTGCGAGGAGGATGAAGACTTCAATGCTGATTTCCCTGAACACCACACTCCAGACCTTAGGTATGCAGATCATGGTGATCGCAGCAAGCGAGTTGACACCCAAATGCGCCGCGCCGCGCCGCCCACCAAGACAGACAGCACCCGAGTGATCCAAGCCGACACCGGCGCTCTGCAAGCCGCGCACCCCATGACGCCGCGCGTTGTGGACGACATTGCTCGCGCCAGCCTGCGCCCACCCCAGTGCCATTCAACATTGACTCCACCCTCCGCGGCCCCGCTGGCTATGACTCTGACCGTCTCTCTGGCCGCGATGATTTTGAGGAGTTCGATGATGAGCAAATTGAGGAATCAGGTATGCTCAACCCATGTAATTTCCACCATCCACTAGCGGACCTGATAGAGCTTCAACAACGGCCCCAGGATCATACCGTTGTTGGTTGGCACCGACGACCACCACCAAGGGTGCCATGGTGTTGGCCAACGTGAAGATCATGGATACCGCAGTCCTGAGCGTGACCACCTCCGTCACGAGCCTGTAGGTCGTCACTCCCGCCACCAGCGTCACCACCTAGAGGACGATGACGGCTACGACGCATACGACATGCATCGTGGCCATGAGGTACGCGACAGGCTCCATGGAGACCGTGGATGTCTCTAAGATGACTATGACCTTGAGGATCACCGCTATGCCCACCGGCACCCCACCGTGGCCCCGCCACACTCGGGTCATGACATTAAGGTAACTATTGAACATTTTTTGGGTGAATATGATCCTTCGGTTTTCTTGGATTGGTTGCAGGTTACAAAGGCAGCATTGGCGCATTGCCAATATGAGGAGCATGAAAAAATGGAGGTTGCCACTCTCCACTTCCGCGGCACCGCCCGCACTTGGTGGCATCGCTTTGTCACGGATCACGCCCGGTGCAATTTGGCCCCCATTGAGCAGTGGCACCAACTTGTGTATGTCATGACACAAAAATATGTGCCCCAAAACTACAAGGAGAAGATGTGCTTCGAGATTGCCATGGCGCGCCAGGGAACCATGACTCCCTTGGAGTTTTTCTCCAAATTGGAAGACATGTACTATAAAGTTGGATTCAATGTCACGCCGTCCACGTTGAGGACCAAATTTTTTAGTGGTCTCAATGTTTCCATCCATGACAAGATGGAGATTTTGCCCATCAAGGACATCAATGCCTTGACTCACATGGCGATGCAGCTCCACAACCAGCTTATGAGGCACAAGCAACAAAGCTGGCCCTCTTCTACAACATACAGGTATGGCTCTAGGCCCTTCAATTTGGGTTTGCCCCCTAATACTTCTTTTTCTTCTTCACAGCCCAAAACAGGCACATGTCAGGCCCCCGACAGGCCGCGGCTGCCCCCGCAGCTGCGCACGGCAACGCGCCTGCAGCCCAGCCGCAACGCCAAGATCGCGCGCGTGATTTTGAGTGCTACAAGTGTGGTGGCCGTGGTCACATGAAATGTGACTGCCCCAATACAAAGAAGGTACTTTTCTCCCAGGTCGTTGGCTTCGAGTCCTGTGAAGAAGAAGTGGTCAACGACCTTGTGGCCGAGGAGGAGTTTGACGTGTATGCTTGCGTGCCAGCAGACCTCCATGTCGGCACTCCCCTAAGCCTTGTCACGAGGCGTGTGCTCACATTAAAGGAGGCCGACATGATGGACCAACGAGAAAATTTGTTCCACACAAGGTGCTTGGTCAAGACAGCCTCTCTGAGTGTGATTATTAATGGAGGCAGCTGCTACAACATTATCAATGAGAAGGTGGTGAAACACTTCAATTTGCCAACCAGATCTCATCTGCATCCCTACGGCCTCCAATGGATCTCTGAGAGCAAAGGGGATGTCGTCACAAAATAGTGTTTGATCTCTTTTTCCATAGGCCCTTATTCTAATTCTGTTTTATGTGATGTCATTGCTATGGATGCGACACACTTGTTGCTTGGTCGCCCATGGCAATTTGATAGGCGTGTGCTCCACGATGTCTATTTAAACACTTATGTGTTTACTTGCCATGGGAAGCGCATCACCCTTTTACCCATGACTCCCAATGAGATATTTTAGGACCAGGTGGAGAGGAATCGCCAGAAAGCCATCGAGGTAGTGGGTGCCATACCACTTGCCGCCGACACACAGGCCAATATCGACGCCACCGCGCTGCCCAAGGCCAAAGGCAGGCCCAATAAACCTTCTCACAATGATTCTTCTCCAAATGCAGGCCCTACTTCTAAGCCTTACAGTGCCAGGTCGAATTGCTTCAATGCCCACAACGAGCCCAAAGGTGGCCGCCCGATTACTCCGTTGGCCTCGATCCAAGGCAAATGCGAGCATCACATACTTTTGGCACGACACAGTGAGCTCAATGCTCCAATTAAGGGAAGATCTCCTTGTTTTTTACTTATTCCTACTCTTTGTGCTTCCACTCAAAAGGAACAAGCTACGCTCCCTTCGTGTGTTGTGTCTTTGCTGCAGGATTTCAAGGACGTGATGCCCGATGAATTGCCACAGGGATTGCCACCTATCCGTGGCATTGAGCATCAAATCAGCGCCTCATTGCCCAACTGCGCAGCCTACTACGCAAGCCCTGAAGAGACCAAGGAACTCCAGCACCAAGTGCAAGAGTTGATTGGCCGCGGCTATGTGAGGGAGAGCTTAAGCCCTTGCGCGGTGCCGGTCATTTTGGTGCCCAAGAAGGATGGTTCATGGAGGATATGCATGGACTGCCGTGCCATCAACCAAATTACCGTCAAGTATCGACATCCAATTCCACGCCTTGATGACATGCTGGATGAGCTGCATAGAGCCACATTGTTTTCGAGGATTGACTTGAAGAGTGGCTACCACCAGATTCACATGAAAGAATGAGATGAGTGGAAGACGGTGTTTAAGACTAAACATGGTCTTTATGAGTGGCTGGTGATGACATGCTGGATGAGCTGCATGGAGCCACATTGTTTTCGAGGATTGACTTGAAGAGTGGCTACCACCAGATTCACATGAAAGAATGAGATGAGTGGAAGACGACATTTAAGACTAACCATGGTCTTTATGAGTGGATGGTGATGCCATTCGGCCTCACAAACGCGCCTAGTACTTTTATGCGCTTAATGAACCATGTTTTGAGAAAGTTTTTAGGCAAGTTTGTTGTAGTCTATTTTGATGACATTCTAGTCTACAGCTGATAGGTGCAATTTAGTGCACCTTAACTAGCGACTATTGACACATTTTAGATGGAGTTTTGGTATAAGAAGAGGCTAAGTCTGTAATCCAGGAGAAGAGTTGAAGAAGTACAGATATGAAGGTTTTACAGCTTAGTAAAGAAGATAGAGGATTGATGGAGAAGTCTGCTCAAAACTAAAGGAGAAAGCTACCTCACTTGGTAGTACTTGAGAGCAGATGAAGGATGAAGAGGCTGGCCACCGTTACCCGGCGAAGATCCTCAGAGAAGAAGCCATCGCCTCGCGGTGGAGCATTACCGCCTCGCGGTGAGAGTGAAGACCGCGCGACTGATGTGTTTTATTAATATTCCTATTTTAGACATTATTACTTTAGTATATTTTATTTCCTTATTTTGTTTGCTAGGTTAAACTTCTGAGAACCTATTTAAGATCTTTTTAATAGTTCGTAGAAAGAGCCCCTCTCTCTTTTTAACAATACAGTTTTTAGGTTTTTTGAACAATGGATAGCTAAACACTTTTGTTTCACTAGACAATTGAAGCACTACAATGAATTGGTTGTGAGATTTCTATGCCTTGTTCTATATCTTATTAAGTATGATTGATTCTCTTGTTTGAACTGTCTACTGATTTATGTTGATTCTTCTAGCGTAGCTAACTAGGTTTTTCGGCATCTATCATATTGCTAGGATTGCATATAGGGGTTCCGAGTGCATATCTAGTGGCAAACACAATTGTGCGTATAGGGGTTCCGAGCGTACAATTATGTATGAGAATCAATTGCATGTTAAGTAGGGGAGTGAGTACTTGTACGTCTTTCTACTTGCATGTATCCTATATCCTTGTGTGCATTGCTATTGCTGTATTGGTGCTAGAGTACGCTGACAACTGTGAGAATCAGTTGTACTTTATCATTGGTACCGTAATAAGTCTATCGACAACTGTGAGAATCGATAGTAATCACGATCATGGTGGGAACAATAATAAGATAGTAAAAGAATTTGGAAAGATAGTTTTCAGTGATCAACCGATTGCATTGTGGTGTGGATATTTGTCTGGTGGAATACTTTCCCTCATTATATTTCGTTTCTTGTCAGTAATTACATCTTTGGTTACATTGTGATTATTCTAAACAACCCCCTGTTACTTGTTAGTCACACGTTATTGCATACAGATAACCGACTCCCTGTGGGATCGACCCTGACTTACTTACTATACTCTTTAGTAGGTGAACTGGGATTATTTTGACAGGAAAACGACACCGGTTCCCGGTCCCTGTCAAATTTGGCGCCGTTGCCGGGGAGTCAAATTTTCTGTTTGTGATTATTTGTGATTGACTGCCGTGTGGATCTATCTTACGATCCACACTTTTGCTTCTGATTCGCTACTTGTTGAAGTTCATACAGAGACAGGTACAAATGGCGCAGACACTCCGACAATTGACGGAACCAACCTTGATACATCAGTCATTGGCTGTAATCATTCCACCCCTTGCTGATGGGGTAACTTTTGAGCTCAGATCAGGAGTAATACGGTTACTCCCGAGATTTTATGGACGAAGTGGAGAGGATCCCATTCTTCATTTGAACAAATTCCACAACATCCTTATGAGCATTAAGCCAGCCGATGTCACTGAGGAACAACTTAAAATGAGAGCCTTCGGGTTCACTCTTAAAGACGAGGCTGAAGACTGGTATTATCATCTGCCTAGAGGGAGCATAGATTCTTGGACTAAGATGCATAAGGTCTTCCTTGCACGCTATTTTCCAGCTCAGATGGCAAACGCCTTGAAAAGGGAAATCACCAGCATCGAACAAGGTGAGGATGAGACCCTCTATGACTATTGTGAGCGGTTCGAGCGACTCTGCACTAGTTGCCCGTTCCATGGTTTTGATAAGAAATCTCTGGTGCTCTATATTTACAACGGGCTGATGGACGATGAACGAAGAATGATTGATGCTACATGTGGTGGTAGTATCCTAAATATGACTCCCGATGTCGCCATGACCACACTTCACGATATGGCTGAAGGTACAAGGGATTTTAATGAACTCCCAAGGACCAGATTAGTGAGTGCTATTATCTCCAGCGAGTCACATGTATCGCAAGAAATTGCTTCTTTGAAGGAAGTCTTTGTGGGGATAGGTAAGCAACTGCAGGATACCACTATTGCTGAAGTTCATGCTGCTGAAGGCTACGGGCCGGTTATAACACAACAACCTTGCTTTGATAACCAACCAACTGCTAGCAACCCCTCTTCAACCGAAGCAATGCTCAATGCCCTAACAATGCATTTTACAACGCATGTGCGCGAGACTGCAGCTGACATAAATAGCATAAAGGAGTCCGTGAGCAGCCTAGTCGATGAGGTTGCTGGGTTGAGAAAAGAGTCCAAGAAAGAAACTTCACATGCAGTAACCCTACGGAGTGGCAAGGAATTACAAGTCGCTCCTACTGCTGAAGAGGACGACAACACTGAGATCGATATTGCCAATGAGCCATTGTCACCGCCCCGCGGCGATTCTTACCGTGACCTGGTGACAGCTCCCAGTAATCCTACGCCATCACCACCGCCCCGCGGTGATCCACATCGCCCCGCGTTGAACTCACCACCGCGCGGTGAGAGCCCAGAACTCACAGATTTCCCTGACGAGGAGGAGGATCCCTATGTTCGCCCCAACTTTCCTCCCCTTGGATCTGAGAAACCACCTGCCCCATTCCCAGAGGCACTCAAGGAAAGGCGAGTCATTGATGACAAGGATCTCTTTGACACTTTCAGTAAGTGTGAGGTAAACATCCCACTCCTCAAACTCGTCAAGAGTGTACCAAGGTACGCTAAGTTTCTAAAGGAGCTGTGCACTATAAAAAGAAACCAGAAGCTGAAGGGAAAGGAAAAAGTCAAGGTCAGCGAACGCATATCTGCTGTATTTCAGAGGCGCATGCCAAAGAAGTGCGGAGACCCAGGTATGTGGAGCATTCCTTGTATTATCGGAGACACTAAATTTGAAAAAGCTATGTTCGACCTTGGTGCCTCCATTAATGTGCTGCCCTATTCTCTCTATGAATCCCTTGGACTTGGACCTCTGCAGGAAACAGGTATTGTAATTCAATTAGCTGATAGGTCTAGTGTCTACCCTATGGGAGTAATAGAATATGTCCTTGTTATGGTCGATAAATTGATATTCCCTGCAGATTTTTATGTCTTAGATATGAAAACAGATACAATGGCAACTCCTATACTGTTAGGTAGGCCATTTTTGAAAACTGCTAAGACCAAACTTGATTTGCAAAGTGGGACACTTTCTATGGAATTTGATGGGGAGAATGTGGAATATAATATTTATGAAGCCATGAAATACCCCAAGGAAGACCATTCTTTGTGTTCCATTGATGTGATCGATTCTATTGCACAGGATGTCTTTGATATTACTGGTTCTGACGAGTTGATGTCTATTGTTGAAAATAATTTAGATGCGTCCTATGAGGAATACTCTTTACCCTCTAACATGTAGGAAGCCATCGCTCAGCTGGATACTCATGGTAAGTATTCTACAGATCCTTTGGGCATTGGCCCCATCTTACTAAGCCTGAGCGAAAGGCTCGTTCCTTCTGTTGAACAGGCTCCAGAGATCGAATTGAAGCCGCTGCCGGACCATCTCAAATACGCTTTTCTTAGAGCCAAAGACACTTTGCCAGTCATTGTGTCTAGTACGCTTTCTGCAGATCAAGAAATGAAGCTGTTGGACGTGCTCAGGGAGCACAAAACCGCAATTGGATGGACCATTGCAGACATAAAAGGGATAAGCCCCTCCACTTGTATGCATCGGATTCTGCTCGAGGACGGAGCTAAACCGTCTAGGCAGCCACAGAGAAGGCTGAACCCTCTAATGATGGAAGTGGTAAAGAAAGAGGTGCTTAAACTCCTCAAGGCTGATATGATCTTCCCTATTTCGGACAACCAATGGGTAAGTCCAACCCAGGTTGTCCCTAAGAAAGGAGGAATTACCATAGTGGAGAATCAACATGGAGATTTAGTTCCCACTAGGACCACCACAGGATGGAGGGTGTGCATCGATTATCGTAAGCTGAATGCGGTAACTCGGAAAGACCACTTTCCCCTGCCCTTTATTGATCAAATGCTAGAACGCCTTGCTGGGCGGCCCTACTACTGTTTTCTCGACGGATATTCAGGATACTTCCAGGTAGCCATCGCACCAGAGGACCAAGAGAAAACCACTTTTACATGTCCCTTTGGCACTTTTGCATACCGCAGAATGTCATTCGGATTGTGTAACGCACCCGGTACATTTCAACGATGTATGGTTAGTATATTCTCTGACTATGTTGAGAAATTCATTGAGGTCTTTATGGATGACTTTACGGTACATGGAACTAGCTTTGATTCATGTTTAGATCATTTGGCACTTGTACTTAAAAGATGTGTTGAAACCAATTTGGTTTTAAATTATGAAAATTGTCATTTCATGGTGGAACAGGGGATAGTCCTGGGTCATATTGTCTCTGCTAGGGGTATTGAGGTCGATAAGGCAAAGATTGATGTAATTCAGTCTTTGCCTTATCCTACTAATGTACGTGAAGTACGTTCCTTTTTAGGTCATGCAGGTTTCTACCGAAGATTTATCAAGGATTTCTCAAAAATTTCTTCACCCCTATGCAATCTCTTGAAGAAGGAAGTGACCTACGTATTCACGGATGAATGCAAGAAAGCATTTGATTGCCTGAGAGAACGCCTGACAAGTGCACCCATTATTCAGGCACCTGACTGGTCTCGCCCATATGAGATCATGTGTGACGCCAACGATTATGCAGTTGGAGCAGTTCTAGGACAGAAAGTGGGACGAGCATCCCACGTGAATCATTACGCCTCCATGACTCTGAATGGAGCCCAGAGGAACTACTCCACCACTGAGAAAGAAATGCTGGCAGTTGTCTTTGCCTTGGAAAAGTTTAGGCAATACCTCTTGGGAGTCAAGGTGATTATCTACACAGATCACGCAGCTCTTCGTTACCTGATGAAGAAGAAAGAAGCAAAGCCAAGATTAATCTGATGGGTTCTCCTTCTCACTGAATTTGATGTGGAAATCCGTGATAAGAAGGGAGCAGAGAACCTCGTAGCGGATCACTTGAGTAGGCTCGTCCATGAGGAAGATAAACCCGGAGAGCAGAGCCCCATACATGGCACCTTCCCAGATGACACACTTTTTACACTCGAGGGCAGCTCAGAGAACACTCATCGCCCCGCGGTCACCACCACCGCGACCCGGCGAGTTGTAGCCAGTATGAAGTTGGAGATACCACCGCCCCGCGGCGATGACGGCCGCGACCCGGTGGTTGGATTACTTGAGAACCAGGAAAGCTCACCGCGACCCCCAGAGACATCACCGCCTCGCGGTCACATCTCTGGAATCACACTTTGCCCTGGAGATATTTCTGACTCCCCTTTTCATATAGCCATGGACCTCTTCGGAATCCAGTCTTACAGACCATGGTATGCAGACATAGTCAACTATCTGGTTCGAGAGGAATTTCCCCCAGACTACACCAGAGCCCAGAAATCAAAGGTGCGCAGAGAAGCTCGCCACTATGTTTGGGATGATCCCTACCTATGGAAGCATTGCGTCGATCAGGTAGTCCACCGATGTCTCCCAGACAATGAGGTACAATCTGTCCTTAACTTCTGTCATTCTGAAGCATGTGGGGGTCATTTTGGAGCAAATAGGACTGCTAGGAAAGTATTGGAAGCAGGATTTTGTTGGCCACACCTCTTTAGGGATGCTTACATTTTTTGTAAATCCTGCGACCGATGCCAACGGGTTGGCAACATCACCAGAAGGAATGAAATGCCGCAATCATCATTGATCTTCTGTGAGGTATTTGATGTTTGGGGCATGGATTTTATGGGACCCTTTCCTAACTCTCATGGGAATCTTTATATATTACTTGCGGTGGACTACGTTTCCAAGTGGGTGGAAGCGAAGGCCACCAGGACTGATGACTCTAAAGTTGTGGCAGGTTTCCTCAAAGAGAACATTTTCTCAAGATTTGGAATACCCAAAGCTTTAATTAGTGACATGGGAACCCATTTCTGCAACAAGACAGTGACTGCCCTGTTGAAGAAGTATCACGTCACTCAGAGAATCTCCACGGCCTACCATCCTCAGACTAATGGGAAGGCCGAGAACTCCAACAGAGTGATTAAGGCTATACTGGAGAAGACAGTAGCAGCCAACCGGAGGGATTGGAGAATCAAGCTCAATGATGCGCTGTGGGCATACCGTACAGCTTTCAAAACTTCGATTGGGATGTCTCCCTTCCGGCTGGTATTTGGAAAAGCTTGTCACCTCCCCGTCGAACTTGAACATAAGGCGTGGTGGGCAATAAAGAAATGCAACTTGCAACTGGATGAAGCAGGCGAACTCCGCAAGCTACAAATGCAAGAACTGGAGGAATTACGCCTTGACGCCTACGAGAACTCAGTTAACTACAAGGCGAAGACCAAGAAGTGGCATGACAAGCATATTTTGCGAAAGGATTTCAAGCCAGGAGATAAAGTTCTTCTATTCCAATCTCGGCTCAAGCTCTTTGCTGGAAAGCTGAAATCCAAGTGGTCAGGCCCATATGAAATCGCTGAGGTGCATCCCCATGGAGCCATAGGCCTGATTAATCCCAAGACCGGCACCACCTTCAAGGTGAACGGCCACAGATGCAAGCCTTACCACGAGGGGTTCGATCCGAACCAGGACGAGACACTACTCCTCGAACACCCTGACACTGAAGCAGGATGAGCCACAACCCACGTCGAGCCAACGACGTTAACCAAGGCGCTGTCCGGGAGGTAACCCGGGTTAGTTCTTTTCTTTTCTTTTCCCTAGATTATTTTCGTAGTTTATTTTTTCTTTGTTTCGTTCGCCTGTTACTCACATTTCAGGTACGAAAGTAAATCTGAGAAAAGACGTGGTACTCAGCGTAACCCACCGCCCCGCGGCGACTCTCACCGCCCAGCGGTGGAATTCACCGCCCCGCGGTGGATCTCTGGTATAATTTCTCTACTCTAAAAAAAAACAAGAAATAAAGGGCCCCGAAAAAACCTTAAACGGGTGAGTAATATTTTTATTTCTTGAGTTGGATACGAAGGAATTGACGGTGTCAGTTGAAAACCGCGGCTCGGTACCTCCCTTCTTCACTTATTACCCCATTAACTCTCCCGCCAAACCCTATTCCCCCTTTTCTTCCCCGTCTCTCTCTCCACCGTGCCCTATTCCACGATCTCCAAAACCTTAGCCCACAACCCTCTCCACCGAAATCAGCCTCTCCCCTCACCTTAGTAGTGGAAGCCCTTAACCCAACCTTGTTTCTTCTCTACCCAGACCTTCCTTTGTGGCGATTTCCGACCCCCCCTGTGGTGGTTCGTAGTTGAAGGGGGGTGACCTTTTGCTTGTTGGTGTGATCAGTACCAAATTGGGTGCTCTTCTAGTGGTTTGGTGGTGTTTGAGGAGGAATCGCACAGTGACCGCCTCGCGGCGTAGTATCGCCGCCTCGCACGAGTCAGATTTTTGAATTTGGAGACGAAGGTGAACATTCACCGCCTCGCGTCAACATCGCCGTGGCCCGGCTGCTGTGCTCAGAAATCATCGCCGCCCCACGGTGACCCTCATAGTGTGTCTTCGGCCGATTGTAAGTGCCCTTTGCCTAGCCTTTTGTCTCAAGAACTTCATTTCTTACTCAATGCCGAGGGCTAAGAAAGTTGGGATGACTGAGGAAGAGTTGAAAATATACGATGTGGTGTCGGCTAGACATGTACAGCCGACTCATTTCTTTGATAAGGGATCACTCGCTGAGTCGGGTTTGCTCGACATGACTCAGCAATGTCTGGACAAGTTGGGATTGGGGGGCTTCCTAGACAAATGTGCCCCCGTTGTCCCTGAACTTTGCTGCCAATTTATCGCCACCATGACTAAGAGCTACAAGCGTCGTGTCGTTAACGACAAGGAGCAGAAATTCATTGCGGGTATCACCTTCAAGTATGAGGGTCGGAGTTATGGTTTTCCTATCGAGGAAGTTAGGGCGTTGCTAGGTGTTTCGAGACCGTCTACTGGTGGGTGGAGACATGGTCCCGACAAGGCAGCCATGAAGGAATTTTGGATCAGTGCATCGGGTATGCCTGAATATCAGAAGAAGGAAAAGACCAGTGACAAGATTGTCCATCCCTGCCTCTGCTTGGTATACACTGTGCTGCTTAGGACATTTTGTGGGTGTGTGGAGGAGGGAAAGGTTTCCCTGAAACGTCTTGGTCTTTTCTCCGTGATGATTGATCCATTAGATGAGGTGACCCCTGGATGGGTTGGGATTTGGCTGTATGGGCTACAGCAAATCCGCGAGGGCGCTGCGCAAGATATTGTTCAGGGAGGGTTGATTACCTTGATTGCTGCGGACATGATTTCGTTGGATACTATGCCGCAGCCGCTCTTCCCTATTCGCTATGATATCCCTTATATGCGGCGATGTGGTATGTTGAGCGGATCTCCGGGGCAGTATATGTGGTGTTCTTATGGCGGTCATCTTTTACGTCTCCCTCGTCCTTTAGCTTATCCGAGAGATTTCACTGGTTGGTACAACCCTTCCGACGCTGAGATTATCCCTTCAGACGAGGAGACTGAGCCACAGGCTGCTTTGCCCATAACCATGGATGTCGATTCACCTGCTCTCGACGTGGCCTCCACTTCTGCACCGCCCCCTGAGTTCTCTTGGAACGAGATATTCGTCCATTTTGATGCTTTCACGCAGCGTCAGGAGGCTGTGAACGACGCGACATTGGCTCGGTTGCAGGCCATACAGGCCAAGATTACACGGGACATCACCGACCAGCTGAGTGTAGCCGAGGTTTTTATTCAGGAGCAGTACTTTAGGAGGCACCCACCTCCGCCGCGCCATCCGTAGTGTCCACCTTTCCAGTGAGTTTATTTTCTCTCTTCCCTATTTCTTTGTCTTCGTCTCTACATTGAGGACAATGTGTATTTCAAGTGTGGGGAGGGATTTAGACTCATTGTCTATCATAGCTAGTGTACAGATCTATTTCATGCATTTCGTACTTGCATTTTCGATTCTAAAAAAAAAAAGCCACAAAAATTTGAAAAGGCAATCAAAATCCTGGGATGAGCTGAAAACCCGCAAGGGCGGCTCAGGCAAGAAGCAGGTAGTCCGACTGGTATAGACCAGGGCAAAAGTGGACTGGAGTGATGTGAGAACATGTGAGACGTCTAGTAAAATGAAATGAGTGGCTTGGTGAAAACCCGAAAGGGCGCCTTGGCAAGATGAGCGGAAAAGAAAAAGAGTGATTCTAGGATTTCTCTTTACCTATTGGCGAGGCGTCATAAGAAGAGTCGGTATAAGGAGTTCGGGTAGGCCACTTTGGAGCAATAAGGAGCTAGACATGGGTTAGGATTATAATTCTCTCGCATTATTCGTTTTGGTTGTTTGAGGGCTAATTATTGAGCTGTTGTAGTCGTTAGTATCCTATGTTGTCACACTTCCTTAGGCCTTGCTATTTGATATAGAGGAGTATGTTTGAGCTGATTTACTCGGGATGAGTAAAGGTCTAAGTGTGGGGATATTTGATAGGTGCAATTTAGTGCACCTTAACTAGCGACTATTGACACGTTTTAGATGGAGTTTTGGTATAAGAAGATGCTAAGTCTGTAATCCAGGAGAAGAGTTGAAGAAGTACAGATATGAAGGTTTTACAGCTTAGTGAAGAAGATAGAGGATTGATGGAGAAGTCTGCTCAAAACTAAAGGAGAAAGTTACCTCACTTGGTAGTACTTGGGAGCAGATGAAGGATGAAGAGGCTGGCCAGTGCCGCCCCGCGCCACTGCCACCGCGACCCGGCAAAGATCCTCAGAGAAGAAGCCACCGCCTCGCGGTGGAGCATTACCGCCTCGCGGTGAGAGTGAAGACCGCGCGGCTGACGTGTTTTATTAATATTCCTATTTTAGACATTATTACTTTAGTATATTTTATTTCCTTATTTTGTTTGCTAGGTTAAACTTCTGAGAACCTATTTAAGATCTTTTTAATAGTTCGTAGAAAGAGCCCCTCTCTCTTTTTAACAATACAATTTTTAGGTTTTTTGAACAATGGATAGCTAAACACTTTTGTTTCACTAGACAATTGAAGCACTACAATGAATTGGTTGTGAGATTTATATGCCTTGTTCTATATCTTATTAAGTAGGATTGATTCTCTTGTTTGAACTGTCTACTGATTTATGTTGATTCTTCTAGCGTAGCTAACTAGGTTTTTCGGCATCTATCATATTGCTAGGATTGCATATAGGGGTTCCGAGTGCATATCTAGTGGCAAACACAATTGTGCGTATAGGGGTTCCGAGCGTACAATTGTGTGTGAGAATCAATTGCATGTTAAGTAGGGGAGTGAGTACTTGTACGTCTTTCTACTTGCATGTATCCTATATCCTTGTGTGCATTGCTATTGCTGTATTGGTGCTAGAGTACGCTGACAACTGTGAGAATCAATTGTACTTTATCATTGGTACCGTAATAAGTCTATCGACAACTGTGAGAATCGATAGTAATCACAATCAGGGTGGGAACAATAATAAGATAGTAAAAGAATTTGGAAAGATAGTTTTCAGTGATCAACCGATTGCATTGTGGTGTGGATATTTGTCTAGTGGAATACTTTCCCTCATTATATTTCGTTTCTTGTCAATAATTACATCTTTGGTTACATTGCGATTATTCTAAACAACCCCCTGTTACTTGTTAGTCACACGTTATTGCATACAGATAACCGACTCCCTGTGGGATCGACCCTGACTTACTTACTATACTCTTTAGTAGGTGAACTGGGATTATTTTGACAGTGAAAATGACACCGATTCCCGGTCCTGTCAATAGCCATAGTCTAGATTATCATGTAAGGCACCTTAGGCAAGTGTTAGAGTGCCTAAGGAAAGCACAGTTGTAGGCCAATCTTGGCAAGTGTAATTTCTGCTCGGACTCCACCATCTTCCTCGGCTTCGTAGTGTCCAAGGATGGCCTCCGCGTGGACGAGGAGAAGGTTCGTGCTATCAAGGAGTGGCCAACGCCGACCAACCCCACCATGGTGAGATCTTTCCTTGGGTTGGCTGGCTTCTACCGCTACTTTGTCCGAGACTTCAGCACCACCGCCGCGCCTCTGCACGAGCAAACAAAGAAGGGCGCCGCCTATGAATGGCTTGGCACTCATCAAGTGGCATTCCAGGTCCTTAAAGATGCGCTCTACAATGCACCTCTTCTTCAACTCCCTGACTACGAGAAGACATTTGAGGTGGAGTGCAATGCCTCTCACTTTGGCATTGGCGGCGTGCTTCTCCAAGACCGACAGTCGATCGCTTACTTTAGCGAAAAGCTCACTGGAGCTGCCTTGAACTATCCTACATATGACAAGGAGCTCTACGCCCTCATCATAGTCTTGAAGAATTGGCAGCACTACCTCTGGCCTAAGCAATTTGTCATCCATTCGGACCACGCTGCCCTAGCCTGCCTGAAGAGCCAGGCCACTCTCGGCCCGCGCCATGCCAGATGGGTGGAATTCATGGAGACCATACGTTTTGGTCCACAAGAAAGTTAAGGAGAATGTGGTAGCTGACGCCCTTTCTCACAGGTACTTGCTTCTCACTCACCTTCAAGCTAAAGTTCTTGGTTTTTCGCTTATAAAGGACTTGAATTTGGTTGACACCTTTTTCAAGCCCATTTTCGACACATGCTTAGCCAAGGGGGAATTTGAGAGTTTCTTTGTGAATGAGGGGTACCTATTCAAGGATGGCCGATTGTGCATCTCTAGCTCTTCCATTAGGCATCTACTCATCAAGGAGGCCCATGAAGACCGTGGACATTTTGGGGTCACCAAAACATTAGCAGCCCTTAGGGAGCATTTCTTTTGGCCCCATATGACCAAGCATGTGACCAGATTTTTTCGGAGTTGTATAGCATGCCAACGAGCCAAGGCTCGATCGAGTCCTTTTGGTTTATACACCCATTTACCCATACCTGAGGCACCCTGGGAAGACTTGTCTATGGATTTCATTACAGGATTGCCTATGTCTAAGAGGGGCAAGGACTCTATATTTATGGTCGTTGATAGGTTTTCCAAGATGGCACACTTCATTGCTTGTAGGACTACACACAATGCTACAGACAAGACATAGCTAACCTCTTGTTTGAGCGTGTGGTGAAGTTACACGGCCTTCCCAGAACTATTGTGAGTGATAGGGGTGCTAAGTTTGTGAGCCATTTTTGGAATACTTTGTGGGGTAAGCTAGGAACCCATTTACTATTCTCCACTAGCTATTACACCCAGACCGATGGCCAGACCGAGGTGACTAACCGGACCCTAGGAGCTCTCTTTAGAACCATGCTTAGGTTCAACCCTCGCCGTTGGGAAGACTTATTGTGTTTTGTTGAGTTTTCCTATAACAGGTCCATGCACTCGACCACGAAGATGACACCATTTGAAGTGGTGTATGGCAAGAACCCCCTGACCCCGCTGGACTTGGCGTCGCGCCCACTTGGAGACAACGAGCACATGCCTACTACCCAGCGCGCCGCCTTTGTCCATGAGCTTCACCGTCGCACTCGTGCCAAGCTGCAACGCCGTGCTGAGCAATATGCTTGGCAACACAACAAGGGTCAGAGTAAGATGGTATTCTCCCCCGACGACTTGGTGTGGGTTCATTTGAGACGTGAGCGCTTCCCTTCAAAGCACAAAACCAAGCTTGATGACCGTGGTGATGGCCCCTTCAAGGTTCTCCAAGCCTTTGGGGACAATGCTTACCAGGTGGATCTCCTAGATGGCTATGGTGTGCATCCAACATTTAACGTGGCCGATCTGTTGCCATACATTGCCCCTGAATTTGATGAAGGTGAAACGGGGACGTTTCACAGCCAAGGGGGGAGAGTGATGCGCCCTTGCCTACCATGACTGCCGCTGAATAGGAGGAAGCCATGAGCATCAAGTCCGATGGCCCCGTGATGCGGGCTCGTGCCAAGGCCACACATTCCTTCATTGCCCGGGTCTTCGCCAGCACCAGCTTCCATGACGTCGCCCTCGTGGCATTGCTGCTCGCGACACTCGCAGCCCCGCTCACTCAAGACGACGCCGCCTCGCCCGCAACTCCAGCCTTGGCCTAGCCAATCCTTAGC
This sequence comes from Rheum nobile, assembly GCA_027886185.1. Lineage (NCBI taxonomy): Eukaryota > Viridiplantae > Streptophyta > Magnoliopsida > Caryophyllales > Polygonaceae > Rheum > Rheum nobile. The sequence continues at coordinate 1,061,212 of WOAB01000171.1, forward strand.
TAGCCTTGTGCCTCGCCGCCCCACATGCAGCGTCTCGCCGCTTTCCTTGAAGACCCAGCGCCTATCTTAGCCATAGTTTTGCATTTAGAGGTTTATTTGTTATTTATAGACATTTTCCTTTTTTAGTATTTCTCTTTATGTCTTTTCTATTTTGGGTTTGTGCTTCACTCATGTGAGTGAGCTATTCCATGGGTTATTTGTTCCCATTTCCGAGCCAGCGCCTTTATAAGGCATCCACGACCAACCTTGTAATGGATGCGTTCATAATTATTTGCTAAATCATTTGTTGAGTTTACTCCATCTCTTAGCTTGGACGTCATTCTCTCTCTCATCTCTAACTCTTCTCTTCTCCCTCAAATTTCCCAAACACTCGTTCTCGCCGCCATCGCCGAGGCCCTCGCAAGTCTCCTCGCCGTCGCCGCTCACGCTCGCCATCCTTTGTCGGGCTCGCTAACATTTCCATCGGCGTCTCGCTCGCCCCATCCTCCAAATCACTCCCACTGTGAATCTCTTCCATCAAATCCCTCCATTGTCGCGTGAACCTCTAAAGTGCCGAGAAGGGCTCTGTACTCAATCTAGATCCGGCGCCAGACGACATCCTTGACATCCACCGAGGCCAAGGATGCATCACAACTCTTTCAAAGCCCCTACGAACTGATCAACAAACTCTTCTAGTAAAACCGCGGGCATGGCATTAGCGCGTTTGAGCTTCATCGCTTCCGAGGGGACACTCGTGACACCGAGGTCCTCGACATTTTCGCTCACCACAAGGAACGACTCCCATCCCTTGACCTTGGAAGGAAGAACCATCCTCTTCGTGGCCTCAATCTTCAAAGTGTAATAGCCCGGCTTGATGGTTCAAGCCGAGAACAAGGTGAGAATCTGCCAAAAGTTAGGATGAATCTTGGCCTCATGACACCTCACCAGGTAAGAAAACAACCACCTCCATGCGTTCAGATGCAACTGTAGGGGCGCAACGCCCAAACCCTTTAACAACTCATGTACCATCCCGTGAACCGGGAAGCGCAAGCCGGCCAGCATTGCCTCCCAGTTCGTCACCAGAGCCCACGGATACGTGTACATGGAACGACCTTTGGCCGAAGCAGTGCGAGGGAAACACCGGGAGGAAAGTTGAACACCTCATGAATCTCCTGCAAGTCTGCGAAGGTCAGCCGAGAGCAATGACCGTGTGTACTCACAAACTTCCTGAAGTCACTGTCACCGGCAAGCCAGACCGATTGGATCCTCTTTTTCAAAATGGGCATCTTGACAGCCCGGCCGCGAGGCCCTTCCTCCCTTTCCCCCGAAACCGATTCGCCTGGCGCCGATCTAGGAGAACCATCACCAATACCACGCTCCTCTGCCGCTTGGGGCTCTGCCCTCTTGGGCTAGACCGGTAGACCCTTTAGGGATCCACCCTGGTCAACCTGACCACCGGAAACCTCCTTCCCCAGGCCCTAATGGGAGATCGTCTTTGTCGCCAAAACTGGAAGACATTCCGAAGGAGTGGCGATTCTTAAGGAAACGCGAAATCGACAAAAGAGAACCTCGCAGCGAGGAAAAAGGAAGCACGAGCCCAATCCGATCTCGAGCAAGAAGCCACCGACCCCGAAGAAGGAAACAAAATAAGCTACCACGGCGAAGAAGGAGGGGAAGAAAATGGTGATGCAATGCGAAGAAGAAAGCCTCTTGCTCCAATAAAAACGTATCGATCGAAGGAGCAAAGGAAGAAGAGAAAGCTAAGGAAGAAAAGAAGGGAGAGAAAAGCGAGACGGCTTACCTATCCAATTAAAGACAAGAAGACTAGAGCCATGGTCCACTCTACACCCTCTACGAGAGCACTTGAGCAACGGGACATCGGCGACGATTGAAGAAGAAGGAAGCGAAGGAAGAACCAAGCGTCGAAAAAAACCAAAAAAACCCTTTTTATACCCATGATTAGACGTGCAATTATGATTACAAAAGCAGAGAAAACCGTGTAACACCCCCCGACTTATGTCGGTAGTGCCACACGCCAGTGACCTCAGACTTTAAATCCAAAGTCACCCTAGACTTTAATCTGAACAATTATACTTAAAACAATCATAATAAATACTCCCTCCGTCCTATAATGATGTGTCTACTTTGACTAGGCACATTTGCCGAGACGAGTTTTGTATCGTTAATATCTTTAATTACATATTAATAAAAATTATAATTTTTTGATATTATCAAAGTACTCGTTGAGACGAATCCTACAAGACCCCACATGACTATGTTTTTTCTTATATATTGGAAGAAGTCTTAAAAATTCTCTTCAACTATGAATAGTATACAAAAGAGAAACAGACACTATATTTTGGGACGGAGGGAGTAGTAAATAGCGAAAGACTTGTATATAGAAACTCAATCTTTTATTAAATTCCTCTCGTAAATTGAGAAAGATAATTATAAAGGATATTGAAATTACAGCGGAAGACTTTACATAAATCTTAATTACAATACTAGGTTACCTAACACTTATACCTATTACATTAATAAGAAAATAAAACTTATATTTAAAACAACCTCGAAAGTTCTTCAAAAACTAAACTTCAACCGTAAGCCTTTTTCTCCGTCTTGTTACTCCTAAACAACCTGAGGCAAGTTGACTGATGTACCGTATAGGACGGATGACACCAGCCAACCATGCAAGGAAAAATAGTGGTTGGTAAGTCTAATGAAAGACTACGCAAGGGTACAAACAGAATGGTTCTTGTGGTTGTATCCAATCACTATCTTTGTCTCTCGAGTAAAAGCCGATAGACGATATATAACTAAAATACTTCCACTGAAACGAATGATGGACAAAAGAGATATGCACCAAGAGAATACCCGAAATGAATGTGGGTATTATGGGAAGAAGATATGATTTGGTTGGGAACGTTTTAAATTACACACAACATACAAAACCCCATTGAATAATTGGGCCCGACCAACCTCACCGCATAATGCGAATCCAGATTGGAAAGATGACCCGCTTAAACTGGAGCACGAGCGGTTTCCAAGTTGTACTTCTCACTCGAAGTTTATTAATTATGTGCTCGCCGCACTTATCTTATTTAATTTCACCACACCACAATTATTCTTAAGCTTTTAATACAATCTCGAATAACTACGAGAATAACACAGGGCGACATTACGTCCAACCCAATTGCACTAGCAAGGTGCTTAAACACCTCCTATCCTTAACGAGTGGATAAGAAGCAATGGTCATGACCTTAAAAGTATTAGGGAATTATTATGACTAATACCAAGTTATAAAGAGATCATTATGTCTCGCAAGACCATAATATCCCTGACACACACGACTATTAAAGTCCACATTTAATGACTATAGAGTCCACACATAACACACAAAGTTCACACACAATACCGTCATTACGACGATAACAACATTAATCATATATACCTATATATAACTATATATATATAATAACTAACAACCTAGATACAAAATTATTTATAGCACACAAGTGTTCCCAAACATTATTTATGTTTTAGAAATTACCCAATTATTTTTAATATTAATTATCGGTCAAAAGAATAACTGAAATGACAAGAGCGAACAACCACTTGCCTTGATTCACGGAGATATGAACGGTATCACGGGGATGGTTGTTTCCGGGTAACAACTTGAGTCCCTGCTCTATTTCTGTTCCAGAAGCAATTCCGAGACGTACCCAAATCACACAAGAATAAATTATAATTAGATAATTTATTCAATACTGAATTTTAAAGGGTATATGTCTCAAGATTTAAATTGGATTAATTTATCTCCAATTAATTCAATTTTCAAGGCTTAATCGGTAGGATGATTATCTATAGGATTACAAATCAATTAATCACATATTCTAAACAATCTTTTTATAAATAAATAAATCTCATAATTTATTTATTAGTCCAGAAATTTTACTCCAAAATATTATCCCAATGAAAAGTTAATATTTTAACCATTCATAGTCTAAGATAATACCCAAAGTAATTTTAATTAATTTAATTTTAATTTCATTAAAAAAAAATAGATTAATTCCACCTTATTATTGAGTAATTAAAATTAATTTATTTAACCTTAATTAAACCATATAATAATAAAATAAAATAAAAAACCGAACCGAATCGAAAATCGGGAGTAATACCCAGCCGGCATCGGAGCGACACACCCTCAGTTTTCCGGCGATCACGGCGGCGGCGGGGGCTTAGTGCTTTGGAAGAGGACTACAAGGCTCAACTAATGGTGGTGGTGGAGATGCCAATGGTGGACGGTGGTCGTCCAATTTCGTCGATGAACAGGCGCGGCCAGAAATTGGGGTTGTAGAGCTTTGATGAATTTATTGGATGCCTAAACCTCAACGATTGGTGTCGTATATATAATGGTTGGATAGGTCTCGGAGAGATATTCGTTTCCATATAGAGTTTGCAAGGAACGATCCCGGATTGGCCCCGATTTCCCGAAGTTCCCAAAACGACGAATCCGAAATATTTATTCCCTTATATGCTCAAATTCGATCTTGTTTTTGATTGTTTCCTTTCGATTTCTCCCAGATTATATGCGTTAAATAGTCCACTAAAAATCCATTAATTGGTTGAGCAATTCGAGCCCAAACGAGCTCGAATTGGGCGAATTTCCGCCATTGATGCCCACGAAGTTCGGCTGAGGAAGGAGGAGGAAGAAGATGAATAGTAACCCGATCGGCCCCCTTTATTTTAGCTTATTTGCACTTTTGGCCCCAACTTTTCAAGTTGGGGCAAACATGCCCTTGAATAATTTTTGCAAAGTTATAAATATTACCCAAACTTTCCCAAACTTAATTATTTTAATAATTCTATGTTTCTAATATTATTTTAGCCCAAAAATAATATTAGAAAAATTAACTTAGGCTAAAATAAGCTTAACTTAGGCTAAGGCAAGCTTAAATTAAATTCCTATGGTTTTAACCATATTTAAATCCTTTAACAAAAATGGTTAAACTTGATATAAATATTCTAGGTTAAATTTTATATTTTTTATTTAAATTTAGAATCAACATAATGTTAATAATAAATTGAAATAATTTACAACATTAAAGTGGTACAACTTATATTAAGAATCTCTATTTCATTTCTTTTTTTGGAATTATGAAATAAATACCAAAATTCCTTTATTAGAAATAGAGTTGGGTAAATTACATAAATACCCTTACTAAAATTGAGGGTTATTACATTACTACCCCCTTAAAAATAGTTTTGACCCCGAAACTAGCACTACCAAGGTAGAGGAATCGGTAGGGCTGTGCATCCGGTCCAGACCGGACCGGAATTTTTGGAAACCTTGGACCGAAGACCGGACCGGACCGGTCTTGGACCGGTTTACATATTTTTTTATTTTTTATTTTTATATAAATGAAAAATTAATTATTTTTCCTATTTTTATAATTATTGTGTATAATATTAGACAATATATTTTGTTATTTATTTATATTTATACTAAAAACTAATTTTTAATAATATTATAAGATATTAATATATAAAATTAAATTAAAAATAATAAAAACCGGTCCATCCGGTCCGGACCGGAAACCGGTCGGGTTTGGACCGGACCGGACCGGAACCGGAATTCTAAAAATATGTGGACCGCGGACCGGACCGTAATTCCCCCGGTCCGGTCCGGGCATTTTCGGTCCGGTCCGGTCCATTTTTCCGATCCCGGCCGAATCTACACACCCCTAGGAATCGGTAGGGCTGTGCATCCGGTCCAGACCGGACCGGACCGGACCGCTTTTTCCGGTCCGGTCTGATGGACCGGAATTTTTGGAAACCTTGGACCGAAGACCGGACCAGACCGGTATGATTCGGTCCGGTCCGGTCTTGGACCGGTTTACATATTTTTTTATTTTTTAGTTTTATATAAATGAAAAATTAATTATTTTTCCTATTTTTATAATTATTGTGTATAATATTAGACAATATATTTTGTTATTTATTTATATTTATACTAAAAACTAATTTTTAATAATATTATAAGATATTAATATATAGAATTAAATTAAAAATAATAAAAACCGGTCCATCCGGTCCGGACCGGAAACCGGCCGGGTTTGGACCGGACCGGACCGGAATTCTAAAAATATGTGGACCGCGGACCGGACCGTAATTACCCCGGTCCGGTCCGGGCATTTTCGGTCCGGTCCGGTCCATTTTTCCGATCCGGGCCGAATCTGCACACCCCTAGGAATCGGTTTCCACATTAACCTCACTTCTTAACTCAATATCCTTAATCATTTCATCCTCGAAATTACTCCTAGGAAAGGGGTTTTGTTTCCTCAACTATGACATCATCTTGTCTCCATGTATTATACTATGTAATAACTCTTAATATACCCACAAGATCATGGCTACCTTCAACTCATAGTCTCCAAAATCATCATAACGATCTTAATATACCTTAAGCATGAGAACACACATTTCTCTTCCAATTTCCTTGTTATAATCAATCTCAAAGTTCATACACTAAACTCACTTATAACCCGAATATTAAATTTTTAGTAACCTCGAAACATCACATCCTCTAATTCCTTAAAGGTACACCCCACAATTCCACTAGTTATCTTTAATCAGATTTGGCCCTTATGTCATCTCTAACCTAAAATCTTTCCAATAATGATTTAACTCATTCCATTAATCAATCTATAACTTAAAACCTTTAAGATTCCTTAACTTTCTCCAAAAATAATCACAATATTGTATTCCTATGTTCCCCAAAACAAATCACATGAGATATTACTCCTATTTCCTCAAAGTATCTGATAAATGATTCATTACCAACAAAATCAATCACTTTTGTCCTAATCCTTCAATAGATATATACGATTCGTTTGTTACCTTACTCCTTAAGTGCACATAAGACAAATCTCTTTACTAAATCCTTTAGTTTATCGAAATCCTCAAAATAACCTATCCTTATACTATAACCTTTGAATTTAAGTGAGCTTTCTCCCAATACAATAGCTTCACAACTTGATCTTCCAAGAAAGAGTTATACCATAAGTCTTATAAACGACACACTCACTTAAAGTCCTAACGTTTAAATTGCTACATTTTTATATTCTAGAACATCACTCGTTTAGATTGCAATTCCTTAGGGAGAGACAACTCTATATGATTTATAGTTTTCTCAAAAATTTATTCACTTAAATGAATAAATTATAAAACTCATATTTAAGTATTTTAAGCTTTATATTAGCTCACTACACGAACTTTACCACAACAAATGCTCGGAGTATACACATGAGAAATAATTCTCAACTCTATAGAGCATTAACCACACAGACATAATTCCTTATAAATAAGGAATTATGACAAAACTAAACTCACGAGACAACGCTCGTCAACTCGACTAGAAAAACAAATAATGTCAATACCTAACTTGACATTATTCCAAGAATATAGAGAGATTCTTATGAATGGATCTAAGGATTAAGTAACGAAATCGACCCTATTATTCTTAGATCACTACGAGAGATTAAACCCAACTTGACATTAGAATTTTTCCAACTTATACATGACACTTCAATCACTACGTTATGATATGCATTGTAAGGGTCCAAACTAATAGCTCATATTAGATTGTCTGACCCACCACCATTATTCTTAAACGATCTTATCATCTTACTTGAGAATAAGACAAATAGGAGAAATGTCAACCTTCGAATGACACTAAACCTAAGAATGGAGGATTTCCTAGTGAATGGACGTAATGAATAAGTAACGGAATCGAAGCTTGCAGAAGTTTGAAAAGATTTATTATAAATACATATACTTTCAAATCTTATATTTAACTTAGTAAAATAATTACGTAGGTAGTAAATTTCTTAACTAACGACATTATTATTTCTTCATAAACTCTTACAAAAACTCAAAACCACCCCTTTAGAATTATAACAAAAACTTAATTTTATTTCTTTATAACACCATTTAATAAAAGAACTATAAAAATTAGTATTAGTATTTTAATAACTAAACTATTACTTCTTAAGATTTCTTTTTAGACATTAGGAAACTCTTAACCCTAAATTTAGTACTAACTAGTTAAATTCTCAAAATTCCTTTATTACATAAAATAACTTGAAATTAGTTTTAAAATAAAATAGTATTGAAAATAATTTTGAAAATTCTCAAACCTAACAATAGGCCAAGAATCTTAAAATCATTGTTCTGATACCACAATTATAACACCCCCCGACTTAGTCGATAGTGTCACACGCCAGTGACCTCAGAATTTAAATCCAAAGTCACCCTAGGCTTTAATATGAACAATTATACTTAAAACAATCATAATAAATAGTAAATATCGGAAGACTTGTATAAAGAAACTCAATCTTTTATTAAATTTCTCTCGTAAAATGAGAAAGATAATTACAAAGGATATTGAAATTACAGCGGAAGACTTTACATAAATCATAATTACAATACTAGGTTACCTAACACTTATACCTATTACATTAATAAGAAAATAAAACTTATATTTAAAACAAACTCGAAAGTTCTTCAAAAACTAAACTTCAACTGCAAGCCTTTTTCTTCGTCACGTTACTCCTAAACAACCTGAGGCAAGTCGACTGATGTGTCATATAGGACGGATGACACCAGCCAACCATGCAAGGAAAAATAGTGGTTGGTTAGTCTAATGAAAGACTACGCAAGGGTACAAACAGAATGGTTCTTGTGGTTGTATCCAGTTACTATCATTGTCTCTCGAGTAAAAGCCGATAGACGATAGATAACTAAAATACTTCCACTAAAATAAAGGATGGACAAAAGATATATGCACCAAAAGAATATCCGAAATCAATGTGGGTATTATGGGAAGAAGAAATGATTTGTTTGGGAACGTTTTAAATTACACACAACATACAAAATCCCATTGACTAATTGGGCCCGACCAACCTCACCGCATAATGTGAATCCAGATTGGAAAGACGACCCGCTTAAACTGGAGCACGAGCGGTTTCCAAGTTGTACTTCTCGCTCAAAGTTTATTAATTATGTGCTCGCAGCACTTATCTTATTTAATTTCACCACACCACAATTATTCTTAAGCTTTTAATACAATCTCGAATAACTACGAGAAGAACATAGGGCGACATTACGTCCAACCCAATTGCACTAGCAAGGTGCTTAAACGCCTCTTATCCTTAACGAGTGGATAAGAATCAATGGTCGTGACCTTAAAAGTATTAGGGAATTATTCCGACTAATACCGAGTTATAAAGAGATCATTACGTCTCGCAAGATCATAATATCCCTGACACACACGAGTATTAAAGTCCACATTTAATGACTATAGAGTCCACACATAACACACAAAGTCCACACACAATACCGTCATTACGAAGATAACAACATTAATCATATATACTTATATATAACTATATATATATATAATAACTAAAAACCTAGATACAAAATTATTTATAGCACAAAAGTGTTCCCAAACATTAATTAGGTTTTAGAAATTATCCAATTAATTAATAATTAATTTTAATATTAATTGTCGGTCAAAAGAATAACTGAAATGACAAGAGCGAACCACCACTTGCCTTGATTCACAGAGATATGAACGGTATCACGGGGATGGTTGTTTCCGGGTAACAACTTGAGTCCCTGCTTTATTTTCGTTCCAGAAGCAATTCTGAGACGTACCCAAATCACACAAGAAAATTTAATACTGAATTTTAAAGGGTATATGTCTCAAGATTTAAACTCAATTAATTTATCTCCAATTAATTCAATTTTCAAGGCTTAATCGGTAGGATGATTATCTATACGATTAAAAATCAATTAATCACATATTCTATATAATCTTTTGATAAATAAATAAATAAATCTAAAAATTTATTTATTAGTCCTGAAATTTTACTCCAAAATATTATCCCAATGAAAAGTTAATATTTTAACCATTCATAGTCTAAGATAATACCCAAAGTAATTTTAATTAATTTAATTTTAATTTCATTAAAAAAAAAGATTAATTCCACCTTATTATTCAGTAATTAAGATTAATTTATTTAACCTTAATTAAATAATATAATAATAAAATAAAATAAAAACCGAACCGAACCGAAAATCGGGAGTAATACCCAGCCGGCGTCGGAGCGACACATCCTCAGTTTTCCGGCGTTCACGGCGGCGGCGGCGGCTAATCGGCGGCGGAGGATTAGTTATTTGGAAGAGGACTCCAAGGCACAACTAATGGTGGTGGTGGCGACACCAATGGTGAACGGTGGTCGTCGAATTTCGTCGATGAACAGGTGCGACCGGAAATTGGGGCCTAAACCTCAGCGATTGGTGTCGTATTTATAGTGGTTGGATAGGTCTCGGAGAGATATTCGTTTCCATATAAAGTTTTCAAGGAAACGATCCCGGATTGGCCCCGATTTCCCGATGTTTCCAAAACGACGAATTCCAAATATTTCTTGCCTTATATGCTCAAATTTGATTTCTCCCGGATTATATGCGTTAAGTAGTCCACTAAAAATCCCATTAATTGGTTGAGCAATTCGAGCCCAAACGAGCTCGAATTGGGCAAATTTCCGCCATTGATGCCCACGAAGTTCGGTTGAGGAAGGAGGAGGAAGAAGATGAATAGTAACCTGATCGGGTCCCCTCTAATTTGGCTTATTTGCACTTTTGGCCCCAACTTTTCAAGTTGGGGAAAAAATTCCCTTTAATAATTTTTGAAAAATTACAAAAATTACCCAAACTTAATTATTTTAATAACTTTATGTTTGTTATATTATTTTAGCCCAAAATTAATATTAGAAAAATTAACTTAGGCTAAAATAAGTTTAACTTAGGCTAAGGCAAGCTTAAATTAAATTCTTATGGTTTTAACCATATTTAAATCCTTTAACAAAATTTTTTAAACTTGATCTAAATATTCTAGGTTAAATTTTATATGTTTTGTTTAAATTTAGAATCAACATAATGTTAACAATAAATTTAAATAATTTACAACTTTAAAGTCGTACAACTTATATTAAGAATCTCTATTTCATTTCTATTTTTGGAATTATGAAATAAATACCAAAATTCCTTTATTAGAAATAGAGTTGGATAAATTACATAAATACCCTTACTAAAATTGAGGGTTATTACAAACCGTCACAAATCAACCGCTTCAAACCGCTCAAACGACGCTTCAACTTCCATCAAGGGAAGTTGAAGGAGGTGACCGGCTAGACAGGGCCGGGTGGATGATCCACGGAGAAAATAAGATAATGGTGCCCGCGGGCGTGGCCCACTCGACACATGACCATAGGTTTTTGACCCTCAAGAACTGCCCGCGAAAAGTGAAGGGCGCAAGCGAGAGAAGGCAAGATCGCAACAAATAAGACCAATGCAAACAGAAAATTCAAGAATCCATTCCCATATTTTATTTATATCAATCAAAAAAAGAAGCAAGATTACAAGAATCCAGCCCTCTACGGCCATAGGTTTACAAGAAAAAAAGCATTGCGAATGAAGAGAATGAGAATGAGAGTGCGTGCTGCGAACTTTCTAGCCTTCGCCAAACTTGCAGAACTTGCAAAGGGAAGATGCAAGGGGAACTGATATGAAAACCCCTTCGAAATGGCTTCGCCTGGGACGGATCTAGGTAGGACACGGATAGGATCGATTCTCTTGAATTGGAACGAAGGATGATTCCACAAATTAATTAGCAAATGAAGGTTTGCTAATTAAATATTGACACAAATTGCAATTCCACTGAACAATATTTAACAGGGTCGGAGGAATTCAGGACAACTCGGCTGAGGGAGGTATCATGTTCATCAATGGCGGGAGCGGCGACAGAAGACCGGACGGAGAGGGACACCGGGGGGAGTGAGTCGAGATGGACAGTGGGTTGGGAGACGCAACACCGTTCGGCCCAAGATTGCCGAAGACAGTCCGACTAGACGCCGGAGCAGATGGAACGAGGCGGACAGCGGGATTGCGGTGTCGGCGACGTGATGACGAAGGAGATCGTCACCAACGATGAAGAACAACAATTCGGATCAGCAGAGAATTCGACCAACAAGAATTCCGAACAGCAGAGGGACATGAGAGTCGTGCAAAGAGAATTAGGGTTAGGGTTGACGTTGAGCAAGGGGTGGAGAAATTCTCACAACAAAGCTTGCTTCAATTCAACGTGCTAAAATTAGGGTTCCAAGTTTCAATATAAAGGCTCCTAAGTTACCGAAGATAGTAACTTTCCTAATGCCCAAAAATAGTAATAATGCAAAATACGAGAGTAAACAAATAAAAACAATTCCCAAGATGTCTAATATTGTTTATGACTACTCCTCTTGATAAGTGGACACCGAACACATAACAGCGGTAGGTGTGGAAGTTGAAGTCGCTCCATTCCTTGTAAATGCTTTAGCGACAATGCTCGTAGTCGCGTGGGCAATGGCTCTGGCACGAGCTCTCGTAATTGGTCCGTCTGACCGAATGCTAAGCGACTCTTCCTCCTCAGCCTCCGTCAATGTCAAGGGCTGTCCCGCATCATTCTCCCCTTCTTGGCCGCGAATCGTCCCCGATTCGTCAATGTCAAGGTCTGGCGGTGTGTAGGGGGAGAGGTCTCCAATGTTGAAGGTGTTGTGAACTCCATATTCTGCGGGAAGCTTAAGCTTGTAGGCATTGGGGCCGTAAGCTTCCAAAACCTTGAACGGGCCATCACCTCTCTGGTCGAGCTTGGATCGTCTCTTTGACGGGAACCGATCCTTCCTCAAATGCAACCAAACAAGGTCCCCGGGCGCGAAAGTGACGCGACACCGACCCTTGTTGGCCTTCTGCTCTAGCTGCCAGGCTCTCCTCTCTAGCTGCTCCTTTGTCCTCGCATGCAGCTCTTGTATCATCTCCGCCCGAGCAGCTCCACGTACATGATCACCATCTTTCAGCGGGTGTGGCACCAAGTCCAGCGGCGATAGCGGGTTCCGGCCGTACACCACCTCAAATGGTGACATGTTCATCGCGGAATGGACAGACCTGTTATAAGAGAACTCAACAAAAGGTAGTAAGTCCTCCCAACGGCGCGGGTTGGTCCTAAGCATGGTCCTAAGCAAAGTCCCTAAGGTCCGGTTGGTCACCTCGGTCTGGGCATCAGTCTGCGGGTGGTAGCTAGTAGAGAATAAGAGATTGGTACCTAGCTTACCCCACAAAGTCCTCCAAAAATGGCTAACAAATTTCACGTCCCTATCGCTAACAATAGAACGCGGTATACCATGTAAACGCACAATATTGTCGAAGAAAAGTGAAGCACAATCCGCAACATTGTTAGTGCCCTTACATGGTATAAAATGTGCCATCTTCGAGAACCTATCAACCACGACAAAAATAGAGTCCCTCCCCTTCTTAGACCTAGGCAACCCCATCACAAAATCCATAGATATGTCCTCCCAAGGACGGTCAGGTATAGGTAAAGGGGTGTATAGTGAGGGACTGGATCTAGACTTGGCCCTATGGCAAGTGACACAAGCATTGCAAAACCTAGTGACCTGGTTAGTCATGTTGGGCCAATAAAAATGCTCCTTAAGGGCTGCTACGGTTTTGGCTATATCGAAATGTGCCCTACTCTCATGTGCCTCTTTAACTAAGAGTTCCCTAATAGAAGAAGATGGTATGCATAGCTTTCCACCCTTATAAAGGTACCCCTGGTCAAGGGAGTAGGAATCTAAGGAGCCCTGAGATGCGCAAGTCTCATAAATAGATGTAAAGAAAGTATCATTCGAATACAATTCCTTAATCAATGAAAAACCAAAGGGCGTCAGCTACCACATTCTCCTTACCTTTCTTGTGCATCACCACATAGGGGAAGGTCTCTATGAATTCTACCCATCTCGCATACCGACGTCCGAGTGTGGTTTGATGCTTAAGGTACTTCAAGGTCTCATGATCGGTATGGATAATGAACTCCTTTGGCCACAAGTAATGCTGCCACGTCTTCAACACCCTGATAAGAGCATACAATTCTTTATCAAAAGTAGAATAGTTAAGTGTAGCACCTGACAATTTCTCACTGAAGTACGCGATGGGTTGGCGCTCTTGGAGAAGCACCCCACCGATTCCAATGTTGGAGGCATCGCACTCAACCTCAAAGGCCTTGTTGAAGTCCGGAAGCTGTAGTAATGGTGTGTGGCATAGGCGGTCTTTTAGCACTCTGAATGCTACCTCATGTTTTGGTTCCCAAGTAATGGTGGCGCCTTTCTTTGTCAACTCATGTAGAGGCACGGAAATGGAGCTGAAATCGCGCACAAAGCGCCTGTAGAAGCCAGCCAACCCCAAGAAAGATCGAACCATGGTCGGTGTAGTTGGGGTAGGCCACTCCTTGATGGCGCGGACCTTTTCTTCATCAACCCACAGCCCATCCTTAGAAACAACAAATCCTAGAAAAATCGTTGTGTCCGAGCAAAACACACATTTTGCCAAGTTGGCATATAATTGCTCATTCCGAAGGCATTCTAGAACTTGTCTAAGGTGTAAAACATGCTCATGCAACGACCGACTATACACTAAAATATCATAAAAATAAACAACCATAAACTTCCCCAAAAAATGATGAAGGACGTGATTCATTAACCTCATAAAAGTGCTCGGTGCGTTGGTGAGTCCGAACGGCATGACTAGCCACTCATAAAGGCCATGCTTCATCTTGAATGTCGTCTTCCATTCGTCTCCTTCCTTCATGCGGATTTGGTGGTAGCCACTCCTAAGATCGATCTTTGAAAATAATGTGGCCCCATGCAACTCGTCCAGAATATCATCAAGGCGAGGGATTGGATGACGGTACTTCACCGTGATTTGATTGATGGCCATGCAGTCCATGCACATTCTCCATGAGCCCTCCTTCTTCGGTATGAGGATTACCGGGACACCGTAAGGACTTAGGCTTTCACGAATGTAGCCCTTGGCCAAGAGGTCGGTAACTTGTCGTTGAAGTTCTTTAGTCTCCTCCGGGCTCGCCCTGTATGCCGCCCGGTTGGGTAAGGAGGCGCCCGGCACCAAAACAATTTGGTGCTCAATCCCACGTATAGGAGGTAGACCGTCCGACAACTCATCGGGCATGACGTCCATGAAGTCCTGCAAAAGAGAAATCACAGAAGCGGGTAGCTCATCGACATTCTTTAAAACCAAAAAACACGCATTTGGAACCAATAAAATACAAGGAGAACGTCCCTGAACAATTGGAGAGAGGTCCCGCGAGCGTGCCATAAGCAAACGACGTTCACATCGACCCTTGATCGCACTCGAAGGATCGCCAGAAGAAGGTAGAGGAGCAGCCCCTGACTCGGTCCAGAACTCGGCCGAGTTCTGGGCCGAGTTAGGCTTGACTTTCTTCTGGCCGTGCTGACTCGGCCGAGTTGCTGTGGGTCCGAGGCCGAGTTGTTCACTGGTGCAGGAACTCGGTCCAGAACTCGGTCGAGTTTTGGGCCGAGTTGGCTTATATTGTGGAGACTCGGTCCAGAACTCGGTCGAGTTCTGGGCCGAGTTGTGGCATGGCGTCTTTGCTCCTTTCGCCGGGTTGGGCACGGGCGGTGTCGGCTTTGGTGTCGTCGACTTGGCCTTCTCCAATGCCTTGATCCCGTCTCTCTCGACTTGATCATGAATGATTTCTTGTGGCGTCATGGGTAAAAGTGTGACCCGACGTCCCTTGTTTTGGAAAGTGTATGTATTCAAGAAACCGTCATGTACCGCTTTCTTGTCGAATTGCCATGGGCGACCTAAACGGAGGTGAGTCGCATCCATAACAACAACATCACAAGAAACGGAATCAACATATTGACCAATAGAGAATGTAATGTGGCATTGCCTAGTTACCACATCACCTTTACCTTCCGAGATCCATTGCAAACTATATGGTTGAGGATGTGCAATCGTAGGCAAATTGAGCGCGTGAACGACCTTTTCATTCAAAATGTTACAGCACGATCCGCTATCCACAATCACACTCAACGAAGAAGTGCCCACAATGCAGCGAGTGTGGAACAAATTCTCGCATTGGTCCACTAGAGACGCGTCCTTCACCGTCAAAGTACGGCGAGCAACAAGAGAGAGAGGCGTACCTTCATTCAAATCCGGTGGTCCACATTCATACGGCTCCTCATCTTCGTAATCGTCGTACACCTGTGGTGGTGCGTCCTCGGTCTCCTCTTCGTCATCAAATGACTCGTAACCCGTGGCTTGAGAGAACAATACGCGTCTCGAGTTCGAGCAATCGCGCATGAAATGACCACGGCCGCCACATTTATAGCAAATCCGGTCGCTCGTCTTTTCCGAACGGGTGTCCTGCTTCGGGGGAACGCGCGTCATGGGCGGTTTGGGTGCTTCGGGACGAGGCGGGGCCCGGTTGTAGGGGGCTTGTGGCCGAGGCTGCGTACTCACAACGGGGTTAGGAGAAAAAGATGAAGGATTCGGTTTAGAATCATACCTGCGGGATGACGATCCCGATAGCCATGGATAAATCTTCTTGCGCACCAAACGTTGATGAACCTTTTATGCGGCGTACGCAAGAGCGGTCAAATCATTGATAGGTAACACATCGACCTCCTCTCGTAGATCGACATGCATCCCTTGGAGGAACTTCGTCTTGAACGTGCCGGGAGTGACGCTTATGCCCGCCTTGAAGTACAAATCCTCGAGATGAGCATAGAACTCAAGAGGAGTGCTCGTACCTTGGCGTGCTAGAGCAATCTTCAAATGCATTTATTGCTTGTACTCCGAGGGCACGTACTTCCGAGTCATGACATAGACAAGTTGATGCCATTGCTCAATAGGGTCGTATCCCATACGAACTCGGTTCTTTTGGTCCCTATGACACCATGAACGAGCGGCTCCTTGAAATTGTAACGTGGCGATTTCCACCTTGTCTTCCTCGTTGTAGTGGCAATGTGCAAGAGCATGTTCCGTGCCTTGCAACCAGTCCAAAAAGACAGCGGCATCATAATCACCAAGAAAGGGTTCGATTTTTACCTTAATTTCTCTTCGAGCGCCGTAGTTAGGTTGCACTTGTTTTCTATCTTCATAGGCGCGCTCTCCTTGGTAGCCACGACCAGCACCACGTCCTCCATTGTGTCCCCTACGACGCAGTGGTGTCTCTTGCTCGTACTCATCATAGTCGTCGGGGTGAGGATCAAAAACAGGAGGGGGAGGAAGCTTACACGGTATCCATCCTTCCGGGTGCACTTGATGCTCAATTGGCTCAACTAGGGGAGGATGGAAGTTACCCGGGTTCACTTAGCCAGCCAAGTGCATGTCCTCCTCATCATATTCAGCAAAGGGACGTTGGGGATACGTCCTAGAAGGGGCTTGGGGCACCGGATGCGAATGTCCATGCGGTGTTCGGGTAGTGCGGTCTGCAAAAGTGGCATGATTGTTATCATAATAAGGGTCAGGGGCGTAGGAATCATACCTGGTTTTCTCATGAGATCGAGGTTGCCGACGTGGAGTGTCGACATGGTCGGAGTAGTGGCCATTGTCATCTAGGTCCTTAGAGTTGGACCGAGGTTGCCATCGATCGTCAATGGGCGGACCCGTGGGCTTCACCACGACCGAGCGCAGCTTGCCGGCTTGCCGAGTGGTGTCGCCTGAATGGTGTGAAGAGGACGCGATGTGCTTCCCTTTGTCAAGGCGAGAGTCATGACGGATGAGTCGCCCGTCACGTGCGTCCCAGTGGTCTTCCTCAAGCACCGAAGTCGGGCCCAATTGAGCTTCTACGAGCCCCTTGTATTGTTGAAGTTGTTTCTCCGCGGTGTGTAGCCGCTCGATCACCTCAAGTCGTTCCGCCTCGGATTGAGCAAGGCGATACTTTGCGGCCACTAGTTCAGCGGCTTGAGCCTCAGATTCATCACCATGCAACGACATAGCAAAGAAGGTTAAACAACAGCAGGAAACAACAAACAAAGATACTCAACGCAATAAACTCAACTCAATAATCAAAGTCTCCCGGTATCTAGTTTTGGCAATCCGTGAGGGAGGTCAAGGCAAGGAAGTGAACTCGTATGCAATAACCGTCTCAAGCTAATCAAGCATGTAATAGAGTCAAACAATGAATAAATCAAAGCAAAGATCATGCAAGATAAGCTCTTTTATAGATTGCTACTAGAGATATGGAAGACAAGAAATGGAATTGCTGAATTAGTGCGGGATTTCCCGTTGCCAGCGGCGAGTTTTGTGCTAATAGTAATGTGGGTTGTGTGATGCTTAGCACGGTAATAATAATTCAGCAACTTGTTGGAATTTTTTTTTTTTTTTGAAGAAAGAAAGCAAGGTAGCAACACAAATTTCAGCGTATTCGTGGAATGCACCCAAGCTCAAGAGGTAGAAGATTGTTTAGACTTTTGGTAACAAACGCGAACTTACCATTCATGCAATGACAACTTAATGCAGCGAAATAATCAAAGAAGACAATACGCCACACAATAATATAGCAAGATAAACTATTGCACACAAGGAGGTTCGGTTTCTCACAAACAAGAAAAAGAAACGCTCGGTTCGATTCAACTTGCGTTGCAAGCAAATCACCTAGGGTTTGGCACTCAAATTTTATTTTATTTTTTTATATAAAATCAGAATGTGCGGAAGAGATAGGAATGAAAGAAAGCTATGGGAATAATCAGAAAAAAATGCAGGGAGAAATTGAAATCAAGAGACGAATTTACCACACGTCGTACCCCTGGAAGCTAATACCAGTTGATATGAAAACCCCTTCGAAATGGCTTCGCCTGGGACGGATCTAGGTAGGACACGGATAGGATCGATTCTCTTGAATTGGAACAAAGGATGATTCCACAAATTAATTAGCAAATGAAGGTTTGCTAATTAAATATTGACACAAATTGCAATTCCACTGAACACTATTTAACAGGGTCGGAGGAATTCAGGACAACTCGGCTGAGGGGGGTGTCCTGTTCGTCAATGGCGGGAGCGGCGACAGAAGACCGGACGGAGAGGGACACCGGGGGGAGTGAGTCGAGATGGACAGTGGGTTGGGAGACGCAACACCGTTCGGCCCAATATTGCCGAAGACAGTCCGACTGGACGCCGCAACGGATGGAACGAGGCGGACGGCGGGATTGCGGTGTCGGTGACGTGATGACGAAGGAGATCGTCACCAACGATGAAGAACAACAATTCGGATCAGCAGAGAATTCGACCAACAAGAATTCCGAACAGCAGAGGGACGTGGAAGTAGTGCAAAGAGAATTAGGGTTAGGGTTGACGTTGAGCAAGGGGTGGAGAAATTCTCACAACAAAGCTTGCTTCAATTCAACGTGCTAAAATTAGGGTTCCAAGTTTCAATATAAAGGCTCCTAAGTTACCGAAGATAGTAACTTTCCTAATGCCCAAAAATAGTAATAATGCAAAATACGAGAGTAAACAAATAAAAACAATTCCCAAGATGTCTAATAATGTTTATGACTACTCCTCTTGATAAGTGGCCACCGAACACATAACAGCGGTAGGTGTGGAAGTTGAATTCGCTCCATTCCTTGCAAATTCTTTAGCGACAATGCTCGTAGTCGCGTGGGCAATGGTTCTGGCATGAGCTCTCATAATTGGTCCGTCTGACCGAATGCTAAGCGACTCTTCCTCCTCGGCCTCCGTCAATGTCAAGGGCTGTCTCACATTAGGAACCCGCTGGAAGGAAAGAAAGGGCAGTGCTTCAAGACTACCACTCCCCCTTGACAAGGTTTTCCGTAGAGGAGACCCACCACCTTACCGGCATAGCATGGTCGGTGCCCGCTCCCTCACCCGCAACACCCGACGCCACAGTCGCCCCGGCCACACGACTTGGCAGTCGACATGGCGAAGAAGGGCCCTGTAACACCCCCAAATCTTAACCCATTTGGAAATGTATTACCGCCAGTGACCCTAGTGTTCCTTACCGAGATCACCCAAGGCTTTACCGGTTTAAATACAATTCATGGAATACAATTGATACATAATGATCAAAGTATTCAAATCAAAACATCAATCAAATGAAACATGAGTTACGGGATTACATCCCAATCCCGAATAGGACAAATACATAGTTTAAACAAAGTACAGCGGAAGTCTTAAACAAAGATATTACAAAAAGGGTTGTGATCGTAATGATCACCTGCCCAAGGATCTCAACCTGATTAAAAGAAATTATTAAAACATCCAAAAACAACCGTCGTCTTCATAGTCAATCTAGTCTCCTCATATCTTCGCTCTATCTGATGTGCCGAAACGAACGGATGACACCAGCCCACATGCGAAGAACAATGTTCGTGGGTTAGTCTACTTGAATAGACTAGCAAGGGTAAAAAGCAGAGTGGTTCGAGTGATCGTAACCGTTTACTATCATTGTCCCTCGAATAATAACCGAAGGGACGATACATAACCCGGCACTTTCACGGAATAACAACAAGAGGTATGCACAAGAGAAGATTCTGGAAGACTTAATCTTCACATAAATCGACCCAAAAGAAGACTCCAAAGGAAATGAGTCTTTAAGGAAATATGACAAATCTGGAAAGTTTACAGAATGAAGCAACAACGATTAAAAGCTGACTGAGATGCTTCGGCTCACAACCAACCTCGCCACTTACAGCGAATATAGATTGGAAAGAGAACGTACTACATTCAAGTCTGGATCTTACAGAACCACATAACGATGATTTAAAAACTGACTAAGATACTTCGGTTCACGACCAACCTCACCGCTTACAGCGATTCCAGATCGGAAAGAGAACGTACTATGATCAAAGTCGAGACGAGCTTTCCTAGTTGCACTATTTACTTAGTTGCACTACTCGCCAAAGGTATATTAATTAAGTGCTCTCAGGCACCTTATCTTATTTAATCCCAAAACGATTAACACATTAAAATCTTTTAATATATGTCCCTGTCACGCAGGACCCATATCTAAGGAATGAACCTCACCGAGTCCAAACCTCTGAATCTATATCGAAAGAATGAACCTCACAGAGTCCAAACTTCTACTATCGCAGGGTCTTGCTCGCCCTTTAAAAGAATGAACCTCAATGAGTTCAAACTTCAACAATCGTTGGGTCTTCATCGCCCTTACAGTTATAAAGGAACGCGCATGGAACTCTCAGGATCCAGGCGTTCCTACAAATACTCGTGCTAACTTACAGTTACAACACAACCACAGTACAAGATAAATCCACATAAATGCCCGGAAGGCGATCACAGATAATAGCGTCGTTCTAACAGATATACAACCTATTATATGATTTTCCAAAACAGTTTATAAAACCAATTCCAGACAAACACAGTAATCATTCCAAATTAATTACTCAGATAAACAACTGATAATTAATGTAAATATGGAACGATGAGCAAGAGCGAACCGCCACTTGCCTGAGTCCGCAGAGATTGAACGAAGTCTAACGACGGGATTCCGGGCTCGACACAGAGACGAATCTGCCAACTCCGGTACCTTCAGATCAACCCATACAGAAACCCTAAGTTAGATTCGACAAACAACAATACCGAAACTACGAAAGGACGAAAGGAATCGACGGAAACGAAACCCGAACGAAGGATACGGAAGCCAACACATCAACCCACGGCCACCTCCTCTCGCCGGTGGGCGCCGCCCAAATCACGGCGGGCGCCGCCTTAAATGCGGCGGGCGCCGCCTCAAGCACGACGGGCGCCGCTCAACTGCGGCGGGCGCCGCTCCACAACATCACGGCGGGCGCTTCTTCACGGCGGCTGGCCACAACATCACGGCGGGCTGGCCCTTCTTCACGGTGGCTGGCCACAACATCACGGCGGGCGCCGGGATCTTCACGGCGGGCGCCGTCTCATGTCGGCGGTCGCCGCCTTCGAGCCGACGGTCGCCGCCTTCGAGCCGGCGGTCGCCGTGATCCTCGCGGCGGTCGCCGTCGCGAACGAAAACAGAAATACGAGAGGAGAAAACTCACCCTCGACGATCGATTTGGCTCGTCTTTCACCTTGCTTGGCTTCTAGGCGTCCGAGAGCCTCCAATGCTCCTCTTGGCCACCGGAAACGACACTAAACGAGCTCCGACGATCCACTAGAGCCTTCCCGAGAGAGAGCGTTTTGAGAGCATTTTTGAGAGACGAGAGCTTGACAGCGCTTCTGCATTTTTCAGCCCCTTTCACTCTCACCCAATGCTCTCTATTTATAGGAAAAATTAGGGTTGGAAGGGAGCTTGGGTAATAACCCTTGGTTAACCAACTTGTACTTTTGCCTCATGGATAATAGCTCTTGGACAATAACCTTTGGATAAAGATTCTTGTACTATTGCCCATTAGATAACAACTCTTGGGCAATAAACTTGTACCAATCTTAACCCGCGTTAACAAAAGTCGTACACGAACGAGTACGAACTTCCAAAACATCTCGACTGTATAATTCTTCACTGAGAAAAATATTACAGATACAGAGCACATTACAGAATGTCTCAAACCTTCAGAATTAAATCCGACGTACCAAACTGGCGTTCGGGAAAAATCCATAATTCCCAAAATAGCCTTACAAAATTACGGGGTATCACAGGCCCTTCCTGTAAGAAGGGAAGCAAAACGCCTCCCCCCAACTTAAACGCCTCCCTCCTTATCTCTTCCTAGACGGTATGGTGATTTCCCGTTCGTGTCTAGCGGACGCGGTGCTCCTAAGCCGGGAGCATCCCGAGGGAAGCTAGTCCCTCTCTCCTCTCTCCTGGAACACCTCCCCCTGAGACACTTTCGCCCATCTCCGATGGGGGTTGAAGTGGAAGGCGAGCGACGACGGCCCGCAACCGGTCGGAGCCTCACTAAGACCGAGATCTCATGCTGCTCTAAGCATAACCTGACATCGCAATCGACGAGAATCTCATGGAAGCCCCCGCCCGGCTCAGGGGGGACTCTCCTCCTCCACCGTTCACACGTTGACGTCATCTGAAAAAAGATGAAAGGATAAGTAAATGTGTCCCGGCCTCGAACACTCAATATGGTAAAGAGCTACAAAAGGAAAAATGGGAGATTAGAGAAATTTGAGCAAAAATGAAGCTTCTTCCCCTTTTTATAGTCGTTCCCATTCCCATGAGGGACACGTGGGACCCACTAGCTGATCCTCAAAAATGGAAAAGTATCCCACGAGTCCGCGACCATTGATAAAGCTCACGACCGTTGTATGCCAGCCGGCTCCTATAAGGATCAAGCCCCCCAGTCGAAGGGGCTTCGTCCGTGAGGCTTGATGGGCTATGTGGGAACCGTATTTAGCTTCGCCCAGAGAGATGGCCCAAAAGGTTGAAAAGGCCCAACTGCCAAATAGCCCGGTACGAGCAGAGCTCAGAGATCCACTCCCCGAGTTAGTTAGGCCCAATCAAGGGAGGGCCCAACCACGACCCAGGGTATATAAGGGAGAGGCAGGAGCTGGAGACATGGATTCTCGACCCTCTCCTTGCGACTGCTTTTCCCCCGACCCCACCGGAGAACGAGAAAAGCCCGTATCACCCCCTGGAATTACACGCAATCCCTCTTCACCTCTCCCTCTCCTTGCGATAGGGATTATATTTTTAGTATTGCCTTTTATGTATTTTCTATTTTGAATGTGTGCTCCACTCATGTGAGTAGTCCATAGGTTGTCTCAGCCCATTGCCGAGCCATCCCCTTTATAATGCCTTCACGGCCAACATTGTAAGGTTCACGTCAAATTTTAATGCTAAGTTATATTGTTGAGTTTTACTACAAATCCTTCGTCGGTGTCACCATCTCTCTCTCTCTCTTTCTCTCTCTCTCTCTCTCTCTCTCTCTCTCTCTCTCTCTCTCTCTCTCCCTCCCTTCTTTGGTTTTCTCCCTTTTTTCTGAGCGAGTCGAGGACTGACTTGATCGTCCGAGTGGCAAGCCCGAGGCTCCCTCAGGCTCTTTTTCTCAAGATTGAAGTCGGTGGCGGACGACGTCTAACGTGACGGAGGATTGCCGATAGGGAACATGGGGAAGGGGTTCCAAGGGAGATGAGCCGGAGTTGGTTCTGTATGAACCGCGAACTATTTCCTCTCGAAAAACCGGACGATCACAACTACCGCATGAAATATGACAAAAATTATGGTACCACGTGAATTAAACAAGACCTCAAGATTACCAGGCGAAAAAAACCGAACATTTAATTACGATATATATATTTAGGGTGTGCAACGATTATGTAGTTTGATATTAGAGATATTATTTGTTAAATAGTTTTATTTAAAAATATAATATACACTTTTTAATTGTTTGTGGGAGTATGTTCTTGCTTGTGGCGAACAAAATCTATATATAATGTAAAATACAATCCTAGACCATTAACGTTCATCCTCTTAAATGATAGTTTTTTTTTTAATAAATCTATCTATGACATCATTTTATCACAGAACTACATTTTATCACAAAAATAGAGTAAAACTAATACAAAATTAGCATTCAAATGTAGATGAAATCCAAAACTAACATTATTCATGTGGAAATGTTTCACATGTAATAAGAATCTATGTATAATATAACATATAGCTTTTTATCATAAATGTCTCTCATCTTGATTACACCTTAGAAGTATATCACACATAGAAGAAATAGTTTTGCCTAAATAACAACATATAAAATATAAAATGATATACTCATAATTCTAATATAATCTCTCTTATTATATATTTGCATAAATAGAATATTTTTGATAAATAGTTACTCCTAATTCTAATATAATCTCTCTAATTATATATCTGTATAAATATAAGATTTTTGGTAAATATGTACTCACTTACGCCTTAAAAGTATCACACGTAAAATCAAATTTACTTCCGAAAAAAGAGTTTTGGGCTATACGATTATTTACATTCCATTATAATGTATATCTTCTCTTATATATAGACCTTTTTAATTATTAAATCAATGCCACAACCAACATTATGAGTATAAATACCATTATAATACCCATATCATAGATGAAAATGTTATCACGTACATAATTTTTTTTAACGTTAATAACTTAAATCATAAGTTTGATTCGAGCAATGGAAGCTCATTATAATACCCATATCATAGATGAAAAAGAGTTTGATTCATGTTATTTTTTCTCATTATCAATCTATCTATATCTATATATAATAGAGTTTTTGAGCAATGAATGCTCATTTACTTAGCCTATAAATTAAACAATTTTGATTAGTAATAAACAATTTAATTAGTATGCCAAAAAACTACAACATAATTATAAAGTAGAATTTTAGTTGGTGGAGTATTAAACTATTTCAGTTAGTATAAATATATATTATATGTATACAACGCTCAAAATTAACTAAAGCCTCAGAATAAACAACATCATGCAATATATGATTAACAATTAGGACATAAGTTTGTATATGTAAGTTTGGGTCATTCATCATATGTTAGTATATCTAAGTCTGGGTCAAACAACATAATTGAAATTTGTAATCAACTTAATATTGGTTAGAATTAGAGGGTTTGTCCAAGTGTGTAGTACATTTTTTTTTCCTTTTATTAATTGAAACATGTAGATGAGACAAGAATATGTACTATAATCAATTAATTGATAATAATAATAATGGTTCTTATTAATTTAGATCGAAAACGTTTCATTTTGATCGGTTAAAATACTAGAGTTTGTTCATATGTTCAAAACGCTTCATGTGTTTTCATTCTATATATTAGCCCATTTAATAAGATTAATAACTATATAGTATACTGTTACGAGAATCTCTAGACGTCATTACATTCATGAACAATTTCAAATCAAATGCATAATATTCCATATAAATCCGGGAACTATTTTTTCATCCATGCCCTCCATTCCCATATCTTGCCCCATGTTCCTTTGATTGCTTTTATCTACATCGAATTCATCATTTTGCTTCTCCTTACTATTTTCAATTTTTTTTTTCTAATTTGACAGTCATGTCCAAATTGTTGATGTTTTATTGAATAAACCAACATTTGACAAGTTTGTACTCCATTTTCTGATTAATTTTAATAAATTAACTAATCCTTATTTATGCTTTATTTGCAGAAGTACTCTACAAACGAGACTATAGCGCAAACTCGAATTGGATCATTATTATTCTCTTCTCGATCTTCGGTTTTTTGGGCTATGAATTTTGGTATAAACGGTGTCGATTGTAATCAAGTTAGATGTATTTTTAAAAATATTTTTAATCATTTTTTTCATAGAATTAAAATCGTATAATTTGATAAATTTTAACATTATGAAATTGAAAATATAATTTTGTATGCACTATCTATGAGAAATTTAAAAAAAAATTGAAGCCAATTGAAATTTATATATTCCCCATTTAAGGGAAAAAAATAATTACTTCACTTTACTAATAGATTTATAGCAATAATAAATTCAACTAATAGATTAAAATGACATTTGCTAAACTCAAAGGAGAAATTAGAAAAACAAATTAAATAAACCCTTAAAATAAACAAGATCATGTAATATATGATTAATAATTATAAACAAGGATACAAATTAACCTGTCATCTTGGTTTTATTATTTCATGTTTTTTCTACACAAACATTTTCCCCTTTATGTAGTTTACTATAGAAGTACTTGACCATTATATTCCAAACCAATTTACTCGAATAACTGAATCCAATAGATGTATTGAAGACTCATTTTGTAAGTCATTGGCGCACATTCTCTAATTATCCCATATGTTTTTTTGTGATATTGATACAAATACGATAAAATAAAGAAGAAATTCTTAATATATAATTTTTTATAAAGATGACTACAATAATAGAATTGATTTGTAGAATTTTAAAACTAATTCACAAGTAAAATCAATTATAATTTTTTAATCTTTATTTATAGAGTAAAAATAAAGATTAATAAAACAAAATTATATAGCCCGTGCGTAGCACGGGTATGTTCACTAGTAATTTGTATATGTTGTAGTACTATAAATGATCGATCATTAATGTATGTAGAATTTATGAAACTTAATCAAATGGTCCGATCTTGCTGACAGTTTCGCAACTAGCCACTTTTTCAAAAGAGTGTGTTGTGTGTCTACCCGGAGGATGCAAAATTCAATGTGTGGTGCATGAGATTCTATTGATGTATATATAAATCCTAATTGCAATAGATAGATGAACAAAGTTTTACCAAAAAGAAAAAAAAAATTGATGAATAAAGGGAGTGGATCTGGTGAGTATGAGCACTCTTGTATGAATGTGAGAATGATGTATGTAGAGGCAATAACTTATGTATATATACCAGACAAACAATACAACATTTCAATACCATTGCAGGACAAAATATTTCTATGATTGGAAGTGTTAACTTTATACAAGACTTCACAAATTTGGTTAACCAAACAATTCAGCATCAAAACGTCATACATCTTATCTTCATATGGAATAATATATGGA
Organism: Rheum nobile; assembly: GCA_027886185.1. Taxonomy (NCBI): domain Eukaryota; kingdom Viridiplantae; phylum Streptophyta; class Magnoliopsida; order Caryophyllales; family Polygonaceae; genus Rheum; species Rheum nobile. The sequence continues at coordinate 1,088,620 of WOAB01000171.1, forward strand.
CAGCTAGAAATGATATGATTTTTCGAAATAAAGTAACATCACCAAAACAGATAGCTGAACAAGCTTATTTTTAATTTATTAATTGAAAGACAGCTACGACACAACAAGATCATACAAAAGGAACAAGAAAACGAAATCGACGTTTACTTAGTAACCAAACTTGGAAGCAACCTTCTCCGGGTTGGTGTAAGATTAATTTCGATGGATCAGCCAAATCAGATCATTCGTCAATAGGCTACATTTGTAGAGACTCAGATGGTAAGATTCTTTTCATCGGCAATTCACATATTGGACACAATAACATACTAAAAACGGAGGCCCTAGCGGCATTAAAAGGAATACAAGTCGCAATCCAATATAATATAAAGAATATTATTCTAGAAGGTGATAATTTATCGGTCATTAATGCAATTAAGAGAGTTTGGAAAATTCCCTGGGAAATACGAACGATAATTGATGATATACAACATCTTCTCAACAAGTTCCATTCTTTTCAAGTATTTCACACTTTTCGGGAAGCCAACACTGCAGCCGACTTTCTAGCTTCCAATGAATTAAATTTAGATTGGATTCGGGCCGCGTTGCCTTACGTTCAAGGGTCCCTTATACCTGATGCTATTATCAGGACTTTTCAGCTACAAGCTTTATACTCACCAGCCGGGAAGGCCGCGCTGGAGTTCTGTCGGATCATCCGTAAGGATGATCTGGGTCTGCCATCCACTTAGGATGGAGACCCAATTCTAGCCTGCTGCAAAAAAAAAAAAAATTATGTATATACAACTAAAAGTGTTTCACTTTGAAACTCATGTACATACAGAGCAAAGATTTATGCACTTAACAAATAGATAAAACTTATGCACAACGAAACGAAAAATTATGAACTTTTGAAACTCATGCACATATAGACAAAAAATTATATACTTTAAAATGTGCATACGTTTTTGTTGGTATATGCATAGGTTTTTAAGTTTATGTGCGTGACTTTGGATCTGTTTGGTCAAATAATGTTGATACTTATATTGATGATTATGTACTTATCTGATGCTGAAATTGTATATTTATTTTCTGTATGCATTGTGCTTGTTCGGTAATATGCTTAAAGATGCTTTATATACTTTCTCATACTTTTTTTGCAGAGATAAGTACACGGAGGTACTTTTGGCTCCCAGTGCTTTGAATTGCTTTCATCTACTTCCAAACACTTTCCAACACTAAAAAATGGCTCCAGAAAAACGGTCTGAGGATATGCCTTTGGTAATTATCCCTCCCCTTCGAAGTTGGATGCCCTTCTCTGCCCCCGACACTTCCCCGAAGAAGACGAACAAGGCAGATCCTCTCTTCCTCTTTTCTTCTACTCGTTCTTCTTGTCCACAAATCTTCTCTTTTCCCACTTCTCCCTTCAACATTTGGTTGATTTCGCAATTTTTAGGGTTTTCGATTTGGCGATTTTAGCCACCTTCCTCGACATCACAACAGAGGTGGACGTCTTCACCGCTTTCATCCTCGACAGCGGCCCGACTGTAAGAGACCACCTGCGCCGACGCCCGACCTAGTAACACGGGTAGCAAGTTCGGGGCATAAATCGATAGGAATTAAAAATTAGGGTTGTGTGGGAGCGGGAAGATCGGGTGTTAGAGGATGAAGACTATTGTTACATGTATAGGTTCAGCCTCACGAGCACATCACCGGTCCGATTCGGTCTGGATCGGACCGAATAAAAACAGGTTCGGTCTTCAGTCCATGATTTTTAAGCTTTTGGTTCCGGTCCAGTCCAAAAATGGTCTAGTCCTGTCTGGACCGATTTTATCAAATTTTTTATTTTAAATACATTTTAATGTAATTTATATGTTTCTATATTAATATATTACTATATATCATAAATAAAATTTTATTTTTTATTTTTTTAAAGTTTTTTTATATTTAAAAAAAATTATGAAATTGGTCCAAAACCGGTTCGAGATGGACCGGACTCGGGCCGAGATCGGACCGATATTTTTCGGTCCAGTCTACGGTCCACATTTTTCCTGAATTTGGATTTCGGTCTGGTACGGTTTTGGACCGATGCTCATCCCTATCACGTGCACATCATGTGCTAATTAAACCAAAAATCAAATTAGACTTTTTGGTAAAAAATAATTATTTTTTGAGCATCGATGCCCATCGTACATGAACATTCTCCATGAACAAAAACCCAAACATATGTGTCTACGGCCTTTAACATAATATTATATAGATGAAATTATGTGAAAATGAAAAGATAACTAGTAAGATAAACAATTTTTTAACTAGTTTAACTTCAATAATCATTCATTATTATGTGGGTCGGGTCGTTGCGGGTCAGGTACGGGTTCGGGTCGCCCCAGCGGGTCGAGAGCGCCTTGTCAAAATTTATAAAATGAATATTAAAATAATATTTTAATTAAAACAAAAAATAATAAATCAAAAAATAATATTATATAATATTTTAATAAAAAAATATATTATAATATTTATTATTAAAAATCTAAACACATGTGTATTGACCCAACGAGTCAATGACCCAACCCAGAAATTTTCGGATCGAACGGGTCGGGTCACTTTTGACCCAATACTTTTCAGGTCGGGTCTCGACCCAGAAAACGCGAGTCGGGTCGGATCAAATTTTGACAGCTCTATACACAGTAGATAGATAGATATCGGGCAGAAGATTTGTATAGTTTTGTATCCATTTATTAGAATTGTTTTATTCAAATACTAAAAAGAATTATAAATGGGTCTAACTCTTTGGTAAGCCAACGGGCCTATAGCTTTTGAACCAATTGGATCGATTGGCAAACCCCAATTTTCTCATACAGTACTCCAAAAACGGCCATTCCACCCTATCATAAGCCTTGGTCATATCCAACTTCAAAGCGAGATATCCTTTTCTGCCCGATCGCTTGTTCTTCAAATAGTGAAAATTTTCAAAAGCATAAAGAACATTATCAGTAATCAATCTCCCAAGAACAAAGGTACTTTGACTCTGGGCCACAAGCTTATGCAAACATCTCTTCAACCTATTAGAGAGAATCTTGGAAATAATCTTGTATAACACATTGCATAAACTAATAGGGCGCAAATTCTTGATCCTGCACGGCTCAGCAACTTTTAGGATTAAAGAAATGAAAGTGTGATTCAAATGATCCGGGAACTCAGCACCGTTAAGAATAGAGAGGATAAAGCAAGTAATATCATCCCCAACAATATGCCAAATTTTTTGATAGAACAGGGCAGACATACTATCGGGGCCATGTGATTTGGTGGGATGCATAGAAAAAAGGGCACACTTAACCTCTTCCGGATCAAATGAAGCTAATAGGTCCGAGTTGTCCTCAACAGAAAGTAAAGGCTCGATTCCTTGAGAAGCCAAAGCTGCATCAGCTCTGACATCCGATGTGAAAAGATTCTGGAAGTATTCAAAGGCAATCCTAGTCTTACCATCAAAGGATCTCCATTCCAAACCATTCTCATCAATCAACTTTTTGATCGCATTTCTCTTCTTGCGCCCCGTCGCCTTTTGGTGAAAATACAATGTATTCTGGTCTCCCCACTCAAACTCGTTAGCTTTTGATCTTTGGAGCCACATTGCCTCCTCTCTTCTCAACAACTCTCTCTCTCTCGCCTACAGCTGCCTCCTTTCCCTAACCAGCTCCCCCCTCATCCCATGTTTCCCCATCTTCCTCAACTCCTCCCTCACTCTCTTCAGATCACGATTCACATTCCCAAAAACAGCAAAGTCCCAACCCTTAAGGTCCGATCCACACCGCTTCAATTTTCCCATCACGCCCGGAACCGCATGCGTTGATCCAGGGTTTTGCCATGCATTACGGACAACCTCACTACAGGACTCATCGTCGATCCACATCGCCTCAAATCGAAACGGCCTTGGAACCTTAGAAGGAGCCTCCACGTCGTTTGAATTAAAGAGTAGCTTGATTGGGATATGGTCGGACCCACACCGATCAAGGTGAACCACCGCAGCTTCTGGGAACATTTGTAGCCATGCCTCATTTGCAAAAGCCAAATCGATATGTTCCTGAATGAACTCATCTCCGACTCGACCATTGTCCCAAGTAAACTGAGGACCGTTCACAGCAATCTCACGCAACATACAATCATCAATTACTGATCTAAAACGCAGCAGATCACCCACATCCACCGGGTCACCACCATTTTTATCTTCCAAGTTATAAATAAGATTAAAATCACCCACACAAGCCCATGCATCATGAACATCAACGAATAGTCTGTTAATAAGCTCGAGAGTGTGACATTTCTCACTTTTCTGTGCCCAGCTATAGATACCCGTGAATCTCCACTCACTGTAACACCCCAACTTATTGTTGGAAATGCCACACGCCAGTGACCTCAGACATTACCGTCCAAAGTCACCCCAGGCTTTAATCGGAACAATTAAACTCAAATACGTATATATTAAATGAAAGATTGAACAACGGAAGACATTTGGATAAGAAACTCAATCCTTTTTATTAAACGATCTCTCATCAAACGAGAGAAGTGTTTTTATAACAGGGTTAATACATCGGAAAACTTATAAATTACACAGCGGAAGACTTTTAAGAATAAACCTATCACATGACTAGGTTATAAAAATATACATTAAAGTAATGTCTAACGACCTTGAAAGACCGACACTTAAATCTGCAACTGCAAGTCTCTTCTTTAATTGGTTACTTCAAGTCTGCGGGAACCAACCACTGATGTGCCGTAAGGGACGGATGACACCAGCCAACCATGCAAGGAATAAAACCCGGTTGGTTAGTCTAATGAAAGACTATGCAAGGGTGAAAACAGATGGTTCTAGTGATCGTAACCATTTACTATCATTGTCCCTCGAATAACAACCGAAGGAACGATATATAACCCGGTACTTTCACGGAATGATTTATTATTTAGATATGCATTGAAAAAAAGCCTCCAAAGGAATTGAGTCTCAAGGAAAATATATGAAGAGAAGACTCCAAGAGATTGAGTCTTACGGGAAAGTAAGACAATGTTTGGGAATGTTATAATTGCACACAATCGTTTAAAATGACTTGGTGTTTCGATTCACGACCAACCTCACCGCACAATGCGAATTCAGATTGGAAAGAGAACTTTACTCAGACCAAAGTCTAGGCGCGTTTTCCTAGCCGTACTACTTCCTAGCTGCACTACTCGCCTGAGGGTATATTAATTATGTGCACAAATGCACTTATCTTGTTTAATTCCAAAACGCACATTTATGTTATAGGTTTTTAGAATAATCATCTCATCCCTCAGGATATAGAGATATATAGTCGGGAATAAATCCCTAATGGCGGCACTAGCTGTGTGCACATACCCTGAGTAAGGGTAAGGTCATGACCGAAGGTACTGGGGAAATAATCATCCTAGCACCAGTTATAAAGAAACCACTAGACCTCGCAAGGTACATAGCGTTCCTACGAATACTCGTTCTAACTAAGCAGTTAAACACACAATAGTCCACATCAATGCCATCGAGGCAAATAACAGATATAATAGCGTTATTTCTAGCAATATATACAACCTATTATAATATCTGTATTTCAATCATATATATATATAATAGCGTTGTTTCTAGCAGTATATACAACCTATTATAATATTCCTTTTTAAATCGTATCATTTATCAAATATGTTCCCAAACGAAAACAATAGTTCATCCCAATTTAATTAACAATTAAACAATTGATAATTAATGGAAATATGGAATGATAAGCAAGAGCGAACCGCCATTTGCCTTAGATTAGACGAAGCTCAATGAAGCTCAAAGACAACGGGTTTCCGGGTCCGAAACGAGGATATACTCGGATTATGGATTCCTACGAAATGACCCATAACGAACCCTAAGTTAGATTCGATAATAAAATATACAAATCTAAGGAAAGACGAACGAAATCGAAAGAACGGAAATCCCAATCGAGATCACAAATCCCAAGCCACAACCACGAGTGCCCAGGCACACCGCGGGTGCGGCGGCTATGCCGCGGGTGCGGTCAAGCTACAGCGGCGAGACTTTCGGCGACACGACGAGGAAGAAAACCTCACCGGGGAAGACGACGGGGGCTCGACTCGTGGTGGCTCCGACTTTTGGATTCCTTGGACCACCCAAGCACCACCTTGAGAGCACCTCCGGCGAAAGCTTGCAAATCCGGCGACAATGGAACGAGAGAGAGATTTGAGAGAGAGAGAGATTTGGATGCCTTCCTCCTCCATGTCCCCTCCTTTTATAGGCCAAGCAAGGAGCTCAACCAAGCAGCTCCCCCCCCCCCGCCCACCGCCACACCGCCTCAGCTCCGACAGGGGGTAAGCAGCTTAGGCGCACGATGACCGAAGTTCGGCGAAACAGAAAAGTGATGATGACGGCGCGGGTGCGGTGGGTTTGACCGCGGGTTGCGGTGGGTTTGACCGTGGGGTGCGGTGAAGGCCAAATCTGACCGCGGGTGCGGTGGGTATGACCGCGGGTGCGGTCAAGGCCAAATTATGCATCTTTCGTCCTCTTTTGTCCGGGAAGAATTATGGGTATGGGTTTTATCCCCGGGTTAAATATATTCATACTCAAATGAATATTCTAAGCCCCGAAAATACGTCGAATGTATTTTATTCCACTCAGGGAAATATTACAGAGATCAAGCATTTTGCAGAATGTCTGAACTTCTCTGAAATTAATCCGACTGTAGTACGAGAGTTTGGAAAATTACCAAAATACTCTTTACTAAAAATGAGGGGTATTACATCACTTCCCCCTTAAGAGAAGTTTCGACCCTGAAACTTGGCAGAACAAACCAAAAAAAAGCGAGGCGTTTCAACACTACCCCCTTAAGAAGGTTTCGACCGCGAGACTAGGCCAAAAACAGCTCGGGAAAGCGTCTAAGCATATCCGCCTCAGTCTCTCAGGTTTCCCAAGTAACCTTTTCAGTTCCTGACTTGGACCACAAAATCCGTACCAATGGTACCACCTTGTTCCGTAACTGCTTCTCACGGCGTTCGAGAATACACACCGGTATCTCCTCGTAAGTACCATTTGTCTGAATCTCGATATCTTCATAACTCAGCACATGAAACTCATCTGGCACGTACTTCCTCAACAAAGATACGTGGAAAACGTTATGCACCGGATGTGCCGACGACGGCAATGCTAAACGATGTGCTAGAGACCCCACTCTGTCAAGGATCTCAAATGGTCCCACGTAGCGAGGGTTAAGCTTCCCACGCTTACCGAGCCTAAACACACCCTTGGATGGTGACACTGTAACAAATACTTTGTCACCAACCTCAAACTCGACATTCCTACGCTTCAGATCTACATAAGACTTTTGTTGACTCTGAGCGGTCAACATCCTCTGTCTTATCAAAGCAATGTCCGAGGCAGTCCTTTCGACTAACTCCGGTCCTCGAATACATACATAGAATTCAACTATAACTCAACTTAGTACTTCTTTTGTCATATAGACCTTACTTCTTGCATACACGACTCATCTATTCATTGGTTACCTTAATCATATTTGGCCCTTGTGCCATATCTTTAATTCAAAATCTTTACTCATATCATCCCACAATTGGTCACACCACAACCTCTGTCCGATTATCTCAACATGATTCATTAATCCATTCCTCGGGATTATACTCTTGTCTTACCCAAACGTGCTATATGATTATCTTAACAACGTGGGTCACCTTTTTCCTCAAGTCTACTCGATATCATCCGCAAACCTTATCTCTATATATTATGCCATGTAATCATTCTCACTATATCCACAGACCCTGACTACTTTATAATGATGGTCTCCAAGATCATCATATTGACATTAATGTACCTTAAATAGGAGAACACACGTTTCTCTTCAAATTTCTCTATATAAACAATCCCAAGGTTCACACCTTAACTCCTTATAATCCAAATATCAAATCTTAGTAACCTCGAAACATTACATTCCCAATTTCCTTAAAGGTACCTCCCACAATTCCATCATTTATCTGAAAGTAAGTTTGACCTTATACCATCTTTAACCAAAAATCCTTACAAGAATAATTTAACGCACTCCCTTAAGCAATCTCTAACTTAAATCCTTTAAGATTCCTTAACTTTTTCCAAAAATAATCACAACATTTATTCATATATTCCCCAAACAAATCACATGAGATCTTACTCCTATTTCCTCAAAGTATCATATTGCTAAATGATTCATTATCAACAGAATCAATCACTTGTGTCCTAATCCTTCAATAGATATACACAAGTAGCATTGTTACCTTACTTCTTAAGCACACGCAAACTTAATCTATGTATTAAATCCTTTAGTTTATCGGAATCATCAATATGATCTATCCTTAAACTGTAATCCTTCCATTTAAGTGGCCTCTTCCTAACATAGTGACTTCACAACCTAATCCTTCCAATAAGGGTTGTACTATACGCCTTATGGATAGCCCATTCACATAAGGTCCGAGCATCGAACCTTGTAAATTCCCAAGTGTCATAACTCTTTAATCCCTGAAAGGACAACTTCCCAATTTCAATTATTTGGTCCACTTAAATTTGGCCATAAAGCTCATTGCCAACTCAGATTTCTAGTTTCCTCGAAACAAGATCGCGATAAATTGATTAGTATAGTTATGCCTAATCACTTTATTTACCTTAACGTGACATTAAATCGTCGTAACAGACATCAATTACTCTCTGTCCAATTCTTTTATCGCTTCTTTTAAGGAAGCCTCATAACGAATCTTAGGTACATCTTCCAAGACAATACCTACGACCTCACACCCTTAGCTTTTCCGAACGTCTAATCCTCTAGTCCGCAATGGACATACTCACTTACAACTTCCATAACCAAAACCCTTGGGTTCTAAAGTTCTACTCAAGGTCGTAACAGAGTATGATCGGTTTAGAGAAACTAAATTCCCTATGAACTATCTCTTATATATAAATCCTCTTCCCAGCAGCCTATCCATATAGACGACTACAGTATGACCTCACAACGAGGAATTCCGAACTTCATGCAGTTCACTCATACGTACTTCTACCAAAACAAATGTTCATGGTACACATACGAGAGAAAAATAAATTCCATCCCATAGAGCATTAACTGTGATACCCCGTAATTCTGTAAGGATTATTCTGGGAATTTTTGGAATTTTCCCGAACACCCGTTTAGTACGTCGGATTTAATTCAGAAAGTCGGAGACATTCTGTAATGTGCTCTGTATCTGTAATATTTTTCTCAGTGAAGAATTATACAGTTAAGAGCTGTTGGAAGTCTATACTCGTTCGTGTACGACTTTTGTTATCGCAAGTTAAGATTAATACCAAATCTCTACCCAATTGGTTATTGCCCAAGAGGTGCAAATGGATTAACCATGGGTTAATACCCAAGGGCACAATTGGAAGGCTTTTTGGCTCCCAACAAGCCTCATCTTTGCCTATAAATAGAGGGCATGGGTGAAGCTAGAAAGGGTGTGAAAAACGCCATTACGCTGTCCATTTCTCGTCTCTAAAAAACGCTCTCTCTCTCGGAAAGCTCTCGTGGATCGTTGGAGGCTCGTTTGGTGTCGTTCTCGGTGGCCAAAGGAGACTTGGAAGGCCCTTAGAAGCCTAGAAGCCAAGCAAGGCGAAAGGCGAACCAAATCGAGCGTCGCGGGTAAGATTTCTCGTCCGTTTTTAAGTTTCTGTTCAGCGACGGCGACCGCCGCCAGGGAGACGGCGACCGCCGCCAGGAACGGCGACTGCCGCCAGGGAGACGGCGACCGCCGCCAGGAACGGCGACTGCCGCCAGGGAGACGGCGACCGTCGCCAGGAATGGCGACCGCCGTGTTGTGGACGGCGACCGCCGTGTTGGGGACGGTGACCGCCGTGTTGTGGCCGGCGACCGCCGTGAAGTTCTTGGTGCCGCCGTGGAGGAAGCCGATGAGCGGCGCCCGCCGTGCTTGAGACGGCAACCGCCGTGATGGTGGCGGCACCCGCCGCAATTGTTTGGTGGCCGGCCGTGAAGGGTTGTTGCCCAAGAGTTGTGTGTTGGCTTCCGAGACCTTCGATCGGGTCTCGTATCCTTCGATTCCTTTCGTCTTTTTGTATATTCGTACTATTCTTTGTCGAATCTAACCTAGGGTTCCTTTTTAGGTCGACTCGAAGGTGTTTATGCTAGTGGAGCTATACGCGTGTCGAACCCGGAATCCCGTTGTCTCTGCTTTGTTCCAGATCTGTGGACTAAGGCAAGTGGCGGTTCTCTCTTGCTCATCGTTCCATATTTACATTAATTATCAGCTGTTTATCTGAGTAATTAATTTGGAATGATTATCTGTGTTTGTCTGGAAAAGGTTTTATAAACTGTTTTGGAAAATCATATAATAGGTTGTATATCTGCTAGAACAACGCTATTATCTGTGATCGCCTTCCGGGCATTTATGTGGATTAATAGGAAAACTAATCCAAGTAAGGATTACCTGTTTCTATTATCTCTTTGTTTAAGTCGTTTGCTTGGATGGATTTAATGTGATTGATTGTTGTGTTAGACTGTTTAGTTAACACGAGTGTTTGTAGGAACGCTAATCCAAGTAAGGATTAGTCGTTTCTTTATAACTTAATGTGCGTAGGAACGCTAATCCAAGTAAGGATTAGTCGTTTCTTTATAATTTAATATTCGTGGGAACGCTAATCCAAGTAAGGATTTGTCGTTTCTTTAAATCATAATATTCCTCGGGGTTATTGCCGAATAATTTAAGGGTCATGACCTATGCTTCTTATCCACATGTAAGGATCTGAAGTGTTTTAAGCGCCTTGCTAGCGCCAGTGGATGAGCTTAATTGCAGTCATGTGTTTTAAGCACTTAGCTAGTGCATTGGGGTGGACGTAACTGTCACCCTGTAAAATAAACTGTAAGCGCTGTGGCAGTGCAAATCAGGGTGAACGTAAGATCATCCGGTGTCTTAATAACTTCCGTGTTCTCGGAATATTCTTAAAAGCCTCAACACTGTGTGTGTGTGTTGTAATTTAATAAGATAAGTGCCGTTAAGCACATAATTAAACTGTAAGCGCTGTATAGTGCAATCAGGGTAAACTTAAGGTCACCCGGTGTAATAATAATCGCTGTTGTTTCTCGGCATAATAAAGTTAAGTCCCGCGTGTGGGTTGTGTGTGTTTTAATTTGGGTTGACATGATTGTCACCCTGAGATTTAAGTTGTGTGCCGCTCTTAATAACATTAATGTGTTTCAGTAATGTGTGTTTTGTAATTAAATAAGATATGTGCTCGAGTGCACATGATTAATAAACCTTTGGCGAGTAGTGCAGCTAAGTCATAGTGCAGCTAGGAAAGCTCGTCTCGACTTGAATGTAGTACGTTCTCTTTCCGATCTGGATTCGCTGTATGCGATGAGGTTGGTCGTGAACCGAAGCATCTCAGTCAACTTTTAAATCATTGTTGTTTGATTCTGTTAAACATTTCAGATTTGTCATATTTCCTTAAAGACTCAATCTCTTGGAGTCTCTTTTCGAGTCGATTTCTGTGAAAATGAAGTCTTCCAGAATCTTCTCTCATGCATACCTTTGTTGTTATTCCATGAAAGTGTCGGGTTATGTATCGTCCCTTCGGTTATTATTCGAGGGACAATGATAGTAATCGGTTTCGATCACTCGAACCAATCTGCTTTTTACCCTTGCTAGTCTATTTAAGTAGACTAACCCATGAACTTTGTTCTCCGCATGTGGGCTGGTGTCATCCGTTCGATTCGGCACATCAGATGGAGTGTAGATGAGAAGACTAGAAGGACTATAGAGTCGACGGTGGTTTTTCCGACGTTTTTAATAATTTATTTAATCAGGTTGAGATCCTTGGGCATGTGATCATTACGATCACAACCCTTTTTGTAATATCTTTTAAAAGTTTTCCGCTGTGCCTTGTTTAAGATTTCCGTTGTAATTTATTTAAACTCTGTGTTTGTCCTATTCGGGATTGGGATGTAATCCCGGGACTCGTGTTTTATATGATTAAGGTTATCATTTTGTATCATTGTATTTCATGATTTGTATTTAAACGGTAAAGCCTTGGGTGATCTCGGTAAGGAATACTGGGGTCATTGGCGGTAATACCTTTCCAAAAGGGTTAAGTTTTGGGGGTGTTACAGTTGTGGTATCAGAGCCAAAGGTTGTTTTAAAACGGGTTTGGATTTTTATAAATCATTTATCCGTTTTTGAAAATGCTTTAAGAAGGGCTCTGAATTTTTTATTTTTTTTTCAAAGTGGAAAGAGTTTGAAAACACCGTTCATAGTCCTGTCTTCTATATGGTCTGATATAGTAAGTTTGCTTCTATATCTAGAAAGACTAATTCCTTCCCCGTTACCCCGTATGATATGGGTGCATTCTATTCTCTACAGAGGAACCGGGAGAAGCCAAGGTGGTTTTGCTATACCCAATAAGACTTGAATTCCCAGTTCTCTCATTTTGAGTTAAGGTTGTAGAACCTAGTAACTCGGTTTGAGTTCATCAATAGAAATTACCAAGTTGATCTATTCTAAGTTGATTTTATTACAATAAGTATATCAGAAGATACTAATGTGATAAAATCCTTGGAATTTGATCGGTAAACAGATAGTGAACACAAGGAACGTTATCCGTGCTGGTGCTGGGCCGAGTAATGACCCTAGACCAAATGCAAGGAATGTTGCAGACCCAACAGGAGAGCGTGAGTCTGTCTTTAACAATAACCAGGGAGACAGTGGCCAAGCTCAGGCCAACGCTCCGATGATGTTTGATGCTGCAGCAGTGGAGGCAATTCGAGGAATTGTCATGCAGGCAATCACAGATGTTATGCGACCAGTTGCACCACAAGCTCAAGGTGGTCCAGTTCCTCAAACTACTCCTGAATTTGAGGAGTCAGTGGAGCAAGTACCTCAGATCAATGTTGTCAGAAACAGAGGAACTTACGGGCAAGTGTTAAAAGCCGTGAGTTCAATGAGGCCTGACAGCTATACGGTATTGGAGAACCAGTCAGGGTGACATATTGGTTCTCACATATGGAGCGGTTGCTCCGGAACATTAATTGCACTGAGGCTGGGAAAGTGCACATCGCCTCTCTTCAACTCAAGGATGTGGCTAGCGAATGGTGGGAGAGCACCGGTTTGGCTGAACATCCCGAGCTGAATTGGAGCATGTTCAAAACCAAGATGACCGATCGTTTCTTTTCCCGAGCTATGAGGGAGGAGAAGCATAAGGAATTTCTGTACCCGCAGACTGATGGGTTAAAGGTGACTGAGCTTGCAGCTAAGTTCAATCACTTGATGCAGTACGCTGGACCTGAGGTGTCAACCGAGGAGCAAAAGATCTGGTACTTCCATGGATGGATGAATCCAGAGATCAAGCCTCTAATGTTGCGTCATGGCTGTACTACGTTAGAGCAATATGTTGATGCAGCCTACAAGACAGACGTCACATTGGAGGAGTCTGCCTTTAAGAGGGAGAAGCAAGTTAAAGGAAAGGGTGGGCAACAGGATCGCTAGGTTGGTTCATTCAAACGACCGGCATCGCCTACCAATTTTGAAAGGTCTGGTCGTGCTAAGACCGAGACAACTCAGTCAGACTCTGCCAGAGGCTCAGGTTGGAGCGGCAGAGCAATTCAGTGCCACAATTGTGGTGAAGAGGGGCATAAAAGTTTTGTTTGCCAAAAGGACAAGAGGATGTGTCATAATTGTGGAAGAGAAGGACATATAAAAACGTACTGCAGACTGAAGGGTCAAGGACCAATGCAGTCTTATCAGGCGTCAAATGTTGGAGGTGGACAGAACCCAAGGCCAGTGGTATCCACTCCTGAGCAGTCTATGGCTCGTAATAAAGGCAAAGCGTCTATGGGTTCTTCAGGCCAAGGGCAACGACTCTTCATAATGAGTCAAGCCAACGGAGAAGAACCCTGATCCATTAAGTTGTATTTGTGTTAAGACTTTCTTTAAGATTAAGGAGTAACGACGTGTGTCGGTAATCTCCGTGGTGTTAAGATCTGCCTGATCGACTTTTGTCAATTAATGTAATGTTTGGATGTTAATGAAGTGTTTCCGTGTTTTGGAAAATTTCAGAATGTGTTATCATCGCGAATTAGTTGTTCATACGAAACCTCGTAAGTGTCGAGAACAGCTTATGCCAAGTAAGGATAAGGACTGTCGGACTTATGGTGGTGAAGTTTTGTGGACAACTTAGATGTTCGTTCCCTTGTGGTTAATCCCAAGGTCGACTCTGTTGTTTAAATCTAAATCCACTCCTAAGATTCTTCTTCATACATAGAGTATGTCATCTATAAGATCGGATGCAGCTCTTTGAGGAAGATTAAGTGGTGAAGCGGTCATGTTGAGAGGAAAGGTTACAGTTAAGGATATGTTGATGATCCCGATGTATTAAAGATTCAGTAAGGAGAATTGTCTATATACATCTAAGGAGTACTGTGGTAAGCGTTATCTCATACGCTGAGTTCTTCCGAGATTTCTTAAGGAAAGGGAATGAACTTGTAGAGTTTTGTTCGGAGAGATCAGGAGCTATCTCTCATGCGTGAGTTTGTGCCATGAGCATTAAGACGGATGAATCATTTTCAGAATGATATCCTAAAGAATTAAGAATGATATCTCGTGTGATCCATTTCAAGGATGAAGTGATTAAGGATGTTGGATCCAGGTGGTAAGATTGGTGTTGAGGTAGTATCCTCATTGGCTTAATGCAAGTTTCGGGGTCGAAACTTATTTTAAGGGGGGGGGGGGGGGGGGTGATGTGATACCCCATAATTCTGTAAGGATTATTCTGGGAATTTTTGTAATTTTCCCGAACACCCGTTTAGTACGTCGGATTTAATTCAGAAAGTCAGAGACATTCTGTAATGTGCTCTATATCTGTAATATTTTTCTCAGTGAAGAATTATACAGTTAAGACCTGTTGGAAGTCTATACTCATTCGTGTACGACTTTTGTTATCGCAAGTTAAGATTAATACCAAATCTCTACCCAATTGGTTATTGCCCAAGAGGTGCAAATGGATTAACCATGGGTTAATACTCAAGGGCACAATTGGAAGGCTTTTTGGCTCCCAACAAGCCTCATCTTTGCCTATAAATAGAGGGCATGGGTGAAGCTAGAAAGGGTGTGAAAAACGCCATTACACTATCCATTTCTCGTCTCTCAAAAACGCTCTCTCTCTCGGAAAGCTCTCGTGGATCGTTGGAGGATCGTTTGGTGTCGTTCTCGGTGGCCAAAGGAGACTTGGAAGGCCCTTAGAAGCCTAGAAGCCAAGCAAGGCGAAAGGCGAACCAAATCGAGCGTTGCGGGTAAGATTTCTCGTCCGTTTTTAAGTTTCTGTTCAGCGACGGCGACCGCTGCCAGGGAGACGGCGACCGCCGCCAGGAACGGCGACCGCCGCCAGGGAGACGGCGACCGCCGCCAGGAATGGCAACCGCCGTGTTGTGGACGGAGACCGCCGTATTGGGGACGGCGACCGCCGTGTTGTGGCCGGCGACCGCCGTGAAGTTCTTGGTGCCGCCGTGGAGGAAGCCGATGAGCGGCGCCCGCCGTGCTTGAGACGGCGACCACCGTGATGGTGGCGGCGCCCGCCGTGATGGTTTGGTGGCCGGCCGTGAAGGGTTGTTGCCCGGGAGTTGTGCGTTGGCTTCCGAGACCTTCGATCGGGTCTCGTATCCTTCGATTCCTTTCGTCTTTTCGTATATTCGTACTATTCTTTGTCGAATCTAACCTAGGGTTCCTTTTTGGGTCGACTCGAAGGTGTTTATGCTAGTGGAGCTATACGCGTGTCGAGCCCGGAATCCCGTTGTCTCTGCTTTGTTCCAGATCTGCGGACTAAGGCAAGTGGCGGTTCGCTCTTGCTCATCGTTCCGTATGTACATTAATTATCAGCTGTTTATCTGAGTAATTAATTTGGAATGATTATCTGTATTTGTCTGGAAAAGGTTTTATAAACTGTTTTGGAAAATCATATAATAGGTTGTATATCTGCTAGAACAACGCTATTATTTGTGATCGCCTTCCGGGCATTTATGTGGATTAATAGGAAAACTAATCCAAGTAAGGATTACCTGTTTCTATTATCTCTTTGTTTAAGTCGTTTGCCTGGATGGATTTAATGTGATTGATTGTTGTGTTAGACTGTTTAGTTAACACGAGTGTTTGTAGGAATGCTAATCCAAGTAAGGATTAGTCGTTTCTTTATAACTTAATGTGCGTAGGAACGCTAATCTAAGTAAGGATTAGTCGTTTCTTTATAATTTAATATTCATGGGAACGCTAATCCAAGTAAGGATTTGTCGTTTCTTTAAATCATAATATTCCTCGGGGTTATTGCCGAATAATTTAAGGGTCATGACCTATGCTTCTTATCCACATGTAAGGATCTGAAGTGTTTTAAGCGCCTTGCTAGCGCCAGTGGATGAACTTAATTGCAGTCCTGTGTTTTAAGCACTTAGCTAGTGCATTGGGGTGGACGTAACTGTCACCCTGTAAAATAAACTGTAAGCGCTGTGGCAGTGCAAATCAGGGTGAACGTAAGATCACCCGGTGTCTTAATAACTTCCGTGTTCTCGGAATATTCTTAAAAGCCTCAATACTGTGTTTGTGTGTTGTAATTTAATAAGATAAGTGCAGTTAAGCACATAATTAAACTGTAAGCGCTGTATAGTGCAATCAGGGTAAACGTAAGGTCACCCAGTGTAATAATAATCGCCGTTGTTTCTCGGCATAATAAAATTAAGTCCCGCGTGTGGGTTGTGTGTGTTTTAATTTGGGTTGACATGATTGTCACCCTGAGATTTAAGCTGTGTGCCGCTCTTAATAACATTAATGTGTTTCAGTAATGTGTGTTTTGTAATTAAATAAGATATGTGCCCGAGTGCACATGATTAATAAACCTTTGGCGAGTAGTGCAGCTAAGTCATAGTGCAGCTAGGAAAGCTCGTCTCGACTTGAATGTAGTACGTTCTCTTTCCGATCTGGATTCGCTGTATGCGATGAGGTTGGTCGTGAACCGAAGCATCTCAGTCAACTTTTAAATCATTGTTGTTTGATTCTGTTAAACATTCCAGATTTGTCATATTTCCTTAAAGACTCAATCTCTTGGAGTCTCTTTTCGAGTCAATTTCTGTGAAGATGAAGTCTTCCAGAATCTTCTCTTATGCATACCTTTGTTGTTATTCCGTGAAAGTGTCGGGTTATGTATCGTCCCTTTGGTTATTATTCGAGGGACAATGATAGTAATCGGTTTTGATCACTCGAACCACTCTGCTTTTTACCCTTGCTAGTCTATTTAAGTAGACTAACCCACGAACTTTGTTCTCCGCATGTGGGCTGGTGTCATCCGTTCGATTCGGCACATCAGATGGAGTGTAGATGAGAAGACTAGAAGGACTATGGAGTCGACGGTGGTTTTTCCGACGTTTTTAATAATTTCTTTAATCAGGTTGAAATCCTTGGGCAGGTGATCATTACGATCACAACCCTTTTTGTAATATCTTTTAAAAGTTTTCCGCTGTGCCTTGTTTAAGATTTCCGTTGTAATTTATTTAAACTCTGTGTTTGTCCTATTCGGGATTGGGATGTAATCCCGGGACTCGTGTTTTATATGATTAAGGTTATCATTTTGTATCATTGTATTTCATGATTTGTATTTAAACGGTAAAGCCTTGGGTGATCTCGGTAAGGAACATTGGGGTCACTGGCGGTAATACCTTTCCAAAATGGTTAAGTTTTGGGGGTGTTACATTAACCACATACATTTGTTTCCTCTATAATACAGAATTTTGGTAAAGCTCAAATCACGAGATAACGATCATCCGCTCAACGAAGGGAGTAATTAATGTCATACCGATGTGACATTATCTCAAGAATAAAGAGATTCCTAAGGATGGATCTAAAAATTCCATAGTGGAGTCGACCCTGGTGTTAACCATGTAAGGAACGAACACCTCTGTTCCATACGTTACCCCTATTTTGTGCGTCCTGACAGTCCTTATCCATACGACATAACTGTTTTTGGCACTCACGGAGTCTCGTATGAACAAACAATTTGTAATAGTGGTGAATTTAGTAATTTCCGAAACAAGGAAACACTTCTTCATTGATCGAAACATTACACAAAACATCTGATAGAAAGTCGGATAGACAGATTACTAAACTATAGAGACTATCGACAGAAGTCATCGCTTCACATCTAAAAAGCCTTACAAAATATTACCACTTGTACAAAGCTTCTCTTCCGTCGGGGTGATGTATCACAAAGAGTCTTTGCTCTTGACCCGAAGATTCCATAGGCGTCTTGCCTTTATCATGAGCAACAGATTGCTCCGGAGCAGACACTTCCGCCGTTGAGTTTTGCCTAAAGTCAGCTTTTGAGGCCTGATATCCTTGTGGTGGCTTTAGGTTCTTCTTTCCACAGTATGTCTTCACGTGACCTTCCTTCCCACAACTGTAACATACTCGCTTTATCTTTTGGCAACTAGGGCTCTTGTGCCCAGCCTTACCACAGTTGTGGCATAAATCCCGCCGCTATTCCAGCCTGAGCCCTTGGCGGAGCCATACTGAGTCGCCTTGGTTTTAGCACGACCAGACTTCTCGATCTTGGTGGGCGACGTCGGGCGCTTGAACGAGCCAGCCCTGCAATTCTGTTGCCCGCTCCTTGCCTCAATCTGCGCCTCCACACTGGCTGCGACTTGAGGTATGGGGGTCGTTTGAGCTTGCGGTATCATCTGGGCCGTTAGTGCCTCGACCACCAGCCCTACTATCTGCCCAATAGTCGTTGCATTCTGCATGATCGGGGTAGGAAGTGGAACTCCCCTTGCAGCTTGGGGGTCCATTTGTCCCTGAGGAACATTCTGGCGCAGGGTCGGGTCACTGCTACATGAGTCAGATCCCGCGTCCTCCCCTTGTGAAGTAGCACTCATCAGCCGAACTCGAGATCCGTTGTTAGGACTCTCGCTAACCGCTTGATTGGTGGATCGGGTGTCCATCACCTATTGATGAACCATAACGTTAATTTAGAACTTTTCCAACTTGTGCATGACACTTTAGTCAGATACGTTATGATACAGATTATAAGGGTCCAAACTAATAACTTTATATTAGTCTGACTAACCCTCCACTGTTAACCACAAAAATGATATTCTTCTCTTTCTTACTTGGAAAGTGGAAACTCTATAAGAAACGTCAATATTTAAATGACATTCCATCTAAGGAGAAATGATATTCCTAAGAATGGATCTAAGGAATAAGTAACAACTTGAATCTTGCAGAAGTTTGAAAAATCTCTTAAATCTTATATCTTCAACTTCATACATTATATCTTTAAACCTTATATCTAAAAATAGTTATTCATGAGGTTAGTTTCTCCAAAACTAGTGATATGATTATCACAAAACTTCTTATATAAATTATTTTTTTGCACTTTTAAAGTTACCATCATAAAGTTATTTTGATTGCGTATAACACGCCTTTTATAAACCAACGATAATTAACTTTTGAAGTTCACAATTAGCCAAATCATTAGTTTAAATTGAATTACCAGAGTTACTTATAACTTTTAAATTCAACATTGAAGTTCAAATAAATAACTTTTGAAGTTCAAGATTTTTTTTTTTTTGAAGTTTAACCAGCTAAATCATTATTTTAAATTCCAAGAAATAATTAAAACTTTTAACTTTTAACATCTAATTTCTCGAAATTCCTTTTTAATAGAAAATAGTTTGAAAATCGTTTCGAAATTAGTTTTCGAAAATTCTCAAACCTAACAATAGGCCAAGAATTTTAAAACCATTGCTCTAATACCATAATTGTAACACCCCCAACTTATTGTTGAAAATGCCACACGCCAGTGACCTCAGACATTACCGTCCAAAGTCACCTCAGGCTTTAATCATAACAATTAAACTCAAATACGTATATATTAAATGAAAGATTGAACATCGGAAGACATTTGGATAAGAAACTCAATCCTTTTTATTAAACGATCTCTCATCAAACGAGAGAAGTGTTTTTATAACAGAGTTAATATAGCGGAAAACTTATACATTACACATCGGAAGACTTTTAAGAATAAACCTATCACATGACTAGGTTATAAAAATATACATTAAAGTAATGTCTAACGACGTTGAAAGACCGACACTTAAATCTGCAACTGCAAGTCTCTTCTTTAATTGGTTACTTCAGGTCTGCGGGAACCAACCACTGATGTGCCGTAAGGGACGGATGACACCAGCCAACCATGCAAGGAATAAAACCCGGTTGGTTAGTCTAATGAAAGACTATGCAAGGGTGAAAACAGATGGTTCTAGTGATCGTAACCGTTTACTATCATTGTCCCTCGAATAACAACCGAAGGAACGATATATAACCCGGTACTTTCACGGAATGATTTATTATTTAGATATGCATTGAAAAGAAGACTCCAAAGGAATTGAGTCTCAAGGAAAATATATGAAGAGAAGACTCCAAGAGATTGAGTCTTACGGGAAAGTAAGACAATGTTTGGGAATGTTATAATTGCACACAATCGTTTAAAATGACTTGGTGTTTCGATTCACGACCAACCTCACCGCACAATGCGAATTCAGATTGGAAAGAGAACTTTACTCTGACCAAAGTCTAGACGAGTTTTCCTAGCCGCACTACTTCCTAGCTGCACTACTTGCCTGAGGGTATATTAATTATGTGCACAAATGCACTTATCTTGTTTAATTCCAAAACGCACATTTACGTTATAGGTTTTTAGAATAATCATCTCATCCCTCAGGATATAGAGATATATAGTCGGGAATAAATCCCTAATGGCGGCACCAGCTGTGTGCACATACCCTGAGTAAGGGTAAGGTCATGACTGAAGGTACTGGGGAAATAACTATCCTAGCACCAGTTATAAAGAAACCACTAGACCTCGCAAGGTACATAGCGTTCCTACGAATACTCGTTCTAGCTAAGCAGTTAAACACACGATAGTCCACATCAATGCCATCGAGGCAAATAACAGATATAATAGCGTTGTTTCTAGCAATATATACAACCTATTATAATATCTGTATTTCAATCATATATATATAATAGCGTTGTTTCTAGCAGTATATATAACCTATTATAATTTTCCTTTTTAAATCGTATCATTTATCAAATCTGTTCCCAAACGAAAACAATAGTTCATCCCAATTTAATTAACAATTAAACAATTGATAATTAATGGAAATATGGAATGATAAGCAAGAGCGAACCGTCACTTGCCTTAGATTAGACGAAGCTCAATGAAGCTCAAAGACAACAGGTTTCCGGGTCCGAAACGAGGACAGACTCGGATTATGGATTCCTACGAAACGACCCATAACGAACTCTAAGTTAGATTCGATAATAAAATATACGAATCTAAGGAAAGACGAACGAAATCGAAAGAACAGAAATCCAAATCGAGATCACAAAGCCCATGCCACAACCACAACCACGAGTGCCCAGGCACACCGCGGGTGCGGCGGATATGCCGCGGGTGCGGTCAAGCTACAACGGCGAGACTTTCGGCGACACGACGAGGAAGAAAACCTCACCGGGGAAGACGATGGGGCTCGACTTGTGGTGGCTCCGACTTTTGGATTCCTTGGACCACCCAAGCACCACCTTGAGAGCACCTCCTCCTCCTTTGAGAGCTCCGGCGACAACTCCGGCGAAAGCTTACAAATCCGGCGACAATGGAACGAGAGAGAGATTGGGATGCCTTCCTCCTCCACGTCCCCTCCTTTTATAGGCCAAGCAAGGAGCTCAACCAAGCAGCTCCCCCCCCCCCCCACCGCCACACCGCCTCAGCTCCGACAGGGGGTAAGCAGCTCAAGCGCACGACGGCCGAAGTTCGGCGAAATAGAAAAGTGATGATGATGGCACGGGTGCGGTGGGTTTGACCGCAGGGTGCGGTGAAGGCCAAATCTGACCGCGGGTGCGGTGGGTATGACCGCGGGTGCGGTCAAGGCCAAATTCTGCCTCTTTTGTCCGGGAAGAATTATGGGTATGTGTTTTATCCCCGGGTTAAATATATTCGTACTCGAATGAATATTCTAAGCCCCGAAAATACGTCGAATGTATTTTATTCCACTCAGGGAAATATTACAGAGATCAAGCATTTTGCAGAATGTATGAACTTCTCTGAAATTAATCCGACTGTAGTACGAGAGTTTGGAAAATTACCAAAATACTCTTTACTAAAAATGAGGGGTATTACATCACTTCCCCCTTAAGAGAAGTTTCGACCCCGAAACTTGGCCGAACAAACCAAAAAAAAGCGAGGCGTTTCACTCACTTCCACTGTTACTAATCTTCACCCGAGCATCAATGTGATGACTAGTGTATGTAGTAATAGTGATGTCAATATCCTCCTCCCACATCAGGCAAATACCCCCTGAACGACCCAAGCAATCCACCGCAAACCCAGAATGAAACCCCAACTTCCTTTGAATACTTTCCATTTTCCGACGATCGCTCTTGGTCTCCATCAAGAAGAGCACCTTGGGGGCTTCCTTTCTCACCAACAAGGTGAGTCTAGCAACTGCCCGAGCCTTCCCCAATCCCCGACAGTTATAGCTAAGAATATTCATGACTTCCGGCAGGAGAGGAGGTTCTCCTCTCGTGCCGATATCGCAACGAAATTCGAAGCCTGTATCACTTTTCTCCTTTTGTCATCTCCGATCTCTACTTCCTTCAACATTGGAATGTCATCTCCATGAGTATCACAATCTGACAGATTACCCACTTTTCTTTTCCTTCCCTCCCCACTCTCATTCCCCCCCCCCCCCCTCTTCAGCTCCTCTATTCTCCCTCGCCACCCTCTTCCAATTCTTCCTTTTGGAATTCTTTTTAGGGGACCCCAACTCAGTCCCACATACACCTCAATGCCCTGCATTCCCCTCGCTTCGTTCCTTGGATCATCGCCCATAGAGCCACTTACATTTTGCATGAGCCCATGCATTTCTATAGTTTATTTCCCCTTTGCCTTGCGCCTTTCCTCATTGTTTTCAAAATTCAGCCCCACGTTCCCAATCTGTACCACTGCCTCTTCAACCCCAGAAATCGGCAGCGACAACCTACTCCCATCATCGACCTCATTGGCAGTGTCAGCGACTTCCAACAGACTGAGCAAAGATTTGCGGGAAGAAGTTGATGAGGATTTCGGAGTTGAACATGTACCTTGCTGTTTTAAATCACCCTTCAGCACTTGTAGAATTTCCTATTCTTGCGCTCGCTCAGATGCCGACCGATCGACACTCTTCAGCGGGGCCTCCCTAAGCCATTCTCCATATTCATTCTAAAAACCTCGAGCTTCTTCATCAACACAATCTAAATCCACATGTCCCAGTAGGCCGCATGTGTAGCAAAAGTTGGGCAGCCTTTCGTATTTGATTTCGATCCATAATTTATGACCCCCACTCATGACCATCACTCCACGTCGAAGCGGTTTTCGCAGGTCCATCATCACCCTAACACGCAAGAAGCAGCCGCACATCAATAGCTCTGCTGCATCACAATCCAAAACCATCCCCACTGACGCCCCAATCCTCTTAGCAGTATCGACATTCATCATTGTCACCGGGAGATCATGGAAACGAATCCAAAATGCCGCTCTATCAAAGGTCATCTTCGATGGTTGTTCAGACCCCGAATCACGGAGCACCGGTAAGGATTTATCAAACAACCAAGGCCCGCTCTTCATAACCCTATGCATGTCCCCAGCGTCCGCAAATTGGAATATGAATAGGTTAGAGCGCAATTCACGAAATATAAAACCCTTCCACGCCCTCCATGCTTCTTTCATGGTCCCCTTGAGAGCATAGGTGTTGAAAGGCCTAGATGTGAGAAGAGATCCCACCAAGACCAGCGAACTGGAAGGGGAACCTGTGTGTTGTTCCTCTGGCCCTTCGAATACCACGGTACTTTCAACCGCGGTCAAGTTGAGATCTCGTTTCCCTTCGTGCATGGTCGCCATTGAATACCTCCAGAAACCAATCGAACAGAAGTAGAGACCGAAACAGCACCGGTGAAACTCGCACGCCGGCGGCGAGGACAACCCTAGCTTCCACGGCAGAAACCGGAAAGAGAGAAAAGAGACCTTTCCTATGCCCTAGGGTTGATAATTGACTTGTAAAAATGATACTAGTATAATGAAAGTGTTGGAAACAAATATGAAGTGCGTTTGCTGAAAGGTGGATTTCTCTTATTATGAAGTGCGTTTCATCTGTGACATTCTCTACGTTGATTTCGGGCCGGCCGACCTCTGTTTTTCGTCCCTCTCGGGGGCTGAGACAAGGAGACCCACTCTCTCCCTTCTTGTTTCTTCTGTGTGCTGAAGGACTGTCTGGTATGCTGAGATTCAGTGAGGCTCATGGCCGGCTTCAGGGGATTCGTATTGCTCGTTTTGCCCCTTCTGTCTCACACTTGTTTTTTGCTGATGAGAGTATTCTTTTTGCTAGAGCTTCTTGTCAACAGAGCATGGAAATTTGTAATATCCTCTAGGTATACGGAGCAGCGTCAGGTCAACAGGTTAATCTAGCAAAATCTGATCTTTCTTTCAGTAATAACGTTTGTGTGGAACGCAAGGCTCAACTAAAGCAATTTTGGGTGTTCGTGAAGTTGAGAAGCATGAGCGGTATTTGGGTCTTCCAACCATGGTCGGGAGATCTAAGAAGGTGATATTTGGTCAACTCAAGGAGCGGATCCTCCATAGAATTGGTGGTTGGAATTCAAAGAGTTTATCTAGAGCCGGTAAAGAGGTGTTGATTAAAGCTGTTGCTCAGGCAATCCCTAACTATACTATGTCCTGCTTTCGATTACCCGACAGTTTATGTAGAGAGATTGAGCAAATCATGAGTAATTTCTGGTGGGGTGGCTCTAATGGATCATCCAAAGTCCACTGGCTCAGCTGGAAACTGCTATGTTTACCAAAGGCAAAAGGCGGGCTTGGTTTTAGGGACATGGTGAACTTCAACCGGGCGTTGTTGGCAAAGAAAAGATGGAGAATTTTACAAGACCCCTCATCACTGTTTGTAAGGCTGCTCAAAGCAAAACATTTCCCACGAACTGAGTTTATGGATGCTTCCATTGGTTCTGCCCCGAGCTATACGTGGAGAAGCATTGTTTATGGTAGGGAGGCCCTCTCTCAAGGCCTCTACTGGAGCATTGGAAATGGATATTCTATTGATATCTGGAGGGATAAGTGGCTCCCAAGACCCCGTAGCTTCAAGGTAATTACACCGTTTGCACCCGCTCCTAGTGATAGGCTTATTGACTACATCGATTGAAATTGTGTTACTTGGAGGACCGAGTTGGTTCGGGAGGTGTTTCTTCCGTGTGATGCTGATGTGATTCTGAAGATAAAACTTACAGAGCCCTCCCGACAGGATGAACTGGTTTGGTTTCAATCAAAATATGGCTACTTCACGGTTCACACCGCCTATCATTTGCTTCTTGAGCGCGAAATTGAAAACAACTGCTCAGAGTCGTCGTCCTCTCCATATGCATGGGATTTGACTTGGAAGCGAATTTGGAAACTCAACACCCCGCCCCGTGTTCGGTCTCTGCTTTGGCGCACCTGTCGAAACATTCTCCCGGTGAAACTGAATTTGAAGCGCAGAAGGATCACCACGGATGATATGTGCGACTTTTGTGGGAGGCCTGAATCGGCGCTCCATGCTCTGGCCTAATGCCCTTTTGCTTCCCGCTGCTGGCTGCTCATTTCGGGCATGCGCTTCTGGGGTCGTCGCTCTTCAAATGTCCTTGAGTGGTTTGAGCACATTGGCGTCAATTTCTCTCCAGCTGATGTGGATTTGTGGGCAATGGTTTGCTGGAGTATCTAGCATGCACGCAATGCCCGAATCTTTGAAGGGATTCATACGGATCTGGCTTCTCTTGTTTAGAAATGCAGGGATTTGCTCTCTGAATTTCATTCTTGTCGTCTTCACGTCCAGCTGGCTATTCCGGTGGGTCGAAGTCCATCGTCTTGGGTGAGACCTGATCCGGGCTTCGTGAAGGTCAATTGCGATGCGGCGCTTAAGACGGGACTCGGTGTCAGCATCAGTTTCATTGCTAGGAATGATTTTGGTTCGGCCCTCTTTCTGGGGTCTCGATCTTCTGCATCGTGTGAGGTGGAATTGGTTGAAGCGGAGGCCATCCTATGGGCTTTGCAATGCTGTGCAGATAGGGGTGTTATGAGGGTGGTTGTCGAATCTGATGCTTTGGCAGTGATTTCCAAACTGAGGCGGAAATGTATTTGGAAGGGTGCCTTTGGTTGGATTATCTCCAAAATCTTGGCGCTGCAATCGAGCTTCGAAACCTGCAGATGGAGTCATATAAGGCGTTCAACTAACAAGCTTGCTCATTTTCTTGCTAATCTCAGACCTAGCTTTCCTTGCAATGCTCTTTTTCACTATGACTTTTCTTCTGAACTTAACTGCTTGTTACAAGGTGATTTAAGCTAATGAAATGACTTTCTTTCTGCTCAAAAAAAAAATTGGATCGATCGGCTATTCGGTTCTCATGACCAAAGGTACTTTCAAAACTGGTCATTCAATATATATATATATATATATATATATATATATATATATAAATATATGATAATACACATGTGAATGGGTGGAAATGATGAGTATTTTAGGCCAATCATCTGAATATTACTCTATACCTTATTATGTTTAATTTTGGTTAACGGTCAATGTTGACCTATTTTTCTTTTTCCTTTTCGGGCCCTTTTTTTATTTTTTCATTTTTGTTTTCCTACACGTATTCATCATATTTTTAAAAAAAAATGTTGAACAATTTTCTCTTAACGTTGAACAATTGTAACTTAAAGTTAGACAGTTTTATTTACTATATATAATCTATAAAGTTGAGCAATTGTATCTTAAAAGTTGAACAATTTCATTTTCATTGTTAAACAAATGTTTTCAGTATGTATGTAAAGTTGAATATTTGTATCTTAATGTTGAACAATTTCAATTTTCTTTTAGGGGGTGATCATTTTTTCCGATTTTACTATTCTTGTTTTTCTACACGTTTCCAACATATTTTTTTATCTTTAAGTTGAACAATTATATGTACTATGTATATAAAGTTGAACAATTATATCTTAAAGTTGACCAATTTCAGTTTCATAGTTGGACAATTCTTTTCGCTATGTATATAAAGTTGAATAGATGTATCTTAATGTCAAACAATTGCAATTTTAAAGTTGAACATCAATATTTACTATCTATATAAAGTTAAATAATTGTCATATACGTTTAAACACTTGTTACATATAGTTGTACAATTGCTAAAGTTTGAACATTCTTTGTGTTTGTTTGTACAATTTTTGTGTTATGTTAAGTTTTGACATTTTTTCGCTTATGTTTGAGCAACTTTTGAGTTGTATTAAGTTAGAAATATATTATACTAAAAAATTCAAGTTTATTGGACAATTATTCAAACTTAAATTAATTATTATTCAACTTTATGTTTTCAACAATTTGAACAATTTGCATTTGTTTTAGAACAATCTACATTTATGTTTGAACAATTTGAGTTATGTTTTTTTTAACAATTTGAGTTGTATTGAGTTTAGATTACCTTATAAACAAAATTTCAAGTTTATTGGACAATTGTTCAAACTCTAATGAGTTGTTGTTTAACTTTCCATTTTCTGAAATTTAAACATTTTGCATTTATGTTTGAACAAATCAAATTGTTCAAAAATTGTTGCATATTGTTCGGGTTTTTAGAAAATTGTTCAATCTTTAAAATGTCTTTTCATCAAGTAAAAAAAGAAAAAAAAAGTTTAAAGGACCAAGAAGCTTGTTTAGAGGGAGAGGTGAAGTGGTTTAGGAAAAAAAATTGCCCTGAAAAAAAATTGAACGTTGACCGGTCAATGTCGATCAATTGTCAACCCATGACCATGGAGAGTGGTTGGGTGTGAAAATGTGTAAGTGTACTTGGATGAACCTTTCATCCTAATCCTCCATTGTCCCAAAATACATGGCTCACATTGCTTCTCACGCTTTACCATAGTGTATCCATATATATATAGTTTTAGGATCTAGTAGAACGGGATATTATAGTGAAACTGTGAGACTAATTATATCCATTGGATGAGTAAAAATAAATGAACTGGATTACACTAAATTTGGAGTGCATATTAATAAAAAAATTGGTGTTGTACACGATCAATATCAATTCTGGATTTTGGAGAATTGAGATCTGATTTCTCTTTCTTGTACAACGCTTCATAATTAACAAAAAATATTATAAAACCTGAACATAGATGGTAGATCTACCTTTGCATTCTCTGCAAATCAAAGATGGCGAGGTTGTTCTACCTAGAGCTTCTCTCATGGTTTCCGCTGCACAAGGTGCAGTTTTGCTAGCCGCAGAAGGTGACGGCATTCCACGGCCTATCTAGGCCCTCGATTTTTATCCAGATCTACATGGAGAGAATTTTCCAATACGTGATTTGTAGTCCTTGCTGCTTCGTTGTGGCGTATGTGTACTTTTGTCGAATTGATTTTTCATCTTCAAGGTATGTGTAGTTGTTTTGTTTCTTTTGTATTATTAAGGATCGTTCCTTCAATTTTTAGCTTCTGCATTTGAAAATTTATAGTCTTTAATTGTGTAAGATAGATCTACCATCTATGTTCGGTTAATTGGCCGAATTTGTGTGTTCACCGTTGTTTCTTACTTCCCTTCATTACGAATTTAGTTTTTGTGTTTCATTGGCATAACTTGTGTAATATACTTTAGTTTTCTATACAGTTAATGGGTTTTAGTGGACATGGATAATGGTTGGGTCCTTTTGGATTGTAGACGCCTTTCTCCTTTCAGTTTCGTGGATTATGCTTGGTTTTGTGGGTCGAGGTTGATTGATATTCATGATGATTTGTTTGATATTCGTTCTGAGAGATAGGATTGGGTAAAACGTGAGGAGTAATGTGAGTTATGTATTTTGGAATAATGAAAGGCTAAGATGGAAGGTCCATCCCAACACACCTACAACCTCCACACCCAACCACTCTCATGGTCAATGTCTAACCATTGAACGGTCAACGGTCAACTCTGACCGCTCACCTGCTAATTTTTCCCCTTTTTCGGGCTAATTTTTTACCAATTTTTATTCTTGGTTTCCTACATGTTATCATCTTAAAAAAATTTTAATAGTTGAACAATTTCCTTTGAAGGTTGAATAAGTGTATCTTAAAGCTAAAAAATTATATTTGAACAAGTATATAAGTTGAAAAATTGTACCTTTAAAGTTGAACAATTGTAACTAAAAATTGAACAATTTCCTCTCTCCTACAAACAAGTTTTTTTTTTTCTTTAAACTATTTTTTCCCCTTTTTTACTTGATCAAAACACATTTACAAGATTGAACAATATTCTAAAAAAACTGAATAATATGCAACAATATTTAAATTATTTGATTCGTTCAAACATATTAGAAAAATGTTCAAACTTATTGCATGAAATTTCAAACTTAAAACAAAGATAAAGTTGAGCAATACTTCATTAAAATTTGAACAATTGTGCAATAAACATGAACTTTTTTTATAAGGTAATATAAAGTTAAAACAACTCAAAATGTTCAAAGCATAAACCTTAAAACCTAACCCTAAACTTAAACCCTAAATGTGTAGTAAAACAAGAATATTAAAACCAGAAATATTGATCACCCCCAAAAAAAATAACAATAAAAATTGAAATTGTTCAACATTAAGATACAATTGTTCAAATTTATATACATAGTGAAAAGAATTGTCTAACTATAAAAATGAAATTATTCAACTTTAATGTACAATTGTTCAACACATATAATTGTTCAATTTTAAGATATAAATACACAATTGTTCAACTTTAGGAGGCATTTGTTCAATTTTTTTATTATTTTGATGAAAACGTGTAGGAAACCAAGTATAAAAAAGTCAAATAAAAATTGGCTCGAAAAAAAAAATTCGGTCTGAAAAAAAAAATTGTTGATGATTGGTTGAAAAAAAACGTGTATGGTGAAACGTTGATCGGTCAACTTTGACCGTTGACCGAGATTTTGTGTGATCGGATGTATGATAATATTAAAATGATTAGCCTAGAATGCTCATCAGATTTCACCCTAAAGGTGCTCCTCACATGATCTAATATGAATAATATGCATATGAAGGTTGAAGAATATAAAAAAAAAACCCACAGCACCAGCTGCGCGATTGCGCAAGCCCAGACGCAGCGACACCATTGTTAACCGCCATGAATCAAATCTTCGAAACAAGTCGACTGTAATATGATATTCACGTTACCTGACGGTGATATCTACAATATTGGGTGATGATATTTGTGTAATTGGGTGATGATATTAATGTAATTGGGTGATGATATTAATGTAATTGGGTGGTATATTCATGAATTGGGTGGTGATATTCATGTAATTGGGTGGTAATATTCATGGAATTGAGTGTGATGTTCATATCATCAAGTGAAGATATTCATATTATCAAGTAGTGATATTCATATTTTAAGTGATGATATTCATGTCTTTAATAAATTAAATATTCACATATTAAATAGCGATATTCATACAAATATGGACGATATTCAAGAAACAATGACAGAAGCAACACGAACGAATTTACTTCCCTTGTAATCAGATGTGGTTGGACGTGTTAGGACAAAATCTCTCTCATTAGATGCTTTCAATTTTAATTTATGAAAATATAATAAACTCCTTTTATTAGGTAACTACTCACCCTGATTTTAATTCCATGCTTTACTCCCTATGCACCTCAGCAGATCTGATAGTCCATTTACTCAAATCTGACACTCTCTATTTATTTTCCCAATACTCGTTTTACCCTAACCCACCTCACATATAATATATATATATATAGTATGATGTATTATATGAAAGAGATGTACAAATTATATCCATTGGATAAGAAATAGATCAAGGGTCTGGATTGGATTATCTTTGGGCGTATATTAAAATGATGGACGACACACACACACAATATTACTTTAAATCCTGTTTTTTTGGGGATATTGTTCAATTGGATTTTATTTTCCAATTTTGGCCATTTCTTTCTCCATCCAAATTAAACCTTTTCTGCTCCAAGAAAACATACCAGCTACTTCGGGATGTTGGTGATTTTAGTGTCATCAAGAGACTGTTCCCA
Source organism: Rheum nobile (assembly GCA_027886185.1). Taxonomy (NCBI): domain Eukaryota; kingdom Viridiplantae; phylum Streptophyta; class Magnoliopsida; order Caryophyllales; family Polygonaceae; genus Rheum; species Rheum nobile. The sequence goes on from WOAB01000171.1 coordinate 1,119,837, forward strand.
TATAGGGAACGGTGCCATTTAGTGTGATCGGGATTCATACGACACTATAAGATCTCACTTAGCTACGTCACGGGTTTGGAGGTGTGGAGTACACACTCGTGTAAGCATACTTGAGATTCTAAGGGAGACATTAAGGATATGTGACATTACCCATATGGGAACAGTGCATCAGAGAGGTTAATTATGTCGTTAAGACAGATCGACATTATGTAAGGTTGAACGAGTGCTCGTTCCTTGGAGGGATCAGCCGTTCCCTATGTGGGAACGTCAAGTTCCCTGAGGCATGGTTAAAGTTTCAATACGTGATAAATGTGTTGTAACCGCCTTGATAACCGTCGAAATAACCACATCTTAACTACCTTAAATCAGTTGATAACTGATAGAAGTAGTTGGATATCCTTGGAAACGGTTGGTGGCAGTTGGAACGGTTGGTAACCGTTAGTAACCGCTTGTAACTGCTTGTAACTGCCGTAATCGTTCCCTATAACTGCCCGAAAGCCTATATAAAGGCATTTCGGTGATAGTGTTGGCTAATCAGAAAATTGATACGAGTTCTCTATCTGAGTAAAAGTCATACATCAATAATACTTAAACATAGTTTAGTTCCCATCAGAAGCCTTGAAGGGAACTAGTAGATTTGTCTTATCTCACTTCAGATTTTGTGGATTCCCTAAGGCTAGTAAGGGGCAAAATTCTGATTTCGGAAAGTGTTCTCACGATTCAAATCGTATCCGAGTTACATCGTACATTGATTGTTCCTTATTGAAGCCGAAGTCAACATCAAGAGAAGACCAAGACTTGCAGGGAACAGTCGCTTCAACATACATTGTTCCTTATTCAGCATACATTGTTCTTACAATCGAAATCAGAATTTTAGATCAATGATGAATGTTCGTGAGATGACGACGAAGTTCCAGAAGTTGGAAAAATTCGAAGGGATGGACTTCCGCCGTTGGCAAAAGAAGATGCATTTCCTCTTGACCACCCTCAAGGTGGTATACGTCCTATCCACTCCCATGCCGGAGTTAGTCGATGATGAACCACTAGAGGCCGTGAGGAAAAGGAGCAAATGGGAGAACGATGACAACATTTGCCGGGGCCACATCTTAAACGGTATGTCCGACTCCCTCTTTGATGTGTACCAAAATGTTGAATCCGCCAAGGAACTTTGGGACTCTCTAGAGTTGAAGTACATGGCTGAAGACGCTTCAAGCGTAAAGTTCCTTGTGAGCAACTTCAACACATATAAAATGGTTGACTCAAGACCGGTGATGGAGCAATATCATGAGATACTCCGTATCTTGGGGCAGTTTGCTCAACATAAATTGAATATGGACGAGTCCATTTCTGTGTCAAGCATTATTGACAAATTGCCTCCATCATGGAAAGACTTCAAGCACATGTTGAAGCACAAGAAGGAAGGTATTTCCCTTGTGGAACTTGGCAGCCACTTGCGTATTGAAGAGGGCCTTCGTTCGCAAGAGAAAGGAAAGGAGAAAGAGACTCCCAATTCTTCTACCATCAACATGATGGAAGAAGGTTCCCATAAGGGTAACAACAAGAAGGGAAAGAAAAGGCCGCACAACAACACAAACACCGGTCCCAAAAAGAAACCCTCTCAAAAGGGGTGTTGGAACTGTGGGAAGCCTGAACATCTTAAGAAGGATTGTTGGGCTGGAAAGGGCAAGAAGGGCAACGTTCCCAACCAGTCTGCTCAAGGTTCTAAGGACCAAGGGCAGAAATCTCATCAAGGTCAAGAAGGAACAGTTCCCTTGAACGGAACTGTTCCCTCTTTAGTAACATTTCCTGGTTTGGACTTTGTTCCTAATATTTCTGAGGCCTTCTTTGTACAGGATGATGAGATAGCATGGTGGGTTGACTCGGGTGCTACCACACACGTGTGTAGGGACAAGTCAATGTTCAAGATCTTCGTTCCGTTGGATGATGGACGTGTCCTTCATATGGGAAACGAGTCAACTGTCCCCGTCTTAGGCAAAGGCCAAGTGGAGTTAGAGTTCTCTTCTGGGGAGACTTTAATTCTGAAAAGTGTGTTGTATTTACCCGGAATAAGGAAAAATTTAGTCTCTAGTGCTATCCTTAACAAGTTAGGCTTTCGGCAAGTGTTTGAAGCCGATAAATATATATTATCTAAGGGCGGTGTATTTGTAGGACGTGGTTACCTATGTAATGGTATGTTTAAGCTAAGTATTAATAAAGTTATGAATTCAGCTTATATGACTTGTGGTCAAGGTTCTATTTCTTCTGAACATGTTGTTCCCTCAGTGGGAACGGCCCCTTCAAAGGGTGTTGTTCCCTCGGAGGAAAACGTTTCCTCTCTATGGCATGCTCGGCTAGGACATGTTCATTATAAACGCATGCTTGATATGTCTAAAAATGGTTTAATTTCTCCATTTGATATGAGTTTAGAGAGGTGTAGAACTTGCATGCTTACTAAGATAACAAGACAACTGTTCCCTGATGTTCAGAGAAATAGTGTAGTGCTTGATTTGATACATAGTGACTTATGTGATTTTCATGTTTCTCCGTCCTTGGGAAATAAGAAATATGTTGTTACTTACATAGATGATTATTCCCGTTATTGTTATGTTTTTCTATTGCATGCTAAGGACGAGGCCCTTGGAAAATTTAAAATCTATAAAACTGAAGTGGAACTTCAGTTGGGAACGGTGATCAAAAGATTGCGCACCGATAGAGGTGGTGAGTATTTTGACCCAGAATACTTCCAATCCGTAGGAATCATTCATGAAACTACGGCTCCCTATACACCACAACAAAATGGTGTGTCGGAGAGGAAGAATCGAGTTCTTAAGGAAATGGTCAATTCCATGCTTTCCTACTCAGGTTTAAATGACGGATTTTGGGGGGAAGCCATGTTGACGGCTTGTTACCTATTGAATAGGTTTCCTAACAAAAGGAACAAGACTACCCCATATGAGCTTTGGTTCCAAAGGAAGCCAAATCTGAATTATCTTCGGGTTTGGGGATGTAGGGCGGTTGTAAGACTACCCGAACCCAAGCGAAAGACTTTGGGTGAAAGAGGTGTTGAATGTATCTTTATTGGATATGCTGAGCATTCCAAGGCATATAGGTTCTATGTTTTTGAACCTAACAAGTCTATTTCGGTTCACTCCGTTATAGAGTCAAGAGATGCTATCTTTGATGAAAAACGCTTTTCATTGATACCTTTACAAAAAGTCATTGTTCCCAGTAATAATGGAGACAATGATAGTATTCCCAGTACAAGTGGAAACATTGATATGGATGTCCAACCTGGGAACAGTGAACCAGAGATCCGAAAGAGTAAAAGAGTAAGGAAGGGAACCTCCTTTGGTCCTGACTTCCATGTTTACTTGGTAGAGGGAACAAGGAATGAAGTTGGATCCCAATACTTGTATTGTTACAATATTGAGGATGACCCAAAGATGTTTACTGAGGCAATGAAGTCTCAAGACGTTTCCTTTTGGAAAGAGGCCATAAATGATGAGATGGATTCCATCATGGGAAACAATACATGGGTCTTGGCTGATCTTCCCCCTGGCTGTAAGCCATTGGGAAGTAAGTGGATCTTCAAGAAGAAGATGAAAGTGGATGGAACCATAGATAAGTTTAAGGCCCGATTGGTTGTTCAAGGCTATAGACAAAAGTATGGAACTGACTACTTTGATACCTATACACCGGTTGCTAGGATTACCACCATTAGGCTATTGATTGCCTTGGCTGCTATTCACAAGTTGGTTATACACCAAATGGATGTGAAAACAGTGTTCCTTAATGGGGACCTTGAGGAAGAAGTGTATATGAAACAACCCGAAGGGTTCATTATGCCTGGACAAGAGCATAAGGTGTGCAAATTGGTCAAATCTTTGTATGGGCTGAAGCAAGCACCAAAACAATGGCATCAAAAGTTTGATGAGGTTGTATTGTCCAATGGATTTAGACTGAATCAATCCGACAAGTGTGTATATAGCAAATTTGATAATTTTGGGAACGGTGTTATAATTTGCTTGTACGTGGATGACATGTTGATCTTTGGAACGGATCAAAGGCAAGTAGACCTTACAAAGGTATTTTTGTCATCACAATTATCCATGAAGGACATGGGGGAGGCCGATGTTATCCTAGGGATTAGGATAAGGCGGGGAACGGAGGGCTTATCATTGTCACAATCTCATTACATTGAGAAAGTATTGGAGAAATTCAATTATGATAAGTACACTCCTTTGAAAACGCCATATGATCCGAGTGTTAAACTGTTCCCTAACAAGGGGAAATCAGTTATGCAACTTGAGTACTCAAGGGTTATTGGGTGCTTGATGTATGCCATGACAAGTACTAGGCCGGATATTGCTTTTGCAGTAGGGAAGCTTAGTCGCTATACTAGTAATCCTAGTGCGTATCATTGGCAAGCGGTTCGACGGGTACTTCAGTACCTTAAGGGAACAGTGGACTTTTGTCTTACTTATAGTGGATCACCCTCGGTGTTAGAGGGATATTCAGATGCAAGTTGGATCACAAATGAAGAAGATCATTCTTCCACTAGTGGGTGGGTGTTCCTTGTTGGTGGGGGTGCCATCTCATGGGCTTCCAAGAAACAAACTTGCATCTCGAGTTCCACCATGGAATCGGAGTTTGTTGCCTTAGCCGCTGCTGGGAAAGAAGCGGAATGGCTAAGGAACTTGATATATGAAATTCCATTATGGGAAAAGCCAATTTCACCTATATCAATCCATTGTGATAGCGCTGCAACTTTGGCTAAGGAATATAGCCATGTATACAATGGGAAATCACGCCACTTGGGTGTAAGGCATAGTGCGATAAGAGAGCTCATTACGCATGGGGTGATTTCGGTGGATTTTGTTAGATCACAACAAAACTTGGCCGATCACTTGACGAATGGGTTGGCTAGGGACTTGGTCTCCAAGTCGGCTAAGGGGATGGGTTTAAGACCTATATAGTTTTCTAGCGGTGGGTGTAATACCCACACCATATTGGGCCGGCCCATTACAGGACTGCAGCCCATACACCCCAACCCATCCTTGTTGGCTACTCCAAATTAATGGAAGTCATTTCCAAGAGGTTGTTAGAAGCGCTCGAACTCGAGACCTCTCCCCTTTATCCACTCCCCACAAGGAGTGAATACCAATTATGCTACTTCCATTAATTTGGAGTAGCCAACAAGGATGGGTTGGGGTGTATGGGCTGCAGCCCTGTAATGGGTCGGCCCAATGTGGTGTGAGTATTACAAAAAAGTACACTTTATGTTGGTACCTGACCTTGCCGACAACGAGCCTGACAGACACCCCGGCACTGCCATCCTTAACAGGCCTGCAGGCCGTGTACCCCAACCCTCCCCCCCAAATGGGTAGGTTGTTGGCGAGAGTCGAACACGCAACCTCTCCACCCTTTATCAAGCGCCTAAGCACCTTGATACCAATTGTGCTGCAGCACAACTGGTAACAAGTGGGCATTAGGGCGCTTGTTAAAGCGTGAGGTCTCGGGTTCGAGCCTTGCGAACAACCTCCCAGCCATGGGGATTTGGTTGAGGTACATGGGCTGCGGCCCATGGATAGAGAAATGGCTGGCCCGATTAGGTCGGAGCCCCTCTCATTCAAAGTGTACTTTTTTGTAACATCTCAGGCCAAGCTACCCCAGCCACCAACCCGCCCAGCCACCCAACGGTGCCGGCGCCGGTACTGGTGCCGCCTGATTGTCCAAGGGCATGCAGCCCACACACCCAACCCTTCCCCCATTTAAATGGGTAGGTTGTTTCCCACGGGAATCGAACTCGGGACCTTTAGATACAAGGGCATTACCTTGCCACTTATATCACCAATTGTGCTGCAGCGCAATTGGTGATATAAGTGGCAAGGTAATGCCCTTGTATCTAAAGGTCCCGGGTTCGATCCCCGTGGGAAACAACCTACCCATTTAAATGGGGGAAGGGTTGGGTGTGTGGGTTGCATGCCCTTGGACAACCAGGCGACACCAGTACCGGCGCCGGCACCGTTGGGTGGCTGGGCGGCTTGGTGGCTGGGTTAGCTTGGCCTGGGATGTTACAGTGGGATACCCAATTCCTTTCCAATTAACGTTGGGAACGAATTCAATGTGGAAAGCCTACACCTAGAAACTGAGAGCACAAAGGAACATTCCCTAGGTATGTGCTCTGTTCCTACAAGTATAGAGGTTGAAAGTAATTTCTTAATAGTTCCTTTGAAAAAGTGCAGATTATAGGTGCACGATTGAGGATTCGTTCCTTAAAAGGATCTACCTATATGGGCGTGAAGTTTGGGTTGACTTCAAAACGCTCACGAATGAATAGGGACTCAAGGCCATTAAGAGAGTCAAGTTAGACTATGGAATTGTATAGTAATTCATGTGTGTGTTATCTTCATGCATCCAAAGAGGTTGATTGGTTCAATCCTTAGGACACCATGATTCACGGGTGTTTGAAATGTGTAATTACACTAAGACATAAATTCAATCGTTTCGATATTTGTGTTTATGCATGAGTTTGGGATGAAGACTTGCTTATTTTGTGAATCAAGGATTATACTAAAATGGGGGAGGATTGTTGGTGATTTTAGTGTCATCAAAAGACTGTTCCCATATAGGGAACGGTGCCATTTAGTGTGATCGGGATTCATACGACACTATAAGATCTCACTTAGCTACGTCACGGGTTTGGAGGTGTGGAGTACACACTCGTGTAAGCATACTTGAGATTCTGAAGGAGACATTAAGGATATGTGACGTTACCCATATGGGAACAGTGCATCAGAGAGGTTAATTATGTCGTTAAGACAGATCGACGTTACGTAAGGTTGAACGAGTGCTCGTTCCTTGGAGGGATCAGTCGTTCCCTAGGTGGGAACGTCAAGTTCCCTGAGGCATGGTTAAAGTTTCAGTACGTGATAAATGTGTTGTAACCGTCTTGGTAACCGTCGAAATAACCGCGTCTTAACTACCTTAAATCAGTTGATAACTGATAGAAGTAGTTGGATATCCTTGGAAACGGTTGGTGGCAGTTGGGACGGTTGGTAACCGCTTGTAACTGCCGTAACCGTTTCCTATAACTGCCCGAAAGCCTATATAAAGGCATTTCGGTGATAGTGTTGGCTAATCAGAAAATTGATACGAGTTCTCTATCTGAGTAAAAGTCATACATCAATAATACTTGAACATAATTTAGTTCCCATCAGAAGCCTTGAAGGGAACTAGTAGATTTGTCTTATCTCACTTCAGATTTTGTGGATTCCCTAAGGCTAGTCAGGGACAAAATTCTGATTTCGGAAAGTGTTCTCACAATTCAAATCTTATCCGAGTTACATCGTACATTGATTGTTCCTTATTGAAGTTGAAGTCAACATCAAGAGAATATCAAGATTTGCAGGGAACAATCACTTCAACATACATTGTTCCTTATTCAGCATACATTGTTCTTACACGAGACTCTAGAGAGAGGCTCTCCTTTCTCTCTAGAAAACCCCCAAAACCAAATAAAAAATCCATACTCAACAAAAGGGATAAATCCCCTCTAACCACAACAAACAAGAGGAACAAACAACAATCAACAAACAAATAGAAATCTTTGGGATAATCTCCCCCTCCACAACAAACAAGAGCTCACAAGTCTTCTCGGAACTCACTAAATCTTTAACCACGATCTCCATCTTCCGCAGTGGATCTCTTGCCGGCGGCTTGGACCTCTACAACATACACAACATGCTTTTGATTGTGCTTGCTCCCCAAGCTTCAGTGAAATAGACTTTAACCATACAAGCAGAAAAAATTAACTTTGATCTGGATCTACCTCTTGATCTCTTGAAAAAAAAAAAAAAAGACTGTCTTGCCGTGCAATTACATGATGGGTCAAAGTGATATCTTTTTTATTTCAATATATTAATTCGGTCCAACTTCCAAAGCTTTTACAAAGCCAATGTTAATCCATTAGAAAAAAAAACAAATTGTTGTACTCTTCTGTAAGACTAATTTCTTAGGCCTTTGAAAACCATCAACCCCAACCCACCCTACTCCCATAGGCTTGCAGAACCCATTAATACCAATTTTACAGCCTATGTTAATTCCTTTTCCCAATTTCTTTGACAATTTTTAATAATTTTTGTTAACTCAAATTGTAAGCACTTGATGTGCTAATTCAAACAATTAACAAAATACAACTAAAATAAAACATATTTCTGACCAAAGCCAAACAAAAGGAAAACGCTCCCTTCTGGGAGCCGGCCCTAGAAACCCCATGGCCATCGCCCACCGGAGACGAGACACCGTCGTTACCATGGCACCCGCTTCACCGGAACCCGCCTCACCGGCACTCGCTTCAGAACCCACCAGCACCCGCGTCACCGGTACTCACCGCCTCATCGGGAATCGCTCCCGGCCTTCCACCGCCACCACCTCCCCCCCCACCATCTTTCCACCGCTGCCACCACCTTCCCCGCTATCACCTTGCCATGTGCTCGAGGTTTTGACCTTGCCGTGCGACGTCGTTCTCGGCCACCGTGTGGGAGATCTCCGACCAGGGATTCGCCGCCACCGTGAGGGAGATCTCGGCGAGAGCACTTCGGCTTACCGCCGCCGCCACCGAGCAAGTGACCACATGAAGAAGACGAGATCTCGACAACCGGCGAGAGCACTCCGGGTCCATCCGGCTTACCGCCGCCACCACCGAGCAATCTTCCTGAGGACGCCGGACTAAAGTCTCCCCACCAGTCCAGCGGCGGAGGGGGGAAGGCGTCATGGTGTTGCTCCTTCAACAACCCTCTGAAAAGCCCTAAATCCATGTCCGTTTCCAAGACTCCTCACCTCCCTCGCAAACTCCCAAATTCGTCCGAAACCCTAGCCAAATCCCTAGCCTCCAACAACAACAATTCGTTCCCAAACTCCCCCGCCTGCTCCATTCCGGTCTCAGCATAGTCGGTTGGATGGACCCGCGTCTGACCAACCATTTTTTCGCGAACAACCCTTTTCTCCTGACTTCTTCCGATACTTTCCTTGGATGATAGAGCTTTCCCAGGCGGCGAATCGAGTTGTTGTTCCGGACAAGGTCGATGATGACCATCCTTCCGGCGGCGCAGTTTTCTGTGCTTTACTCACCTCACCTCTGGGTCCTTTTGCTTTATTCTTTCATAGTCTGTATATGTTGTTGTTTGTTGTTGTCTTTTTCTGCTCTTTGTTTTTGTTTGTTGTCTTGTCGGTCTCTCCGACAGCCGAGTTTCTCGGCCTCTCGAAGTTGCATCGTTTGTAACTTTGAATTCTTATCTTATAAAAAAAAACATTTTCTGCTCCCACTGTGCACGCTCATTGTCTTCCTCCATCGCTAACTCGAGTTCGCTATCGAAGCCCCATTTTGAATCTCTCATCGCCTCCATCGAGTTATCACCTTTAGTCGTCAATGAATGCGGACATTTTTTCCATCTCTATTTACTCTATATCCTTTTTTGTCATGCTCCGTCAAATTAGGGTTCAAAATTAAAGCTTTCGGCAGCGACGGTGTGAAATTGAATCTTCAAGGTTAGCCCAAATTTGTTTATTTTTGTTGATTCCTTAGGAGTGTCCCATTGAAATTTAGGGTCGACATTCGCAAAAGATTGTGTTTTTGTGTTTTTTGTTCAAATTCATTGCTTATGATTGATGTTGTTTTGACTTTAGGTTTTCTGGGTGGTTCAAAGTCTTGTAAAAGGGATTTGTTTGGCATAATCTTTTAGATTTCAATATCGTTGGGATGTTAGGGTTTGGTCTGTGTTTTGACTAATTCAATCTCAATTGGGTTGTGTTTGATTTTAGGGTTTGGTATGTGTTTTGTTGATTTCAATATCATTTGGGTCTTTTTGTAGCTGTGAAATATCATGTATGAAAATTATAGATTTTTTTCTGTGTTTTGTGATACCTTTATTGTCTTATGGAGTGCATTAAGTTGATCTATGGCTGTGTAATTGATGCTCAGTTAAGTACGAGTACTAAGTACAGTATTGAGATCATTGTGTTTGATATTTATGAATTATTTGATCTTCTGATGATGATCTTTCATTGACAGAAACCTCAATATCATCTTCAGAGTCTTCTAACATTAGCTAATTGTTTGAATAATTCTTTGTGCGCGAACATGAGATTACAGGTGGAAATACATATGAATATCAATATTGAAGACTTGAATGTCAAACAAAAGGGCATGCCTAGTGTAGTAGCAAGAAAATGTACCATAATCAAAATTAATTATAGCGACGATCAATCTCCCAAAAGAACGTTACAATCTCGTAAATCTATAAGAAAACTTGGAAAAGGCAGGGCTTTTCACCCCCGTGGACACTCCGACGCTCAAGTCAGTAATCGAATGATTGAGAGAGAAGTCAATGGTGGCTAGAAACTTTGAATGAATGAGAGTTGATCATTATGATACCTTTTAGGATATTAAATACCTTGTCATATATGGTAAGTAGGTTATTTCTTCTTAATGGGACTCCCATCATAAAGTCTATTAATTATCTCCTTGGAATTAAATAGGCAAAGCAATAATTAAAGATAAATAAGAGTATACTAATTATTTTTTACCTCCACAAATGCCCTTTTAAATTCTCGGGGATCATACGGGGGTTGAGGATTCAAATGAAATAGCTCGACGTGGTATGTCACAAATTGAGCTTGTCGGCCCATGACAAGGAACCCAACGGCTTATGGTTCGTGCATTGAGGGGTGGCATGCACGAACCGGGCCTGGGTCGTGCACTTACGCATGCACGGACTTGTACTGCTTACAGAACGAAATGCACGGTCCGTGCACCAAAATGAACGGACCAAGATGTACCTCGTGCATTGAACACTGTATGGTTTGCCACCCTTAAAAAAGCGAGCACACGGTCCATGCGGTGACTGTGATTTTCTGATATTTTTACAAGGGGCGACGCACAGTCCGTGCACCCGAGTGCACGGTCGTGCCTTACTCCGTGCGCTTTCTTTGCAGAACGTAGTGCATGGTTCATGCTTTGTTTTGCACGGTCTGTGCACACCTAATTGTCTCAAAAATCCTATTTGTTCGTTCTTGGTTCGTTTTGAAGGTCGATTTTCCCATCTTGGGGTGTGTTGGAGGAGTGTTTTACGCTTTGGCTTTTAGCTTATGACAACTCGTGCCCCGGTGGCCAGAAGACTAATGGCATTATAGCTTAAAGGCAGCTCGTGCTCTACCGATCCTGTGGCTCAGTGGCATATAACTTAATGGCAACTCGTGCCCAAGTTGGTTCGTAGGCTAATGGCATATAGCTTATATGGCAACTTGTGTCTCGTGGCCCGAAGGCTAATGGCATACAGCTTAATGGTAGCTCGTGCCATGGTGCCCGAAGGCAAATGGCATAAAGCTTAATGACAGCTTGTGCCCCTGTGGCCCGTAGGTTTAATGGCTGCTTGTGCCCCTAAGACTTGTTAAATGGAGATCAATGGAAACTCTTGCCCCACTTTTTGGCCCGTAGGTGTGGTAATCATGCTTAATGGTATCTTATGGCCATGTGCTTGAAGGAAAGCTGGAATAAAGCTGACACCAAAGTTAGCAACTTTCTAACTCATGTAACTCATAATTTTGTTAATTCGAGCAAGATTAATCAATCAAAATTGAAACTAGTATTTCATATTTGACTCAGATGTCCAAATTACTCTCACATAAATAAGAAGAGTTCTCAATTGACACGATGCTTTATCACAGATTTAAGAGAAAGAGCAAAAAACTTAGTTTATAAAATCTCTATTGTTGACTATTGTCGTTGTCAAATCAGTCGAGGGGAACTTTGGGTGCCCCAAACATTAATTTCAACACCGTAATCTTCAGCCTTGGATGTCTAATGCTGGTTTCCACTTTCGAGGGATTGCCCATCTTTGTCAACAGGATCCAATATCCCGCTTTAAGCAACGATTTACTCCCCATTTTGTATTGCAATGATATATACATATAATAATCATGGAATTGAATAATAAAATTGAATTAATCTAAACATACTTTTTCATAAAAATAATAATTATTTAACATAAATTGAATAAGCTTGGGGTCGAAATTTAGCGATAGGATAGGAATTGGGCTACTCGACTAAACCGTTATCCATAACATGCATAATGTATAAATTGGGTCCAATAACCCAAATTCCCGTTCCAACATAGCGGGGCCCAGCATTAAAAGTGATGAGCACAACATTAGTAATCACTTCAACCTTCCGTCTTCGTTTGATTTTTAGGTTGATCCACTCTTTGAGTTTCCTCGGTCCATTAGCAAGCTAAGACCCGTTAGCAAGTTTATCACTTCTAAATTCTAATGTTGTAACCCACCAACAGCTTCGTTCAAACATGTTGAAGATGGAGTCGTCGTGCCGCACCAAAGTTCAGTAAGTAACGCCGACAACGAGCTCCTTGGACGCGGGCATTTGCGGTGACGGACTCGGGCAGTGGTGAGTCGACGACGACGTGTAGCCTCGGCAGCGGTGCGATTGCGGCGAAGAGGTGGCGGGACGAGCGAGGACGCGACTGTGCAGCCACTCGTTCCTCTACTTTGGCTTAAAGCGAGCAATCTTCTTGACAACTTCGGAGGCTTGGCGATGTCTCAAACAACGATGGAATGGAGCAAGGCCGGAGGCGTCAGACTCGTGACACGGCAAGATTTCAACGGAGGTGGGAAGCGGCGGCTGAACTTCTCCACCAGCGCCGAAAAACGCCCGTTTCAGAGGCTAATTCACGCACAAATCCAGAAAATTTCCAGATTGCGCTCTTCAACAAGCCTACTTCGGACGGCTCGTTCGGGCTCAAACAGAGTCCAAAGGGAGCCAGGCCGATGGCTATGGACTCGTGACGTTGCACGCTTTCACATGAGGTGGATAGCAGCGACTGTGCCTCTCCACCGGCGCCGGAAAATGCCCGTTTCAGAGGTTGATTCACGCACAAATCCGGAAAATTTATAGATTTTGCCCTTCAATGATCCTACTTTGGACGCCTCGTACGGGCTCAAATGGAGCAAGTCTGGTGGCTTGGACTCATATCGCTGCAAAATTTCACATAAGTCGGTAGAGGCGGTTGTGATTCTCCACCTGCGCCGGAAAACGCCTGTTTCATAGGCTAATTCACGCACACACAGAAAATTTCCGGATTTCTCCCTTCAACGAGCCTACTTTGGGTAGCTCGTACGAGCTCAAACGGAGTCCAAATGGAGTGAGGCCAGTGGCAATGGAATAGTGACCCTGCAAGCTTTTTCCATAGGTGGGTTCCGGTGGCTGAACCTCTCCACAAGCGCCGGAAAACTCCAGTTTCAGAGGCTGATTCACGCACAAACCCAGAAAATTTCCAGATTTCGCCCTTCAACGAGCCTACTTCGGACGGTACGGGCTCAAACGGAGTTCAAGTGATCCTAGACCGGTGGCTATGGACTCGTGATGCTACAAGCTTTCACAGTAGGTGGCTAGCGGCGGTTGAGCTTCTCCAACGGATCCGAAAAACACCCGTTCAAGAGGCTGATTCACGCACAAACCCCGAAAATTTCCATATTTCGCCCTTCAACGAGCCTACTTCGGACGGCTCATACGGGTTAAAACAAAGTCCAAATGGAGCAAGGCCGGTGGTTATGGACTCGTGGTGACACAAGGTATCTATATAGATGGCTGATAGCGACGGCACTCCTCTATCGGCAACGAAAAATGGCTCTGATAGTGGTGAGTTGAAATCCTTTGAAGAAGAGGCATCGTTCAGATTTGCGATTTTCTTGGTGACCATTATCTCCCTTGTTCCCCACAGACGATGCCAAATGTAGTAACAGGAAATGTACCACAATTAAGATTTATTGTTGTGACGATCAATCTTCCAAAAGAACGCTCCAATCCCACAAATATGTAAAAAAACTTGGAACAGGCGGGGCCTTTCTCCCCCGTGGACACTACGAAGCTCAAGTCAGTAATCGAATGATTGAGAGAGAATTCAATGGTGGCTAGAAACTTAGAATGAATGAGAGTTGAGAATTAGGGTACCATTTAGGATTTTAAATACCTTGTCACATATGGTAAGTAGGTTATTTGTACTTAATGGGTCTCCTATCATAAAGCCCATTAATTATGTCATTGGAATTAAATAGGCTAAATAATAATTAAATATAAATAAAAGTAGGTTGGTTATTTTTTACCTTCACACCTAGTATTACAAAAGACAATTCATACAAGTACATCATGAATATGTATACTTGACGAGGCTAAAGTCGTTATGCCTAATCAAAGTAATCCTCAAAAACCTAACTAAGTATAGTAGGCAAGCAATGGTCAAATCACACAGGGAGGTAGCAATCTTTCTAAGTGCAACAATTGTATGTCAACAGTAACAAATTGGAGTTTTGGTTTGTTTCAATGTAACAAAGTAAATAAAAGCAAAGGATGTAATCAATTGGTGAGAAGTAACTTAGCCAGACAAATATCCACCATTCATTTGATTGGTTGATCCTAGATTATCTCAATTCCTTCCTATGAATATTCATGTCCCTATTTTGAAATAGTTATTAGTCTAACTAGTCCTGGTAACGATAACTATCAAATGTACAAGAAACTATCAACATTTAATCCAATAGCAGCAGTAAGCATATGAATTAACCAGGATACATGCAACACTAACAACCCATAGCATTTAACACGTAATCAATTCTCTTCACAATAAACTAGTCCAACCAGTCCTAGAAAATCATGTTTGCTACACAAGATAAGGGATTTCAACCAGAAATATCCAAACCCTAGCAATAGACAATTACTAATATCAACTAGTTAATCAGGCCAGTCAAATCAGCAAGAATCAATGGGATTAAGCACAAAGAGAAAATATATAATCAAAGGAAAGGAAATAGAGTTATAATCTCACAATCAAATAAAAATGAAGGCTTCAATTGTCGAACTAAGCAAAAGTTGCTTAGTTCTTCATAGTCTTCAAAGCGTAAAAACTCTAAGGGAAAAACTGATGTAAAACTTGAATACTGAATAATTGTTGTAGAATGAAAAGTGGCTGCTACTTAACTAATAAGAAAAACCTAGCAAACCCTAACTAAAAAGATAAGAAATAGTATCTAAAAGGAAATAACGATATTAAAAGAAAAGGAAATAAGATAAAACGAATCTTCAGACGAAATCCCGCTCCCGTGTCTATGAACAGTATCCGCGACCGCTGACAGATTTCCGCGATCGCGGAAAAGTTTCTGTGGCTTCTCGCTGTCTCTCGTGTTTTCCGCGCCCGCGACTGGATGATCCGCGACCGCGGAAAGTCTTCTGTTGTTCTCTTCAGCTTCTTCTTCTCCACTTGTGGTCGTCTCTTGTGGCTTTCTCTTCCATCTTCTAAATCTTCATTTAAGTCCTTCAAAACCACCAAATCACAACTCCATTCTCCTAACTTATGCTCTAAACACATCCAAATGGTACCTAAAACTCCGGTAATAACTCCTAGTTAAACCCTATAAAGTAGCGCTGATCAAATTCCCCCATGCTTAAACCTTGCTCGTCCTCGAGTAAGCTAATAGAAACCTACTCCTCCAATGAAATGCCCAAGGTCTCAAGAAGCACAGCAGAACTATCTCCACTAAGAACTGCACCTAAACATGATTCTCCAAGTACCAAGACAATCAACACCACACACAAAACATACAAGCTTAAAGGAAAGCAGAGTACTTCCCCCAAGCTTATCCCGAACACCATAGAGTGAATAAAAATATCTAATCCTAGCCTCCATCTATCTTCTTATACCTCCTAGAGTGACCTACCCGAATCCTCCTTATATCACCTCTTTTTATGTCACCACACCAGGAAAAATGAGGAATCCTAATAATCATTCTTCTTCTTTTCACTCATTTTACCAAGGCATCCTTTCGGGTTTTCACCAAGCCACTCATTTCATTTTTCAATAGATGGGCTCATAATAACTCACATCACTCTTGACCTCTTATTATCCCAGCCTAATGTTGGTCCACTCCACCTGCTTATTACCTAAGCCGCCCTTTCGGGATTTTTGACTTATCCCATGATTTTATTTTTGTCTCTTTTTTTTCATATTTTTGACTTTTTCAATTTTTTTTTTCATTCTTTCTTTCTCAGACGACTAGCAAGTATAGATCACTCTCTCATGCTTAAACATTGTATTGTCCTCAATGTAATGAAAGACAAAAAGATGAAGCACAGGGAAGGACAGAAAAGTACTCACAACCGTCGCTGAGGTGGCCTGGATGTGGATGTTGGGGCTGGCGGTAAATCAATGAAAGCACATGTATCTGGTATTGCGGCAGTCCTTCTTAAGTAAACTCCACGTGAAACCAAATAGACCCACTGTAAGGTGTAGTGGTATATCAAAGAAAACGGGGTTGCACGACCTTCAATGAACACAAAATGGGAGCCCAAATGTAATCGTGTTGTGGGCTTTGTGTTCCTCCTCATCAACTGCCGAATGTCGGGCCATCATCGGTGCCAAATACAAATGCGGGGCTAATGTCTCCTCCTTGGCAGCAATATGCGCGCCGGTATTCAAAGTAAACGTCAGACAGCTGGGCCGCGATCGCGGAAAATCGTCATTTTGTTTTCAGGAAGGGGACTTACAGTGGCTTTTCTGCGGTCGCGGAAACTTTTTCGCGCTCGCGGAAATGTTTCAGGTGTGAGTTGAACACCTTCTTCGAATATGGCTTCGGGTCTCCTACTTGTAGGTTAGTCTAAAAACAAAAACGAAACAACAATAATGAAAGCTAGAAAGGAAAAGACAAGAAAAGAACTTCGTACCTCGGGTTGCCTCCCGAGCAGCGTCTTGGTTATTGTCGTGGCTCGACATGGTGCTCTCCAGATCAACTTGGGTTGCTCACATCAATCGAACAGTTGGGGTTGCAATCAGGAGGGTGTCTCTTTGCATCATCGATGTTGAATCCGACCCTCACCCCATCAAATTCCATTGTGAGTGAACCGCTACTCACATCAATTTTTGTATTCGTCGTGTTCATAAACGGCCTTCCCAGTATCACAGGGGTTGCATGCTTGTCTTGCCCCGTATCCATCACAAAGAAGTCCGCAGGGAAAATCAGCTTGTCAACTTCTACCAGCACATACTGCACCACTCCTTTGGGATACACAAAGGAATTATCCGCCAATTGGATCACTATTCCCGTCTTCTATAATGGCCCAACCTTTAAAGATTCATACAGTGAAAGAGACAACACATTGATAGATGCACCCAAATCCAGCATGGCTTTGTCGAACGTGGTGCCACCTATCTTGCAGGGAATAGTGAACATGCCTGGGTCACTGCACTTCTTTGGTAACCACTTTTGTAGTATAGTGGAGACATTCTCGCTCACTTGGACCTTCTTCTTTTTTTTCACAGCTTTCTTCCTTTTTATCTTGCACAGTTCTTTCAAAAATTTGGCATAGCGAGGGATGTTCTTAACTAGCTTGATCAAAAGAATATTTACCTCGCAGTTGCTGAAGGTCTCGAAAAGTTCCTTGTCATTCTCCAGCCTTCTGGCATCTTTCAGGGCCTCGGGAAAGGGTGTGGGTGGCTTCAGCGAATTGAGCGGAGGAAAATCAGGACGAACGTATTCATCGTGAGCATCTGCGGCAAAACCGCGATCGCGGTTTGGGGCCCGCGGTCGCGGTTCTTCGTCTGGCAATTCTGGGGCTCCAGGAAGTTTTCCGCGGTCACGGATTTCTGTCCGCGGTCGCGGAGTTTCGTCAACAATGTCCTCTTCAACAGAAACTTTTCCGCGGTCACGGAAATCGGGCCGCGATCGCGGAAAATCGCCGATTTTTTCCTCATTCCAGGAACAATGCCGTGGTCGCGGTTGTCCTCTCCGCGGTCGCGGAATTCTTTCTGTTGTCCACGAACGTCCTCCATTTGAGTCCCACTCCTCAGCGTCATCGCACATACATTCTCCCTCGGGTTCACTACCGTTTGGGATGGTAATTTTCCCGAATCCCGGGCTTCCAGCTTACTCACTGCGAGAGAGATCTGCTCCACTTGCTTCTCCAAGTTCTGAATACTAGATCTCATCTCTTGATTTTGTTGGGCCATAGTGTTTGCCAACGTCGAAACACTCTGGGCGAGAGACCTATTTTGCTGGACCATCTCTTGATTTTGTTGGGCCATAGTGCTTGCCAACGTCGATACGCTCTGGGTGAGGGTCCTGATCATGTCATCACCGGACATAGATGAACTTGATCTTTGGCCTTGAGGTCTAGGGTCATATTGTGCTCTAAATTGTTGTTGTTGACCTCCAGGCTGCTGAAATTGTTGTGGTCGCGGTAGGAACTGTGGCGGCCTCTGGTGAAACTCTTGATTATCATGACCCTGAGGGGGATTCTGCTGGTTCCAATATCTCAAATTGGGGTGATCTCTCCACCCTGGATTGTAAGTGTTGGAGTACGGGTCATATCTTGGTCTAAGAGGACCGAAACCTCCTATAGCATTTACTTCAGCAGTGGGCTCCTGCAGCGTGGGACATGCATCAGTAGGGTGCATCGTGTCATAGCATATCCCACACGACTTGACTTGTTGCTGGCCACCTTTTATCATAAATCTCCTCATCATCTCCTTCATCTCAGCCATCTCAGAAATTAGTGACGACGATGGCTGAGAGTCTGTGGCCTTGACTGCTTGGGCGCTCGCCCTCTTACTGAATTGTCTTGAGCCCTCAGATAGCTCAAAGAAAACCTCAAATGTTGCCGTCAGCGTCTTGTTCAAAATATTCCCGCCACAGGCGGCGTTTACCATCCGACGCTCATCGTCAAGAAGCCCACCATACAAATAAAGTACGAGGTCTTGGTCTGAATACCCATGGTAGGGGCAACTTGAAATCAACCTCTTGAACCTCTCGTAGTACTCATACAACGTCTCAGTAGCCTGTTGTTCGATGTTGCTGATGTTCCTCTTCAGGCTATTGAGCTTGGTCACAGGGAAGTACTTCTCCAGGAAGGCTTTCTTCATTTTAGCCCATGTATCTATGATTCATGGGGCCAAATAGTAGAACCAATCATTGGCCGCATCCTTCAGAGAGAAAGGAAAGGCCCTCAACTTGATCTGGTCTTCAGTAATATTCTTGGGCTTCATATTGCTACAGACAGCGTGGAATTCAAACAGATGCTTGTTGGGGTCTTCTCCACTCATCCCATGGAAGTGGGGTAATAAGTGAATCAACCCGGATTTAAGCTCGAAATTCACGTCATCCGCCAACTCTGGAAAGTGCACAGCAAGCGGTTGCTGCTCTAGATTCGGGGCAGTCAACTGCCTCAACGTCGGTGCTTCTTCAGCCATCTCAAAGCACGAGTTATCAAAGAACAATGATCTGTTTATCCTGCGGTTCCTAGAAAGTGTTTTCTCGATTTCTGTATCATAAGCTAACAGTGGAAAGTCAGTAGCACGGGTGTGGACCATAAGATAGGTCCACACAAAAGTTGGCACACAAACACACACAAAGAAAAATTAAAACTTGTCTCCCCGGCAACGGCGCCAATTTTGATGAGGCTAAAGTCGTTATGCCTAATCAAAATAATCCTCAAAAACCTAACTAAGTATAGTAGGCAAGCAAGGGTCGAATCCCACAGGGAGGTAGCAATCTTTCTAAGTGCAACAGTTGTATGTCAATAGTAACAAATGGGGGTTTTGGTTTGTTTCAATGTAACAAAGTAAATAAAAGCAAAGGATGTAATCAATTGGTGAGAAGTAACTTAGCCAGACAAATATCCACCATTCATTTGATTGGTTGATCCTAGATTATCTTAATTCCTTCCTATGAATATTCTTGTCCCTATTCTGAAATAGTTATTAGTCCAACTAGTCCTGGTAACCCTAACTATCAAATGCACAAGAAACTATCAAGATTTAATCCAATAGCAGCAGTAAGCATAGGAATTAACCAGGATACATGCAACACTAACAACCCGTAGCATTTAACATGTAATCAATTCTCTTCACAATAAACTAGTCCAACCAGTCCTAGAAAATCATGTTTGTTACACAAGATAAGGGATTTCAACCAGAAATATCCAAACCCTAGCAATAGACAATTACTAATATCAACTAGTTGATCAGGCCAGTCAAATCAGCAAGAATCAATGGGATTAAGCACAAAGAGAAAAGATATAATCAAAGGAAAGGAAATAGAGTTATAATCTCACAATAAAATACAAACGAAGGCTTCAATCGTAGGACTAAGCAAAAGTTGCTTAGTTCTTCATAGTCTTCAAAGCGTAAAAATTCTAAGGGAAAAACTGATGTAAAACTTGAATACTGAATAATTGTTGTAGAATGAAAAGTGGATGCTACTTAACTAATAAAAAAAAACCTAGCAAACCCTAACTAAAAAGATAAGAAATAGTATCTAAAAGGAAATAACGAAATAAAAGAAAAGGAAATAAGATAAAACGAATCTTCGGACAAAATCCTGCTCCCATGTCTGTGAACAGTATCCGCGACCGCGGACAGATTTCCGCGACCGCGGACAGATTTCCGCGACCGCGGAAAAGTTTATGTGGCTTCTCGCTGTCTCTCGTGTTTTCCGCGCCCGCGGCTGGATGATCCGCGACCGCGGAAAGTCTTCTATTGTTCTCTTCAGCTTCTTCTTCTCCACTTGTGGTCGTCTCTTGTGGCTTTCTCTTCCATCTTCTAAATCTTCATTTAAGTCCTTCAAAACCACCAAATCACACTTTCTTCTCATCAGCTCCATTCTCATAACTTATGCTCTAAACACATTCAAATGGTACCTAAAACTCCGGTAACAACTCCTAGTTAAACTCTACAAAGTAGCGCTGATCAATACTAAGTACCTAAATATGAGTAAAGAATAATGTGAATATTCATGTACAAGGTAAGAATATGATTATGAATAACACTATAGAAATATTGCACATAACAAGATATTCAAAACTACATGAACGATATTCACGACAACAAAAAAGTGGATGCGTGAATATTTGTACTATATACATGAATATCAAACACAACATTTTGAATATCATCTCACAAGCATGAAAATCATTATAAAAGGCATTTACGCAAGTCGACTACAGTATTCATAAGTATGTGAACGATATTGATAGAAAAGATAATATTTAGGCATGAATATCACTTAGATACTATAAATCTAATGATATACACGGGAAACTGTATTCATACCGACTGTACTTATACGAATATTAACAATAAACTGATTAATGAAAGCAAATACAAGGTCCAATTGAAAATCGTTATTGGAGGCATTACAAATTTACATTACGACATTCATGGAAACTATCATTGTTATAGGCTAAGAAATTCCATGGACGAATCTCAAATATGACATCAGGAAAACCTAATTGACAATCGTTATTCCATTAAATGTAACTCGAAATCAATGAACTCACCTTGTTCCATATTCAGGACAACGACGACTTCAATACGTAGATTCAAAATGATTTGATTTGGTTAGGGTTGAACGATTTTGCACAGCCTCTGGATGGATTTGCATATGCGGCTATGAAGTATCCTCTTTGGAGACATGAGAGTTGGTAGAAGCATGATCTCGGTTTCTCTCTCACCAAAAATATATCTTTTTTTAGATTTTATTATTTAAGATAATGAATATCTCTTGTAATCGCCTTGTATAGTATATAATTCTATGGATCATGCACACAACACACCCTCAAAACTCTCCTAATCCATCCGTCCATCACCTTCAACCAAACGCTCCAAAATTATCCATCCGTTTTACCACAATACTCGTCCTTCCATCAGTTTGTAAGTGTAACACCCCCAAATTTAACCCCATTTGAAAGCGCTATTGCCGATGACTCCGGACGTAAACCCCGAAGTCACCACAGGCTTTTCCGACGTCATAACTGACTTAAAACACAGTTACAATACTAAAATCATAACTTTTATTAAACCACATGGTCGCGGAATTACACGATTCCTAAAACGACCCAATAATCAGAAATACAACAGCGAAAGTCTTTAACAAAATACAAAATAGCACAGCGGAAAACTTGTAAACAAAGCGACAAAACAACTTGTCAAAACACCGTTCATCTTCATAGTCGCTCTGGCCTTCTCGGATCTTCAACACACCTGATGTGCCGAATCGGACGGATGACACCAGCCAACCATGCAAGGAATATAACGGTTGGTCAGTCTAATGAAAGACTACGCAAGGGTACAAAGCAGAGTGGTTCGAAGCAGTCGTATTAGGTTAGACTCATCGTCCCTCGAATAATAACCGAGTATGCTAGTCAACCATCATACTCCTACTAGAATAACAAAAGGTATGCACAAGAGAAGATTCTGGAGACCGAGTCTCACAGCAATCAATCCCAAAAGAAGACTCCAAATGAAATGAGCCTTAAAGGAAACAATGACAAATGTTGGGAAACTTAATTTATAATATACACACAATCACAGAATCACAGTATCGCATTCGAGTGATCTACAATTAAGACGAGCTTTCCTAGCTGCACTAGCGCCTAGCTGCAATACTCGCCAAACATTTTAAATAAGTGCTTACTCATACGGCACTTTATATTAAGGTCAAGGCATTTTCATTATGTGCATACTCATGGCACGTATCTTATTAAATGTCAACACACACACACACATCACGTTACAAACTTTTATGATCTGCTCGTCCCGAGATGAGAGATCCTTGGGAATACTCCCTAGATTTGTGACACTAGCTAAGTGCACCACCTCTATACCCGAGTATAGAGGCTAGTCATGACTCACCAATGGTATTAGGGTTTCAATGCCCTTTTCTCCATTTAATTATCAAGAAACGACTGGACCTCCATCCATCGTCCCTACGAATACTCGTGCTAACTAAACAGTTCAACACAGTCAACATCATATCAAATCAAAGCCATCAAGGCCAACATCATAGATCTAACAATCTATATATATATATATCAAAATAGCGTTGCTACTAACAGTATATGCAACCTATTATAACCTTTTTATATGAAGTTCACCTTTAAAATCCACAACAAAACCATTATGAACATAATAGCGCTGTATCTAGCAATATACAACCTATTATAACAGCACTTCTTTTATCAAATAATTGATCAAAACTGTTCCCAACATAAACAAGAAATCATCCCAAATTAATTAAAAACAAACAATTGATAATTAATGAAAGTATGGAATGATGAGCAAGAGCGAACCGCCACTTGCCTAAATCCGCAGAAGCTTAAGCAAAGCTTAGAGACAACGGGCTCCTGGATCTGAAACTGGAGCAAATCTTGGATAATAAATCCCTAAGAAATGGCCCATAACAAGACCCTAAGTTAGATTCAATATACTTATATATGAATCTAAAAGAATACAAGAAGAAATCAAAGGAAACGAGCAAAGCCCAAAGCCAAACCACAAAACACACAACTCGGACACACATACCGCGATCGCGGCAGGTCGCGGTCGGTCGCGGTTTTCGTGCTGTGACAATGGCTAGCTCGCGAGACAACAATGGAGAATTTCTTACCCAAACCGATTTGTTTGCCTTCGATTTGTCTATGGTTCGATCTCCCAACACCTCAAAGCTTCTCACAACACTCAAGAGTACCTTCTCAACTCAAGAGACACTCGAAATCTCCCACACACGAAGCTCCAAAACTGCTCAACAATGGTGGACAGAAAAACAGAGGAAGAAAGAAGAGGATGAAGAAGAGCTTCTTAGCTCCGGGTTTCACCTCCTTTTATAGCCCAATCCGAGCTTCATCTAAGGGAACAAGGGAGGGGACAAGGCAAAGGAGCCACTTGGCCTGCCCAAAAACAGAGAAAACAGAGGCGCTACAGTAACCGCCTCGCGAGGAAGACGACACTGCTCAGCAAAAGGCATTACCGCAAGCGCGGCCGATCGCGGTGAATCGCGGTTGATCGCGTCAGGTCGCGGTGAGTCGCGGTTTTAGGCCGACTTCGTTAATTCTTATCCGAACTTGGTTCGGATTTAAATTTCTTAACTCCGGGTTAAATATATTCGTACATTAACTATATATTAACCCCGAAAACACCTCAACTGTATTATATAATGCTCGGAAAATTTTACAGAGCTCAGACCCCTTTTCAGAAGGTCCGAGACTCACTGAATTAAATCCGTCTAGCAAAACGGGCATAAGAAAATTTTAAAAATAATTCAAAATACCCTTAAAAATTACGGGGTGTTACATTACTACCCCCTTATTTTAAGTTTCGACCCCGAAACTTGCATTATCAAGGCCGACAACAAGTAGGAAAAGTATCTAAGTACACCCGTCTCAGTCTCCCAAGTAACCTCTTCGGTTTCTAACTTGGAGCACAAAACTTGTACCAAAGGTACCACCTTGCTACGCAGTTGTCTCAAACTTCACCCTGAATGGTAATCGAGACATCTGACAAACGCTTGGTTCAAACCAAATATTTATATTAGCAAGAATATTTACAACAAAAGATTTACAACCTTGTTGCGTTCTTAAACTTACTAACACAACCATTCAAATCAAAAGACTGGGTAACACCCAAATCTACAACCTACAACAAAAGTAGAAAGCTTTAAGCAAATGGAACATCAGGCCCATCCGCCTCACGTATCACGTAAAGACGTTGACCTTGACTTCCAGAAGCTACTGGGGCCTTCCCTTTATTCTGTACAGTTGTCTGCATCGAAGGACTTGGAGCCTCTACCGGTTTATACTCAGGCCGGTTACTCAGATTAGCAGACCCTTGCTGTGACTCCAGTCCTTTTTGCCTTTCCAGCCAACAGAACTTCTGCAAGTGTCCAAACTTTCCACAGCCAAAGCATGCCTTCTTTTCCTTCTGACACATACTGTTCTTGTGCCCAACGGCACCACAATTGTAACACCGAATCGGACTCTGGTCCCGACCCGATCGTTGTGTCGACCCTCCTTGAGTCAACTCTGTCCTTGCCTTGCTTGACTTAGCAAAGTTAGACGGTGGCGCAGGACGTTTAAATCCGCTCGCCTGAGATTGATCTTGCATTGACTTCTGGTGATTCCTCTTCTTGGTTGACTCTTCCAAAGTCACTTCCAGTTTGTAGGCTGCATCCACGTACTGCTCCAAAGTAGAACATCCGTGACGCACCATCAGTGGCTTAATGTCTGGACCCATCCACTCATGGAAGTGCCAGATCTTCTGCTCCTCGCTGGTTACATTCGACCCAGCATATTGCAACAAATGATTGAACTTAGTCACAAGCTCAGCGACTTTCAATCCCTCCGTCTCAGGATGCATAAACTCCTTGTGCTTCTCGTCCCTCATAGCTCGGGAAAAGAAACGGTCCATCATCTTCGTCTTGAACATAGCCCAATTCAAATCAGCCCGATCAGCCAACCCAGTGTTCTCCCACCATTCACTAGCTTCTTCTTTCAACTGAAGAGAAGCTATTTGCACCTTCTCAGCCTCGGTGCACTCAACATTGCGGAACAACCGCTCCATGTGGGAAAACCAATGAGCCGCTTTGACTGGTTCTCCTTTTCCATCATAATGGTAAGGTCTCAAAGAGTTAATGGTCTTCAACACTCGACCATAATCACCTCTATTCCTGACCGCCTCATATCGGTGTACATAAACAGCTGGCTCCTCAAATCTAGGAACCACTGGGGGAATCGGCACAGCTTGTGCCTGTGGTGCGGCAGGTTGTCTAGCCTCGGCGAGTACTTGCATCATTATCTCCCGAATAGCTGTAACAGCTGCTGCATCAGCTGCTGCATCAAAAACTACTGGAGCGTTGGCCGTAGCTTGGCCATTGCCTCCCGGATTATTCTGTGACATTGACTCGTGTTCTTCTACACGATTCAGGTCGTCCCTTATGATTGGCCTTGGATTGCTTGGCCCAGCACTAGCGCGTATGGTATTCCTTGTATTCACCATCTGTTTACCGATCAAATCCCAAGTATTAATATCTTTTCCATAATACTTATCATGATAAAGTCACTTGGAATAGATCAACTTGGTAACGTTTCTAGATGAACACCAAACTGGAATACTTAGGTTCTACAACCTCAAGTCCTAACAAGAGAACTGAAAACTCAAGTCTAACTGGAGATGGCAAAACCACCTCGACTTCTTCCGAGTCCTTCTGAAGAGAACAGAATGCATCCTTAACAATGGGTGACAAACAGAGAATCTTAGTCTTTCTAGACACAGAAGCAAACTTCCGTATCAGACTGTAGAAGGCACGACTATGAACGACTTTTTATTTGAAAAATTCAGAGCTCTTGGAAAACATTTTAGCTCTGATACCATTTCTGTAACACCCCCAAATTTAACCCCATTTGAAAGCGCTACTGCCGATGACTCCGGACGTAAACCCCGAAGTCACCCCAGGCTTTTCCGACGTCATAACTGACTTAAAACACAGTTACAATACTAAAATCATAACTTTTATTAAACCACATGGTCGCGGAATTACACGATTCCTAAAACGACCCAATAATCAGAAATACAACAGCGAAAGTCTTTAACAAAATACAAAATAGCACAGCGGAAAACTTGTAAACAAAGCGACAAAAAAACTTGTCAAAACACCGTTCATCTTCATAGTCGCTCTGGCCTTCTCGGATCTTCAACACACCTGATGTGCCGAATCGGACGGATGACACCAGCCAACCATGCAAGGAATATAACGGTTGGTCAGTCTAATGAAAGACTACGCAAGGGTACAAAGCAGAGTGGTTCGAAGCAGTCGTATTAGGTTAGACTCATCGTCCCTCGAATAATAACCGAGTAAGCTAGTCAACCATCATACTCCTACTAGAATAACAAAAGGTATGCACAAGAGAAGATTCTGGAGACCGAGTCTCACAGCAATCAATCCCAAAAGAAGACTCCAAATGAAATGAGCCTTAAAGGAAACAATGAAAAATGTTAGGAAACTTAATTTATAATATACACACAATCACAGAATCACAGTATCGCATTCGAGCGATCTACAATTAAGACGAGCTTTCCTAGCTGCACTAGCGCCTAGCTGCACTAGCGCCTAGCTGCAATACTCGCCAAACATTTTAAATAAGTGCTTACTCATACGGCACTTTATATTAAGGCAAGGCATTTTCATTATGTGCATACTCATGGCACGTATCTTATTAAATGTCAACACACACACACATCACGTTACAAACTTTTATAATCTGCTCGTCCCGAGACGAGAGATCCTTGGGAATACTCCCTAGATTTGTGACACTAGCTAAGTGCACCACCTCTATACCCGAGTATAGAGGCTAGTCATGACTCACCAATGGTATTAGGGTCTCAATGCCCTTTTCTCCATTTAATTATCAAGAAACGACTGGACCTCCATCCATCG
Organism: Rheum nobile; assembly: GCA_027886185.1. Lineage (NCBI taxonomy): Eukaryota > Viridiplantae > Streptophyta > Magnoliopsida > Caryophyllales > Polygonaceae > Rheum > Rheum nobile. The sequence continues at coordinate 1,147,161 of WOAB01000171.1, forward strand.
TCCCTACGAATACTCGTGCTAACTAAACAGTTCAACACAGTCAACATCATATCAAATCAAAGCCATCAAGGCCAACATCATAGATCTAACAATCTATATATATATATATATATATCAAAATAGCGTTGCTACTAACAGTATATGCAACCTATTATAACCTTTTTATATGAAGTTCACCTTTAAAATCCACAACAAAACCATTATGAACATAATAGCGCTGTATCTAGCAATATACAACCTATTATAACAGTACTTCTTTTATCAAATAATTGATCAAAACTGTTCCCAACATAAACAAGAAATCATCCCAAATTAATTAACAACAAACAATTGATAATTAATGAAAGTATGGAATGATGAGCAAGAGCGAACCGCCACTTGCCTAAATCCGCAGAAGCTTAAGCAAAGCTTAGAGACAACGGGCTCCTGGATCTGAAACTGGAGCAAATCTTGGATAATAAATCCCTAAGAAATGGCCCATAACAAGACCCTAAGTTAGATTCAATATACTTATATATGAATCTAAAAGAATACAAGAAGAAATCAAAGGAAACGAGCAAAGCCCAAAGCCAAACCACAAAACACACAACTCGGACACACATACCGCGATCGCGGCAGGTCGCGGTCGGTCGCGGTTTTCGTGCTGTGACAATGGCTAGCTCGCGAGACAACAATGGAGAATTTCTTACCCAAACCGATTTGTTTGCCTTCGATTTGTCTATGGTTCGATCTCCCAACACCTCAAAGCTTCTCACAACACTCAAGAGTACCTTCTCAACTCAAGAGACACTCGAAATCTCCCACACACGAAGCTCCAAAACTGCTCAACAATGGTGGACAGAAAAACAGAGGAAGAAAGAAGAGGATGAAGAAGAGCTTCTTAGCTCCGGGTTTCACCTCCTTTTATAGCCCAATCCGAGCTTCATCTGAGGGAACAAGGGAGGGGACAAGGTGTAACACCCCGTAATTTTAAGGGTATTTTGAATTATTTTTAAATTTTTCTTATGCCCGAATTGCTAGACGGATTTAATTCAGTGAGTCTCGGACCTTCTGAAGAGGGGTCTAAGCTCTGTAGAATTTTCCGAGCATTATATAATACAGTTGAGGTGTTTTCAGGGTTAATATATCGTTAAAGTATGAATATATTTAACCCGGAGTTAAGAAATTTAATCCAAACTAAGTTCGGATAAGAATAAATGCAGTCGGCCAGAAACCGCGATCAACCGCGATTGACCGCGATGAACCGCGACCTGACGCGATTGGCCGCGATCGCGGTAATGCCTTTTGCTGAGCAGTGTCGTCTTCCTCGCGTGGCGGTTACTGTAGCTCTGTTTTTGGGATATTTTTGGGCAGGCCAAGTGGTCCTTCGCCTTTGTCCCCTTGTTCCCTTGGAGGTGGTCGGATTGGGCTATAAAAGGAGGTGAAGACCGAAGCAAGAGCTCTCTTCTTCTTTCTTCTTCTTCCTCCTCTGTTTCTCCTCTGTTTTTCACCATTGTTGAGCAGTTTTGGAGCTTCGTGTGTGGGAGATTTTGAGTGTCTCTTGAGTTGAGAAGGTGCTCTTGAGTGTTGTGTGAAGCTTTGTGGTGTTGAGAGATCGAACCATAGACAAATCGAAGGCAAACAAATCGGTTTGGGTAAGAAATTCTCCATTGTCGTCTCGCGAGCTAGCCACTGTCACAGCACAAAACCGCGACCGACCGCGGCCTGCCGCGATCGCGGTATTGTGTCCGGGTTGTGTGTTTTGTGGTTTGGCTTTGGGCTTTGCTCGTTTCCTTTGATTTCTTCTTGTATTCTTTTAGATTCATATATAAGTATATTGAATCTAACTTAGGGTCTTGTTATGGGCCATTTCTTAGGGATTTAATATCCAAGATCTGCTCCAGTTTCAGACCCAGGAACTAGACGTTGCTCTGCTTGGTTCGAGCTTGTCGGATTTAAGTTAAGTGGTTTTTAATTAATTTGAGATAATTAAAATCTGATATTATACTAGGTTGTATATTTTGCTAGAACCGACGCTAGTCTATTCTAGATTTGTGCAGGTGAAGGCCGTAAGGGACTTTGATATGATTTATTGTGTGTGGCTTAGATTATTAAATCTAGGGTGATAGTTGTTCAGGTTGAGCCGTGATGGTTCTCTGTGTGATGTGTTTGCGTGTTTAACTGTTAGTTAGCACGAGTATTCGTAGGAGCGCCTGGATCCGGTGTGTTCCATGGGCGTTTCTTTATAACTGTTAAGGGTAATTAAAAAAACCCAATGCGATAGTAGAAAGTTTGGACTCTGTGAGGTTCATTCTTTATAAGGGCAATCAAGACCCAATGCGATAGTGAAAGTTTGGACTCTGCGAGGTTCATTCTTTATAAGGGCAATTAAGACCCAATGCGATAGTGAAAGTTTGGACTCTGTGAGGTTCATTCTTTATAAGGGCAATCAAGACCCAATGCGATAGTGAAAGTTTGGACTCTGTGAGGTTCATTCTTTATAAGGGCAATTAAGACCCAATGTGATAGTTAGAGAATTGGATCCTGTAAGGTCCAGTTAAAAGTTTATAACGTGATATGTGTGTGTGTGGTCATTTAATACAGATAAGTGCTTGTCGCACCTAATTAATGAACGTTGGCAAGTGATTTTTAATTAATTTGAGATAATTGAAATTTGATATTATATTAGGTTGTATTTCTGCTAGAATCAACGCTAATATAAAAGATATACTGTAATCATGTGACTTGAGATTTGATGTGATTTGTGATATGTGGAACTGATTTGATGTGATTTGTGATATGTGGAACTGCTTGTGATGTGTTTGTGTGAATTGTATGCCATGAGCCTTTGCTTAGTCTATTCATTAGACTAACGCTTGTATTTTATTTATCTGTAACGTCATGGGGGTGTCGTCCGTCCGTTTCGGCACATACAGATATGTTGCTGTTCAGAGAAGGCTAGAGCGACTATGAAGATGAACGGTGTTTTGTTTTCGACAACTTGTCTTGTCGCTTTGTGTTTAAAACGATTTCCGCTGTGCTATTTTGTATTTTGTTTATAAGTCTTCCGTTGCAAATTGCTATTTTGTATTTCTGATGAAATTGGGTCATTTTAGGAATCGTGTAATTCCGCGACCATGTGGTTTAATAAAAGTTATGATTTTAGTATCGTAACTGTGTTTTAAGTCAGTTATGACGTCGGAAAAGCCTGGGGTGACTTCGGGGTTTACGCCCGGGGTCATCGGCAGTAGCGCTTCCAAATGGGGTTAAATTTGGGGGTGTTACACAAGGGGACAAGGCAAAGGAGCCACTTGGCCTGCCCAAAAACAGAGAAAACAGAGGCGCTACAGTAACCGCCTCGCGAGGAAGACGACACTGCTCAGCAAAAGGCATTACCGCGAGCGCGGCCGATCGCGGTGAATCGCGGTTGATCGCGTCAGGTCGCGGTGAGTCGCAGTTTTAGGCCGACTTCGTTAATTCTTATCCGAACTTGGTTCGGATTTAAATTTCTTAACTCCGGGTTAAATATATTCGTACATTAACGATACATTAACCCCGAAAACACCTCAACTGTATTATATAATCCTCGGAAAATTTTACAGAGCTCAGACCCCTTTTCAGAAGGTCCGAGACTCACTGAATTAAATCCGTCTAGCAAAACGGGCATAAGAAAAATTTAAAAATAATTCAAAATACCCTTAAAAATTACGGGGTGTTACAGTAAGTGTCCAGCTCACGATGTTCTTTGAATCTGTTGTAAACATCTTGTACTGTCGTCTTAGGACCACTTAGAGTACCAAAAAAATTGCTCCATCACTAGCCCGTCACCTTTCGTATCCACAAATGGAATTTCCCCACAAATCAATCTTGTGATGAGACCGAACTTTTTTTATCAAAAACCTCAATTCTTTTCCTGCCACATCATACCAAGATTCCCACTTCTTCTTTGTTTTAAGTTGATTTAATAGAACTACATGCAATGTCTGTGAAGAAAACGATACATGCTGCAACATCTTTATTACTCTCCCAAAGGGGCTATCCAAAACTCGTTACCAATCCGCAAGTGTCAACTTATTTTCAATCTCACGCGCAAAGTGTACCCTATAGTTTATGTTGATTCTTCCACATAATGGTTCCCCTCTGTGATACATGTACCTAATCTGCCAACCACATGAAAAATTTCATAAAAAAATAAGAAATTTGAAAATGGAACCATTTATGAAGCCTGACAGGGGACAAAATGTAAAAAACTTACATCCCTTTTGAAGCCTATGGGTTTTTTCTCCTTCAACACTTTAGATTTTGCCTTTCCCATTACTATTGTAGTTGGGGTGGACTTCTCCTCTTTCGCTTTTGGGCTAATAGATCTGGAAGTTGCAGAATGAGAAGTTGATGGTGGTTCAGAGAGGTGAGTTAATGGGGGAAGCTTTTGGAGGAAAGTTGGGAGGAGCGATTTTGGATAATAATTTACCTAGCTAAATTAACATGATTATATAAAAGATAAATTTGATTTGGAGAAAAAAAGGTAAATTTAATTTTTAATTATGGGATATTATTAAAAAATCATTAGAGTTTACCTTTTTATAATTCCAAAACAACCAAAAGAAAATGAAATATTAAAAATGAAATTACCTTTTTTTTTGTAAATTTTGAAAATAGGAACTTTTGGCATTGATGCAATTTTTTGGACTAATTTACCCCTAAGTAGATACCCATGCAATAAAAAATAGGTATGTGTGCTAATGTCAAAATTCATGGACTAAAGGTGCAATGCAATTATTGTGGAGACCTATTTCTTGCTAATTCCTCTTTTAATATACTGTATTTTTATCTATATACTATTACTAAAGCCGTAATTATCTATCATACGTGTCGTTCATCTAAGTATGCCATGTCATCAAATAATTATGTACATTTATCTATTCACCCTTATTCTATTTACAATTTATTTTATCTTTTATTATACAAATTTCCTAAATCACCATCTGATAAGCACTACTTTGTAGGGCTTAAGTAAGAGTCATTAGGGATTTTATTGGTGCCATTCGGGTAGATTTAGACACATTCATGTGCATGGCGTGTGGGGGCGAAGTTTGGTAATTAATTAATTAAAAGCCACGTGATTGATGGGCCGAATTAAATAAAGGCCCAAAAGGAGAAATGGAGGGAGAAGCCCACGTGAACAGAAGAAGCCCACCGTGAAGAACTCCTCCCGTGTGGCGTCAAATTGAAAGCACCGAAGATTTCAAAGCTGAAGAAATGAAGATGGCCCCACCGTGATGTCGCCGTGACATCAGCGAGCTGATGGATTGTTGTTGGGCCGTGCTTCTGCTGATTGGAGATGGGCCACGACGTCAGTGAGGGTGAAGATTGGAATTGGGCCGCTGCTGCTTTGTTGAAGCCGAGATGTCTGCCGAGATGGTATGGGCCATCACGTGATGCGGAGCAGTGCTGAACGAGATTGAAGGCCGAGAATTGCGAGATTCCGGGATTAATTTCCTTGCTTTTGTTTGTTTATTATTATTATTATTTTATTAATTCGTTTTAGGTTAATTTAGATTTTATTCCCTTTAGTATTTTAGGGTAGAGAAAAGGCTTGTTTTCCAATCAATCTTCGTTTTTCTCTTGAACCCTAATTTCCTTTTCTACGTTATGAAGAACTAAGCCTTCTTGGCTTAGTTAGACGCTGAAGCTTTCGTTTGGATTAAGTTGTGAGATTCTTGTTCTTAATCTATTGCATGGTTTTTATCTTTCTCTTGCTTAAGTTGTTTATGATTGATATTGATAATCTCTATTTGGACGCAACTAGGGTTTATTGTTATTGATCTATTGCTAGATCTAGATTGTTACTGGTTGAGCATATCTATTTCAGAGTAGCAACTGCATCGTACTAGTATCTGGTTGTGCTAGTCTTATGCAGAAGAGAATTGATTTACATTCTAGGATAATATCTGGTTGTTTTATGCTAGAAGTGTATCCAACTATATTCCTATCCGTAAGGCTGCTGTTAAACTGAATCTTGATAGTTTCAGGGTTGTTTAATTAGTTAGTGTTAATAGTATCTGGTTGTGCTATTAGTTATATCTGAAAAGGAATTGGAATTTCCATTGCATGTGATTTTGAATGAGTATCTAGGATCAACTTGTCATACGAATAGTGGATGTTGTTTGACTAAGTGATTTTCCCATCACTAATTTCATCATATTTTACTTTGTTTACTTTTGCATGCTTAGGTTACTAAAACAAACAAAACCCCCCCTTTGGTTACGTTTGATTGACATACGAATTGCATATTTAGATAGAATCCGCCTCCCTGTGGATTCGACCTTTACTTACCTAGGACTACGGTTTAGGGTTTGTTTGGATATTTTGCATACCAGTTTTTAGAACGACAAAAAACCTGTTATCAAATTGGCGCCGTTGCCGGGGAGGCAATAATCTATTTTGTGTGCGATTTATGCGTCAACTTTTGTGTGGACCTATCTTACGGTCCACACCCGTGCTATTGATTTTTGTTTTTCCTTTTTGATTTTGTTACAGAGATGGATAGATTTCCCCAATTCCAGCAGGAGTCGCGATATGACCCATACTCCTACGCATATACTTCAGGGTGGGGATATCACCCCAATTCGAGTTATGGGAACCTGTAATACCCTTCATATGATCATGACTACCAGGAGTTCTACCCCAGAACCAAACCAACAACAGGGTAATCCTTCACCTTCTATGGATGACATGATAAAGATGATGATGCAGAGCAACATGAACCTTACTGAGAATGTTGCCAAGTTGACCAAGAGCCACATGCAGTTCCAGGAAAGTATTCAGAGTACACAAGCTAGCATTCAGAACCTGGAAAGACAATTTGGTCAAATCTCTCAAGTGGTGAATAAACTGGACGCGAAGGATTCTGGTAAACTTCCATCTCAAACGGAAGTGAACTCGAATATTCGGAATGTCAGTGCTGTGACTTTGAGAAGTGGGAAGAAGCTTGAGGAAGATAGGTCTGAGGTCAACAAGGACGACCATGAGGATTTGGAGCAGAATAGTGACGGCGACCACCGCGAAAATGGCGACCGCCGCAAGACTCACGGCGCCCACCGCGAAAGGGACGCTGCTCTCGACCTGGAAGAATAAAATCACGACGACCACCGCAACAATTACGGCGACCGCCGTGACGGTGAAACTTTTCTCGGAAATCCTGATGACATTCACGGCGACCGCCGCGAAACACACGGCGCCCGCCGCCCCTCTGATAGCGAAGTTGAGGCTGAGAAGGAGTATGTACCCCCGATTTTTCCTGAGTGGAAGCCTGTTGCGCCATTCTCATCTGCTTTGAAGCGTACCAAGCCACTTGCGCAGGACAAGGACATGTTTGAGATGTTCAGAAACGTTGAGGTCAACATGCCTCTCCTAAATTTGATCAAGTCTGTCCCTCGTTATGCCAAGTTCTTGAAGCAGATGTGCACCACAAAGAGGAATCAAGATCGGAACAACAAGAAGAAGGTCAAGGTAAGCGAGCATGTATCGGCGATTTTTCAGAAGCGCTTACCAAAGAAATGTGGCGACCCAGGTATGTTCACCATCCCAGTCACTATTGGAGGTACCAAGTTTCCCAAAGCTATGTTAGATTTGGGTGCTTCCATTAATGTTTTACCTTCATCTCTTTGTGATTCCCTACATTTAGGACCCATGCATGCTACTAATATTTTCATTCAGTTAGCTGATAGATCTTGCGTGCGCCCTTTAGGAATTATGGAGGATGTTTTGGTTAGGGTTGGTGATCTTACTTTTCCTGCTGACTTTTATGTGCTCAAAATGGATCATGATATGCATGCAGCCCCTATTCTGTTAGGGAGACCCTTCTTGAAAACTGCAAACACTAAGATCAACGTGAGTACTGGTTCCTTGACTATGGATTTTGATGGCCAAACCATTACTTATAACATCTATGAAGCCATGAAATTTCCCCCTGCTAATGCCCATTCTTTGTGTGCAATTGATATCCCTGAGCCTGTGGTGCAAGATGTTTTTCATGAGGACCACCTAGATAACACACCACCTATTGTTGATTCTAGCTTGGATATTGCTATATCTACTGACTTGCAGGAAGGTGTTACTGAGTGGGACGCTTGCTATAAGCTCCCTCCGGAGCTACCAGGTAAATCACCTTTGCTGCTAACTCCGAGCGAGAAGCTCACTCCCTCTTTGGTGCATGTCCCTGAAATTAAGGTTAAACACCCCCCGGATCGATCCAAGCATGGGGGAGACGCGACTAAGAAGGTCAAGATGGAGAAGTCGTTGAAGAAGAAGAATGGTCTAAGGTTCAAACATTTCCATGAATGGTTCAGAAACGAGGTATGGATTAAGAAGGTTCCCAAGGAACCTAACGATATGGATTGAGGTTGTTCGAGTAGTATGTCGAGCCAACGACATTAACTAAGGCGCTGTTCGGGAGGCAACCCGATGTTAGGTAGTCTATTTTCTTTCCCTTAGTCTTTATTCAGTTGTTTTTCTTTTTGTTTTTTCCTTTCTGTGTCGAACTAACCTGCAGGAAGCGCGAAAAAATGAAAATGGTGTTCACGGCGCCCGCTGCGAAATTTACGGCGCCCGCCGTAAATGCCTCGCCAAGCAAGTTGGCTACGACCTATAAACGGCGACCGCCGTTTAATTACGGCGACCGCCGCAATTACGGCGACCGCCGTTTAATTACGGCGACCGCCGCAATTACGGCGACCGCCGCACCCTTCACGGCGACCGCCGCACTTTCTCAGGTAAAAAAAAAATCGAAAAAAAATGGGCCCCGAAAAAACCTTAAACGGGGAGCAAAAGACGAAAATAAGATATCCCGAAAAGACCTTAAACGGGGAGAAAAAGTAAAAAATAAAATAAAATTACCCAGCTGTCCAGATTCTCCACGGAGAGGTGCGCATCATGTTGCTAACGGACGATTACATTCACCCTACTTTTACTTGGCAACGATGATGGCCCTACAGTCGACAGCTGGAGAGGTGATACACCAGGGCCCAACCACGATGACATCTGGGCCCATTTTTGAAGGCCATGCAACCCCGTTCCCTTGATTGACCACTATTCACCAGAGTGGTTCCTTTTGGTTGCATGGTACAAGTTGATGGAGTTGAAGGCCGTGCCGCCCTGAGTTCCTATATAACCACCGCACTTCACAGTGGTTTCCTATGGTTGCACGGTATATGAAGGTTATAGCGTTGATGCAGACATCCAGGACATAAACTTTTATGACTACACCGCCAGCAACAAGGAAGTGTCCAAGCCAACTCGGCAACGTTGTGAGTTATTTTTTGCTTTTCCCTGTGCTTTATTCTTTTGTCTTTCATTACATTGAGGACAATGCAATGTTTAAGCATGGGGTGGGGTTTTATACTTGCTACGCTGCTGAGGAGAAAAATATAAAGAGAAAAGAGCCAAAAATTTGAAAAAAGGCTATCATTGAAATCCTGGGATAGGTTGAAAACCCGAAAGGGCAGCCTAGGTAATAAGCAGGTGGCTTGGACCAGCATTAGGCTGGGGTAATATGAGGTCAAGAGTGACGTGAACTTATGTGAGCACATCTATTGAAAAATGAAATGAGTGGCTTGGTGAAAACCCGAAAGGGCGCCTTGGCAAAATGAGCGAAAAGAAGAAGAGTGATTTTAGGATTTCTCATTATTCTTGGCGAGACGTCATAAGAAGAGGAGTCAAAGAAGGATTGTCGGGTAGGTCACTGTGGGAGACATAAGGAGCAATAGATGGAGGCTAGGATTAGAGGTTACTCACACTATTGGATGTCCGGGTTAGCTTGGGGGAAGTACTCTGCTTGCCCCTTAAGCTGTTGAGTTGTGGATGTGTTGTGAATGGGAATGGTGCCAGGAGTTTGGCATGGGTTAGGTGACTCTTAGTTGGAAGATATGCTTCCTGAGACCTTGGATGCTACATTGGAGGAGTAGGCTCTTTATTAGTTTACTCGAGGACGAGCAAAGGTCTAAGCATGGGGTGGTTTGATAAGCACTACTTTGTAGGGCTTAAGTAAGAGTCATTAAAGGTTTTATTGGTGCCATTCGGGTAGATTTAGACACATTCATGTGCATGGCGTGTGGGGGCGAAGTTTGGTAATTAATTAATTAAAAGCCACGTGATTGATGGGCCGAATTAAATAAAGGCCCAAAAGGAGAAATGGAGGGAGAAGCCCACGTGAACAGAAGAAGCCCACCGTGAAGAACTCCTCCCGTGTGGCGTCAAATTGAAAGCACCGAAGATTTGAAAGCTGAAGAAATGAAGATGGCCCCACCGTGATGTCGCCGTGACATCAGCGAGCTGATGGATTGTTGTTGGGCCGTGCTTCTGCTGATTGGAGATGGGCCACGATGTCAGTGAGGGTGAAGATTGGAATTGGGCCGCTGGTGCTTTGTTGAAGCCGAGATGTCTGCCGAGATGGTGTGGGCCATCACGTGATGCGGAGCAGTGCTGAACGAGATTGAAGGCCGAGAATTGCGAGATTACGGGATTAATTTCCTTGCTTTTGTTTGTTTATTATTATTATTATTTTATTAATTCGTTTTAGGTTAATTTAGATTTTATTCCCTTTAGTATTTTAGGGTAGAGAAAAGGCTTGTTTGCCAATCAATCTTCGTTTTTCTCTTGAACCCTAATTTCCTTTTCTACATTATGAAGAACTAAGCCTTCTTGGCTTAGTTAGACGATGAAGCTTTCGTTTGGATTAAGTTGTGAGATTCTTGTTCTTAATCTATTGCATGGTTTTTATCTTTCTCTTGCTTAAGTTGTTTATGATTGATATTGATAATCTCTATTTGGACACAACTAGGGTTTATTGTTATTGATCTATTGCTAGATCTAGATTGTTACTGGTTGAGCATATCTATTTCAGAATAGCAACTGTATCGTACTAGTATCTGGTTGTGCTAGTCTTATGCAGAAGAGAATTGATTTACATTCTAGGATAATATCTGGTTGTTTTATGCTAGAATTGTATCCAACTATATTCCTATCCGTAAGGCTGCTGTTAAACTGAATCTTGATAGTTTCAGGGTTGTTTAATTAGTTAGTGCTAATAGTATATGGTTGTGCTATTAGTTATATCTGAAAAGGAATTGGAATTTCCATTGCATGTGATTTTGAATGAGTATCTAGGATCAACTTGTCATACGAATAGTGGATGTTGTTTGACTAAGTGTTTTTCCCATCACTGATTTCATCATATTTTACTTTGTTTACTTTTGCATGCTTAGGTTACTAAAACAAACAAAACCCCCCCTTTGGTTACGTTTGATTGACATACGAATTGCATATTTAGATAGAATCCGCCTCCCTGTGGATTCGACATTTACTTACCTAGGACTACGGTTTAGGGTTTGTTTGGATATTTTGCATACCAGTTTTTAGAACGACAAAAAACCTGTTATCACCATCCCAAAATATTTCTCATTGTACATGATAATTTGCACTTATCAAAAATATTATTATCATATTTAATTAGTGTCCATAATATAATATGTACATTAATGGTCCGTAAACTTCATTATAAAGATATACGATTAATGGTCCGCAATAGTATATAGATAGATGATCAGTAAATCATTATGTATAAAGCCGCAAACTTTAATTATTCATGACTTTTAGAAGTGACGTCTATAGCTTAGAATATTACGTACTCAAAAGTTTAGGTTGTATGTCGAGAATATAAATCAGAATTCTTTTTTCGTTTGGGTTTCTTATATTGACTTTACTTAAATTTTATATTACTAAGAAAAATATGATCAAAATAACAATTAATACTGCAACAAAAAATAGTAATATGATTAAAATTGCAAATAAATAATACTTATTTTCTTGATAACATTATAAAGATAGTATTGATTATAAATCCAAAGTTATATTTTCTCATAAAATATTACAAATATCATTCTTTATCTATTCTAATTTTAATATAGTTAAAAAATGTTATTAAATATCTTTGCTTATCTATGTTAATCTATAATGGTTGATCTATATATTCCTAAAATTTGTATAACCTAGATAATTGAATACTTTTAATATAATCCACCATACATAATTCATAATATCACATTTTTAAATACACAAAGTTTTATGATAAGATTGTCATTATAGTAACCAAATAATATAAAAATTAAATTATAATGGTCTTGACCTTTTTCTTGATTGTAAATTTCATGCCGGACAATTTTCAACCCGGTATAATATAAAATGCAATTATCTTTACTTGATTTAAATAGTGGTTTGATATAAACCTACAATTAGTAAAAAATTAAGTAAAAAATCACAACAGATTTGTTTCTAGATTTGTTTTCAGTTTTAGAATAATTTTACTCTCAAACTGTAAACAAATATGTTAAGAAGAATATTGAAAATTAAAATATATAACTTTATTATAAAAAGTATTATTGGCGTGTCAAAAGAAGGTGAAGACACGTAACATATAGTGAAGGTGCGTATTTTCGGATGGACATATAGTCTCAGGAGGTTCAGATTAAGTAATTATATAGTGGATTGGATTGAACTTAATTAGAAAATTTTGAACATATTTTGTTGTGGCCATATATAATTTGGCATTTGTGTTTAGTTTATATGACATAATTGATATCAAGCTTTGTATATTTTATTGTTATAACATGATGGTTTCATGTTCACTTGATAATATTAAGTAAAAATAACTAGATCCGAAAAAAGTAAAACGAAACTCAAAAATTAAAATTTGATAGTCAAACGATTACCTATATACCTTAATTGATCCACTTTTTTGTTACAAATTCTATAAAAGTGGTAAAGTGAACCTTAGACTGATGATATGGCCAAAGAAAATATGTTGTGTTATAAACTTATGCAATCTATTTTTTTTTTTGCAATATCATAAGTCTGATCAAATTTCTAAAGTACATGTCATTACTTTTAATGGAATTGTCACTTGAAAAATTGAATTATTTTATTTTTCAGTATATATATAGATAGATAGATAAGTGTCTATAATTTGACAACTAATATACAATATATGAAGTTCATATTATTTTTTGTTGATATACAATAGTTTGTATGATTTATATGTATTTTTCTAATATCAATAAATTGAAACAGATAATTAACTCATACGTAAAAATAAATGACGTTATGTGTCATTCATTTAATAGCAACACAACATTCTTTTTTAAGAAAAGCTCTTGGTTGCCCTTTAATTTATGAGTCTCACCTTATAATTATAACTAATTAAAGAGGAATCAACAAAAAATAGGCCTCTACAATAATTGCATTGCACCTTTAGTCCATGAATGTTGGAATTAGCTCTCATACCTAATTTTTATTGCATGGGTATCTATTTAGGGGTAAAATGGTCTAAACAATTCCATAAATGGCCAGATTCCCTATTTTCAAATTTTACAAAAAGAGGTAAATTTATTTTTCATTTTTCCTTTTCTTTTAGTTGTTTTGGAAAAAGAAAAGGCTAAATTTAATATCTTTTTAATTAATATCCTATAAATAATAATTAACTTTACCTTTTTCATATTAATTTAATTAATATCCTAGCAAAATTATTACCCAAAATCGTTCCCTCCCAACTTCCCTCTAAAAGCTTCCCCCATTAACTCACCTTTGAACCATCTACAACTTTCATCTTTCTTCATCAATCTACTCTCTCAACTCCATTTTTGCAACTTGCTTCAACCCAACCGCCCTCCACTTCTTCTGAACTCCATTGTTGCCCTCCACTTTTGAACCTCTAATAAAACCCTAGAAATGGCATGTTGAGAGGCGGTAAAGAATCAAGCCGAATGAAAAGCGGAGACAAAAGGAAGAAGAAAGAAGACGACAACCAGGATCGAAAGAAGAAGAAGAAGAATAAGCTGAGAGGAGACGAAGTTAAAATCGTAGTGAAAGGAAAAACTAAAGGAAAAAAATCGTCTGATAGTGCGAAACCCATAGGGAAAATCTAGGAAGGGCCGGTCGATTAGCCCAAAATCGAAAGAGGAGAAGTCCACCTCAACGAAAACAACAAAGGGAAAGGCAAAATCAAAAGTGGTGAAGGCGAAAAAACCCATAGGCTTCAAAGGGATAAAAGTTTTCTAGATTTTGTCATGTCAGGCTTCTCAAATGGTTTAATTTGCATATTTTTTGTTTGTTTATGAGATTTTCATGTGGTTTGCAGATTAGGTACAAGTATTACAAAGGGGAACCATTCTATGGAAGAATTAACATATATTGTAGGGTGCACTTTGTGCGTGAGATTGAAAACAAGTTGACACATACGGATTGACAACGGGTTTTGGATGGCCCGTTTGGGAGAGTCATGAAAATGTTGCAACATGTATCATTTTGTTCACAGACATTGCATGCATTTCTATTCAAGCAACTTGAAACAAAGAAGAAGTGGGAGTCTTGGTATGAGGTGGAGGGAAAAGAGTTGAGATTTTCGATCAAAAAGTTCAATCTCATCACTAGATTGAATTGTGGGGAAATTCCATTTGTGGATACAAAAGGTGATGGGCTAGTGATGGAGCGTTTTTTTGGTAGTCCAGGTGGTCCTAAGACGACTGTACAAGATTCAAATAACATCGTGAGTTAACACTTACAAACTGAAGTTGACATTGTTGTTGATAGTCGAGGGTCTGTTGTTGGGAGTGGATAAGAAGAGGTTGGTGAAGCAGCAACATGTTAAGTTGTTGGAGAATATGGATAAGTTTTGGGATTATCCATGGAGAAGGGTTGCTTATGAAGAACTTCACAAGTCATTGACCACATCATTGGCCAAAAGGATGCAAACAGTAGAGAAGGCAAAACTACTCTCCAACCTATCAAGAATTCCATAATCTATTCAAGGCATGCCAGTTGGGTTTCAGGTATTTGTATTATGCATTTTTTACATATGCAATGGGTGTCGGTTAGATGATTTGTAAGAATGTGAACTGTGGGGATTTAGAGCTTTCTGTTTATCGTTCAAATATGATTTATTGAGTTCTGTGGTGTCTAGATGGAGTAGTACTCATAGTGAAACAATAGATGTGTTTTTTTGCATCATAGTTGTATGACATATGCAATGCATTACTTGCATACTTTATGCAATAGTGTGACCGGATGTTTCAATACAGGGTGACAAGATATCATGGTGCATATACAGGATGTTTGTTTTATTTGTGTGGTGCATATACAGAATGACAGAATATCATGGTGCATATATAACAACAAATGTGATGTTATGTGTTGTTTGATTGAAACAACATACTTGTTTTGCATCATACGTTTATGTGCATTCCATACAGATTTTAGGTTACATGGTGACCGGATTTCTCAATATACTGTGACAGGATATCGTGGTGCATATATCATGATTTGTTCATAATGTTTTGCATCATAGTTTTATGTGCATTCCATTCATCCCTGCATTTTTTGTCTAGTTTGATAATTGACTAATACTCAAACCACTTGTTATTGTAGATATGGGTATGGGAAACTGTGCCAACAGTTGGGATCCAATTTGCATCAAGGTTGAGAGAATCTGCAATGTCTCGAGGTATTCGTTGGTTTTCAGAGGAACTCCCTGAGCATGAAGTCTTGGAGTTGGCTTTGGCTGATCCTACAAATGTGGTTAAGCTCATTCTTATTCCCGATGAAGATGAGGTGGATATGTTGTCTGAATGTTACTATACTGATGAAAATGATGAGCCATATTTTGACAAGATATAAAGGAAGCAATGAAGGGTTTCAAAAAGAAGGGAAAGGGGAAGAAGCAAGGAAAAGATGGTGATTCTAGGGCAGGCCCGAGTAGTGCATATGTGCATTCATCAGAGGTGATGTGTGTTGTAAATGATTTGTTCAAAATGACGGAGAGGATGGAAAAAGTAGTGCTTGAGAGGATAAGAAGGCTGAAAAACAGGATATCAAACCAGGAGGAGGTGCCTAAGAGTAAAGTTGGCGGCAAGTCAAAGGTGTAACACCCCCAAATCTTAACCCATTTGGAAAGGTATTACCGTCAGTGACCCCAATGTTCCTTACCGAGATCACCCAAGGCTTTACCGGTTTAAATACAATTTAAGGCATACAATGATACATAATGATCAAAGTATCCAAATCAAAACATCAATCAAATGAAACATGAGTTACGGGATTACATCCCAATCCCGAATAGGCCAAACACAGAGTTTAAACAAAGTACATCGGAAGACTTATAAAAGATATTACAAAAAGGGTTGTGATCATAATGGTCACCTGCCCAAGGATCTCAACCTGATTAAAAGCAATTATTAAAACATCCAAAAACAACCGTCGTCTTCATAGTCAATCTAGTCTCCTCATATCTTCGCTCTATCTGATGTGCCGAATCGAACGGATGACACCAGCCCACATGCGGAGAACAATGTTCGTGGGTTAGTCTACTTGAATAGACTAGCAAGGGTAAAAAGCAGAGTGGTTCGAGTGATCGTAACCGTTTACTATCATTGTCCCTCGAATAATAACCGAAGGGACGATACATAACCCGGCACTTTCACGGAATAACAACAAGAGGTATGCACAAGAGAAGATTCTGGAAGACTTAATCTTCACAGAAATCGACTCGAAAAGAGACTCCAAAAGAAATGAGTCTTTAAGGAAATATGACAAATCTGAAATGTTTACAGAATCAAACAACAGCGATTAAAAGCTGACTGAGATGCTTCGGCTCACAACCAACCTCACCGCTTACAGCGAATCCAGATCAGAAGGAGAACGTACTACATTCAAGTCTGGATCTTACTGAACCACATAACGATTTAAAAACTGACTAAGATGTTTCGGTTCACGACCAACCTCATCGCTTATAGCGAATCCAGATTGGAAAGAGAACATACTCTGATCAACAGTCGAGACGAGCTTTCCTAGCTGCACTATTTACTTAGCTGCACTACTCGCCAAAGGTATATTAATTATGTGCACTCGAGCACTTTATCTTATTTAATTCCAAAAACCCACATCACGTTATAATCTTTTTAGATCCCTCGGGAACTAAATCCCTAAGGCAGAGTTGACTCGGGAACTAAATCCCAAGAGTCGAATTGAGAACTAAGTCTCGCGGGAACTAAATCCCTAGGAGCGGAGTTGACTCGGGAACTAAATCCCAAAAGTCAAATCGGGAACTAAATCCCGCGGGAACTAAATCTCTCAAGGCGGAGTCGGGAACTAAATCCCTACAAACGGCATTAGAGAAGGATGGTAGGAACTAAATCCTAACCACCAGGTTATCAAGAAACGACTAGCACTCGCAATGAGATACACAGTAGCATTCCTACGAATACTCGTGTTAACTAAACAGTTCAACACAGTAATCAATCACAACAAAGCCATCGTGGCCAGAAACAGATAAAATAGCGTTGTTCTAACAATATACAACCTATAATAATATCTGTATTAATCACATATATATATAATAGCGTTGTTCTAACAGATATACAACCTATTATAACATCATAATTTAGTTTTCCAAAACAGTTAACAAAACCGTTTCCAGATGAACACAATAATCATTCCAAATTAATTACTCAGATAAACAACTGATAATTAATGTAAATATGGAACGATGAGCAAGAGCGAACCGCCACTTGCCTGGAATAGATTCGGCGATGAATCTGGACGAGACGACTGCCGAAAATATCCTTTCTGAGGATATGGCTTAAGCTTCAGAATAGTCCTAGTAGAAAACGAGTCCACACGCGATCCAGCAAATCACGTTCTAACTGACAAATTAATTATCTATCAATTAATATGACTGGACGAATTTAAGGAATTATATTTAATAAATTTCTATGATATTAAATCATAAAATATTTATTAAATTTTCCTAAGAAAAAAATACGGACGAAAGGGTATCGAAATTATACCGCTCGAATGATTTCGGGTCGAATCTGGACTGAAAGGGTAAATGGGCTTCTCGGCCCAATACCAAAACAAAGCAAAGGAAGGGCCTCACGGCCATTGTTCATCATCTTTCCAATTCAAACCAGCCATTTTACGTGAAAGAAAAACAGAGGGGCAACAAGGGTGGGTTCTCGTCTTCGACACGGACGACGCCGGGGATGGAGCGGCGCCGACGGGGAGGAAGAGCACCACGACACCACCGCAGCACGCACTGGAGACGAAGGCTTAACCTTCAACAGTGGCTCGTCGGGGCCTACGTCGACACCGGGGTGACGAGCTCAGCAGGGGCGACGACGAGAAGGAGCTGGGAGGGAGACGACGCCGGGTCTGAGCCACCACAACCACGACCTAGCGCGGAGGAGGAGGAGCTGCGCGGTTGTGAGCTCGAACCGGGGACGCGAATAGGGCTCCAATGGCTACAGCTGCAGTTCAGCGGAGCACGGCGGGGCGGCTCGACGACTTCACTGGGCTCCTTGGTGCCGGAGATGGGGCGGCGACACCAGCAGCAACTCAGCGGGAGGCGAGAGGGAGGCGAACTGGAGATCGGGCTCCGCTTCGCCGGCGGCAGACCAAAACAGAGGAGGGAGTGAGCAGGGATGAGAGACGAGAAGGAGATCGAGAGGTCTGACCTTCCTGTCCTTCAAGCCTTCAAGACCACCTCCATATATAGCCCAAGAGGAGGGCAGCTACTCCGACCAACACAAGGCTCGAGAAAGCTAAGTCCGGGAAAGGCTCGAGAAAAGCTAAGCCGGGGAAAGGCTCGAGAAAAGCGTAGGGGAGACAAGGTTTAGAATATTAAAATGGGGATGGGTATTTGACCCCGGAAATTATCTGTTTGTATCCAAACAAATATTCTAAGTCTCGAAAATACATTGAAAGTATTTTATACCACTCAGGGAATTATTTCGGATATCATGGATATTTCAGGAAAATCCAAACTCCACTGAAAGTGAAATAATTAATTAGTGAGGGTTGGGAAAAATTACCCGAATATCCTTACTAAAAATTGAGGGATATTACATCACCTCCCCCTTAAAAGAAGTTTCGACCCCGAAACTTGGCCGAAAACAACTCGGGAAAGCGTCTAAGCATATCCGCCTCAGTTTCTCAGGTTTCCCAAGTAACTTCTTCTGTCCCAGACTTGGACCACAGAATTCGTACCAACAGTACGATCTCATTGTGCAGTTGCTTCACACAGCACTCGAGAATGCGCTCTGGCATCTCCTCTTAAGTACCATTTGCATGAATCTCGACGTCCTTATAGCTCAGCCTACGAGACTCATCTTAGCACGAATATCCTTAGCAATGATACGTGGAACACATTATACACTGGGTATGCCGATGGCGATAACGCCAAACGGTACGTTAGAGATCTTACTCTATCCAGAATCTTGAATGGTCCCATGTAGCGAGGGTGAAGCTTCCCACGCTTACCAAACCTGAAAACATCATTGGGTGGCGATACTGTGACAAGTACCTTGCCACCAACCTCGAACTCAACACTTTAACGCTTCTGATCTGCGTAAAACTTTTGCCGACTCTGAGTGGTCAACATCCTTTGTCTAATCAAAGCAATGTCTGAAGTTGTCCTTTCGACCAACTCTGGTCCAAGCAGAATCTTGTCGGCATTATCATCCCAACAAATCGGAGGTCTGCATCTGTGACCATACAAAGCTTCGAACTGAGCCATATTGATCGTAGCATGTCAGCTATTATCGTACGTGAACTCAATCAGACCTAGGCTGCCTTCCCAGCTAGTCGGATGATCGAGTACGTATGCTTCTTAGCATATCCTCCAGGGTCTAGATGGTCTTTTCAGACTGACCATCTGTCTGAGGATGAAACGCTGCTGAATCTCAATTCAGTTCCCATGGCCTTGTGAAGTTCTTGCTATAAACTTGACATGAATCGGCCATCTCGATCCGATACAATGGTCTTAGGAATGCCATGTAAACGAATAATCTCCTAGTGGAAAACTTCTGCTGACCTCTGGGTCACCCAAGTAATCTCAGTTTCCATTGCAAACACTATTGCTGCTAGTTCTAGGTCATGTGTTGGTTAGTTTGCTTCATAGGTTTTCAATTGTCTAGATGCGTATGCAATAACCTTGCCCCTCTGCATCAAAGACACATCCCAACCCATTTCTCGAAGCATTAACTATAGACCATATAGTCATCATTCTTTCCGACAATGCCAAAACTGGTGCATAAGTCAGACACTGTTTCAACTTCTTGAAAACTGGTCTTGCACTTGTCATCCCAGACAAACTTCTGGTGAACCTTGTGGACAGACTGGTCATAGGTGGAGAGATCTTAGAAAAATCATTCCATGAACCGTCTATAATGTCCTGCAACCTCTAGGAAACTGCGCACCTCGCTCACTCTCTGAGGCCGCTTCCAAACAACTACCGATCCACTCTTCTGGGGAATTACCCACAACCCCATTCTCCTTGTTCTCATGGCCTAAAAAAGCCACTTCTAGATCGAAAAGTCGCACTTAGACCATTTTGCGTACAACCGATTTGGTCTAAGGACAGATAAAGCAATCCGCAGACGTTCCCTGTGAGCTTCCTTGCTCGGAAAAAAATATCAAAATGCCATCGATGAAGACCACTATGAACTTATCCAAGTACTGGTGAAAACATCGATGCACTTGATTCATGAAATCTCCTGGAGCATTCATAAGCCCAGATGGCATGACTACAAACTAGTAGTGACCATCTCTTGTCTGAAACGCAATCCTCGGAATATCATCCTCACGAATCCTGAGCTGATGAAAACCAGATCTCAGGTCGATCTTGGAGAAAACTTTTGCTCCCTGTAGTTGATCCAACAGATCATCACTCCTTGGCAACAAATACTTGCTCTTGATCGTGACTTTATTCAACTCTCGAAAGTCAAAATAAAGTCGAAACGGTCCATCTTTCTTTTTGACACATAAAACTAGGGCACTCCTAATCAAGGTGATGCACTCAGCTTTATATAACTTTTGTCAAGAAGATCCTTGAGTTGCTTCTTCAACTCTTGCATCTCAACAGGAGCCATCCGGTACGATGCCTCAGAGATCGGCGTGGTACACGGCTCGAGATCAATTGCAAACTCCATGACACGATTCGGGTATCTAGGAATATCTTTTGGAAAGACACCCGGAAAATTCTCTAACCACAGAAATATCAAAACTGAAGTCTATCACTGCCTTGTGACATTTCCGTCAATCCATACCGAGAATAATTATCGTATGGGACCATGGTTATTTAGGTCAAATCGCTTTGAATTTCTTACCCTTGATGGTAATCGACAATTCCGACAGACGATTGGTTCCCACTAAATGGTCACCATCTTGGACCAGCCCACTACATGGTTCACAGACGACTCACTAGTGGCTCCGAGCCCAGGCCCAGCCATTACCAGCGTCCACTGTTGCCATGAGCCGCTGTCCATACATCTCAACCCATCCTTGGTAGCTCCACCTAATTAATAGGCAGCCATCTCCTAAGAGGTTGTTGGTGAGTCTCGAACACGAGACCTTACCCCATACTAAGCAACGAAACATTAACTTGGTATAAACCAATGGTTCATATACAAGAAGAGTTACAACAAAAGGTTCACAACCTCGTTGCACACACAACTTAACTTACAACCATCCAAAATTAAAGTCTGGGTAGCACCAACATCAACAACACATTAACAAAAGTAGAACGCAGATACAAAGTACTCTAAGCATTTGGAGCATAGGGTCCATCCGCGTCACGCATCACGTAAAGACGTTGACCCTGACTTCCTGAAGTCATTGGGGCTTTCCTCTTATCCTGCGCAGTTGTCTGCATCGAAGGATTGGAAGTCTCTGCTGGTTTAAACCTAGGTCTGTTGTTTGGATTAACAGACCCCTGATGAGACTCCGCTCCTTTCTGCATTCCCTGCCGACAGAACCTCTGCATATGCCCTTCCTTTCCACAACCAAAACAAGTCTTCTTCTTATTCCGACATGCAAAACTCTTGTGCCCAGATGCACCATAATTGTGACACTGAATCACTCCGCTGTTCCAACCTGAGCCCCTGGCAGAGTCAGACTGAGTTGTCTCGGTCTTAGCACGACCAGACTTCTCAAACTTGGTAGGCGATGCCGGTCGTTTGAATGAACCAACCTGGCGATCCTGTTGCCCACCCTTTCCCTTAACTTGCTTCTCCCGCTTATGGGCGGACTCCTCCAGTGTGACTTCCAACTTGTAGGCCGCATCCACGTACTGCTCCAGAGTAGAGCATGTGTGGTGCACCATCCATGGCTTAATATCTGGGTTCATCCATTCATGGAAGTACCAGATCTTCTAAGCCTCACTGGATATCTCTGGTTCAGCATACTGTAGCAAATGATTGAATTTAGTGGTCAGCTCGGTCACCTTCAATCCATCCGTCTTAGGATACAAGAACTCCTTGTGTTTCTCCTCTCTCATAGCACGAGAGAAGAAACGATTTATCATCTTGGTCTTAAACATTAACCAGGTCAACACCGGGCTATCAGCTAAGCCGGTACTCTCCCACCATTCACTGGCTTCCTCCTTCAATTGTAGAGAAGCTATGTGCACTCTCTCCGCTTCAGTGCACTCAACATTACGAAACAACCGTTCCATATGTGAGAACCAATGAGCCACTCTGACTGGCTCTCTTTTTCCATCATAGCTGTCAGGTCTCATAGAGTTAATGGCCTTCAGAGCTCGGCCATACTCCCCTCTATTCCTGATCACGCCTCCCTATAGTACCTGGTTCTCTTGTTCCTCAAACCTCTGAACTTCTGGAGGTACTAGCACTCCTTGTGCCTGAGGTGCGATTGGCCTCATTATCTCGGTGATTGCTTGCAGAACAATCCCCCGAATTGCTGCGACTGTCGCTGCATCGAGCACTACTGGAGCGTCGGCCTGAGCTTGGCCATTGCCTCTTGGATTATTATTGAAGACAGACTCACGCTCTCCTGATGGGTCTGCAACATTCCTCGGGTTTGGTCTGGGGTCATTACTCGGCCCAGCACCAGCACGGATAACGTTCCTTGTGTTCACCATCCGTTTACCGATCAAATTCCAAGGATTTTATCACATTAATATCATTCTGATATATTTATCGTAATAAAATCAACTTGGTAATTTCTATTGATGGACTCAAACCGAGTTACTAGGTTCTACAACCTCAACTCACAACGAGCGAACTGGGAATCAAGCCTAACTGGAGATGGCGAAACCACCTCGGCTTCTCCCGGGTTCCTCTGAAGAGAACAGAATGCACCTATATCTAACGGGGCAACGGGGAATGAATTAGTCTTTCTAGACATAGAAGCAAGCTTACTATATCAGACTGTACAGAAGACATGACTATGAACGGTGTTTTGAAATTCTTTTCACTTTGAAAATTCGTCTTCATAGTCAATCTAGTCTCCTCATATCTTCGCTCTATCTGATGTGCCGAATCGAACGGATGACACCAGCCCACATGCGGAGAACAATGTTCGTGGGTTAGTCTACTTGAATAGACTAACAAGGGTAAAAAGCAGAGTGGTTCGAGTGATCGTAACCGTTTACTATCATTGTCCCTCGAATAATAACCGAAGGGACGATACATAACCCGGCACTTTCACGGAATAACAACAAGAGGTATGCACAAGAGAAGATTCTGGAAGACTTAATCTTCACAGAAATCGACTCGAAAAGAGACTCCAAAAGAAATGAGTCTTTAAGGAAATATGACAAATCTGGAATGTTTACAGAATCAAACAACAGCGATTAAAAGCTGACTGAGATGCTTCGGCTCACAACCAACCTCACCGCTTACAGCGAATCCAGATCGGAAGGAGAACGTACTACATTCAAGTCTGGATCTTACAGAACCACATAACGATTTAAAAACTGACTAAGATGTTTCGGTTCACGACCAACCTCATCGCTTACAGCGAATCCAGATTGGAAAGAGAACATACTCTGATCAACAGTCGAGACGAGCTTTCCTAGCTGCACTATTTACTTAGTTGCACTACTCGCCAAAGGTATATTAATTATGTGCACTCGAGCACTTTATCTTATTTAATTCCAAAAACCCACATCACGTTATAATCTTTTTAGATCCCTCGGGAACTAAATCCCTAAGGTAGAGTTGACTCGGGAACTAAATCCCAAGAGTCGAATCGAGAACTAAGTCTCGCGGGAAGTAAATCCCTAGGAGCGGAGTTGACTCGGGAACTAAATCCCAAAAGTCGAATCGGGAACTAAATCCCGCGGGAACTAAATCCCTCAAGGCGGAGTCGAGAACTAAATCCCTACAAACGGCATTAGAGAAGGATGATAGGAACTAAATCCTAACCACCAGGTTATCAAGAAACGACTAGCACTCGCAATGAGATACACAGTAGCGTTCCTACGAATACTCGTGCTAACTAAACAGTTCAACACAGTAATCAATCACAACAAAGCCATCGCGGCCAGAAACAGATAAAATAGCGTTGTTCTAACAATATACAACCTATAATAATATCTGTATTAATCACATATATATATATAATAGCGTTGTTCTAACAGATATACAACCCATTGAGGCCAAGTGAAATCCACATTTTTTGAAAGCAAATCAAGTGGGAAGGGGTTGGGCATGCTGAACTCGCACCGAATGAGGACGTCTTTATCTCAAAAGAAGATGTCCTCTTAGGTGCCATGTTTGGAGGTTGGAGCAACGAAGAATTGCCCCCAGAGCCGAAGACCGACTTTGCATGCCGGTACAAAGCTTTCCATGAGCCGAGATCGTGTACTGCACAAGAGCCCCTGACCGCTTCGACCAAGAAGGGGAGACCTATAAAGAAGAAGAACGATACCAAGAGGGACCCTTGTTGGTTTGAGCACGTGGCGGAAGAAAAAGGAAGAAGGATGAGGAAAAGAAGAAGAAGGTTGAGGAGCGAAAAAATTCCTCCGTGGGATCTAAAGGACGTCTTCCGAGCGATAAACGGCACAGCGGAGTTTCACCTGGCAAGGAAAGCACCACTAGAGCACCTCAAGGAGACAAGGACGTGATTTACCTCGGCTTCAACTGGGGTCGAGATAATATTGATTCGTTCATGCTTGCCTACATTGGAGGAGTACAGAATGTAATGGGCGATGGTCATTGTGGGTACCGTTCACTAGATGTACTATTAGGGCATCACAAAGACAATTACCGGTACGTCCGGTGGGAGCTTTCCAAGGAACTACAACAACGCCGAGCGTTGTACACCCCGGCTTATCATTTTACCCCCATATCGGAGCTTATCAGGTTTGTGAATTTTACTGGGGTGTGCACGAGGGATCACTGGATGGAAGTTCCTATGGCCGGCTTGGCGTTTGCCACACGATACCAGGTGCCTCTTGTTGTGGTATCGTATGCTGAACCTCACACATGCCTCCCAATGTGGGCTCCCCCAGATGCACAACCTCCCATTAGGTTGCATGTGATAGCCCTTGTAGGCAACCATGACCATTTTGTATCGTTATGCATTTCCAAATTATTTCATCATTGACCTATATTTTTTTTATAATGTATTATAAGTAACCCCCTGTTTTATTTGTATAGGATTGGCTGGTTGATGATCAATGTCCGATTCCACCCCGCCCCTTGTTTGGACCCAATGGAAAGCTGCAAGCGTTGAAGGATGAGAGAAACTGTTTGAGGCTAAGATGCAAGATTACCTTATCCAAAGGAGCATGGGTGGTAACGGTCCCATATTAGTTTAGTCCTAGGTCTTAGGATATCCAACTACTACAAATGTTGGATCGGGATGGAGTTGGATATGTTTAGTCGATGTAAATCCATTCCTTTTCCAATTTGTAGTTTCAGATCTCAATGTCAAATCAATTTAAAAATCGATTTTTCTTCTTAATGTTTTGTACACTCAAACCCAATCTTATAGAATCTAAAAGCCAGTCTAAAATGGAGATGAAATGCCTAAAAAAGTAACCGTGCGGACTTGAAAACACGTAGAATTTGAGCCTCTGTAAAGTGGCACAATTTGTGAAAAATCATGCCCTAAACCGTGCCATCAGAAGTGAGCCTCAGTAAAGTTGCACGGTTTGTGACAAATCGCGCCACAAACCGTGTCACTTTACAGAGGCGGCTCAAGTGGAACCAAATTTGGGCGCAACGACGTTGCGCCTAAAATCTTGGTTGGTACCAATCTTGGGCGCAACGATGTTATGCCCAGAGGGTTATGAGGGGGATTTGTTTAGGGTTTTGTAGGGCTTAGGTTTTAGGTTTTAGGGTTTGGGGTTTAGGGTTTAGGTCATTACAGTACAAAGTGTTAGGTTTTCAGGTTTATATTTGGAAAAAAACTTCCAACATCTAGATATGGACAGAATATTTTGCTAAATTGTTTCAAACCATGATAGTGGTTATCCAAGTACATGATAAAACCACTAAACTGTTATAACGAGATATTACCAAATTTGATATAACTATAAGATATAATCATATAATATAACCATATCAATCATAGAGCGTCCTACTCTCTTGATTAGCTACAAGCATTGGTTGCATATGCTCGTTGCATATACTCACAATAAGATTTTGTGAAATGTTCGGGCCATTTATACATCCTCGATATCCTTTATGCGGATTAGGGTCTGAAAAATGTAACACTATCCTATACACTATGACACCAAACACCATAAACCCTAAATCATAAACCCTAAACCCTCCGAAACCCAAAAAAACCACTCAGAACCCTTTGGGCGCAAGGAGGTTGTGCCCAACCTCTGGGTGCAACGACGTTGTGCCCAAAGGGTTGTGAGGGAGATTTGTTTAGGGTTTTGTAGGGTTTAGGGCTTATGGTTTTAGGGTGCTGTTCTTAGGTCATTACAATACCAAGTTTAAGGTTTTCAGGTTTAATTTCGAAAAATAGCTTCCAATATCAACATATCAGCTTTTCCGCTTACTCAGGAACGCTAAGCCCAGATTTGAACAAGGTGGAACGGAGCACAGAGATCCATTTTGTGTTGTTGTAAGATAGGCTCAATATTTTACTTTACAAATTTCAAATTAGATCTTTGTATTCGCCTCCTTTTCAACTTTTCCGCTTACGTTTTAATCCCTAAACCCTAAACAACATTAGCAACCCTAAACCCTCCTAAACCCAAAAAAACCCTCAGGACCCTCTGGGCGCAACGAGGATGCGCCCAAATTCTAGGCGCAACGTCGTTGCGCCCAGAGGGTTGTAAGGGGGATTTGTTTAGGGTTTAGGGGTTTAGGGTGTTGGGATTAGGTCATTACAGTACAAAGGTTTAGATTTTCAGGTTTAATTTCGAAAAATAGCTTCCAATATCAACATATCGACGTAATATTTTGATAAATTGCTTCGAACAAGAAGCGGGTTAGCCATTGATGATTTTTGGGAGAGATGTGAAAACGTTGAGGGGAAACAGCTGATAGGAGAAACAAATATTTTCAGCTAACAAGATACTTACTAGACTCCTAGGCCTTTTGCAATTTCTTGGTTTTTTCTATTTTCTATGATAGGTCATCTAAACTCTCATCATCTTCCTCCTCTTCCTCTTTCACTTCAATGAGTTTCCCTGACTTTTTGTTTGCTCATCACATTTTGTCCAGTATTAATTGATTGAAGAATCAGTAGTTTCTCAAAAGGTCATGTGCAGTTACACGAGCTAACTCATCCTCAACTTTCCCGCTTACGTCTTAATCCCTAAGCCCTAAACCCTCCTAAACCCAAAAAAAAACCTCTAAACCCTTTGGGCTCAACGTCGTTGCGCCCAAGTTCTGGACGCAATAAGGTTGCGCCCAGAGGTTTGTGAGGGGGTTTTGTTTAGGGGTTCTTAGGGTTTAGGATTTGGGGGTTTACGGTGTTGCTCTTAGGTCATTACAATATAAAGTTTAAGATTTTCTGGTTTAATTTCAAAACTTAGCTTCCAATATCTACATATCGACAAAATATTTTGCTAAACTCCAAACCATATTAGCTAGACATCCAAAGCAAGTCTTGCCCATTGTTCAAAAGTCACATTATCATCCATAGTGAATGGCTGATCATAATCACAGTTTTCTTCATAGCAAGTGCATGTGCACTCGCCCAATCTGCTTGTAGGCGGGCCATGCAGCTTCAAAATGGAGATCTTGTAAGTGTTTTCCTTCTTACTCTTCGCAAAGCCTCCTCTTCTCCTAGCAGTGCAAGCTTTAAGGTTTTCAGGTTTAAGGTTTGCAGTGCAAGCTTTAAAGTGAAATTTGTAGGATGGAGAACAAAAAACCCCAAAGATTGGGAATCCTGGGTTAATAAGAACCCCTAAACCCTCCCAAACCCAGAAAAACCTAAACAAATCCCCCTCAGAACCCTTTGGGCGCAAGGAGGTTGCGCCCAACCGTTGGGCGCAATGACGTTGCGCCTAGAGGGTTGTGAGGGGGATTTGTTTAGGGTTTAGGGTGTTGCTCTTAGGTCATTATGGTACAAAGTTTAAGGTTTTCACGTTTAATTTTGAAAAATAGCTTCTAATTTCTACATATCGACAGAATATTTTGATAAACCAGATTGGTCAAACCTTCCACCATAGTTGCCTCTACCCCTTCGTCCACCAAACCCAAAACCCTCAACCCTATTTTTTCACCCTAAACCTGACAACCTATTTTTCCAAAAAATTCCACCATAGCTGCCTCTATCAGATTGGTCAAACCCTAAGCCCTAAACCCTCCTAAATCCAAAAAAACCCTCTAAACCCTTTGGGCACAACGTCATTGCGCCCAAGTTCTGGGCGTAAGGAGGTTGCGCCCAAGGGTTTGTGAGGGGGTTTTGTTTAGGGGTTTTTAGGGTTTAGGGGTTTAGGGTGTTGCTGTTAGGTTATTACAGTACAAAGTTTAAGGTTTTCAGGTTTAATTTTGAAAATTAGCTTCCAATAACTACATATCGACAGAATATTTTTTTAAACCATGTGAACTGCTTAGATGGGATGTCAGGGACTCTTCTGAGAATGACAGAAGATAGAAACATGTCCCATTACTTGTACAGTCACGAGAGATCAATAAGAGCCTTCCTCCAAATGGTTCTTCTTGTTCGGTTGATGGAGTTGCTCGTAATAAGGTTAGGGAGACACTACGATTATTTCAGGCTATTACTAGAAAGATTTGGTGAAGTATGCAGAATAAGCTTATTTGTTATATTTTTCTACTTGAATCTTTGAAGTACTCAAATCAAACCTGAAGGTGTTTACTAGCAACTCTTGACTATTTGTTCAGCATAGATCTGTCCAAGAGGAAATACGTTAAAAAATGAAATTGGAAGGAAAGCGAAATTGACAATAAGTACCCATGAGCACAACCAGGTTGCGCCCAAGTGTACCTTATTGGGTGCAACCAGGTTGCGCCCATATTTTTTTACCGTTTTATAATGGTAACTTTTTGGACGCGACGTGCTTGCGCCTAAAATGTTACCATTGTAAAAAAGGCTATAAAAGGGCATGTTACCAACTCTATTACTCACATCAAGGGATATCAAGTGCATATGAGAGGGTGGCTTCGTCGTCCAGCAGTGCTCAGACTCCGATTACAATGTGCCAGTGCAATTTTCCGGTCGTCATGTACACTTGCGATAGACCCATTCACTACAAAAGAAGGTATCTCGCATGCAAGGATTACATCCCAATGGAGCAGGATGGTACAATGAGAGGGTGTCGTATCTTTAAGTGGCTTGATCCACCGTATGATGACAATGTTGCCAAGATTATCAAAGAATTGATGATGGAAAGAGATGAGCTTAAACAGTTGTGCGACACCCTTTCACATTCAAACTGGAAGTTAAGGAGGAAGATATATTTTCGGGATTATGACTACAATCTATAAGTTTATTTCAGTAATTATGTCGAGTTCTATGTTTGTTTCGAACGTGAATGTTATTTCTAAGTTTGTTTATGTATGGCATCTTTGAATGAAATATTTGAATTCGGTACCTGATGTGTATGACATCTTTGTATGCGCGTTTGGGTCTTTTAACAATATTTTTTTAATTAAGGTCGATTTGGAAATCCATAAAATCCGCAATTCGAATAGACATAAAACATGTATATTTCACAAAATGTTAGTACAAAATCCATAATGTCAGTACAAAATCCATAATATAAATAAAAATACATAATGTCAGTAGCTATATCGAGTCGTCGTTGGACTCATCCTCGGCCTTGGCCCGCTCAACCGCGGCCTTGGAAGACTCTCCCCTCTCATATATAGACGAGACACGCCCCGCTCGGGCTCGGTGCTCTGCTGCTGCGGACGACTCGGCAGCAGGACCCAATGACTGGGAAGATATTTACGACACCCAGATAAGCGGTGCAGCTACAAGAAGCTCGTCGTCGCATAGAATGGCCAGCATATGGTCCCAATTCGGACCGCCACCCCGGGTCTGAATGATCTCCCGAGCGAATGCTGTCGCCATGGCCAAACGCTGCAAAACAACAATATTATTTTCGAGAATAATAAAAACAAATATTTATAGCAGAGATTGGTGGAGAAACGTACTCTATAAGCCTCCACAACAGGAAGAGGACCTCGAATACGAGGCTGGAATCATGAGAGGGGGCTCACATACGGATGTGAGATCTACAAATACCAGTCCAGGTACTCGTCGTCCACATCCCACGCTAGGACGGTCATCGGGCTCTCCAAAATGAATGGACACAGATGCTCATCGAGGTGCTCTCAGTCATCGCATGCACGAGTAAAAATCAACTTGTACGTATCTTTCCCTTTAAACTTGACGGGCCGTGAGGCGTACGACGGCTCTTGACATCCAAGGGCCTGCTCTGACGACGTCCAAACTGGCGCACGACCCGATAAGGCATGTACGGCTCCTCAACGTCCATGAACGCGATCGTCCCTCGGTATGTGGACGCCCTATAAGCACCAGCAAAATCTAGACTGCCATACGGCGTCCACCGTACCTACAATGATAAAAAAAAAGTACAATCTTGTCAATAGTTAATCATAGAGGAGACATAAGTATTAAAAAAGTTAGGGTGCTTACATCCTCGGACCGATACTCGTCCAAAATATGACTGTAATGCCGGTAGGTGTTGAAATCACGCAACGCGGTGCGCTGGATATAATATCGAGCAGCGCGTCGCTCGTCGTCGCCCATTCCAGGGAGGGGGTTAGGGTTCCCCGGGAAATATACAAAGTACGTCTATATCCACATCTGCATACGAAATAAATAATATGTTCGGTTAACAATAATTTTAAAAATTTAATAATTACTACAACGACATTAATTTTACGTTCAATTACCTGAAGTAGATAGGTGCACCCCGCTATGCATGTTGCCTCCCCCCGGGAAGCCTCGCCAAGGTTCCTATACAAGAAAGCAAGCACCTCCGTCCCCCAAGCCGTGCCGACGACTCGGTCCCAATCCTCGAATAACGGCAGCATCTTCACCATCAGTTGGTTCATGGACTTATCCACGAAAATGCTGCAAGACATGGCATGCCATAGGTATCCCGCCGCTCTCGGCTGGGGCTCGTCGTTGTCCCGTATCAAGTGTAGCACGTGCTCAAAAAAATCGCTGGCAAAAACCCGATCATTAATAACCTCCCTACGTATCTTCCTCTCTCGAACACCGTACATATACCTGAAAACTTCCTGCCCCAACATCTTCAGCGCTTTGTCAATCTCCTTCGGGACGGCATCCATAGATACTGAAGGTACGCGGCACGGAAACCCCTCTATCCTCAACCCTAGGATCCTCTCCACGTCGTGAAGCGTGATCGTAATCACGCCCCACGGAAAATGAAAGTTGTTCGTCTCAGGGTGCCACCTTTCGACGAACGATGATATAAGAATGTGGTCGACCCTACCAAACTGAAAATCCCGGAGACCAGCCAATCCGGACTGCTCCACGAGCCAAAACCAACTCCCCTCAACCACCTCTCTCAGAATATATCTCTTCCAGTCATTGAAGTCGGTCGAGTGAGTATAAGCCCTCAAACGCCGTACAAGGGCCGGTGCATACGGAGGAGGAGCGTGCCAAATATGGTGCGCAACGTGAGTCGTGAAGCTCCCTAGCACATCAGGCAACTCGAGTCCGTACGGGGCGAGCTCCACGGCAGGTGGACCCTAGCCAGCAGGAGGGGGAACGGACTGCTGGGGGCGGGAGGAGGAGGGGGAACGTGATCCTCGGGGGCGGGAGGGACGTCCTCCATAACTACGTCATCCAAATGAGGACTTTCGCCCGTAATATCCTCCATATGTGAATCGCCCATGTCACGGACAAAACTCTGCGAAGCCGGAGGTGAACACACGTCAGGATGAGGAAGTACTTCTGAAGGAAGAGGATCTGCTAACGGAACGGAAACCGTTCCAATAACGGGTTCCGCTATCAGAACGGGATACTTCAGTCTAATCTTGCGCTTACGACCATGTAGCTTGGGGGGGTTTAGGAGGTTTTTGCGCTTACGACCGGAAGCTGTCACTGGTCGAGATTCCACCCTACGATCCCTCGTATCTTTCGTTTGATTCTCTCGACTACATCCTGTTTTATTCAAATAATTGTCCCAAATTTAATTAATTATACCCACTTAATATTTTGCTAAATTTTTAAATTCTAAAATTCCATTATATTTGTCTAATTTAAAGAAATTTCAAATTGCTATGAACCTACAATTCATTTTTGCCTAAAATTCTAATTTAATTAAAGTTATAATTTAAATTTATCTACTTCAACTTTTCTTTAAAAATTCTGTTAAAATTCTATAAGCTCTTACGGGTCGAGATTTCACCCCACGACCTCTTTCATTCGATTCTCGCAACTTAATTATACCCACTTATATTACGGAAATATTTCTATTTTTTTGTATAATATACGCACTTACCTAAAATCCCCAATAAATTTTTTTAATCTAAATTTATATTGTAAATTTTTATCATTTTTTTAATTTATACTGACTAATTTAAAAGTTTAAATAATCATCCCAAATTAACGTAATTATACTCAACATTTATCTATAATCATCTACTCGTTTGCATCAATTACTTCCAATACTTCACTAATTTCATACAATAATTCGTATATTATACTAATTTTTACATAACCTATACTGACTTTTCCAATACATTAAAAAAATTATCTAATTCATCTAACTTTATTCAAATTCTATTTTATTAGATTTATTTAATTGTAAATATAATTACATAATTTTTTTATGCAATTCTAATACAGTTTTACAATTAAAATCATAATTCTAACTACTATAAACATTTTCTAATTCTATTTAATAACAAATCTAATTATTCCTACAAATAATATAATAACAAATTAATTACAAATATTTTTAAATATGAAATTTATAACGGAAATGTACCTCAATACGTTCCCGACGACTGTATCTCCGTCTGCGTAGGCTCGCCTCTCCAAATTGCGCCACCGCCTCGACACCGACCGCCGCCGCAACGTCCAATGCATTTTCCGATGCCACCTCAGCATGCGCCCCGACCGGAGACTCGTCGCCCGCTGTCACCAGAATTTCGCCGCTCCCCTCCCCTGCCGCTTGTTCCGCCGCCGCACACGCCGCGTCCTCCTCGTCAACCACCGCCACCCGCGCAGCAAAATCCGTCAAAAAATCCAGATATGGATTTTTTCCCAGATCTCGCGCGTCGCCGGCCACCTCGTCCGCCGCCGCTTCGGATGCCTCGGCCAACGCCACCTAGTCCCCGCCACCGCTTTCTTCCACCACCAGCCATGCCGAACCCGCCGCTGAAGTCGCCGAATCCCCTGCCGCAGCCGCCGAACCCACCGCCCCGCCCCCAGCCGAGTTGTGCAGCTCCTCGCCGCCCGCAATTTGGAGATCATCTCGCCGGCGCTTCCTTCCAGCCTCCCCGCCGCCGATTTCTTCCACCTCCACCCCCGCCGAACTTGCCACCGAACCACCCTCCCCGCCGCCTGTAGCCCCTCCGGCCGGCTCGTGCAGCCCATCCGCCGCGTGAAGGTCCCCGCCCGCATGAAGCTTCTCCTCCGCTGCGCCTCCCTCCGGCGCCGTGGAAATCGCCTTCGCCATTGATGATTAAAAGCTCAAAGACCGCCGCCGCTGCAATTAGGTTAGGTTAGATGGAGAAGACGAAGTTTGGGCGCGTCTATATAGCGTCCAAAATTGGGCGCTTCACAGTAGCGCCCAATTTTGGCCGCTACTGTGTGGTGCCCAAATAGTTATAAAAAAACTTTTATATATTTTTTGAAAAAAAAAAAATTTCAAATTTTTTTTTTGTTATATCTAAACCGGTTTTTTTATTATAATTATTTTAAAAATATAAATTTACCGGTTTAGTTTAACCGATTGAAGTAAACCGGGACTTGGGCGCAACCAGGTTGCACCCAAGATTTTAAATCTTTTTAAAAAAAAATTACAGTTTTTGGGGGCAACCTGGTTGCGCCCAAAAACGGGTGTGTCGCTTAAAAAAACGGGTGCGAACATTCTCCCCGCCGAAAAATTAGGGTTTGTTTGGTGGGTATATTTATTAAGATTTTTTTGATTAAAAAGTATTTTTTTTAAGAAAGTAGTTTTTAAAATTTAGATAGTATATGAAAATGTTTAAGTATGGAAAAAAATTATAAATAAAGATATTATAACGCATGGTCAAATAAGGCGTTAGTGAACAGACTTAAAATCCGGAAAGAAATTGAAGTAGGGATTGAACCCTAAACTTTCTTAAACATTGAAGTTTCCCTCCTACATACTACTCCTTCCGTTTAGTTTTAATTGATATTCTAGGCTTAAGTCTTTGGTAAGT
Organism: Rheum nobile; assembly: GCA_027886185.1. Lineage (NCBI taxonomy): Eukaryota > Viridiplantae > Streptophyta > Magnoliopsida > Caryophyllales > Polygonaceae > Rheum > Rheum nobile. The sequence goes on from WOAB01000171.1 coordinate 1,181,840, forward strand.
TTTAATTGTCGTTTTAGACTTTTTTACCATTTTTTCCAGATTTGCCCTCATGTTAGTAATTCTTTTATTTTTATTTTTTGGTTTCTCAATTATTTATTAACGGTTTCCCCATGATCAATAATAAAGCATTTGATTTTCTGAATCTTTGTGGCAATTCCGAATCTTTGTTTTTGTAATTCAAAATTTTCTTTCCCAGTAAGCGGATGAGATTAGCTTTTGATTTTCTGATTTTCTTTAAAAAAATATTAGATTTCATGATCAATAATAAAACAATAATTAATCACTAATTATAAAGATAATTTAAGAAAAAAAAAACTAATTCCTTATTTTGTCCTAAATTTACTAAAACGTCCATTAAAACTAAATGGAGAAAGTACAATGCATAACACGTAAAGGAAAGGCGAAGCTTTGGGGTAGATATTTCTTTTTACGTGTGGAATTTCACCACGTGACCCACCTCTTCGTTTGATTGTTTCCTCTATCAATTGGCAGACCCCGAAACTGAAACAAATTGAGTACCACGTAGCGTCGACACCTGGCGACCTGGGGGCTCAAAGGGCTCGTGAGTACTGTTCAATTACATGTGCTGGCGTATGCATCCATTTCTAGTCCGGATCCAATGGCCGTTGAGCGCTGATACACTCTTCACTTTCATATTATATAATAAACACGGACATACGGTTGGTAATTTTGCTATATATATAAATCTCATAGCATGATAACATTTAAGGTTAATTAAAGGAATAATAGTATCTGGACTGGGCTTTTTGTGTTTGTGATGATGAACAAGGACGTGGGATTTAGCTGGAATTCAGGGGAAGAAGATGATCAGAACAAGATCGTTGTGAATTCGTCATCGTCATCTTCTTCTGCTTTGATTAATCAGCCATGCCTAATTCCTCATCATCATGCCACTCAATCCACCACCATGACTTCCCCTAGTTTGTACTTTCAGCAGCTGAAGGATCATGATCATGTTCCCACTTGCAGCACTAGCACTTCAGATTTCTTCAGCTTTTGGTCTGACGTCATCCAACCGCCACAACAACTTCTATCAAAAAAAAATATCTTGTACATATTTAATTAGGCCCATATTTTTTAACGCATATGCGAAATTAACTTTCAGCGCATAGGGTATTCACGTAACGTGGGAAGAGGCTCCTCACGTTACGTGAGAAGAGACATCACACGTAACGTGGAGAACGACTCCACACGTTACGTGAGGGGAGGTTCCACACGTTACGTGTGGAGCCTCCCCGGCTTTAAAAGCCAAGTTTCTTCTTCTTTCTCCTTCTCTACCCTAAACCGCCGCTTCCCTAAAAAAAATTCTCCCTTCCCACGTTACGCATCTAGCTAATCTTCTCGTTACGCAATAACAAGATTCGCACGTTACGTAGATCCATATCCTTGAAAGGTTAGTAACATCTCATATCTTGGTGTGCAATGGCCATGACAAGGCTTCCTGCTATCGCCTGAACGGCTACCCTGATTGGCTTAAAGAAAAGGTTGCTTCTCGCAAGGCAAAGGCGGGTTCTTCTACCCGTCCTGCAGGCTCAGCCAATGTCGTCCAAACCCCGACCGCTCCTTCTTCTGCTGCTTTGACGTCCACCGATCGTCAAGCCTTTGGTCCCGCCTTGTCCAATGATCAATGGACTGCATTGATGCACATGTTCAATGCTATGCAGACTGAGTCCGCAAAGTCCGGTAAGTCCTCTTCCTGGATTTTAGACTCCGGTGCCTCTTACCACATGACAGGTGACCAAACTCTGATTCGGGATCTTGTTGTTGTGCCTCCCGTCTCTATTCAACTGCCTGACGGAAAGATCTCGTCTGCAACTCGGGAGGGAGTCCTACACTTGGGCTCTTTTCGTTTACCTCATATTCTTTATGTTCCAAATTTGAGTTGTAATCTGCTATCTTTTGCGCAATTAACTCGCAATCTTCATTTGTTAGTTCTTTTAACGAACAGACTGTGTGTTCTTTAGGAACTCAGTTCGAGGACAGTGATTGGCGTGGGTAAGTAGCAGGGTGGGGTCTACTGGCTTCACAACGTCGGCTCTGCAGCTCGTGCTTCTTCTGCTCAGTCGTCAGTTCGTTCAGCCGTCCTCTAGCATCGTCGTTTCGGTCATCCGTCATCTTCTGTTTTGTCTTCTATTCCCACTATTAGTCTAGATAAACATACTATAGACAGTATCGTGCCTTGTGATACTTGCTATAAGTCAAAACAAACTAGATTGTCTTTCCCTGAAAGTATCAATAAAGCTCAAGAGTTGTTTGAATTAGTTCATTGTGATGTCTGGAGGCCTTACAGTACACCCTCATCTAGTGGGGCTTCATATTTTTTAACTATTGTTGATGACTGTTCATGGGCCGTGTGGGTCTACTTCTTCTCTGCAAAGTCTAAAGTGGCACTCCTATTCAAGATTTTTTGTGCTCTCATCAAGACTCAGTTCTGTAAGCAAGTGTAGAAAGTCAGTGCAGATAACGGCACAGAGTTCCTCCCTCTGCGGCCCTACTTTGATGCTCATGGCATCCACTTTGAGACTTCCTGCGTTGCAACTCCTCAACAAATGGTTGCGCTGAACGTAAGCACTGTCATCTCTTCAATGTTGCGCATGCCTTACGTTTTCAAGCGCATCTACCGCTGCATTTTTGGGCAGATTGTGTCTCAACTACGGCTTTCCTAATCAACCGCACTCCTGTATCACCTCTGGGTGGTCGTACACCTTATGAGCTCTTCCACGGCCGTGCTCCTTCTTACACTTCTTTCCGGGTGTTTGGATGTCTTTGTTTTGCATCTCAGATTCCCCGAAATCGCGACAAATTTGCTTCTTGAAGTCGGAAATGCGTCTTTCTTGGCTATCCGCCAGGGAAACGAGGATGGCGTCTCTATGATATTGAGACCAAGACTACATTCATTAGTCGGGATGTCGTCTTTCATGATGAATTTTTCCCTTTCGAGATGCCCCCTCCAGAATCACGTGCTGTGCCAGCTCCGCCCCCTCTCCCGTCGACATTCGACGACGATCAGCCTCCGTGCTTTGCCACCGGCGACCACACGTCGACTGCGTCTCGAGCAGATGCGCCCTCTGTCGTCTCGAGCCAGTCTGACGCAGCCCCATCCCTAGTAAGGGGGAGCGCTCTACCTGACTCGCTCCCCGTTGCAAGCAGCTCGGCTCCGACCCCCTCTCGGCAGAGTACTCGTGCACGGCAGCCCTCTGTTTTGCTTCGTGATTACGTCTGTCGAACAGTTCAGCATATAGACTCCCTGCTTCTCCTTCACAACCCACGCCACAATCGTTGTCCTCAGGTACACTCTACCCCCATAGAAGCTTATGTCTCTTGTGCTAACTTTTCTGTACCCCATACTCATTTTCTAGCAGCTGTCACGACGGGTACCGAGCCAGCCTCTTTTAGAGAGGCCGTCTTACATGCCCACTGGCATGCAGCCATGGACTCTGAGCTGAATGCCCTTGTTCGAAATGGCACCTGGAAGGTTTTCGTGCTACCTCCGGGAAAGAAGCCTATTGGGTGCAAATGGGTGTATCGCATCAAGTACAACTCTGATGGGTCGATTGAGCGCCACAAGGCTTGTTTGGTGGTCCTTGGTAATCGTCAGATAGAAGGTATCGATTTCACTGAGACATTTGCTCATGTTGCCAAAATGGCATCTGTCCGTGTATTCCTGTCTGTTGCTGCGATACGAGGATGAGAATTGCATCAGATGGATGTCTACAACGCCTTTCTCCATGGTGATCTTGATGAGGAAGTTTACATGACGCCTCCACCAGGTCTACTCAATGTCCCACCGGGTCATGTTTGTCGCCTGCATAAGGCTCTCTATAGACTTAAACAGGCTCCGAGGAATTGGTTCGCTAAGCTCTCGTCTGCCCTGCGAGCTTTCGGTTTCCGTCAGAGTTATGCTAATTACTCGTTGTTCTCATATCATACACCATCCACATCTCTGCATGTCTTGGTGTATGTTGACGATCTAATTGTGGCCGGTAATGACTCACAGACTATCTCTCGCTTCAAGTCATACCTTAGCTCTTGCTTTCACATGAAGGATATGGGCTCTCTAAAATACTTCCTCAGCATCGAAATAGCGCGCAATTCTTCTGGTATTTTCCTCTCACAACAGAAATATGCTTTGGACATCTTGACCGAGGCTGGCCTACTTGCAGCAAAGTCATCTCTTTTCCCTATGGAGCAACAGTACCAGCTCGCCACTACTGAGAGCCCCCTCTTTGAGTTCTCAGACAGGTACCGCAGACTAATTGGTCGTCTTATTTATCTCACTATCACACGTCCGGAACTCTCCTATGCAGTTCATACGCTAGCATAGTTTATGCAAGAACCAAAAGTGGACCACTGGCAGGCCGCTATTTGGGTGCTTCATTATCTCAAGTCTCATCCCGGCCAAGGTCTCTTTCTGTCAGCTACAAGCTTGACTGGTAGCGTTAGCTGAGGGGGAACAAACCATGGTTTCATATGTTGCTAGACTAAGGGGGAACTATTATGCCTAAGTGTTGAATCTTTCTCTATACAACTGTCTTTATCTCATATGTATGTTTTATTGTCAAGGATGTATGTCACCATCAAAAAGGGGGAATTTGTTGAATTCCTTAGGTTTTGATGGTAACAAACATTCAACTAATCTGGTAACCAAGTGTTTCAGGAACCACACAGTTGTCTTAGGGATCCATTGCCGCGAAGGATTGCAGAGGGAACAAAGCTTTCTCCACATGCTTTGTTACCTCTCAAGGAATATCAATGACGAACAACTCAAGCCGCGAATGGAGTGAAGGATATTCAACGTGAAGATTATGGGAATTATCTTTAAAGATCACGCGGTCAAAGAAAAGGAAATCGGCTGGATGGATCACGCCGATGGGAAGATTTGGAGAGAGAGAATCCGATTATGTTATCTTAGGAAATATTTCCTAAGATAATATATTTGGAGAGAGAAGGATTTTATCTTATTCCGATTATGTTATCTTAGGAACTCCTTCCTTAGATAACATAAGCGGTTAAGATAATATTCTTTAGATTATTTAATATCTTCTTGTTGCCGATTTTAGATAGATATTTTATCTTGTTACGATTGTTTATCGAGTTGTATTTATAGGATTGTGAGATTCATTTCTATGAACAAACTCGGAGCATTTAATTGAGAAGAAAAAGAGAGTGAAGAGTCTGTGAGTCTTAGAAGAGTGAGTTCGTATTCATCGTTATAGAAGAGATTCAAATCTAGGTGGGAAGTCTAGGGTTTGGAGTCCAGGCTACAAGTGTAATCGAACAAGAAATCAATAAGACGAGTAGACGCTTCAAAATCCTCTCAAACAAGAAGCTTGAAGGTAGTGGTTTTACTTGATTAGTTATTTGACTGATTAAGGTTTCCACTATACATCGTGAGTTCTTTACTTTATCTTTCTTGCTATAATATTCCGTTGCACCTTCTGTGGGAACAAAGCATTTGTTCCCTCAGATGTAACTCTAACGATCCAACAAAGCTCTCTGCAGCTCACTACGTATTGTGATTCTGACTGGGCTTCCTGTCCTATTACTCGTCGCTCCCTTACTGACTTCTTCATCAAGCTCGGTCACTCACCCATCTCCTGGAAAACTAAGAAGCAACTGACTGTCTCTCGTTCTTCTGCTGAAGCAGAGTACCGTTCCATGGCGTCTACCTGTTGTGAGTTGATATGGCTGAAATCGCTTCTCCGCTGTCTGGGGGTTAATCATTCAACTCCTATGAGACTCTACTGCGACAGTCAGGCTGCCATTCACATTGCAGCAAACCTAGTGTTTTATGAGCGCACAAAGCACATTGAAATCGACTGTCATCTTGTTCGAGATCATGTGCAGACCGACTCTATAGAGACTCGTCATGTTATTTCTGCTCAACAGCCAGCAGATCTCTTCACCAAAGCACTTGGGAAAACACAATTTCAATTTCTTTTGGACAAGTTGGGCATTGTTGATCCACATGCTCCAACTTGATGGGGAGTATCACGAAAGATATCTTGTACATATTTAATTATCCTATCTTAGTATAGATAATATCTTTTAGTTAGGTATATTATCTTATTTTATTTTTACCTTGTACCCCAAGATTCTCTTATATCTATATATCGTGTAATCTATCAATGAATCAAGGAAGGAAGATTTTCCCAATTATCTTCTCTCTCAATTTACAACTTCTTTTACAAGAGTATGATCTAGTGCATCCTCATGTTGCCGTGCCCTTGCCTCAAGTAGTCGTCGATTCGTCAGGTAGAATCTGCTCACCTGAATCGAGAGTGTCATGCTACAGATCAGGTAATTACTTGTCAATTCTGCTACTATATGTTTTTGAGACTTGAAGATTCATAGAATGCATTGGTGTTGTTCAGTTTGTTATTACATACTTTTGGCCGGCTAGGGAGAAAGAAATGATTTTGTTTTATGCAACAAATTAAATTAATAGGCGGTGACCACAGCAGGGATCTCAATAGGCAGGACTAGTACTCAAGGTAGCGGCCAACACAACAAGCGTCTCAAATCTGCTCAAATTGCAGCCCTTAATATATCTGAGAAGGTGCCTCACTATGTTATATATTCAGAATTAACTATATATATATATATATGAGGAAAAGCTAAATGCACGCGAAATATTGTCTATATCGACGTTATTTTACACGCTTAAGATAAGCGTGTGGTTTTACACGCTTAAGGTAACCGTGCAGGGGTATTGTGGGTATTTTGAAAATACAGCTCACGGCTCTTACACGCTTACCTTAAGCGTGTGCCTACACGCCTAACTTAAGCGTGTAGGTTTTTTTTTTGCAAGTTTTAAAGCACACGCTTAGCTTAGGCGTACAATACTAAAAACATTTTTTCCAAAATTGCATTTTTTCCCATAATCATCTAGAGAATTTCAATACGAGTCCGTACATATAAAATTCGTTCAAAACGGACATCGTTTGCCCCTCCAAAAGCCCAAAAAACGAAACCTTTAACCCGTGCGCATAGCTTCTTCTTCCTCCTCCTTTGAACAGCAGCCCATCCGTAAGCTTTTATAAGCTTCAATGAAGGATTTGGTAAATTTCTTGGATCCGATTGAAGCCATTAACTATTGGGCATTTAAGATGACCTTATCATACATGTAATTTCACATTTAATCGGATTGAATGTCGATTAAAATCGTAGAATTTTATCCCCAAAGCCACCGTATCGTCCAAGGGGCCGATTTGAACAAATCCAAAATTTGATCAAATCGTCTTCAATTGGAGGGCATGAACCATAGGGCCTTGTTGAAGGTATCCTAAGATTCAAAATGCCTATAAAATCCCTTTCAATCGTTGCCCCAATGCATCCAATTTCGAAGTCAAAACTCATGAACCCTAAATCCCGTTACCGGTTGTTCTTGACCGAAATTCGAGCACATAGAAGCTTTATTCTTGCAATTGTTGGTACTAATAGCCTTGAAAATTGGTACTCTTTCAAAGCCCTCTCTTTACATCGCCGGAAAAAGACCACTTCCATTCAATTTGGAGTTTTTCCGATGAGGTGTCAAGAAGGTATTCCGGCGGGATTGAATTTGTGCCCATTTTGCGATTTTTGGGGTATTTTTGATTTGTTTTGTCTTAATCTTGGTTAAATTAATTAATCTAGATTAGTGAAAAATATTTTAGGATCAATTTGGTGTCCGGCATATAATATGTAAGTAATAAGTTTATAATATTTAACCATAATGTGTAACTATAGTATGTAAGTAATAAGTTCATAATATTTAACTATAATACATAGTATATAAGTAAAAAATTCATAAATATTTAACCATAATGTTTAACTATAGTATATAAGTAATAAGTACGTAATACTTAATTATAATGCATAACTATACTTTATAACTAATATATTTTGTAATACTTAACTATAATACATAACTATAGTATATAAGTAATAAGTTCATAATACTTAACCATAATGTGTAACTATAGTATATAAGTAATAAGTTCGTAATACTTAATTATAATGAAATACTATAGTAAATAAGTGTAACTCTATGAAATTTCATGAAATACTATAGTATATAAGTCTAAGTATACTAGATTTAATGAAATACTATAGTACATAAGTGTAACTATATGAAATTTAATGAAATACTATAGTATATATGTAATACCCACACCACATTGGGCCGGTCCATTACAGGGCTGCAGCCCATACACCCCAACCCATCCTTGTTGGCTACTCCAAATTAATGGAAGTCATTTCCAAGAGGTTGTTGGGAGCGCTCGAACTCGAGACCTCTCCCCTTTATCCCCTCCCCGCAATGAGTGGATACCAATTGTGCTGCAAGTAATGGGTCGGCCCAATGTGGTGTGGGTATTACAATATAAGTCTAAGTATACTAGATTTAATTAAATACTATAGTATATAAGTGTAACTATATGAAATATAATAAAATACTATAATATATAAGTGTAACTATATGAGATTTAATGAATTACAATAGTACATAAGTGTAACTATATGAAATATAATGAAATACTATAGTATATAAGTGTAACTATATGAAATATAATAAAATACTATAGTATATAAGTCTAAGTACACTAGATTTAATGAAATACTATAGTACATAAGTGTAACTATATGAAATTTAATGAAATACTATAGTATATAAGTCTAAGTATACTAGATTTAATGAAATACTATAGTACATAAGTATAACTATATGAAATATAATAAAATACTATAATATATAAGTTTAAGTATACTAGATTTAATGAAATACTATACTATATAAGTGTAACTATATGAAATATAATAAAATACTATAATATATAAGTTTAAGTATACTAGATTTAATGAAATACTATACTATATAAGTGTAACTATATGAAATATAATAAAATACTATAGTATATAAGTATAACTATACAAAATTTAATGAAATATTATAGTACATAAGTGTAACTATATGAAATTTAATGAATTACTATAGTACATAAGTGTAACTATATGAAATATAATGAATTACAATAGTACATAAGTGTAACTATATGAAATATAATGAAATACTATAGTATATACGTGTAACTATATGAAATATAATAAAATATTATAGTATATAAGTCTAAGTATACTAGATTTAATAAAATACTATAGTACATAAGTATAACTATATGAAATTTAATGAATTACTATAGTATATAAGTGTAACTATATGAAATATAATGAATTACAATAATACATAAGTGTAACTATATGAAATATAATGAAATACTATAGTATATACGTGTAACTATATGAAATATAATAAAATACTATATTATATAAGTCTAAGTATACTAGATTTAATTAAATACTATACTACATAAGTGTAACTATATAAAATTTAATGAAATACTATAGTATATAAGTCTAAGTATACTAGATTTAATGAAATACTATAGTATATAAGTGTAACTATAGTATTTCATTAAATTTCGTATAGTTACACTTATATACTATTGTAATTCATTATATTTCATATAGTTACACTTATGTACTATTGTAATTCATTAAATCTCATATAGTTATACTTATGTACTATAGTATTTCATTAAATTTCGTATAGTTATACTTATATACTATAGTATTTCATTATATTTCATATAGTTACACTTATGTACCATTGTATTTCATTATATTTCATATAGTTACACTTATGTACTATAGTATTTCATTACATTTCATATAGTTACACTTATATAGTATAGTATTCATTAAATCTAGTATACTTAAACTTATATATTATAGTATTTTATTATATTTCATATAGTTACACTTATATAGTATAGTATTTCATTAAATCTAGTATACTTAAACTTATATATTATAGTATTTTATTATATTTCATATAGTTACACTTATATACTATAGTATTTCATTAAATCTAGTATACTTAGACTTATATATTATAGTATTTCATTAAATTTCATATAGTTACACTTATGTATTATAGTATTTCATTAAATCTAGTATACTTAGACTTATATACTATAGTATTTTATTATATTTCATATAGTTACACTTATATACTATAGTATTTCATTAAATTTCATATAATTACACTTATGTACTATAGTATTTCATTAAGTCTAGTATACTTAGACTTATATACTATAGTATTTCATTATATTTCATATAGTTATACGTATATACTATAGTATTTCATTAAATTTCGTATAGTTACACTTATGTACTATTGTAATTCATTAAATCTCATATAGTTACACTTATGTACTATAGTATTTCATTAAATTTCGTATAGTTACACTTATATATTATAGTATTTCATTATATTTCATATAGTTACACTTATGTATCATTGTATTTCATTATATTTCAATGATTTCATATAGTTACACTTATGTATTATAGTATTTTATTAAATTTCGTATAGTTACACTTATATATTATAGTATTTCATTATATTTCATATAGTTACACTTATGTATCATTGTATTTCATTATATTTCAATGATTTTATATAGTTACACTTATGTATTATAGTATTTCATTAAATTTAGTATACTTAGACTTATATACTATAGTATTTCATTATAAGTGTAACTATATGAAATATTTTTCACTAATCTAGATTAATTAATTTAACCAAGATTAAGACAAAACAAATCAAAAATACCCAAAAATCGCAAAATGGGCACAAATTCAATCCCGCCGGAATACCTTCTTGACACCTCGTCGGAAAAACTCCAAATTGAATGGAAGTGATCTTTTTCCGGCGATGTAAAGAGAGGGTTTTGAAAGAGTACCAATTTTCAAGGCTAGTAGTACCAACAATTGCAAGAATAAAGCTTCCATGTGCTCGAATTTCGGTCAAGAACAACCGGTAATGGGATTTAGGGTTAATGAGTTTTGACTTCGAAATTGGATGCATTGGGACAACGATTGAAGGGGATTTTATAGGCATTTTGAATCTTAGGATACCCTCAACAAGGCCCTATGGTTCATGCCCTCCAATTGAAGACGATTTGATCCAATTTTGGATTTGTTCAAATCGGCCCCTTGGACGACACGGTGGCTTTGGGGATAAAATTCTACGATTTTAATTGACAATCAATCCGATTAAATGTGAAATTACGTGTATGATAAGGTCCTCTTAAATGTCCAATAGTTAATGGCTTCAATCGGATCCAAGAAATTTGCCAAATCCTCCATTGAAGCTTATAAAAGCTTACGGATGGGCTGCTGTTCAAAGGAGGAGGAAGAAGAAGCTATGCGCACGGGTTGAAGGCTTCGTTTTTTGGGGTTTTGGAGGGGCAAACGATGTCTGTTTTGGACGAATTTTATATGTACGGACTCGTATTGAAATTCTCTACATGATTATGGGAAAAAATGCAATTTTGGAAGAAAAAAAATTAGTATTGTACGCCTAAATTAAGCGTGTGCTTTAAAACTTGCAAAAAAAAAAACCCTACACACTTAAGTTAGGCGTGTAGGCACACGCTTAAGGTAAGCGTGTAAGAGCCGTGAGCTGTATTTTCAAAATACCCACAATACCCTTGCACGCTTACCTTAAGCGTGTAAAACCACACGCTTATCTTAAGCGTGTAAAATAGCATCGATATAGATAATATTTCGCGCGCATTTAGCCATTGTCTATATATGTTATAATGTGTGTTATTAATTTCTTCTCAGTTTCACAAATCTGTATGTATGTTTTGAATTGGTATGTAACAGAGAAGAAGAGACAAGTTCAGATAAAAACTTTGCAGAGCTACTTCCTGATTGCGATAAGGTTGATCCAACCGGCCATTCTTTCCTTTTTAACATTAAACGTACTTTATTAATTTCCATCTCTGTTACATATATAATCATGTCACGTAAGTTTTATCTTCTGCAGAGAGACGCAGCTTCCGTGTTGGATGAAGCCGTCAAGCAAATCCAGTTACTCAAGTTTCAAGCTCAAGTAACTTCCCCAAACTCTTCTATGTATATCAATTAATTCTTCCTCTTAGCCGCCCTTCTTCTTCCGTTGCCCTTGCTCCAAATCCAGGAGGGCCATCAACCCAAGTGACAGCTAGTGATTCTGGTCAAGCAGAGGGTAGTAGTGGTGCTGGCGGATCAGCACCATCTTCATCCCGGTGATTGACTGAGATTTTTGGCCTTGATCCATCACAAACCGAGGGTGGTCGAAACTCATTGAAACAAATGCGTTGCTTGTGTGGAGCTGTAAGTGTTTCAATGCTGCACATTATTACACTTAACCAAGGATGGAAAGTGATTTACTGGAAAAAGGAACAAGTTCAAGACAACAGCTGACAAGTCTAGTTAGGATTATTGCTTCTTCTGTCTTGTTCTTTTTCCTTACTAGGTTTTTTCTTTTCTTTTCTTTTGATAAGGTAAAGATTAGGTTGGTATGCAGCAAAACAGTCTCTGTCCTAAGATTCGATATCAACATGCACAGAAAATGTCAAGGTATGTCACTTGTTCTAATAACAAAGAAGAAAGACGTCTGATTATTCAAATTGATGTCGTGCTTTCATTCAGAAAGGCAAAGAAGCAATCTCAGTTTTTTTTTTCTGGCAATGCCCTGAATCGTAGTCATAGTCCAAGGTATATGAGATATCCTGAGAAGATAACATGTACATATTTTATGATCCTAGCAACAAAAGAAACTTCAATCATGAGAAAGGCTACTTGTACTGTAATCATTGACGGGGAATCTAATTTCAAGATTACATAAGCATCATGAACTTATGGAATGTAAATAGACACATTTCCATGTTGGGTGCAAGCATGGTTTGAGTCCAGAAATTGTTACTTGCCCATTTAGGAACTGCTTGTTTTGAACCAGGGTCTTGTTTCTCATGCATATACGGTCATTATGAGTACAGCATTTGTAGACAGACCCATTAGTATAATCCTATACGAGGAAACGAGTACATAATCCCAAGCTCCTTGAACAGAAGCCACCTGGCTTGTTTATGGTTCAGCACAACCTAGAAACATGTTGGAAACTGATCTACATATTCATATATAGAACCCAAAGCCATACAGCTTAAATATAATATGAGATCCTAAAGAAATTTTCAGGAAACACCATGACACTGATCCACGTAAACGAAACCTTGCAGAAACACTGAGTGGCAGGAGGACAGAAAAGGAGGAATCATGCCTTGCCATAGTCGTCTGTCTGACTTTGATGCTTGCTTGAAAAATCTGAAGCAGCCATCCCAAGCCCTTCATTTCGGTGTTTTTCCCATCCTCCTGTATCAGCCTTCGAGTGGGTCCAGTAATACAGCGTGGACCCTATCATCGACAGCAACGTTAGTGCCGCTCCAGCAGCAAAAACTCCCTTCCGGAGGGTAGCACAAGATACAGTGTCACCACCAAATACCCCTCGGTATTTGGTATGGTATGCATTCCTTGCTGAACCAGCCAGTAAACATGACTCCGCACCCAAAAAGCTTACCCTGTATCAGTGGATATGTGCAAGTAGCAGTCAGCTTGTGTATATGTTTCCCATTTCTAAAATATTCCACAAACACAGGTCACCATCACGAAACACTCAATGTTACGGCCAAGGCAAGAACTGTCCATAACTAAAGCTTAAGCCCTTAGATAAAAGGTTGCACAGTAGCTCAACACTTGAATGTCTGATCTGAAAAAGCTATGAGAGATTAGCTTTGTTAAGAATATATTCCATTACCCTCATAACAACATTCTCTCAAACAACAGCTTTACTTAGTTGTGTGAGTAGAAATCCATGCCCCCGTGTACCAGATGCAACAACACCTTGCTACATCCAAAGTCAACATTTTTTGTACAATTACTTGGCACAAGTTTTACTCAAACTCATATGAGACCCAGTTTCCAGTTTCAAAGTTTACACCTCTTCTAAAGATTACAAGTAGACACCTCAATTCAGTAGCTCAAAGAGTGAAAATTAACAACAATTCATCATCAATCACATAAAAAAATTGTTTTCCTATTGGTATATAATGTAGACCCAATTTCCAGTAGCAAAGTTTATGCCTCTTCTAAAGATTACAAGTAGACACCTCAATTCAGTAGCTCAAAGAATGAAAATCAACAACAATTCATCATCAAACACATAAACATTGTTGGCAAACAGAAAAGAAAAAAGAAAAAAGAAAAAAAAGTGGCTTTCACAGAGTTGAAGCAGTCAAGGGTTGGTGTCTTGGTGAGAAAGGCACCGACAACCTGAAAGAGGATTATACAACAAACATACATCACGTGCTTATTAGATCTATTCATCTGATCAACTCATAAGAACCAATTCCCAAATTTCTATTGATTCCTGACACTGCTTAGCTTCTGAAATATACTGTACATAGCACACAGATTACACACAAAGAAAGCAGGAATATTGAGATTAACATATTTGACTCCTGAAGAGCAAGGATGACATGATAATGTAAGATCCAGGTGATAATTATAAAAGGGAAGGGGGGAGAAAATTGACTAACCAGGAAAAGATGAAGAAGAAGACGGCACAAGAGGTGGAGGCGCCAACAAGGCCTTTACCGAAGCAGAAGCACTTGGTGACGCCATTAATAAGAGTGTGGCTGATGAGGAGGAGGCCGAACGCCGCTAATCCGTACAACGTGGAGGCGTCGGAGCCGTAGACGCAGTAGGTTCGCTCGTCGTACTGGTCTGGAACAGCGTGCCCCTTCTCATGCCAAATGTAGAGAATCAAAGCACATAAGAGCAAGAAATAGGCGAATTGCTAAAAACGCAGAAGATATAGAGGAAGATCGAGAGAGAGGGGGGATATGAGGTAGAACGAACCGTGCTACGACGTCGTTCGGCGCCGACGGCAAGGACGAAGGCGATGAGGTGGAGGGAGATGACAACGGCGATTACGGAGACAGCGACCGCCATTTTTGGAGCTTGGGCGAGAGAGAGAATGGGAAGTGAGCACACACAGTGTTTTTGGGCGAGAGAGTGGAAACGGCGCCTTCTTTTTTCTTGAGACAATAGTACTGAAGATATTTGGGGGAGCACTTCAGTACCAGCAGATAAGCTAACCCAAAGTATCATTTCTGACTAGGGGTGAAAATGGATCGGGTAATGGATGAATGAAGTCATTTTATCACCCGACTCATGAATTAAATTTTCCACCCGACTCACCCGTCATCCGCGAGACCTTTCACCCACATCCGTACATCCATCATCCAACACATAATATTTTATAAATATTTTATAATTATTTAAATATAATTAATTACATGATTAAGTGCAAAATGTAATTAATTTTCTTCAATATATGAAAATAGTTATTCTATATATGGGATTTGATGGATGTTCATATAAAGTATTCTTAGAATATTAAACTTTTAAACATAAAAAAAAAACTAAAATTGAAGTCATACATTTTAATAAAACAGAATTAGAACTATAATCGTCGACGTGTGAAGGGATGGGTGGGTGAAGTACGGGTGATGGATCGGGTGATGGGTGAGATTTACATCACCCATCACCCACCCGTCATCCGTTTCACCCGACCCACCAACCATCCATCACCCGGTTTACTTCGGTTGATCATCCATATATTCGGGTCGGATTTTCCGGGTGGATCGGTCATCCACGGGTGATTTTCAGCCCTATTTCTGACGAGAATACGGATTTTATGATTATTACGAATATACTGCAGAGAATAATTATGACAAAGTTTTGCAATCAGATCAGTCACAACGTTATATTCTCGAAAAATATGTTTGACATGGGCAGTCACGAAGCATTTTAAAAGAATTAGGATATCAGAGATTAAAATCTCAATATCCCAAAGACAAGCCCAATCACCATTAATGACATTAACAATTATAAGGTTATCACTTTCCAGTACAATATTTTGCAAACTCCATTCTTTCGCTTTTTGAAGTCCATTTCGAATGGCTAGAGCCTCCGTCCTGATTGTGTTGGAAGATCCACACTTTTCAGCATGGATAAGAGCTTGTTCCCCTTGTTCAATTCTAAAGTTGATTCCAATAGTAGACCTACCATTTAATTTTGTTGAGCCATCAACATTTATTTTGGTCACTCCCGTGCTCGGCTTTTTCCATTTTAGGTTGTTTTTCACCGTCTTCCTTTTTGTGGTTTATTTGGGCTATCAATCTCTTTCACACAATCGTGGGACCATTCTTTTGTCTTATTCCAGTTTGTAATAAGATTTTTGGTAAATCGGACAATATCATCAATTGGCGGATTTTGTGGGTCATTGGATGAGAAAATCTTTTGATTTCTATTCATCCAAATGCCCCACCAAATGATCACCAGATCAGCAAATTGTTGTTTTGGAAAGATTCTTCCTGATTCCATCAATAATGATGTCAAGTTTCTTATCATTCTGGTTTATAGAACGTAAATAGTACTGTGTCAATATTAACTTTTTAATCGTTTGTAAGGTGTGTGGGTGACGGGCTAGAAATGCGCAATGCAAATATCGTTGATTAGCCTAGTCAAAGTAAATGTCCTAACAGACCTACTAAACAGATGTATAGTAAGCAAGTAAGGGTCGAACCCACAGGGAAGATCTGATGCAGTATGCAAATATGAATGACAAGTAACAAGCAAGGGAGTTTTAGTTATCACGAGAGAACAAAGCAAACAAGTTTGCTTGAGTTGAGAAAATATGATGGGGAAAATAGTCCTACTAGAGCGAGATCCACAATACAGAGATGCAATTTGATCACAGAAATCTATTCAATCCAAGTTCTTTTACTATCCTTATAGTTGTTTCCACCATGATCTTAAGTACTATCGATTCTCACAGTTGTCGATAGACTTATTACTTTGTCAATGGGAAAATACCACCGATTCTCACAGTTGTCGATATACTTTACCACTAACACAGCAATAGCAATGCACATAAGGATATAGGATACACGCAAATAGAAGGTGCTACCTTACTATTTAAATGCAAATGATTCTCACTCACGATTGCGCGCTCGGAACCCCTATACGCAACAATCGTGTATGCCTCTAGATATGCACTCGGAACCCCTATATGCAAATCATAACAATTGATAAAAAGTATTCAACCTAGTTGATCAGGCTATGAAGAACAATAAGAAATCAATATCAATATAACCAAGAGAATCAAAACAACACTTATAAGGATAAGAACAAGGAATAGAAATCTCACAAACACATCAACTGTATTGCTTCAATCGTCTAGCAGAACAAAGGGGAAGTTAGTTCTCCATTCAGATGAGAATGAAAACCTAATAGAAAAGTAACTATGATAACAATAGTGGAAGTAGTAGCAGTCTCTCTAGGGCGTGTCTCTTAACCTAGAAAGAGGTCTTAAATAGGTTTTGGAAAATAAAGTTAACCTAATGCCAAATAACAAAGGAAACAAAATAATAAAATAACAAAGTCCGAAATTAAATAAAGGAAATACATGTCTTCTGGACGCGCGACATTTAACACGGCCACCGCGGGGCAGTGAGATCCACCGCGGGGCGTCAGGCTCCCACCGCGGGGCGGTGGCTTCCTCTGGCGCGACCCTTAATCTTCTCTGAGAACCACCGCCGGGTCGCGGTAATTCTGGCGCGGGGCGGTGACGTCGCCCACTCCTCTTCAGCTCCTCTTCTCTTCTTCTCTTCTGCTGCTCTTCATTACTACCAAGTGTTGATAGTCTTCTCCAGTTAAACTCCAGCAGACCCTTCTCCATCCTCATGTCTCCATCTAAGCTGTAAATCCTGGGATATCTTCACTTCTCTCCATAACTTCTGGATCACAGATTTAGCCTAAAAACTACTCATAAACTCCTCTCAATCATGCTAATAACTGCTAGTAAAGGTGTATGAAATAACACCTATCAAATTCTCCATACTTAGACCTTTACTCGTCTCGAGTAAGCTAAAGAAAAACCTATTCTCTCAATCAACACCAAGGTCTCTGGAAGTACAAGAAAACATGACACCAGCAATTACAACATATCAACAATAAGCTCCAGACAACCAAAACAAGTGATGCAAAGATAATTCTAATCCTAACTCCAATCTAGCTCCTTATCGCTCCAGAGTGGCCTACCCGAGTCCTCCTTATGACTTCTCTTCTTATGACGCCTCGCCAAGAATAATGAGAAATCCTAGAATCACTCTTCTTCTTTTACGCTCATCTTGCCTAGG